>CM068375.1:170898052-172098052 GCA_034769895.1 Magicicada septendecula
CCTTCTCGGGAACTGCCATATACAACGCAATCACAGACTGGTAAGCCCCCTGAGCTGCAGTACTCGCTCACTATTTTAAAAATAGTACATTTATTATTACACAAAACTTATATATTAATATTATATATATAGATAGATATATTAATATTATATTAGATATAGATTTCAATATTCGATAATATTTCATTTACGGAAAAAATTACAAAAATCTCTAATACTCTAGTATTTATTTAGTAATATAACAAAATTTTAGAGAACACAATCACAGAATAAACACAAAAATTCTAAACGTTCAGATGTGGGTTATAATTCATTTTAGTCTAGCACCTTCCTGTATGCGTATTTTCACAATTCTTTTCTAATTTTGTATCTCTTTAATGGGCCCTGGGCTCTCAAAATATTTAAATTTCTAAAACTTAACATTACATTCAGATGTTAGTTACAATTTTCTTCAACTTGAAGCCCCACATGAATTTTCGCGATTTTAGCAAAATTTTCACTAAGTCCAATTATCTGACGTCCAAAAATGTATTAATTTTTTAATAATAATAATAATGGCTCCCATGTATACCACCGAAGTAGCTTAGGAGAAGGCAGGGTAGGCTGCCTAATGTGAGCCGTACGGCATACAAGGAACGCAGTATGTCCAGCACTACGCTTCAGCCGCCCATCATTATCCCCTGGATGTTATCCCAGGAACTCATTTTCAACAGGCTGAGTCGACCTGGGGGCTGAAAAACGCACCTTGATTTTATGGTGCGGGCCCGGGAATCGAACCCGGGATCTCTAGGTTAGTAGCCAGGTGCCATGGTCTACTGAGCCGCCCAGTAGTACATTAATTTTTTAAAATGGACATTAAATTTTGCCAAAAATTCCCTTTAATTTGATACCGTACATGGGTTTTTGTGATTTTTTTTCACATATTTTACTACTTCATATTTTGGCCTCCTTCCTATTTTTAGGGAGACCAATCTCAAAAACAATAAGGTTCTGTTGGTTAAAGGTATGGATACACATGCCAAGTTTTACGAAAATCGGTTTTAGCGTTTAAAAGTTGTCGTGAGACATACTCCAAATAGGTAGATAGACAGACAAATGCTAAACAGTTCAGTTAAAACTGAGAACTCGCTCTGCTCTCGGTTATACAGACTATCTGGTTCCAGAGAAGTACTCATTCTTTACGCATGACGCATGGCTCTGCTTTCCCATAATCTATAAGCAAACATCGACTTGCCTATAACACATACAATAACAATAAGAAAGGCTGCCTTAAGAGAAAGAAACAACCTTAACAAAAATAAACGTTCATCAAATGTTTTCAGAACATGATATCATGTCTAACGTTTGAGGACAGGTGGAATAACTTGGAAAGCTAGAAGAGAAATTTCGCTAAGTCAAATAATGAAACTGGCTTATTTTGGTTTTAACAGCCAAAGACAAGAAACGCAAAAACTAATCAGAAACGATTAAACTTATGAACGGCGAAATGTTCATAAAATAAAACAAAATTCATAAATGACGAATTTATTTCCTGTTAGGGACAAAGCCTTTAACGTACAGATAAATCTGCACAGTCTTTTACAGAAAGTCTGATAAACTTTGCCATTTTATGAAATACTGAATCTTAGTACATTCGTAGGCATAACCACTTACGCACTTCCTAAGTACTAAGCTATTCAAAAATTAAACTCCGTTTGGCTACATACGCGAACTTGTTGCTACAGCAACACGTCACGTGTTCAGTAGCAACCAGTATCTGTTTACATTCTTGCACAGAAATCCGTGGTCAATTTTGTTTATTTTCGTTCGAGTACTGTGATCGAAGAAACATGGACATGGTCATTGTCTCTTTCGCGAGATGCAATGTACGTGTTAATAATAAACTTTTGGTATGTCCCTCCCTTCGTTTGCTGATACGTTCGGGGTTGAGTGCTAAGCTGCTAGACAGCATCAGACGACGAGATTCTTGGTTGATGTCAAGGCGTGATTGAAGCCGTCCGGCCGCTGGCGGGGTCTAGCGGGACCGCGTCCTGAACGGTGTGGACGGCGGTCGTCCCGAACAATCGCCGCTGGATCAAAAGTAGTACGAGGCGACGGCGACGATTTGTCTTTGAACTTTATCAGGCGGTGAATTCTTTTTCCAAGTACCCGTAGACACGTAGGGCAGACACCGAGTACTCCATACATTTCAAGAAAGTTCACGAATTAGCGGATGATCGTGCGTGTGACCAGTCGGCGGACAAATCAAATCCGCTACACCATCGGACCTAGTCCGGACTAATGGCACTAAGATAAAAGTTTGGTTGGTTACTCAGCGCTTTGAGCCAATGAAAATCTCATAGCGTTTTTCAGCGAGGAACTACAAAAGCTGGTGCAGCGATATAACAAGTGTATGATGTTTCGATTGTGTTTCTGAAGAAAATAGTATAGATGTTTACGTAACTTTTGTATGTAATTACAAAGTTTTATCTATTTTCTTTGTTTTTGTATCAGCCATCTAAGGACCACATGCCAATTTCAATTCTTTGTTCTTTGTTCTTTTCTTTTTCTCCAATATTCTTTCATCTTTCCACTGTGTCTCTTCTTCCTGTCTTCAGTCCACTTTGAACCTGAATTTTCTCTCTCCTACCCTGGACTCCTTCCATTTTTAACACTTTTGCCGGAAAAACTTCTCTTTCAATTGCTTCTTCTGCATTTATATTATTTTTTCTAAATCCTTTTGGACTTCTTTAATCCAACTTGATGTTGACTTCTTCCCCCACAGATATTTGAAGATCTGCTTTGTTAACCTATTTGTCGTTCATTTTATATAAATGTCCAAAAATAATAGTCTTCTTTTTCTCATTGTTTCTGTTCTATTTTCTATACTTTGATATATTTCATCATTACTTCTTGATTTCCAACCTTCTGAAGTTTTTTGTGAGCCTAATGTTTCCTTAATAATTCGTCTTTCCAATATTTTTAGTTTGTCTAAATTATAACTCAATGCTAGACATTCACTTGCATATAGGCATTCTGGCTTCACTACTGTACTGTAATGTCTTATTTTGTATTTTTAGATATGCACTTTATCTATATATGCATTTTTTGATTGTATATCTATTTTCTTTATTTTTTATAAATATGAAAGGAGTTCAACCTGGAAACTCATTTTGCGTTTAAAGATATCGTAAAGGCTTTTGATAAAATCAAGATTACCTCTGTGGAAAGTTATGGGCGGTCGAGTTTTCCAAACCATTTAATTGTTGTACTCCAAAGCTTGTATAACAGAACATCTGTAACCTTACGTTTTAATGGAAGGTTGAATGCAGATATTCCTATGGGTGTTAGACAGAGATGCTCTATTCCACCGGACTCTTTAATATCTACGAAGACGACGGGCTTCGAATATGAAAGGCGCAAGTTGTCTCAGAAATACTCATTTGTGGTGACATTCATTTAGATGTCCTACTCTACGCGGATGATAAAGTCATCATTCGATAGACAGATGGTAAGTTACAAAAACAAAAAATTATATTTGTTTTATGTAATTATGTAATGTCTTGCACTGATATAGGTTACGAGTCTGCTTCTAAATCAACGACCATGGCTTTCTTTGGTAAGTATCCTGTTACAGCAAAGATAGTTTTCAACGATAAACCCTTTAAAAAACAAAGCTGGGATAAACAAATTTATAAAGTTTTATAAAACATTGGCTGCTTCGACGTTTTTTTACGGTTGTCAGACGTGAATTGTCAGGAAAACGGAGGAACGGAAGATGGAGGCTGCAGAAATGAAGTTCCTGAGAAGTGTCCAGGTAGTTCCTAAAACGTTTTCAAGGTTAATCCCTCTAGGGAAGAAACGGAATAAGGAAATTAAACAGAAGTTAGAAATTCAGTTTTTAAATGAGATCACCAAGGAGTAAAGGAGGGGAAAGTTTGAACATTTAAACCGCATGTCACCTAAAAGGCAGTCTTATCTTACCAGTCGGTTGGAAGGAGATACCGAGGATGAGAGGGTCCCGAACAGACCAATCAGAGCCTATTCCTTGTAGTGCAGGTGATAATGATTTCGTTTTTTCTTTACCAGCCAATCGGTGTTTAGTTTTTGAATAGCCTTCGTAAAAATATTAAGATATAAAAAATTTAGTAGTAAAAGACGAAAAAGAGCAAAGGAACAAAAAAAGCTGACAGACTTGTAAATGGGCATAAATACGACCGACCGACCGTGCGTCGTAGCAACAAACCAGCTGTTTTCCGAACTTTATCAGCTTATAACCTCTGTGATAAATCTCTTCCACACTTGCGAGATTGTTATAACACGCATTTCCACATTGTAACTGTTGATAGTTATTAATGAACTGCAGGTGTATTGCCGAAGTTGAAGTAATAATGTAAACACAGTTTAGGTCACTGCCAGCGGTCAGAAACTCACGGCCCTAGGGTTATGGATTTAGTTTAGTTTATTATAGTTTGCAACCTGTTCAGACATTAAGCTACCAAGGCTCTCTGGGAATTGGTTCATATTGTGAGCAAATAATTAATGAAGAAACGCATTGTTTAATTCTGCAGTACTGAGTAAAGTATTTTATTGCACGATCGATAAATGTCTCAACGTGGATCTAATACGTTATTGATCATTTCTTAACGTAGATCGTATAAGCGGTATAACGCAATATTGCGAAAACGGTTCAATTTTTCAAAGCAAAAGTTTTTAACAACAAGATGTAAAGGTTGAGGAAAAAGGTCCTTTCTGCAGAACACGGGAATATTTTTAACTCCCGAAATCGCACTTAATTTTATAACGTAAATTGTTCCTTCGTTCAAATTACTCTTGGAATAAAAAATTGAAGCGTGTTACAAAATAATTTCATACGTTGCTTAGTATGAAACGTATATCTGGTAGCTGAATTATCAGAATTATTTTTAAAGAGAACATGACACAATTTTTTGATGATTAAAGTTCTCCGAATTTTTATAACACAATTTGAAAAGATATCTGAGTACCTATTTTATAATTTCAAATTATTAGTTTTCACAGTTTGGAACTTAAATTGTAACGCTTGATAGTGCTTAGAAGGTTTAATATAAGTGCAAAGTCAAGACGAGCAAAAGGCTTGTCTTAATCTTGACTACCATCTGAGCGGAGTCTGCTTCCATGGATATCAAGTACTACCAAACAACTGACACAGGCCAGTTGATAATGTTGCAATTAGCGTAAAAGGACAAAAAAAACGCAATCAGGACATGGACATGGTAACTCTTTCTGATGCCAATGCTCTGGAAAAATTTACACTAATTCTACAAAAACTAGGGAAACAACCCGAAGTCAGTGCCGACAGGCTTCTACCGTAATAGTAAGACTTCGAACTGGTCGCCTCGAAGCAATACGGATGGCACAAGTACGTATAGAAACTGCAATAACTACACACAAACACACACTTTCACCTTCCTTACAGTAGCAGTGGCCATAGCGGAGCTAATGGAGCAGATTTTTTCCTTTCCCTGTTATTTAATAATATTTAGGCATAGTCGTATAAAATGCAATATAATCGTTAACGTATAGTTTAGCTGGCGTGGTGTTTATTAGTGTTTTTTATATTTACACAATGAAGCCCGTGTCTTTCTTTAGTCACACATCTCGACGACATCCGTAGTAGCTCTTCTCAGCCGCTTGTTTGCGACGAAATATCTGCTTATGTTGTTACTTTCTCGTTCTCAAATTTACGTTTAATTGACTGTTGCTTGATCAATTATGCGGCTTGTTTGCACTGCCTCCAGTGGTGTATCTAGAATTTGGCCTTGGGAGGGGGTCCGGGGTTGGGTCGGATTCATACAAAAGAAAAAATAAGTCAAGTCTAATCAACATTATTACGTTTATAGTGGCTGAATTTAGTCCCATTAAAGTAAACGGTAATAACACAATAAAAATACCCGTTATAGAAACATTGTTTACAAGATTTTTTTTACTGCATTAATTTTCCTATATTTCATATTTCAAACGTATACGCTAATCTATGTAATAAACCTGTTTGTATATTTAAAAAAGAGTTACTACTATATTAGCGTGCGCAGCTGAAAAAGTAATGAAACAGCTTAAAAATTAAGAGATTAACAAAATTCGTCAACTTTTTCGACCCTCTGCAGAGGTTCGGTCCCGTTCATCCCCCCCCCCCGCGCGTGAATACACACCTGACAGCCTCCAACTTTTTGTTTGCTCTTGTAACCGATCTTCTTATGCACTACCTTTCATCTTAAAAATAAAATGACGTAAAACATTAATTTCTATTAAATTCCAGTACCCAATATCATTTCCTGTTTTAAGAGCAAGCATATTTACATTTATCCCCAAATGAATTGTTAAGCCGACACACCCTTAGTGTATCTTAAACCGTCAGCAATCAGCAGTACGTACTTTAACCTTTTCTTCGACTTATTATTATAAGCGTCGGCAGGCGACACTATTATCAAGTGTTTAGACTAGACAATTCCATTTTTGGGTCCGTTACATACACGCTGAATACATTGCGGTACGCTATTAGCGTAGGCGTTCGGTACGTATATTATTAAACCGACTTTGTTCAGTAAGCCGCGTAGAGTAATCAAATATTAACACATGGTCGTTTTCAATCCGATCGATTCCTTCTTCTCACCTACAAAACTTCCCCACGTGTTAGTACAAATGGCCTCACAAATTCTGTAATTCCATCTGGCAGTGTAAGTAGTATCTTTTTCTGAAGATTTATAGTTATTTATATAGTTTTTTATAAATAATCTAAAGGAGATTAATATTAAGAACGTTTTTCTAACTGCCAGTAAAGAAAACGAAGAAATAAATTATGAATAAAACTTTGCTTTATATGAATAACGAATTTGAAAATTATGAATAAAACTTGGCTTTCTTATATTTTGAGTAGCGAACGTTGCATAAAATACATGACAAATATAAATAATTACGTGCTTTGATTTCCATGATTTGTCTTAAATTTGACTGGGTTAATAAAATAACGCTTTACTGTTAACAGTATATCATCGAATTAGCATAATTTACACGTAAACAAATTATCTCTTACAACCACAGAAATAAAAACGACAGATTTCTTTACTTATACATTATTCGCCTTGTAATGTGAAAAAGATATTTGCCATCAGCAGTGTTTTATTGCCGAGGAGAGCAGTTCAACCGATTATAAGGAAGGTAAACTATATGGAGGACGAACCAAAGGGACACACCAAAATCAGGACAAAGGGATCAGCTCAGACGGATGCAAGTCAATTGCAGATACAAAATGGAGACTGTATTGACAAGAAGTAGATGAGAATGGATACGGCTGTAAACAAGTGAGGTGGCATGAAGACTAGTAATTAGACGTCTGCGGAGTATTTTACAACGAAGTAGAATCCTAAGAGATTTGAGAGAAATGGAACGTCCAATGTTTAAAACAGTACCACGTAACAGTGATAAAAAAAGTTACTTGAAATTTTCTAACTTTGTTTGGGTAAGTGGTCTTCATGCCCGTGACTTAGTTTAAAAAAAACCTGCACTCAAAATTCTCTACAAGACGTTGGAAGGTACTTTATACGTAATTTTCATAGTTCGTATAGATATTACGTTTTCCAGTTATCTGTTTTATTTTAACGTTCAAAAGTTGAAAATTTTTCGTAGGAAACTTGCGCGATGACTCTGACTGTGCGGAAACTTAGAAACTTCTGAAACTATCTCCCTTACGTTTCAGCTATTTTACGGGAAGCTCATCTCACGTTGTCACTTTCAGGAAAGCAACTATCACGTCACACATATGAAGTCAAGATATAAAATAAAGCTGAAGCTGAAGTATAACAATAAAACACAGCTGAAGTTACTGCCATCTATTCTTTGCTGTCTTGGAACACAGATCCGGAGATCCAAGAGATATATGTATTTATGATTAATGTAATTTTATTGCACCTGGTTGACTTTTATTCACTGCCTGCTGTAGTGCGTATTGGACGATTGTAAATGAGGAACACTATTATACTATTATTGTCATTGTTTTTTATACAATTGTTAACAAAATTTATGAGTGTCGGCTTTTACGGCGATCAATAATTTAATTTATTTCAGTGTATTAAAGTCGTGATCCATGTGATTTTAGTAAGGGTAAAGATTAAGATTGGGAAACAATACGATTACAAACATAAGTTAGGTGGTAATAACAATACGTTTTTTCGTTGAGAACCACATTTGAATGATATTATTGTTAACACCAAACGTTTCGATCATTCTTGTCATATGGCATCCTGAGTATAGAGCTGAGAATCGATATTGTTAAAACGGAATGTTAACAAGAATATCAATAAAACGTGGGTTTTCAACCTAAAAACGTGTTGCTATTAATAGTTCCTACAAAAAAGTCTACGCGTCGAAGTAAGTTATGCTACATTAAATTCAGCATAATTATAATTATTCTTATAATTTTAATTAATTATAATTATAAGTAAGCACACTTAATTATAATTTTCTTTTTAATTAAATTCTTAGGCTTTACATTTTTCTCTGCTAATTTTTTTATAATTAATTAAGGAATTCTTTGTATTTATATCCAAAAACAGAAGTAAATGAAATATTCAACTTTACTATACGTTATATTATACCGTATAGATAAATATATGGGTCACGTGCACATAAGTAAATAAGTAAGTTAATCGTTGTAAGATTAAATAAACTACAAAAACTCCTTACTTCTTAGAGCATTAGTAAATTAATCTTCAAATTCAATGAAACCTATTCTATAATTTTATTTTAAAAAGTCAGCTGGTAAAATTTGCTATATCGAAAATATATTCCTAAATTGACCCTAAATTTAAATTCTGTAGTTATGCTTTTACTTCATTTTTGCTTGCAAGAAATATGGCCTCAATTATATTGTCTTCGAATTCTTTGATAAAATCTTAGCTTAATTTTTGACTAAAACGTATAAGCCCAAAATAAGCTTTGTATTTAAACTCGATGATGAAGCATTCACATTATTTTTTTATTTAATCTATATTACAGTTCAATTGCAGAAATTAGAAAACAAATGGTTTTGAATTTACAGAAGATGAAGTAGAAAAAATATGTAGTTAATGATTAAAAAAACATGGGGCACCATTACTAGAGTTGAGGTGTTCATAGAAGTAGCGATTTCCGAAAGACGTAATAATCTTACTAATATTGATAAAAAACGTAGAAATAGGCTATATTGTTATCACGTGTTTAGTATTTGACCCACTTTTTTCTTTATAACTGCGATAGACTGTCAAATAATAAGAGTAGAACCGCCAAAACTTTTTAATTTTCGCTTGTGTCGTTTTTTCTTTATTTACAATTTTATATAACAAAGTAGTCTCTTTTGTACCATTCAGATGCAGAATTCAGATTCAGATCTAGATGGCAGTGTGACCAGCGCTGGGGTTCAGATGCGTACGATTATGTTAGGCACTCGCTTCCTTACATGCTCCGAGTCGTGTTGAGGGGAGAGGATAATAAACTCACCTTGATTTTATGGTACTCGCCTGGCATTGAACGTCCAGATCCCTAACATACACACATGTGTATCTATATTATCTGGCTGTTAATTAAGTCATTCCGTCCTTATGACAACGATAATTTACTCCAGGTCCTGAGGAGGTGAATTCATAATTTTTCCGACTACTGTTGCCACTTAACTGAGACTTAATTCTATGAACTGTACAAAAGAAATCAGATAACCGACATTTTGAAGTTGTATCCAGAACACGACTGCTTTGTGGTTTGCGGTGTGTTTATTGTTCCCTTAACTCAGTCGACGGTTATTTTTAAAAAACTATACATCTAGCAGACTGTTTATTACGTGATGTCCACTGATATGTAGTTTTTTAACAATATGGACAGAATTAACACTGTTGCACACCACTATAAAAAAATTATTCCGATATTTCTGTTTCTGTATTAATTCTGTTTGTGATCATAACCACTAACACAACTTTCTTAATTAAATTTTAACAATACCTTTGGATTTTTAAAACTTTATGCTGACGCGTATTCGTAAGCAAATAAGTTACAAACCATAATAATTTTTTATAATTTCATTTAATAATGTATTCTTAGAATGACTATTTTGTGATTCTAAATAGGCCTACATGTTAATCCTGTAAATAATATTAAAAACATAACGTTACATAACGTTATTTCTTTATAACTACTTGCTTCAAACTATGTACAACAGTCCCATAACCAAAAAGGATACAACAGAATCGTTCAATAATTTAGGCCAAAAAATGTTATAATCCAGCCAAAAGCAATAATCTTCTAACAGAATTATTAAACGCTCTCCGTAATACGCAAATAGTTGTGAACAGCGTCGGACAGAGTGGAAAAAAGAAGAATCGACTGATACGAGAATATCGATTTCGTGAATATTGCATAGGCAGTGTTGTTACCTGAGGGAGGGAGACAAGTAATAATATATAATATAGCACACCCCCGCCCGCGCCAAACCGCCCACTACGACTACTACTACTAACTACTTCCACCGCCACTTCGTCAACAAATAGATTCACCCACTTTGTGTCACGAAATGCCGTCGACAAAGTTATCAACTACTAGTACCGGTACTACAAACAATATCATCGTTGGTGGTCCTTGTCTATAGCAACGAGTTTCTAATCAAACTCCGCACGAAGTCATCTAACTCCTTGACACTGAGAATCCGTATTTACAGTGTACCCCGCCTGGGTAGTTTATTAATATTATCCATCCTTGGGTAACAACTATCCTTGGCTACTACCCATCTCAGTCGTTAACTATGAATTCGCCCCAACGTCAGCGTCACTCGATTTAAGGTGCAAGAACGTAGTAGCGTGTACTGTTTACCAATTCTACTTACGTGGTATAGGAGTACGGCCCTTAGTGCAGCATAGACGTTCTTACAGATTATGAAATAATATTTTGATACTCTTAATGTTATTCTGTGACAAATTCACTAGCTTAACATATTAATATATAGTCCACTTATGTGGAGGAGTTAATTTATAGGTTCTCATTACGTTATGCTGATTTAAGAGCCTACGTAAAGAGCATATTCTGTAGGTATTCGAAGTACAGACAGATAACGATATTTACAGCGACTTACTGGTATTGGTCTCTGCCTGCCAGACGGACATAACGCGAGGAGGGAGAAACCTGCTGTTCAGTCCTCAGCCGTAATTCTAACCAGGAAGCGCAGTGTTACGGCTACTATTTAGCCTCAGCACTTGCGTTTAGCCTCATTAGAACAGATCCTCTGTGAGTTTCGAACTCACATCGGAAGATTTATACGTATTCCAAATACAAGTATTTATACGTAATGTTACGACGATCGCGCCGATCGTAATCTTGAAAGATCGAACTACATCACTGAAATTGGATAAATTGATAGTCACGAACTTTACGAAACGAAAAATAACGATCGTGTTACAGTAGTAGCCTACTAGTTACACGATCGTCTAAAACGCAAATAATAATAAATACCGCCAAAATTACAATTGTCCGCACAGGAATGTTAAACAATTTAATACGTGAGACTTCCACTTATAAGCTTTCTTAACATTGTGTTCACGTGCATTTGCAGAAGTGAACTGATTACGGTGATTTTTCGTGATATTGGAGGCTCAGGGTAACACCCTTTCATGTATAGGGCAATGAGATTGACAATGAGGGGAGGCCCACACAAGTGCAGGCTAAGCGTTAATAAGAAGGAGACATAGAAAGAGAGAGGGAGGAAGAGAGAGAGAGAGAGGGGGGGGAGAGAGACGCGTGAATGTGTCGTGATGGTGTGTCTAATACTGAATCTAATCTAAATTGGCATATTTAGAGTAAAATTTACCATAAGCCAGTGACGTCAAGTACCTTGGTGGATAAGACAGGACTGAGAAGACAATTTGATGATAAAACACAAAAATAGTAGAAGGAAGTGAGATTAGATTGCACTGCGCACAGATTTTAAGTTTTTGGCGGCATCGTGAATGTTCTATTTTCAGCAGCAGGGGGAGATATTTGACGTTTTTGAGGAAATCCCAGAGACTGTCAGAACAATCGAGCAATAGGCTACCTCAGAAGTAGGCAGAATGTTGTACACTGCGTCATCCTTCCAGTTACACAACACGCGACCGACGTCATAAGGCCTACAGCATCGGCGTAACGTACTTCACGTGTGAGGATCTTCATCCTACTATAACAGCAATAACACTGTAACACAAGAAACGTATACAATGAGAACTATTCACGAACGTAACACGCTACCATATTCCTTAAGGCGAATAACAGATATTGTTAAATTAATTATTATCTAACTATGTGAAATAAAAATATTGAAACTCTTTTATTCTGTCTTGTCTTAATTTCAATAAATTTCATTATTCTTTCCTCTTTATCATATACTGAGATTTACTAACGTACAATGCCCTTCCCTTTATTTAATAGCTCCTTTAGGTTCGATAACATGAAAACTGTGTCTCAGGGTTATTAAAAAAATTAATTAAAGTCTATGTACAGTTAAAGTCATACATATGAAATAAAACATAATAATTGTAAACAGGTCTCGGTAATGTGATGTTGTATATGTGTGTTCTTATTATTATGTTCTAATTATGGGTTCTTTGGATCGTACAAAAGAAACAACCTTAATAAAGGAACAACTAATAAAAAAAAATTACAATGAACAAATAAAATTAATAATCATAATGTTTATAGTGTTTTTGTTATTTCATTTCACTGTTCTTGTGCTTTGAATTGAATAATGTTTGATCAAAGGTATATTTTAACATGATGGAACAATCTCACCAAATTGTAGTTTCATTTACAGATTATTTCTTGCTATTTATCTTCTAGCCTTCAGTTTTCCGTGTATTCTATGTAACCATTATACTTCTCATTATTTCTGAAGTTTTTCTTCATTAATTCATTGTGTAACAATAATTTTTTGTATAAAATGTCCAGCTTCAAATTAAACTGTTCTGACCTATTTCAAATATATCTCAACAATACCCTTTCTTTTAAAAAACTCCCGATTCAATTAGTAATGCTCTTGACTATGACATGTTCATGGGTCACAGGTTTGTTTTTATATTTTCTAATTAACATGATTCAGTTGAATCTTGTTTTTTATTAGTCACTGATGTATATAATTAGTTTCTAGTGCACTATTCCACTATTTTTTATTATTGTACACTTTGTTTGATCTTACTATATTATCTATATAGTTGTTTTATATAAATTATATGTTTTATTCACTACTTATTTATAACCAGGTCTATTTCCTATTCACTTTCACTATACACTGTTTATTAACGTCAATCACCGTTATTTTCACTTTCTTACGTTATTAAACTATCTAACGTTTGTGATTATTGTTTAATATTATTTTAATTGTAATATTTAAATCACTTTCAGTTCGTAGTGCGATTACACAAAATAACTGCTTGAGGTACGCAGACCTCCCTATAGTTTAATAGGCTTCTGCAATAGCAAATGTTTTTTTTACTTACTTCCTAATTTGTTAATATTTATACACTATATTTGTATTGATTACAACTATTTACATATTTATTATCATTCGATCTTCCTTCCTGGGTTAATAGTCATCGTCATGTCATTGTCATTAAGCTATTTAATAAATAAGTTTTCATTTCCAATTTCCATTGTATTTGTTTATTATGATAATTCCCTTTTGTTTTTTATTATCTTTTATTCCTAGACATTATTAATTATCTTTAAATAGTTACATTTTATGTTCATTTCTTTATTTGTTAAATGGATTTATTAAATAAATTATTTATTTAAATTTATTTATTAAATAAATTTATTTGTTATATTTTATACTTCTTTGTTTATGATTTATAAGAAAGACTGCGTTCAGGGATAATTCACAACGAATTTTGATGATTACATTATACTTACTCTAGGGCATAATTTGTTATGTTACAATATTAGAGGCACAGACGTATAGAACCAACTTATTAATCAAAAGTTGGAGTACACTAAATCATTCTCGGTCAATTTCGACGAAACGACGTTTTTACTTGTTCTTACCCGGTTCAATTCGCCACCGCTTGGTCGCAACTGACCGAATCTGTGGCAACTAGTAGAAACGTTCCTATTCCAAACATCCGTGAGGTTTCAGTTCTGTAACTTTTTCATTTATACCGGTAATCTCTTTCTTCCAATATTAGGTTAGGTTGGGTTAGGTTAGGTTAGATTAGGTCAGGTTAGGTTAGGTTAGTCTAGAAATGGATAGAATTATAATAATACTTTATGCATATTATTATTATTATTATTATTATTATTGTTGTTACATGAAAATGTTACTGTTAGTAACAAAACTTTTTCATTCCAAAGGCAAAATAGAAATAATAATAACAATTTCTTTTTGTTTTCTCGCGTAGGGCTCCTACTCACACCTACACCCTACTGATCTACCCACGGACAAACAGAAGAGATCCCAGTAATGTCAAAAGATAACAGGTCTGATAAAACGGTTGCTCTCCAACTCTGGTATTGGTTAAATTATTCCCGAGTGATTTTAGAGTCAGTTATTATTAAAGAGACTGTGCAAGAAAGTTGGACATGAAATCTGATTTGCATAATTCATCTATTCCGCGAATGAATGCGGAAAGTCAAAATAAGACGAGTTGGAGAATTTCAGTTTTAACTGCACCGCAAATTGCCTTGCGTCAAGATACAATCCAGGCTGTCAACACAGAGACTGGCAACGCCTGTCAATCGGACAACATGAACTTTGTACTAAGGCTATAAATCTAGACTTCGCGCGTGTTGCACGGCCAGGCACTTTTAAACCAACACTCATGGGTAGTTCGTTACGTCCGTGAAGGACACTATGAAAAAAACAGTAAGATAGAGCAAGGTGTTATAAACATATACAGTATAGTGAGTACTGTATATATAAATATACACCATAGAGTCAGTGTGCCAGTCAGTGTGTATTATATATTGACCATGTGTTTTCTGTCTAAAAGCTAGTCTTACAGGGCATATTTGCCCCACTGCGTCCTTTCCATATGTGCGCTAGTCTCTTCATATCATGTGCAAGGTAACAGGTTCGAGCCCATACCAGACTTGCAGAAAAGAATGCACAATTAGTGAACATTTAATACATTTATTGATCTTTCTTGTACACTTAGTATTAAAATGTTCTTTAAACGTTTTATATACAATTAACTTGTTGTTGTTAAAATTTTTACTTGAAATGTCCTTTAACAAATGCTCTCTTGCTTTACACAGTTTTATGAATTTATATAAATGTTCAAAAGTCTTCTTTTATTAAACAAAATTATTTAAAAGTTAATGTTCTTTTACAATTTGATAATGAGTTAATTTTTGCTTCCCTGTTTGGTTGTCCTCTCTGTCCTCCCGGTCGACGATCTCGATCCGGCCTCCAGCGATCCGTCGTCTCGGTCCACGTTCCAGCAATCGCCTCCAGGTAGTGCCTTGATCAAGGTCTCCGTATTCCAGCCGCTACAATCAGCAAACGATGCACAGGAATGGTAATTGAATATCTCACACTCCGTGATAGTTTCCTGCTGACAATCTCCGCTCACTCGACTCTACGGACCCAAGGACGTCTGGAATTAACGTTGTCTGGAATCGCTTCCCACTGCGACCACCTTCGCTGACACTTTCAGAGAGACTGCTTTCAGGGAGTTATCAGAGAGAGAGATTCGAGAAGACTGCCTTCTCCTTTTATAATGCAGCTGAATGTAAAGCGCTGCGCTGCCAAGCGACGTCACCGCCGCTATGCGTGTAGGCGTCGTTCCAATTACTTTAATGTATTTAGTAGCGGCCACGTGTTTCCAACTTCCTCTCCTTGAATGTTCTAGAACACACCTTATAGCACATGAATGTATTTCCCTAACCTTCTATTCGTTACTCACATTACACAACACTTTATTCATATGTAAAATTATATTTTCATGGTTCTACATTGTCTTATTTTCTAATTCTCTTCTATTAATTCTAATTATTTTGTTAATACTATTTATTTTCAAGCATTCATTTATTCATTGGGACACTTATAATAGCTGATACTCATTATTCTTTATATTCACCTATATTGAGACCATTTGTCACGTTGCACATGTTATCGCATTCACATATCTTCTACCATCTGGTCTCTCCTCCGTTTCCTATTCTCTTAACAGCCCCTTCAATGTTTCTACCACCTACTGAGCAAGGAACTGTGCGAGACGAAGTGCATGCCCGTCGCCGGCTCGTGCGCTGCGTCCCGAGCTTCAAGTAGAGCTCCTGCCGCAGGGACCATAGATAGGGCTGGATTTTTAAGGTGTGGCCTGCTACCGGCCGTGGGTTTTCAATTAATTAATTAATTGAGGGTTAGTGTTAGGGTCCAAGATTCACCTGGCACAGATGGTAGCGACCGAGGGCGCTAATGAGGTGGTTGCCCTCAAATCGGGCGGTGCAGCGATAGAATTTCCGGGACAGTGGCGTCCAGGGAACGGACACGCAGGGATTCACGGATGATTTTATTTGATGTCAGGTAGTGGGCTTTGCACGCCCAGAGCAATCCTCGGTCCAGGAGGGACTGAAGCTTTCGCTTATGGATCTTAGCTAAGTAACCCCATATGGGGATCGCGTAGGTAACCATCGGCGCCACATAGGTGGAGACAATAAGCTCCCCCTAGGCGGCGGGTCATAGAATTGCTGCACAGCAGGGGACGGACTGAGTATAGTCGATGAGCGGTCTTGCAGAATACTTCCTCGAAGTGTGTCCGCCAGGTAAGATGTCAATCGAGGTGGAGCCCGAGGTACTTGACCTCTCGAGACTAGGGCAACGGTGTGTCTGTCGCCTACGTATAGTCTGTCAGAGAGCCTTAAGCGCCTGGAGAAGACTACGGCTGTGCTTTTGGTCGCGTTGATGGCGACCCTCCATCTCTCGTATTTGTCAAGCTGGTCCTGGAGCCAGATGACTGCCATTTCAGCACTACGATCAACGGTATACGCCGCCGTGTCGTCGCCAAACATGGCCAATCTGGTTCCCGGCAACTTGGGCTCGTCGTTGACGTACACAGAGAAAAGCAGGGAGCCCAAGACGCTTTCCTGAGGTACACCAGCCGTAATAGCCCTTTCTGAAGAAAGGGTGTTATCTACTCTCACGCGAAAGGTTCTGTTCCGAAGAAAGCTAGCAATCAGATGAGTGCTACCACCTACCAAGCACCTTCTCAATCATTATTCTATGCTTTCAGGAAATCCCTTTCATACTCTTCCATGCCCACATCTTGAAGGCTTGTAATCTCCTCTCCTCTTATTTCCTCAATCTTCAAGTTTCTGACCCGTATAGGATCACACTCCAGACAAAACACTTCACCATCATCTTTCTCAGCTTTATGTCTAAAATAATCTTTTCTTTCTATTAAGAGCTTCCTTAGTTTAGACAATTCCGAATTTCACCTCTTGACTACAACGTATGACCTCTCTAAACAAACATCTCAGATACTTAAAAAACTGTCACCTTTCAGTTTCCTCAAATCCTATTTTAACCTGTGCATTCCTACTGATTTTGCTTATAACCACGCTCTTTGTCTCCTTCACATTGATTTTTTTTTAATCCAAACTCTTCAAACGTCCTGTTACAATCCCTCAGCATTCCATTTCATGTCCGTTCATCCTCGGCAAGCAGCACCATATTATATAGTAATAGTAAAATAAAAATAATAATAATGAAAATTAGAACGTGTCGGTATGGTAATGAACAAGCCACCTAGGACAGGTAGATCAAATGTGTCAGTATTGCGTATTTATACGAAATTCAAATATGGATACGTCACACATTTATACGTACATTACTATCAGCGCACTCTCACGAGAGGCAATAACGACTATTGACAAACTTGCCGTGATTTTATCTACATTTTAATACGCTTGCAGACATTTATGTATCCGTATGGAGAAGTATTGTTGAGGAGGCTAAAGCCCACCAAAGGCTGTAACCCCAGACAAGAAGAATTTTTATTTAATAGTTTCCGATCAGTTAAACTCCTAACGTTTAAACTTAGAATAGGTATTCTCATTCTGTAGTTTTCACACGTTAAACTTACGGGTTGCTTGTAATTCATCTTTACTATCGTCTACAAACCGCGTGGAGTTTAACTAACGTTCCCTGATAATTTGAGGCGTCGATGTACTACCTCATCCCACCCAGTCATCAAGAACTAGGACAGTTTTATCACAATCCAGTTATAAATAAAAACCCATTACAGATACTCCTAATGTTTGCATCATAATGTGCGTCACAATACGGCCGGGAATTGATGCTTGACATTTAGGTTTTAGACAGTTAACTCGTATACTAGTTACATAATTATATATTAATCAGGGTCATGCGCAGTTACATTACCTATATAACTTTATAATTACACAACACAGCGGTGTTCAGTTATGATATTTCAAATGAAAACAGAGTAATCTGTGTGTGTGTGTGTGTGTGTGTGTGTGTGTGTGTGTGTGTGTGTGTGTGTGTGTGTGTGTGTGTGTGTGTGTGTGTGTGATGGAGGGAGGGCAGGAAGTCAGCCAATGTGATATGAAAATTTTATGACCGACTGAAGTACGAAGGCGTCGGAGCTACAACCCTTACACAGGGAGCACAGACTCATCCCTCTTTCACTCGCTATCTCGGTCTCTCTTTCAGCCTCTACTTCTATAATTACTTCATCTCATTCGCTTTGCGTCTCTCATATCCTGCCTCTTTCATTAAATCTGAAAACCCTGCGTGCACAACGTCGACATTCATTCATTGTCGCATCCCTCACGGAAACTCGCGTTTTTACCCCGTCCCATATTTTATGTTTATGATATGAAATATCTTTTATTTGCGCAATTCATTTATTACTATTTCAAATCTATTAACCAAAAATATTGTCCAACTCGAAAACGAATTCAAAATATTGTGCTTGGTGTTGAATGTTTTTCATATAACTCTCTGGTCAAGGAAGACCACATATTCCACTGTTAAGGACTATGCGATACAAAAACATCTATTTTGTGCACACACACACACACACATACACACACAACTGATAAATAAAATATCACAAGTCAAAAGAAGGAAACAATAAAACTTAAAATTAAAAGGTTATTAAATGTTTTATTCAATTTACTACGTTCATTCACTACTAATTGGTAGTTTAATTAATTAACAATTTACTGAAATTGTTTAGGTTATCAATGCCTGTATATTTATTTCTAAACCATTTATTTGGAGAGTCGACGTTTCGTGTTTTGGTGAGAAATAAAATCTTCAGTTTAATTATATGGGCTTTAAAAATATTTGTCTTAATTGTTTTATTACTATTACTTTCGTATATATTCTTTTTAAATCTTTAACATTAGTTATTTCTTTTAAAATAATATAATAAATTGTTGAATATGTTTAAAAACATTACAAAACCCGCGCGCGCGCGCGCGTGTGTGTGTGAGAGAGAGAGAGAGTGAGAGAGACTCTCTGTCTGTGTGTCTATCGTCTGTTGTACCCGGAGATTTGTTTACACTTCTCGGTATATACGAGTATCTATGATATGATTGAACAAAGATTCTCCGAAAGCTGTTTGCGACGGTTAAATGAGGGTCCGTTGAAAAGTTTACTGAGCAACATATCTATAGCTTAGCGGTAGAACTAAAATCTTTACTAAGAGCCATATTTTGTATAAACACCTGTTACATTCCAAATCTATCTGACAATTTGTTTTTCTTTTTACCACAAGTTTGAAATTTACTTGTCAAGTGTGTTTTCAAAATGGACAAAATCAAACATCGTGCTGTGATTGGATTCTTTGTTGAAAACATCTAACTCTTATGGATCTAACGCGTGTTAGAAGATGCCACACCTTAAAAAACGAATAAGCCTGGCCGTACGACTACTGGAGTTGATCCCCGCAGTGGAAGCCCAAGAAGTGCAACAGGTACAAATGCGGCACCCACCTTGTTCAAAGTTTTTTCATACCAAGTTCTTCAGCTAAAATATGACCACACTCTCATGTGAGATATCTATGATCTCAGCTATCATCCACTGTCAATTGACATTCCAAGTAAATAACGGTTCAACATCTTTGGTGACCTGATGACAGTTGATCACCAACAGGCCTACACCATACCCGTAATAATGGCGATAGTAGAGTTCCTCAGGGTCGGTTTCGAGTTCTTATTGTGCTCGAAATTTTACGATTTGAACGCGATACTCCCGTGATGTGTTGATCTTACAACCCACTGCATTACACTTGAAGTGTATTTCCAAATCTGGGCAGCCAATCTTCCACTGCCACATAAAGCTCACGGTTTCAAAATCTGCGATCAGATTGACACTTGTTTACTATGTTTAAGTAACTGGAGATTTTTACTTCGAGATCGCAGAGTTCAATGCGGTGAATTTGCTTATTTCTAGTCGTTTCCTTTAACGTAATCGTTTGTAGAGAAACACACGTGCCTCACGTTCTAATAACCAATATAAGTTAGTAGTACGATTATGGTCTCAACCCTTGATTAAAATTCTAAAGCTTCGATTGGACAATTCTTAATTTAAGAGAGGGATATGCAATCCGATCATGC
The DNA here is from genome assembly GCA_034769895.1 of Magicicada septendecula. Taxonomy (NCBI): domain Eukaryota; kingdom Metazoa; phylum Arthropoda; class Insecta; order Hemiptera; family Cicadidae; genus Magicicada; species Magicicada septendecula. Next base: position 170,918,639 of record CM068375.1, read on the forward strand.
AAAATTCGGTTTATTCTGGTCAAGAATCGTTCTAAGCCTAAAGTAAAATTTTTTTTTAAATTAATGTTCTTTTTATAGCTTTTCAAGTATGAGTCGTACCTACATAAACTTAATATAAAAACATATTCACACAACACTGGATAGTATATTTAAACACGGCTTATTGTTTGCAATAGTATCAACTGTATTCTTGCTTAAGTCCCATTTCGTAACCTCAATTAGTAATGGCGCTATGATGTATTTTATTTCTAATTAGCGTCTACCCGACACACGCTCACGCGCACACAACTATCGAACCCGAACATAATTACGCACATTTTTCATATATCAAACTACATATTTGCACTTACAATAATTTTATTTATAAGTCTAAATAAAATTCCTTACAAACTAAAATACAGAATCCGACATGCAACTCTATACACTTCGTATATTATCTTCATAATATTATTTATTTCAATAGTTTTCAACTTAAAAGAGCCCGAGGGGTTCCAACTTAAACTTCAGCTCCGGAGCCTGCCGGTTGACCGTATCATAAGTGATCGATTTTCGAAAAGTAACGTAAAAACAAACAAAAAATCAGTATTTAATTTTAAATATGATCCACAAGAAGTAATTTACACATTTAACGTATCTTACTAATTTGCTTTAACGGTACAGTTTTTATTATGTCAGTATAATAATGAATATACAAGAAATATATTAAACATTGTACACTTACATAAAGCTTCAATGTAAAAACCGAATGTGACCGCTGCAACCACTAAAATAGGAATATCCACGGGACGAGCTGAGGTTTTGCTAATCTCAGTATGTGAAGGAGTGTAGATTCTGTAAGGCGACTTCTGCAGTAGTTCGTGATTAACTTCACGATTTCGCAGATGTATGAGCCTTATCGTCGCTTAGAAAATTCAAAAATTTGAAATTTTTTATGAGGTACCAACATCGACGTCATCGTCTGTCCGAAATTTCACAGATTTGAAATTGTTTATCAGGTAGCAGCTTAGACAAAATGCAGCCCCTTTTCTTCCTTGGTCTGCAGGAAAGGATCAGCTTGTAAAATGACATATTCTAGTTGAATATCAATTTCTTGTTCGTCAATGACAGTGCTAAGAGGATTATTAAATACCAAGACACTACTTTTTAAATTCTTTACATTTTATGTTAAACTCGTCTATTGTTCCTTAGGTTTATTTGCACCAAATTCTAAAAGAGGACTAAACCAAATACACAGCCCATTAAACAAAGTGAAGTTTATTTATTAGTAAATCGGTGAAACGATTATTCATAGATTTCTCCTTTCCTTCAAGACCATTATCAGTTTACATAATATCATATTATTAATTTGCTTATTAAAATAATTAGAGCAAGATAATGTCGCCGTCCACCAGTTGGAAATCGTTGAGTTTAATTCGAGTACATGTAGATCCAAAAAACATAAATACAGTATGCAACAGCATTTTTTATTTCGATGTATATATAAAAATATATAAATAGATACATGTGAAATAAATATATCCATATATACGTAATACTGCAATAATAGGGGCATTATAATGAGGGGGCATAGGGAAAATTATAGGGGCATAACTTTGCTGTCTATAAGATTTTTACTGAAATATTGAATGGAAGGATTAAAAAGCTAGCAGAAAGCTTTCTTAGTAAAAATCAGTGTGGTTTTCGGCCTGACAGAGGAGCGACTGATCAACTATGTATCATTAGACAGATGATGGAGAAATTCTATGAACATGATGTAGATCTACATTTCCTGTTTATTGATTTTAAGCAGGCCTTCGATAGTATAAATCGGGAAGAATTATTTGAAGTCCTGAGGAAAGTTGGTATTAGCACCAAACTAATCCGATTAATTAGAATGACAATGAAGGACACAAAAGCAAAGGTAAAGATATATAACAAAATGAGTTAAGTTTTAACTTTAACAATTTTGTGAAACAAGCAGATGGCCTTCATGCTGTTCTGTTCAACATAGCTCTACATAGTGCAGCAAATAAAATAGATAAAAGGGGCACAATATTCATGAAATCTTCTTACATACGTGCATATGCAGATGACAGTCTGAGGAAAGAATGCCTAAAAGAATGCTGAAGGGAAGATTATTATTACTACTAGAGGTAGAGGCGGACCAAGGTTGAGATGGTTGGATGGCGTAACAGAAGATCTTGCTAGCATGGCAATCAAAGGGTGGAGAGGAAGGGCGGAAAACAGTGAAGCATGGAGGAGTATTGTTGAGAAGGCTGAAACCCACCAAAGGCTGTAACGCCAGATAAGAAGAAGAAGAAGACATATACGTAATATATTTATAAGTATTCCTTAATATGCATAATAACGAATATGTATATTAATATGCTTTATTAATTAATGTATGTTACATAATATATTCTACACTATATATTATTAGTAGGCCTTCTACTAGATACTATTAATTATCTATTAACTCGTATATACTAGGCCTATTAATTATTTTGGCGGTCTTTAAACAGTTAAACCAAAAATGACAGAATTATATTCTTTAATATTATTAATAAATAATATTAAAATTAAGAAATACTAAAAAACAAAAACGTACTGTAAATTGGAAAGAGAAGCTGAAAGTAAAACAGTTGTGCCCATCGTATTTCACACAGAAAACTCTCAGGAAAAGTAATTCGTTGCTTATAGGTTGGGATTAGCGAAACCGATAAAGCAACATAAACAATTTATAAAACGACACACGGAGCCAATCGGTTTTCTTTCAGTAAAGTTTTCACACCGCTATCGACAAGTGAGATAGAAACATTTCTTTTCTAACAAATACGTCTCTGCAGTTGGAAACGGCGAGCAAACCTAAAGGAACGGAGGAAGCTGACTGAGGAACGGATCCGTTTACTGTTAATGCCTTAGAATCGTTTAAACGGACAAAACGAGTAAACGTGTACTGTAATGATCCACGTTTTTCGTCTGTCACGAGCAATAGAATTTTTAAGTGTTTTACGCGTAAGTGTGTGCAGATTAATAAAATAAAACAAGATCATATGTAGAGTCGCCTCGTTACGATTACGAATTACGAATTAGCGAGTCAAGCCCTACCTAGTCATACTCATTTATTTAGCCTGAGCTCGATGTCGGAGTTAAAATGTAGGTCAAGAACGGTTCCAAGAACTTTCCTCTACTAATTTTGGTCTACAATAATGTATATCCAGTCAACTTTGGTCAATACAAGTTCCTCCAATACACTACGTCCCAGTTCGTTGGGCTATTGTTCCAATAATTAAGTTAGTCCTCTGAATTGAGTGGACTGCTTAAAATCATATATTTAAAATTTTCTATTACTACACGATTTTATATATAATTTACAGATATTGTAACTTTCGAAACAACAAACCATTGTTAATCCACGAGGGGGTTTGCTACTAACCTTATAAACGAAACCTGATCAACAAAAAAATATTGGAAATTCAAAAATCTCTAAGTCGTAAGTCCTTTTGTACCACAAACGTTGATTTGTAGAATAAAATTATTTATTCTATTTGTTAATTCATTTAAAACCCTCTGAAGATACTCATATAGTCAGCGAAACGTACGTCAGGGGAATTGAAACGATAAAAATGTAACTCAACTACTAGCAGTAGAAATTATATTCGATAATATATATATAATATTTCAATCACTTTCTGCTACAGTCCGTTTCTTGATGTATATAATACTATAATACTTATAACTAATTTACCTCAAGATATATTTTTTCCTTTAGGAACATGTTTCGGGAGATCCTGTTCTCCCATCTTCAGCCTTCGCCATCTTGTAGCACCAGAAGCAAGATGGCGAAGGCTGAAGATGGGAGAACAGGATCTCCCGAAACATGTTCCTAAAGGAAAAAATATATCTTGAGGTAAATTAGTTATAAGTATTATAGTAATATATAATATTATACAACATGATTTATGGACGTAATCTCGATGAGCACCCACATCTCCCTGTTCGCGCAGAGATAGACGCTAACAGTGGTGTAAAGGATCAGATAACTGAGCGCCGCAGTCACAAGTAGTAATTTCTCAAGTAAACTTTTTAATAGTGTTTAATTACTGTATTTAATAACAGTTGATAATTAATGAATTTTTAATAAACCATAATTTCACACACTTGTCCAGCAATATTAGTTTATCTGCGCTCATCCATAACATCGCAATATATACCTTTATTTATATATTATATATTTATATTTATATCTGTTATCAAGTAAAGTCTGAGTGTTGCTGAATAATAATCATTACCTCGTGAATAGGGATTTAGCGTTTCCTTGATGGAACTGATAGTGTTTGGCTATCGGTACATCCAGTCGACTACAACTACACACATATAGTCGACTACTACAACTGATCGGATTTGTTTGTTTGTTTGTGTGTGTGTGTGTGTGTGTGTGTGTGTGTGTGTGTGTCCTTATCAGATTCTTGATTTTGTTGTCTACAACGTACTAGTGTATCAAATACACATCCAGTACACCGCTGCAGTACATATGGAGTTTTCCGTCTTCGGGACACTAATTGTTAGATAAAATGTTTAATTAAATTTTATGTGTGCCTGCGCATATGTTACTGCAAAATTGCGAAAAACAATAAACTTTATGTGTTATAGATATATCGTAAGATTCCCCATTGTTCCACGGTGAACGTTCTAAGTATCCCATAAAGTGTTAATATTTCGAACTTTACCGACAATCGAGGTGAATGTCAGTATTTGCCGACTGCATGCGGCAAGAGCAAGAATTACTTATTATTTTCAGTTTGATGAAACAGGTGCTCTGTTTAGTGTTTTGGGTTTTAAACATTTTAAACACATGCTCTGTTTAATTTAATTGTGTAAATAAGTTATACTGATATTGCGTTAAATAATACTGTAAATAAACATTTACTGAAAGAATTTATTTTAATATCTAACACAAAAAAAACCTCCGCTCAACAGTCCGTTAAGGACCAAGGCGTACCGCGCAGCTTTTGTGTTAGTGTGACGGTGTATGGCTAGTACTACGTGCCACCAGCCGCTAGTTGTGGTATTCACAGCCAGGAGGCGGCGCTGTTATCTTAGCGCCTACTCAGTTCTACCTCACGACGCTGAGTGCACGCCGTATGGAGCCTCCGCCGGGAATTGAACCCGGGACCACGAGCGCCTAACAATAGTTAAAAAAAAGCTCTTTTTTTTAATATTTAACAATAGTTTAATAAAAAAAGAATTACTAGCTCATTCACTAAAAACGCGATAAACGTCTGTTCTAAAATAAATTTGGTGGCAACAGTGATGTACTGAATAACAAAAAAGTTGTTAATAAGCTGAAGCTTAAAATTTTCTTGTTGCAACAAGGTTGACTGTTTGACATTTAGAATTGCGATACAAAGAGAAAATCTCCACACAAACACTTTTTGTCGAACTTTTTTTTGTACGAGTAGAATTTTAAATCCTTGCCCTGCACTGAGCATACGTTACTACCCATTTTCCCGTACACTAAAGTCTTCCACCTTCTTCAACGCAGATGCTATTCCTTACACTGCGTAAACTGTTTTCTGTCGTACAAGAATTTTCGTTTGCTGATTTTAATGCCAAGCTGATAAAATTCGTTGTCTTGACTTTTCACGACGACAGCTCACTGATTTTGCGTCTACCTTTGCCCTGTTGATTTGTATATTGATGTTGATTCGCCCGTCTTCAGCATGTTGATTCGCACGTTCTGTCCAGTAATTGTTTTGATAACTTTTTACAGCTGTCTTCTTTTCCTCTTGTTTTCCAAATCCTTCCCTAACCTTTCTTGAGACTGATATATATTTACAATTCTGCTGCCACTTTACTTACATTAGGACCGTTAGAAGGTTAGTCAACTATTTCGGTGTCACTTACTGTTTTATCTTGCGTCATTGCAACTAGTATTTCTACTTTTTAGCTATACTTTCTTGATGTAAACAACATCATGTGATGATGAAGCATGTGCTTTGAAACGCGTCATCTATATAAAAAAGAAGTCTCAAGGCGGATTTAAAAAGGGTAGTTTGTCTATTCATATAAGTAACTTAGATACCATTGTAAACATGCGTGCTAAATTATGTCTAGTGCCCTGCACAATTATGTCTAGTGCCCTGCACAATTATTTTTCTTTCTGTTAAGAGCTTCCTTAGCTAAGGCAATCGCGCATTTAACGTCTTGATTACTGCGTATGCCCTCTACAATTAAACATCTCAAATATTTAAAACTTGTCAGTTGTCAACTTCTTCATTCGCTATTTAAAACCTGTATAGTCCTGAACATTTTGCTTATGACCATGCTGTATGTCTCCTTAAACTGATTCTCATTTCAACTTTTTCAGAAGATATGTAAAATTTCTCAGCATTACATTTAATTATTAGCATACAGTATACAACAAATACATCCTGGTTGGTGTCTGTCTTAAGAAACTGTACAACATAAAACAACACGCTGAATTCTTTAAGTGCACAAGATGCGCGCAACAAAGTATAACTTTGTATCGACAAATATCTGGGACACAGAAAAATGTAAAACATTAGAAATATACAGTACACATCGCTGATGGTAACTTGTTCAAATTTCTTTAACTTATTTAACATAATGCCGTCAGCGTAAATTCTACTGGAATTCAATTTTATCGGTTTCCACAGCGCAGACACTCCGCCACGAATGTCAGCGACAGTTGTGCCGTTACGACAAGGGTGGTGGAAGGTGGGAAGGGATAATAACGTGACCGCTAACCACCACTTGTCATACGTCAACGACACCGTTACCCAGTTTAAAACCGAGAGGACTCACCTACGTCGTCTACCCAAATACACGTGTCGTTTATAGTGTGTGTGTGTGTGTGTGTGTGTGTGTGTGTGTGTGTGTGTGTGTGTGTGTGTGTGTGTGTGTGTGTACCCGCCCAGCGACCGCACAGAGCCTGCTCGCCATCACTCCAGGGTAATCTTAACGTGTTCAACCGAGCTAAACCACTGGTCAGCTGTAATTGTTAGGTGTATAATTGATGTTGTTGAGCAACAAACATAATGTACCCAAACATGGCTGTGGTCAAAGCCGTCGGTCCCCAACAGAGTTTAAGTAAAGTTGTAACCTGTCCTTCATCAAAGTAAACGAACATATTTACGAGATACCACTTCACAACTTTCCGAACATAATAATAGTCAGTCGCGGATCCATGGGTGTTGGAGATGGGGTAAATTCCCCCCCACCAAATTATCAGTTAAGACGTAATATTTTTCGTTGTCTTGTGATTGTAAAATGGTTTTGTGATTGGGAATATTGTTACGACGGTCTAGTGATCGTCGTATGGTACAGTGGAAAACAAAATACAAGACACCAATAAAGTCACTAATCACCAGCTTTAATTATCACAAAAAAACAGTTTATAATCAACTCGTACAAAATTCCAGTTGTATTTGTCCACACGCAATGACAATGTCAATTAATAGAGTTCCACACAATTATTAACACAATAATTGTTCACTTCGGCAAACACTCGGCTAACAAAAATTGCTCACGTAACTCCTCTCCCTCCTTAAGCCTGTCCGTCCCGAACTGGCAAACCGTCCCTGAAAAAATATTTAGCCAGGCGATCAAGGTGAACGACCTTGAACTTTTGCTGTCCTTCCTGTTGAATCCAATAGACAAATCATTGATTCTTTTTTTTCACAGTGTAAGGTCCTGCCCAGTTGGTCTGGAGTTCAGGTGAGCGATTTTACTTATGTGACTTAATTGGTTTCTTGTATTTTGTTTTCCACTGTACCATACGATGATCAGTAGACCACCGTGACAATATGATAAAAACTTTACATCACGTTACGTAAGTTCATGGTTTTACTCTAAAATTATTTTACATTGTAATTGTACTTTACCTCCATGTTAATTTTTGTTTGATAGATAACTTAAATGAGTAGTGTGTATTATTATAACTGTAAATGAAAAAAAGAACAATGAACTGACAAACACAGATATGATTTTACACTTGTACGTTAATAAATTTATTGTGTTGATAATAACACACTGTAATTATATCCTTACTTACTCATTTCTATCATTTGTTCTTTATGCCATTAAAGAATGGTCCAACGTTTTAAATCCCCCCAAAAGTCAACTATTTCTCCCCGAAAATTGCTTGCTAGATCCTTCCCTGATAATAGTAATGCTGTATTTAAAATCAAAACATCATCGGTATCAAAATCTTGGAGTATATATAAAACTGTTATATTGATTATGTTCTCAAATGGCATTCACTAAAATGCCGTGGCTGTGGAAATTTCCTCTAGCAACGATGCCGACATTAAAATTTGCCTGTTGAATGGCGACGACTATTTACTTCGATTAAATACAGATGTGCCGCAGATCCTTATTCTTAATAGACAACCAAAGTTCAACAAAAATGTAAATAGCACAATAGTAAGTAAGTAATTTTGTGCAATAGAAACGTTCTATTAAGTCAATATATTATTATTAAGTCAACAGAGAAGTTTTATAAGTCCTATTAGGTCAATTTAAGAGCATTTAACAATAGTTAAAAACGCGTAAATCGTAACAGAAGGGAGGGCCAAAAAACCTCTTCTAAGGAGTTAATGTGCTCAAAAAGCACACCAATCACCAATTTCCGTGCATGGAAATGGTAGAAGAAATTCAACATTTCAAATCTAGGTAAAAAATCGCAATTTTTTAGTAACTCACTTTAAAATCTTGTAACCTCGGATCCTCTCAACAAATTTAAATTTACAAGGTTGCATTTTAAATTGCATAGTCAGACAAAACAAATGAAATCTATTTAAAGTATTGAAGTTAAAACTACGACTTTTTGCTCTATTCTAAAAGTCTTAATTTTTTGGATAAACGTGACTGTACAGTACCAGCCGTGAAAAAATGCCTTACATTTTGGGTAGTTCCATTTAATTTTATTAAAATGTGTACGATAAACAAAAAATGAGCACCCAAACATGTCGTTTGGTTAAGGTGGTGCGCCTAAAATAAAGCATTTTTGGAGCCCTTGAAGGGCCTTTTATCTTAGCACTGAGGGCACCTAGATGGCTAAAATTTTGGGTACAGTGATATTTTCCATGATATTTGAACATACCTTAGTATGAGCAAAATCGGTGACCAACGCACGCAAACTTTCTACGAAAAGTATTGGATTCACATAGGATTCTGTTCGTGCGCGCGCGCGCGCGCGCGTGTGTGTGTGTGAAGGTTTTTTATAATTATAATAATTAGCCGTAGTAGTAGTAGTAGTAGTAGTAGTAGTAGTAGTAGTAGTAGTAGTAGTAGTAGTAGGAGGAGGAGTAGTAGTAGTAGTATCGTTATAGGAAAACGTTATATTTAAAATGTATAAGCAAATTGCTTGTACCCGCACCTGCTAAAAAAAACATGGGCCTATGACAAGTTTTCTTTATCTATATAAAGCTGTAGCAATAGCAGTTACTTTTGAATTTAGAATATATGTCTTAATGAGCGAGCTTGCTGTAAAATGAATTAATTGTATAATATAAATTATATTAGCTGATAAGATTTTGCTGATAAAATTTCTTAATGGATTTTTTTTTTAAAGTTCTTTTTATATAATCTCTGCGTAAAAATTAAGAATAGCCTATATGTTAAACAAATCTGACACTCCAATCAGCAATTTTAAACAGACTTATCGAAGCCACTTGTCTTAATTATACAACAAAATGCTAAAGTACAATTGTTTCTTAACAGAAATGTAATCAGATCCCTGTTACTTGTAGACTATAGTAAATTTACACTTTTAATGAAACATTTATCAAATACTCTAGTCAACACATTGTAAAATTTCCTCTCAAGGCACATTTATAAGCTATTTAAATATAACGTCAGCTGTTGTTCCTACTTGGAGGGTGAAGTGTATCATGACTTATGAAAAATGTAATAAAAAGGGTCATTTATTGACCACGAATTTCGTTATTTAATAACTTCATCTCTAAAATTATGGTGACTCTAATCAGGTTCAACCAAAGGAGCGATGTCATAATTCTTATTATTGAGCTTACGATGGCACTACTACACGTACGATCAGGCCCTGTTACAATAACACTGAATACTGTGAGTTGCGATCTGTTTTCTGAGTGTTGTTACGTCATTGTCATAACAATACGTACTGTTCCTGAAGATCTTTTGTTAGTATACGACTTGGTGCTTGAACATAATGTAGCTTCTTTCTGAAAAGCGATGTTTAAAACAAAATTGGTCCGTATGAAAGTTCTCAAGCTTTCGTGTCCGGCTTCAACATTGTTGAAATTATTATTGTCAACCGGGCTGTTAGGTCGTGGTCCTCAGTTGTCGTTATTGACAGACGTTTCGGTCCCACCATCCAGTCAACATCAAGTGCTACCTGTTTGGCTTGGGAGCACAGCATGCCAGGTCCTATTCAATAGGAGGGTTTGTCCCCAATACCTCGTCTCTGAGGTGAATTGGCGGACACCGTGCCCATTTATACACTAATGATGGCCTCCGACGGTGGGGCCGAAACGTCTGTCAATAACAACTGTGGACTACGGCCTAACAACCCGGCTGATAATAATAATTTCAACAAAATAGGTTCCGTTTTAATGCTGATATTGTTTCTTCACGCAACTCCACCCTTGTCTTTACGTTAAGATTTGATCAGTAGTCAGTTAATATTCGTTTATTCTTTCCTGATTTTGGAAATAAGTTATAACTGTACGTAGTCAAGTAACAATCACTGAACCTATTTAGGTCTCTTAAAATGGGTTCGGGCACATCGCAGATCGTATTTCCTTTCCCAATTATTATACACTGGGTAAAAAACGTTATCTTTAAATTTTGTAAATCTGTTTTGATAGTCTAATCTCGAAAGTCATATTAGAAATCAGAATAAACAATTTGGAATATACCTAATAATCTTCTTAATATTCCAATAATTTCCTTCAGCCCATAAATACTGAGGACTGAGAGATTGATATTGTTACGACGGTCTACTTGATCGTCGTAGGTACAGTGGAAACGAAATAAGTACAAGACACCAATTAAGTCACTAATCACCAGCTTTAATTTTTACAGTTAAACAGTTCGTAATTAACAAAACAGTCTACTACAACAACAACAAAATTGTTCACACGCAAAAAAATGTCACTAATATTAAACACAATTGTATTACAATTATACCGCCCGATTATAAAACGCAACACTTCACTAATAACTACTTGAACGTACACAGTAATCTCGCCGATAATAACTCGAACCGCACTGAAAATATATCGCTGCAATACTGACTACTAAGGTCGCTGCCGCAGTATTTATACAACGCTCACAGACCAGGACGTTCCTAATTGCGTCTTAGTGTCCGTATGAACTACGTAATTAACTGCAGCCTTGACACAGTCCGCACGGCTGGCGGCGTCGAGAAGACTCTCGCAAATGCGTCTACAGTCACGTATGCCGCATACATTAGAGCGAGATTCTTCTGGCACATTCGACAAACACTTAGATTGTTCTGTGATGTCGTAACAATATAAACTATAAGTACTGATAATATCAATTCTAGCACTGGAATCAGTATCAATAATTACACCTGTAACAATAGTAGTAGGTGCACGAATGGCGATAACTGGAAATTAATAATGGACAAATATTAAATTCCGGTTTCTATGAAAACGAAGTTACATTTATTGTTTTTAATGAAGAAAGTTGTGTTAGTGGTTATAATCACAAACAGAATTATCAATTTTGCACGCCACTATAGAAAAATTATTCCGATTAGCGCTTTCAAGCTTTTCAGCTCATCGTCAGATTGGAAATCCGACGTGGTGTGCAACAGTGATAATTCTGTTTTTATTGTTTTTTTGAGTCAGTGTATTTTAACCATAGCATTTAAACAAATAGCACTTATTTTTTATGACTATTAAATAAGACAGTTCGCTCCAAAGTCATTGTCTAATGAAATTTAGCCTGTAACGTGACTTTCTAAATGTAAAAGAATTTTGGAAATCGGATACATTTTTCTTATTGACATAAACTTGCTGCTCTATATTGCAAGTTTTTGCAAATGTAGTTTATATTTAAATTAAATATTATTCACACTTAAAAATGTTCACTTTTGTCTTGATGTAAGTTACTTTTTTGTCTTCACTATTTTCGAAGTTATTAAAAAAAATTGAATGTATTTATTGTAAATTTAATCATTTTGTAGAGTCAAATTGCCGGAATGTTAAAAAACATAATTTATTAATGTGGCTCTGAAGGTAATACTTTCATTGCATAATTTCAGTCGGACTCTATGTTTCAAGATAACATGACACTGTATGTAATAATAATAATTACCATTATAATTATGCTTCTCGGTATGTATTTTCCGCAGAACTTTTCAACATATTAGAGTCACTAGGCACTGAGTAAACCAATTTTCATGAAATCTGTGACGCTCTAAGGATTACGGTAGATTGGATAAAAATTGTCTTTTTTTTAGGGAAATGTAAGAAAACAAATTTAAAGCATAAAATAATAGTATTTCTAGACTGACCAATGCCAACAAATCTTCCATTACTTCATCGTCACATCTATCTAAAACTAACAAACTTCTGTTTTGTACGCAACGGGGTGTTCTTCCAAAAGGCACAGAAAAATATCAACGTGGCAAGAAGCTCTCCACGCTGTTTAAAGTTGTGGTCGTTTTGATAACATGCCTCATCCGAGTAAGAATACAGAGCCCATGTTCTGGAATACGGAACCACGGCTACACTGCCAGAACAATGTCTGTTCCTTCCCGATACGGCACGTTGTCTTCTGTTATGTACACATTGTCTGAGTGCTGCAAATATTTTCGGTTTCCTTAACCCAAGGCCATAAATCCAGGGCCAGTGTCTTCCGAACTGCAGGTCTTAGATCTTCGCACAGTCATTAAGGCTCGTGAACACTTCTGCATCCGTAAAGTTGTTGGTTTTTCACTACATCAGGAAATACTCAACGCACAAGATAAAGGGCAGCGTTTTGTTGGCATTTTCTCTGGAATGCACTGTACTTTGCGTAAATAGTTGATTATATGTACTCCTGTTCTTCTCTTCTATTCACTGGGAACCAAAAGGCTAAGCCGAGGCTTCATACTTTGTTGGAAAACAATGAACAAATATAGCAGAAGTATGTACTTGAATATAACCCCAACAATTCAGTGCATTCAGTTGTAGAGTAGTTTTTAAAATCATAACCCTACAAAGCAAAAATAAAAACAAATATAACTTGCTGAAGAGTGCCAAACGAGATAAGTGCTGCTGTAATTAACATTGTACAATTCAACAAAATTAGTCATTCTCATAAGTACTCTCCCTCCCTCTCCCCCAAATACTCACACTCACGCGCGCGCACACACACAGATAATGTTGCTGGGGGCTGCTGTAATTCACGAATAACTGTTTATTCTACACAAATAATTTACAAAACATTTTGGTTCGAGTGGGCGGGTTATTGTTCTTACGTTACGTTGCCATGCTTTTCGTTATCAACGCTATCACAAATATGTTCCTTTGAATGCAGTGTAACAACTAAAGAATAATACAAATCTCTGTAATCAAATGAAATGGGAATTTTTTTATCGCTCTGCATTATTTACATAGACACAAGTCGCAAGGTAAGCAACCACAGGACAACAAGAAGAGAGTTGGGGTTGGAGACACATTCAGTAGGCGTATGGAAATGTTTACGTAATCTGCATACGTACGGAGGAAATCTGGATATGCAAATTGCTACACCAAGATACGTAATTCCTAAATGGCTGCAACGTTGGAACGGATTCAGGTAAACAACAAGGGGATGAAACGACAACTAAATCGGATATTTCTACAACTGTTTAGCCTATTAGGGGCAAGTTTTATATACGTATTTCTGTAGATTTTTATCACTTCTAGTGCAACAATCAGATTATCGATGCGCCCGCGCGCAAAACACACACTAACGTTAATTATTTTATAAAATTATTTGTGCTTATAAGAAATATTCTTTTTCATACACGAGTCTTTGAGAAATCTGGGCAAGTAACTGTACGTTTGTGGAAGTCTACACTTGCATGAATGCTAAGCAACATTTAAAAACGCTAGTTACAAGTTCTTTATTTATTTAATGTTAACACGCCTATATATATAATTCATTATCAATAGGCCTACTAGTTCCCTTGTTGTTAAAACTCTATGAGTCACCCCGTATAAATGCTTTTTTTAACTACGTCTTCTTCTTCATCTTCTTCTTCTTCTTCTTTTTCTTCTACTTCTTCTTCTTCTTCTTCTGATGTAAAAGAAAAAGCTAGCAACTTGTTGAAAATGAACATTTCAGACTTGGATCAACCGTTTATTGCAGAGTGTGTTCATTTAAAAACTTTTTGAAAGAAAATAAATTTATGAAATAGAAGAAACCAAAATTAAGGAACCAAAGCAAAATGAAAAGCTTTCTGATCCACGTAAGCTCTTAATGTTCTAAAAATCATGTAGTGAGGAATCAGAATTACCGAATGTTGAAGTCGCCTTGCAAATTTTTTTGAGCATGATAGTCACAAATTGTAGCCGAACAAATCGTTTTCAGCCCTAAAACAGGCGAAAAATTATTTAAAGTTTACCTTCGGCCAAGAAAGAAATGAAATCCCTGGCACATTTATTCACCGAAAATTATTTTTTGGAAAGCATTTCTTTTAATGAAATAGTTCGTCGATTTCCAATTGCACAAAACAAAAAAATAAACTCTATATAAACAAAAATTTTCAGCAACTTAATAAAGGACATGAAAACTATTTCATAAAACTTTAGTTCATAGCGTTTGGATTTAGTTTAAGTAAAATTTAAGTAAAGTATGGGACTTTCGTAATATTATCATTATTTATAATTTGTCAATGTGCTCATACTATTGTAAGAAATAAATTTACACAATTCAAATAGAAAGAACACGAATTATTGTTTATACAACTCCCAAGTTCCTAAATAATAAGTAGACTATAATATACGAGTAAATCGTGAGTAATCGTGCTCTCGTTGTTTGAGAGCTTGAATGGTAAATGGTGGAGGGGGGGCGCAAAAATTCACCAGCCTAGTGCGCTAAAACCTTTACGTCAGGCCTTGGATATAAGCATAAACTTTATTAAATGAGGTATCAAAGAAGTTTACACGTGTTTCATTTTGTAAAATAACTAAACGATCATTTGGTGTGACTTTTTTTGTTTGGATCAAGGTACAGCGTTACCAAACAGTCAGAACGAAAGTGTTTACTAAATACTCGAAAGTTCCGTGGACTGAAGTGTAGCTTGGCTAACCGGCGACATACACGAAGCTAAGCAGCGGCTTCTGCTTGTCCCCGGTTGACTTAAGATTAATTTACTTTACAAGGTATAATGCGGATGATTACAGATAAAGCCATAAAATATGAATGTTATATGATGATGATGATGAATTAGTAAAGCCGAAAGATAACGCGTAAAGGTGAAAAGATAACATAAGTCCAAATAAGGAACACATTTAATGTAATTATCTGTGAGAGATAGAGGGAGTGAGAGTGACAGTGTGGGGGAGAGAGAGAGAGAGAGAGAGAGAGAGAGACTGTAATGGCGGTGAGAATCTAAGGACGGTGGAAGGAAATTTGATAATCAGTGTACAGTGATAAGTAGTTCAATTCACAGACGTGTGTAGCGTATGTAGAGACCGTCGGCGGGTGTAACTAAGCCTGCAAAAGTGTAACAGTAACTCAATGTTTACTTATCATCGTTTCACTCCCGAACCATTTCAAACCGCTACCATTAGACTCAGCGCTGTCGTAGACAAAAAAGCGCATTTATTTACACACACTGGTAAATGTGAATGGAAGCTAATTAAGCCATGTTGATGGTAATGACGTGGCAAAGTTGCCTAACACACAGCCTGCTTTTGTAAAACGAAACCTACAGTAAGCTACAATTACCGGATACTCATTTACACATACATTAGGCAATTTAAAAATATATAAGGGCCCATTTTTGTACTACCGAAATGGTTTAGGAAAGGCAGGATAAGCTGCTTAAACAAGACAGGATGGTCAGCACTCCGCTTCAGCCGCCCGTTATTACCTCAGGATGTTTATTTCCACAGGCTGAGTCTACCTGGAGGCTGAATCGGTGAGACATCCGTGGATATTTATTGTAAAGTGCGCCCAAGAATTGAACTCTACTATTCTACTGAACAGACAAAAAGAGTGTTAGGAGAAACCTAAAATATTCGCGTAATATTTCTTTGTGAACGAAAATCGACATTAAAACAATGTTTCAATTACCGTATTGGCTGAGATAAACGTTTTAAATGAAGGTAATTTTTACTTTTTTTATTTTTTTTTGACAATTCTAATTAAATGATATTTACACGTGGTAAAATTTTAATTTTTTGTAATCTGCTGACGTGAGAAATTTTTAAAATGTTACTAAGCAACAATTAACACGTCCTGTTTTCAATCAGTTAATAAATAAGTTTATTCTTGTTTGTTCTGATGATGCAAGTGATACTGGATATGTAACATTTTGTAACATACAAAATTTTAAATTGACAGAGGAAAACGACGTGTACTGTTAAAATTTAAAATAAAAAACATATTACGTATACATTCTTTTTACATCAATTTTTAAAAGTTATTCATCTCACTGTAATATCAAACAATTGTTCTATTGTTGTATTCTTTATGAATATTTTTTTGCTGTTGTAGGAATCGAGAATTCTTACTTCAAGTAATACGGTCTCAACTTGCTCCGTGATTCGTCATATTCTCAACTTGCACCTCGTTACCTTGTACACAGAATTCTTTATTCGTGTCTGTATTCATCTATCTTCCATTTACTTTACAAAAGTGTGTCAGACAAAGGACAAAACGCATTCACCGGAGAATGGAATCAAGAAGCCCTCTGTTGTACTAACCCAAAATCGTAATCGCCTCAAAGGATCGTTCCGTAAATAAAACAAAATTGTAGCTGTGTGATTGCGGATGATGAGGTAAGCAAAATGATACGAAAGCTAGAGTAATATGTTTCTTATCTCTTTTATTTGATAATTTTTTTAAACAATTAACTTACTTTTAATTTATATCACTTGTTATTTTTACGTTTTTACGGAATGCTGCTATTATTATTATTTTTTAGTAACAGAAATTTAGGTGTTCCTCCTGAGGTTTCTGCTTCCACTACGTACACAGACACGGAAATGTCTGCTCACAGAGGAGGGCCGCTTTACATTTACATTTAACTCCAGTGCGAAACGGATTTCGTAATAGAGAAATGGCCGCTTGACTGGAGATCCCGACCCCATTACCATCGTAGCCTCTCTTGTTTAACCACCTCATGGCTTAGCACAGGGATTTCTTCAACAGCGAACTAAAAATTTGTTTTGTTTTGGCTTTTCATATTTGAAAGTAAATGTTAATAACCACAAAAAACGTAAAATAAAAAAAATCATAAAACAGGATAACTTTATACATGAAAAAGCAGAAGGAAAATAAATTTCAACATTTCGGCTACTGGATTTAAAAATTATGTGCTACTGAAACGGGTTAATTTCTTTTACTTCCGAAGTCGCAAAACTTCCGATTTTTACTGCTTTATAATACTAACCAGTAAACCCGTGCGAAACTTTCGCACATTAAACCTTCCTCTCCACCCAAAAAAAAAAAAGATTTAGTCTTTTGTTGGGTTGTTGAAATTAAATACACAGCGAAGTGTATACACAAAATAGCAAAGAGAGTTTATTAATGTGAACGTATTTACAATTTACAATACCTGTTTGCATACAATATTTGATGTCAGAATGCAACCATCTTGAATTTTTTGTAATGTGAACGTATTTACAATTTATAATACCTCTTTGTTACAATATTTGATGTCAGAATGCAATCATCTTGAATTTTTTGTTTGTCATTTTCGGTAATTGATACAAAAATATTGATAGATTTAGTGACTCTTGAAAAGGCTACATAGAGTTGTCCACGAGTAAATACAGCATTTGGCAAGTACAATCCTCTTTGAAGCGTTTGTCTCTGAGACTTATTGATAGTCATTGCAAAGGCAACTTTCAGTGGGAACTGTCTTCTGGTCAGTTGGAAAGGTATGGTTGGGTTGGATGGGGTGAGGTTAATTCGTGGTATGACAACAGTTTTTCCAGAGTCAATTAATCGAGCAGTAACAGTGTATTCATGTAGGTGCGTGATGACCATTCTTGCCCCATTGATATTTTCTTTTAACTTAAATTTTAAACAAATAATGTGTTTTAACGTAAACTGGGTATGCTATGTCAGAAGTCGGTAAAAAATCCTTTCCACTGATACCTTATTCATCGCTGTAGGTTTTGTATTGGTTGAGAAAAAGGGATATTGACAACAGAAATATGAAATATATGAATTATGCATTTGTTGTCACCGGCTTTGTGTAAAAGTAGGTATTATAATAAATTACATAAGCCACTAGTAATTGTAAAACAACAAAATATTGTAAATTACTGATAAATAAGTGTATTTAAATTAGTTGCCAATGTAAAATAACTGTATAATGTAGGACATTGAAAAACTATAAAAATATTATAATGTAAAACCAAACCAGGGAGAAGAAGAAAGTCTAGCTTCAACAATGAAATAATTAACTTCTCATTCCTTCCTGAACCACCAAATAGAAAGAGAAATAATAATAATTTTACAACTAAATATCAGTTTA
The DNA here is from genome assembly GCA_034769895.1 of Magicicada septendecula. Classification (NCBI taxonomy): domain Eukaryota; kingdom Metazoa; phylum Arthropoda; class Insecta; order Hemiptera; family Cicadidae; genus Magicicada; species Magicicada septendecula. The sequence continues at coordinate 170,937,333 of CM068375.1, forward strand.
GTAGTGGAAATATTGAGAAAAATTAGTGAATGAAGACGTTTATAGCAAGAATAGCTCAGTATACCAATAAAAGTATAAATAGTAACTAACCTTACCAGGCAGTTTAAGACGAAAGTAGTAAGCCAGAATTAACCGAATATAGCACTGATGTTATTAGGTAACAAATATTAGGTAACAAAAACGTATTAAAACACCAAACACATACTGCATTATTCTTCAACTACAAAATTAATAACCTCTAAACTGCACTTTACACATTTTGGACAAGAATTTAAGTGAAACAATAAAGTATGCAGTTATAATACACTGTTGTGTTATATAAAAGTACTGTATTAAAATAGTACAATATTAAGCTGTTTAGTGTAAGAAAGTGTAATACATAAGATTTTATTTAAAACGTTTACACTAACAACGAGACAAAATAGTGCATCATACTAAAGCGGGGAGTGTGCTCAGTAAGATGAAACAACATCCTGTCTTTGAGGTAGCTTTTTATCAAACAGAGAAGATACCGTGGTACACTAAACGTACGTTTAAGTGTTTCAAGAATGTCTATTCGACATAAATAACTCACGTAGCGTACGTAACAGTTGTCACGTAACGCCAAATCAGCTAGACGCAACTAGGACTATTCAATACTGCGGGACATTGTCCGACTAACGTAGAACTTAGACACTGTGAAACGTTCTCGTCAATATCAAACTTCACAAGTGACCTTGCTTAGCAGTATAAGATAAACATTTTGTCATAAAACCTGACAAAATTGAAGGCATTGTTTTCGTCTGAAGTTACAAGTAAAACAATGTCTCATCAGTAATGATTGCCTTCTTGAGCTGTTCTAACCGTTTTCAAGACTTCCTCTACAGCGTTTACATTGGCGTCCTTTCCAAAATCCATACTGTCTATTGGAAAGATCTCCTGCTCCCTGAATGGCTAATGATAGAGGACTGATAACAACAAGATTAACAACAATAATATTTATGATAATAACTACAATATTTGTTTTTAAGTCCAAATAAATGGTGGAGACACTGAAAGGCCTCGTCCGGAACACGACAGGTAGCAGTTCAGTAAGTAGGCACGACAAAGTTGGAATTACAGAGACTGCTCCTTCAAATAACAAGATTGAATAAATACAATAACAAAGGCTAAAACATTGTTGACATTGTTATTATGCGCCGGGCTGTTAGGCCGTGTCCACAGTTGTCGTTATTGACAGACGTTTCGGCCTCACGATCAGAGGCCATCCTCAGTGTATAGAATGGCACGGTGTCTGCCAGTTCACCTCACAGATGAGGTAGAGACTGTGTGCTTAGCTGTTCATGTACTCTTATAAACGTTTGTACCAGCACGATCTAAGCTAGAAAGTAGCATCAACCAATTAACATGAAGTGCTGTCTGATTGGCTTAGGAGCACAGCATAAAATAGGGTAATTTTACACAAATGTAAATGAACCCTGTGTAGAATACTATATTAAAAGCAGTAACAAATTAACTGATTAATATACCTATCAAACGTACGCAAAAAAAACACACACACACACACACACACACATAGTAACAGCAATAAACTAAACAAACGGAAACAACAAACAAGTTTAACAAACGTTCCATTATTGCCACAGTAATGAAGCAGCATTGGTAAAGAGGATAAGACCTTCATCTTTAAAAGCGTTTTGCAAAATTGAACAAAGTACTTCTACTAGTAATTTTATACAAACCACTATGTTGTCTTTGGTATTGACGAGCGCTTTCGGCAGTCAAGCCATCTATGTTGGTAAATGACCTGAAGATGGCTTGACTGCCGAAAGCGCTCGTCAATACCAAAGACAACATAGTGGTTTGTATAAAATTACTAGTAGAATTATTTGAGACCACTAACACTCCAATACAACAATAAACAAAGTACGTCGTTAAAAAAGGAGGATTATTTAAATAGTATAATATGTTACTTTAAGAACAGATCAGTGAAAAGTGTGGCAAAAATATGAGAAACAAAACAAATATTTATACGGATATCCATATAAAATGAAGTAGGCTACAGATATTGCATATACCAAACCAGTTCTCGTATGTGGGGGGGGGAGTAGATATGAATAGAAATAAATATTCAGACAATTAGAATAGGGTAGATATTCAGACGATTAGAACGGAAAATAGAGACATTAAAATAGATGACTAACGTATTTCAAATATGAGTCTTGCAGATATTGAAATATTGTTGAGTCTGAAAACACAAACGAGATGGAGAAGATGATTAATGAGCACAACTTAGAAAGCGTAAGAACAAATATAAAAAGTCGCAGTAACGTATACGAAGGCAGACAAGATGAATAAGGCTATAATTTACGAAAAGAGTCTGATAGTTAATAGCTGTGAATTACTAACTTTCGCCTCCAGATAAGTTCTTGGCACAAACGAAGCATGGCTTGAGTGAAACCATCTTCCATTTTCATGCTTTTCCTTTCTCGTCGACCTCCTTAAGTTATTTATATATTTTTTTTATCAGCGAACACTCCAAGCACTACTGTTTCCTCTCTACGTAGATTACAGAGCCAATCTACACCAAGGAAGACCCTCTTTCTAAACGTATGCTTCGTCGTGCGATCACTTCCCTTAAAAAAGTCAATTCACGTACTTGTGGCAGGTCTAAGTGCCTAAGTACGTTTTGTCAACGTACGATAATTAATTGGAAATAACACTTACAACTCATTATCAGGCTCTGCCTCATTATGAGATATTATTGATGTATTATATCATGGTCATGGCAGTTCTCCTCTTGTTTCCGTGACGGGGTATCACAGCTGATTACATCTATAAGTGTTTACCGTCTGCAATAGTCCAAAATTAAACCGGTCCAGGAGGCCGGACACAAATATATCCAACTTGCGGTATGCCGACGGTACAACTTTACTGACAAATACCAAAGAGAAAATGGGCTAATTCTTCAGCAAATTTAATGTTACATTGCAAATGCAGGTCTTCAACTCAAGAAAAATAATTGTCACCTGATTATCGTTGAAATTATAGTCTTCCTCTCACAAAGACTTCCATTGATACCGGGCGTAGTGGAATTTATTTAAATGACTGCATTAAAGTGGTAATAAGGATGAAATCAAGCGATGGATAGGAGAAGAAAATTGGAAATAACAAAAATAACTGAAATATCAAAAGATCATTACCTGAGGAAAAAGATGTCGAGGGTGCTAGCGCTGCACGCCTAGCAAGAATTTGAGCTTTTAAATTGGTACCTAATGGTGTAGGAAGGCCAAAAAAGAAATGAATTTGATAATGTGAAGTTGGAACAAGCACATTGCCTTAATCATTAAGTGTAGAAGAAGAATAAGAAGAAATTGGTACCTTCAGGTAAACGTTAACAACACTGCGGACTTCCTGCGGAACCAATGTTTTCATTCTGTATAACCACACAATAGATGACAAAGCTAACTGCCACCAACTATAAAAAGATAAGTTTTACAGATCTTAAACTACGACTTAAGGTGGGATAGAATCGAAAAGCTGGGTCGTTCAGGGCACAGTAGATGGAAAAAATGGGGGTCGATCGCCAGTCCGATTTATCAGCCATGTGAAATCACTGATAAATTTTGCAATGAAAGAATTTATGAAGACACCCAATGACATAGAAGGGTGGATAAGTTCAATTTTTTTATTGTTACAATGGCCAATGACGTTCGGAAATGGAGACATGAAAATACACAAGTTTTTAATTACATGTCGTTTTGTTTTTCCGGAATTATCTCTTAACCTCCTAATTTTCAACACGTTGCAACGTGTCAAAATCTGCATAAGTTATAAACACTAGTTAATGGAAGAATACAAATTATGGAAATTGTATTCTTTAAGCACCAAAACTTAAAACATGTGTATTGGAAGAGCATAACAAGCACAATATTAAAAGATGTACAGAAGTTTAAATCTTGCAGAGTAAGCCTATATAAATATTTTAGCATGAAACTCGCGTAAGCGGGAACGTCACATAAAACTGTATGAAAAAGGAAAGAACCGACTGTTCCTAATGGCATACTCTGGAATCAGAACGCGCCAAAGTCAAAGTGCCTACAACGATGCCTATTTAACATACGCCTGTAAAGCATTGTAACCAACAAAGAGAGCGGAAATAACTTTTTCTTTGCTGCTAATGTGGTAGTCTGGCTAGGAATTAGCAAAAATAGCAACGAAAAGTACCTAACCTGACCTAACCCAACCTAACCTGTCCTAACCGTTCGAAACATACTAAATTATTCGCCACCTGAAAGAGAAAGACGAGATCGAGCAAAAAGGATCTGGCGACGGGGAAAGAGAAATCTACAGACATAGGGAAACGTCGGTTGGGTATCAAACGACTTGACGGTGTAGAATGTTTAAAACCCCAATATCTAGACACCGTTTAAGATTGAATGATCTTGTACACCGTAACATAAACACCACGCTTTACAAAAGGACATGGTTTTCTTGTTCAATTCACAACATGCTAGATAACCAATTGTTCTCTTCCAAAAATCCTTCAAATTTTACTTTCAAGTAACAATTCATGCGTTTGGCCCTTTCTATTCCAAAAGACTTCAAGGATAATGGATATCACATTCTCTTCTTCGAACTGAATTTTATTACCCGTAAATACGTAACAATTACGATATATACAAAAATCGGTATGGAGAACTATACATGACTTCCATGTTCTAATTAAATATAAAATTACTTTTATACTTTATGTATACTCAGAACAAAACCAAACATATCATCATGCTTTTGGTAAAGAAGCTGAGAAAAATAATCAAAATACGAATTATACCTAGTTGTTAAAATTTTAAAAATAAAGAATTAATGTGATTAAATTAGCTATTATTTAAACAACATGAAAGAAAGCGAATACCGCCCAGCGTATGTTATCTGTGAATTTCTGAAAACGAAAAATTATTTTGTTTACGTATCCGTGGTTACATAGCATGAACGATATCAATCGTTAATATTTTATTGAAATTTTTAAGTTTTCGGTCAAATATATTTATAAGACCAATACAAATAAGAAAATTGGTATGGAGAACCATTCATGACTTCCACGGTTTAAGATTTATATTATAATACGACTCGTGTACCCGTAGTATCTTAATGGTATAATAATTTGCCTGTGTTATTCCTTGTATATGTTAATTTGTAATAACTAGTTGTAAATAGTGTATCAGCTGATCGTGGAATATTTATGTTGTGTGTTTACGAATGTGATTTAAATATTTAAGTAAAAGAATTGAATTATTCTGCCTTGGTTTCTGAATCAGAATTATAATTATTCCAGTTCAGTAGTTAGAACTCCAAAATCAGTTCAAAAAATAGCGGTCGAGTCATCCCAAATTTTTCAAGTCACCTTCGATATTAGGCTTTAACCTATTATTTGAGGTTAATCTTGGTTTTTGCAGTTTGCGTACTTCCAATGACTCCCCGAATTCTTCTTATCCTTGTTAATTATAAAATAAATGCTGATAATATATTACGTTCCTGAAATAATAACGCATGGATATGATTTAATAACATAATGGTTTAATCTCTGTAATATAAGTTCAAATTATTGGAAAATTCCATTCGATACATACGGTTGTCACAATCGATATTTATCTCAGGATTTACTAATTAAATAATTTTAATATATTTCGTTGGAATTCTTGTGGCTGCTACGAAAAGTTCCTTTACATGATAATTAATAATATAGAGTACCTTTACAAACAATCTATTACTTATAATCTACAAATTACAAAAATTATATATTAAGTTACATACAAGTTTTGACGATATTCAATACGCTTCGTAAAAGCATGTAGGTTAGAGTAACGTCAACATCATGGCTACCATTGTCCGTCTCAGTTCATAATGAAGTTTATTAATGTGTACAATAAATGTTTCCTTGTAATCACTGTTCGCTTAGATATTGAATTTGTTTTCACTTTACAATGTTTACTAGTGATTAGTGTTAGTGTAAATTGGTATATTGTCTAGTGGTTGTTCCTTGTTGGATAAAAATATTGTCAAATTATACTTTACACATCTAGACGATACTGCTGAAGGTTTTCTGGTTTATTCTGGATAAATTCTTGATTGTGTGTACTACTGGTTCATTAAATGATTGTAGCGGATGGATTATTTATCTTCGCTGGTGGTCATTCAGATCTTCCTTCAAAAACGGGTTAACAATTTTTATATTTTTATTTTAATTACATCTCGACACGCACTATTAAACTGTTCTCCATCACAATTAACAATTAAGTGTTATTTCTTCTTTTTCAGTCACCGAACTCCTACAAACTTCTTAAATTTTGATTGGCCATTTATGTACAGGTTAAAGGTTATATGATCGATTCCCATTAATTACTTGACATTTTTCTAAATTACCTTTAATAGATAATTTTATTATTATACTCTAATGATACATGCACTGTTTAGATGATGATTAATTATATAATTATAAACAATTTGATACTAAACATGCCTCAGTTTATAACTGTAAAACCTTATTAATTTGAATTTCTATGATATGTGGTGGAACAATTTGTTATGGTTGATTGTAATTTCTACTTTGACTGCCTGAGATAAATATATTTACATAAATTAACTAGTGACATAAAATCTTATATCATACAACAAAACTCTTAATAATAATAATTGTTTTTAACAACTTTAATTATTTCATACTTTTAAACTATTGTCTGTATGATAATAATAAAAACACTTTTTATAAATAATAAATAACACTGTTTAACGGTAGTCTGTGTCACTAATTATATTATATCACTCATCACTGTAAAGGTTTGTGTCCCTTTTTCTATCCTTATTATAGGCCTATATGATTTTAATTAATACAATTTTTATTTTGTGAATAGGTACTCTTTATTAGGTTTAATTGTGTTTCAGGGTAATTTGATTATTTAGGCCTACTAGGTTTATTTATTTAACTTTTGTCTGTTTACTGCCCTATTCTACTGGGTTATTTCTGGGTTTCTTGATAATATTAAATAAGTCAAACCAACTAGGTTTCCTTTAATTTGCTATCAATTATTATTTCTTGGTTCCTCTCCGGATCGGATTTCACTATTATTTACTATTCTTTTTGTAACATTTTGTTTCGTTACAAATCACCAAGTTAGGGAATTAAATTTTTTAAAGAATGACACCCAATGCAGAAAAATAATCTATAATATGACAAATGAAGACCTGTGGAACAGTAAATTACAGGAGATAAGAGAGTTTAGACACCAAGGCACAAATAATTTGACAGCAAAACAAGTAGAAGATCTGATTATAATATATAAGAAGTATAAACATGTATTTTCAGAAAAACCAGGAAAAGTAAAAAACTATCAGTGTAGAATACAATTTAAAGAACCAGCAAAATTCTATAGAAAATCCGATCCTATACCATATTCATTGAATGAGGCGGTTAGAGCTGAAATTAATAAAATGTTGTTAAATGATATAATTGAGCATAGCCAATCACCATATACTAGCCCAATAGTAGCAATTCAGAAGAAGAACGGGCAGGTTCGACTTTGCTTGGATGCCCGAGAAATAAATAAACATATAGTAAATGATCGCACGTCACCTGGAGAAATAGAAGAAATTCTAAAGAAATTTCATGGTAAAAAATTTATCAGTACCTGGGACACAGTTTGTGGTTACTGGCAGGTGGAGTTGCACCCGATGAGTCGAAAATATATGGCTTTTATTTTCGAGGGTAGAAACTACCAGTTTAAGAGATTGCCATTTGGATTAGTCAATTCGGTAGCAATTTTTGTAAGATGTATGGATCTGGTATTGGGTCAGGAAGCGCTACAATTCACCACAGTTTATGTAGACGACCTGTTGATTACCTCATCCAACTGGGAGGAACATTGTCACAGGGTGGAATATGTATTGAGTAAGTTAGCAGAGAACAACATAACACTAAAACTCGAAAAATCCCAATTAATAGCGAAGGAGGTTCAATTTTTAGGTTTCAATTTGACTGAACAAGGTATTTCCCCATCACAAGAAAAGGTTACTGCAATCCAGAAGTTCCCACAACCAAAGAATAAGAGGCAACTCCAATCCTTCTTAGGACTGTGTAATTACTACCGGAAGTTCCAACGCAATTATTCCGCATTGACATCTAAATTTCAGGAACAGCTGTCTTCCAAAAACAAATGGATATGGGGACATGAACAGGATGCTATACTACAACAGATAAAGGATAAATTCTTAGAGACAGTAATCCTTCATCATCCAAATTTTGATCACCCATTCTTTTTGAACTGTGACGCAAGTGATATCAGTCTTGGGACGGTATTGTACCAAGAAGACAAAAAAGGAAACCATTTAGTCATCAGTTTTGCCAGTCGTGTGTTAAACCACTGTGAGAGAAGGTATAATGTTACTGAAAAGGAACTATTAAGCATAGTCTTTGCTTGTAGTAAATTCCGAACGTACATTTTGGGATATCCTGTAACTGTCAGAACAGATCATAAGTCCATCTCATTTTTAAGAAGTTGTAAGCTGAGTCACGGAAGGCTTACAAGGTGGATACTCGCCTTGCAGGAGTATAATATCAAATGGGAATATATTCCAGGGAGTCAAAACGTGATAGCAGACGTGTTATCTCGAATAAACCTGGACACCCAGACATTTGAGGGTGAGAAGGAAAGGATTATCAAGGTGTACAACATTCTCAAAAGTAGATCTGATTTGGAGGCATTATTACAAAATATCAAAGCTAATCAGTTATTAGACTCAAAACTAATAAAAATCAAGGAACGTATGGCGAACCAAAACTCTTCAATAAACCAATTCTATTGTGAACAAGAAGGAATTTTATTTACAAAAAATACATTGAACCAAGAAGACTGGAAAGTAATCATTCCCAGAATCATGGAGAAGGAACTAGTGTTGGAATATCACATAAGATACGGACATATGGGTGCAGTAAAGGTAGTGAAAGCATTGGAGGAGAATTGTTACATTAAGAAAATACACAGGAAGGTACAAAATTATATAAAACTCTGTCATATCTGCCAATTGGTCAAAATTAATAATGAACGAAGGAAAGGTGTAATGATACCTATATCGTCAGAACAAAAATTGGAAAAATTATTCATTGACATATGTGGACCATTTCCTAGGAGTGAAGGTAGAAGCCGGTATAAATACCTTATAATCATTATGGACCACTTCACCAAATTCACCAAATTGTATCCAATCAGTCGAGCAACTACGCAGAAAATTCTTAAAGTAATAACTACTCAATACATTCCAAAAATAGGAATACCTGTTTCAATATTTACAGACCATGGTACACAGTGTCAAGGCAGAAAATGGAAGAACACATTGTTAGAACTGAACATCAAAAGCTATAAGACCTCCGTATACCACCCCAGTAGCAATCCATCAGAAAGAATACTGAGAGAGGTTGGTAGAATCTTAAGAACCTATTGTCATCAACAACAAAGGAAGTGGCCTGATTACTTATCATTCACAGAAGATTTTTTAAACTTGGCTTATCATCCATCTATAAATTGCACTCCATACACTGCCATGTATGAAAAACAACCACCCAGAGAGATCCAAGAATTGATTAAATTTCCTAAGTCTCCACCGTACCAATTTAATAAATTAAAATTCTATAATCAGGTGATGGAAAATCTCGAAAAACGCAGAAATAAGTACCAGAAAATAAAGGGTAAATAATTAAATATGAAGTAGGAGAGAAAGTTTTGTTAAAGAACAGGGAATTGCCTAGCACTCTAGAAGGGATATCAAAGAAATTATTATTACTATACGTTGGACCCTACACCATAACAAAAAACAACAACAACAACACGTACGAATTAACCGACCCCATTTCAAAGAAGATCAAGGGCAATTATAATCAACAATCCATGAAAAAATAACATGAGGAAGAAAAGGAAAAATAACATAAGTAATTGTGTCCTCACACTTAATGAAGTGTTCAGAAATAATTACTTCTGAAGGGAGGCAATTTGTAACGAAACAAAATGTTCCAAAAAGAATAGTAAATAATAGTGAAATCCGATCCAGAGAGGAACCAAGAAATAATAATTGATAGCAAATTAAAGGAAACCTAGTTGGTTTGACTTATTTAATATTATCAAGAAACCCAGAAATAACCCAGTAGAATAGGGCAGTAAACAGACAAAAGTTAAATAAATAAACCTAGTAGGCCTAAATAATCAAATTACCCTGAATAACAACCAAACCCAATAAAGAGTACCTATCCATATAATAAAATTGTATTAACGAAAATTGTATAGGCATATAATTAAGGATAGAAAAAGGGACACAAACCTTTACAGTGATGAGTGATATAATATAAATAGTGACACAGACTACCGTTAAACAGTGATATTTATTATTTATAAAAAGTGTTTTTATTATTATCATACAGACAATAGTTTAAAAGTATGAAATAATTAAAGTTGTTAAAAACAAGTATTATTATTAAGAGTTTTTGTTGTATGTTATAAGATTTTATGTCACCAGTTAATTTATGTAAATATATTTATCTCAGGTAGTCAAAGTAGAAATTAGAATCAACCATAACAAATTGTTCCACCACATATCATAGAAATTCAAATTAATAAGGTTTTACAGTTATAAACTAAGGCATGTTTAGTATCAATGTGTTTATAATTATATAATTAATCATCATGTAAACAGTGCATGTATCATTAGAGTATAATAATAAAATTATCTATTACAGGTAATTTAGAAAAATATAAAGTAATTAATGGGAATCGATCATATAACATTTAACCTGTACATAAATGGCCAATAAAAATTTAAGAAGTTTGAATGAGTTCGGTGACTAAAAAGAAGAAATAACACTTAATTGTTAATTGTGATGGAGAACAGTTTAATAGTGCGTGTCGAGATGTAATTAAAATAAAAATATCAAAATAGTTAACCCGTTTGTCAAGGAAGATCTGAATGACCACCATCGAAGATAAATAATCCCTCCACTACAATCATTTCATGAACCAGTAATACACGCAATCAAGAAATTATCCAGAATAAACCAGAAAACCTTCAGCAATATCGTCAAGATGTGTAAAGTATAATTTGACAATATTTTTATCCAACAAGGAACAACCACTAGACAATATACCAATTTACACTAACACTAATCACTAGTAAACATTTTAAAGTGAAAACAAATTCAATATCTGAACGAAACAGTGATTACAAGGAAAACATTTATTGTACACATTAATAAACTTCATTATTTTCTGACACGGAGAATGGTAGCCATGAGGTTGATGTCACTCTAACCTACATGCTTTTCACGAAGCATTGAATCTCGTCAAACTTTGTATGTTACTTAATATATAATTTTTGTAATTTTTTAGATTATAAGTAATAGATTGTTTGTAAAGGTACTCAATATTATTATTTATCATGTAAAGGAACTTTTCGTAGCAGCCACAAGAATTCCCACGAAATATATTAACATTATTTAATTAGTAAATCCTGAGATAAATATCGATTGTGACAACAGTATGTATCGAATGGAATTTTCCAATAATTTGAACTTATATTACAGAGATTAAACCATTATGTTATTAAATCATATCCATGCGTTATTATTTCAGGAACGTAATATATTATCAGCATTTATTTTATAATTAACAAGGATAAGAAGAATTCGGGGAGTCATTGGAAGTACGCAAACTGCAAAAACCAAGATTAACCTCAAATAATAGGTTAAAGCCTAATATCGAAGGTGACTTAAAAATTGTTTGGGATGACTCGACCGCTATTTTTGAATTGATTTTTGTAGTTCTAACTACTGAACTGGAATAATTATAATTCTGATTCAGAAACCAAGGCAGAATAATTCAATTCTTTTACTTATATATTTAACTCACATTCGTAAACACACAACATAAATATTCCACGATCAACTGATACACTATTTACAACTATTTATTACAAATTAACATATACAAGGAATAACACGGGCAAGTTATTATACCATTACGATACTACCGGTATACGAGGAGTATTATAAATTGGCGCCCAACGTGGGTACGACTCGTGTACCCGTAGTATCTTAATGGTATAATAATTGTCTCTCAAAAAAAAAAGATTGTCTCTCAAAAAAAAAGAGCTTAAGTCAAACTTAAGCTAAACTTTAATCAGTAGTTCATCAAGTGGTATAACTTTCCTATGTGAAAAATAGATGTTAAGGATTTACTGTAATTTTATTAAAAATGTTACTACGCCATTTGATAGGCAATACGCGTAGTACACTTGTACAGCTGGTTGCATACCTTGAGATTGCCTGGATGACGCAATTTGGAATGATCTTGTGGTGTCTGGAGTTTCGTTAAGACTTTAGTGGCGTGACTATTCCCCAGGCATCTACTGTAGCTACAACGTATACGACTCTAGCAAATATAAGCGGACAGTATCGCGTCGCGCTGTAGTAGTCGTGATCTGCGATTTAGTACGTTTTATTATATACAGTAAATTAGTAGAAGTGACAAGTGTTAGGTGTTTTTGTGTGTGGAGGATTAATGTGACTTGGTCATTCGTATTAATATTGTGATACTAAACAAATAACTAGAACTATTTTAATACGAGTATCATTGTTTAATTGAAGCATTACTGAAATTTGTGAATATAGATTTTCCTATCTTCAATAATTATTGAAATTGTAATTCATAACTTATAATTTTTCTCATTATTTAAAAATGACGATCCGTGTAATTGTCGTTCAATTTCTATAATTTTTGGTTATATTTCAGTCTTTCATACGACTTCTTTTCTTTTTACCACTTCACATGTTTTGCTTGTAAAACAATATAATGTATTTATTCGCCACTTCAACGTCATACGATTTAGAGAACCAATCATCATTATATATTGATAGCCTTTTGTCTTCACAAAGAATTTTACAAGAAGTGCGTAAATTTGACCCTGTTGAGCGCTACATGTTTTGCCGCAAACATATTAGAGTGCCATGGCAAAATCACTTCTCTGCTTGACGTCGCTGGATAACGTGAGCCCCCCTATACGTCAGACAGCAGTCTTAATTTCATTAGAAGGTCAACGACATTTACGTTTTCCAAAGGGATGTACCAGGGTGGTAACGTGACCAGGAGCTATTTGTCACACAAACTACGACACAAAACGTCAACCCTGCCTCTATCACTGACCTACCTAATGAATATACTCTCCTATACACACAATATAAATGAGATCACTTTACTCTAAATTGACTACCGCACGCTAGTTCTATTTTCTAAAACCACACTAAGACCTATCTTAACGTATAAAAATGTCTGGTAGCAAGCACCATCAACCTTTGCTAGCATGGTCAATACCATCAGGAGAATCACAAATGAATCCTAATCTTGCCTTCTAACTCTACTTTGTTTTGTTGCTTTCCTTTAAGCGATGATAATCTTTACCTTTTCCATGCCTTGTCTTTCACTTTTTCTTTCCTTTCACATGAGGAAAAATTCCCACTCGTAGTGGGGTATCTAGGATTTGGTCTCGGCGGGGGGGGCTAGGTTCAAGTCGGCTTCATACAAAAGAAAAATTAAATTAAATCTAATCAACACTACTATCTTTAACATGACTGAAAAACGTGTGGTAACATCCCAAAAATCAGTCAAATTAAAGCAAACAATAACAAGAAAAATACCCGTTATTGAAACATTGTATACAAAATAATTATTGGCTGAATTAATTTTGATGTATTTCATATTTGAAATGGATACTTTAATGCTGTGTAGGCCCTTAAAAACGTGTTTGAATATTTAAAAAAGGGTTACTACTGTATTACCGTACACAGCTAAAAACATAATAAAACAACCTACAAATTAATAAACTAGAAAATTCGTCAACTTTTCGACCCTCTTTGGGGAGGGAGTCGGTTCCTCCTCCCGTAAATACGCCCCTGCCCACAGAATTTAGATGCTCTGTCACCAGTTCCCTTGTTTTATTTTACAGATCCCGTCTTCATCACTTCTGCCGTCTTTCGATAATGTCGCCACAAGTCACCCAACAAAGCACTAGTTTTTATAATATGCGAATCTGCTATCATATTGGATGTTTCACTTCTAATAACCAAGTAGGCTATCGGTTTTTTAAAGTGTATGCCGACCTCCCAAGGTTTGTATTCTTCATGGGCTTTTTTGGCCATGTTATTGTAGTCCTGTTTGCGCTGTGCTTACGCAACCTCTTCATCCGCGAACAGAAGGGTGCAGAGATAGTTGTCATTCATTAAGTTGATTGAGCTGAAGTTGAAACAGTTGTCACTATTTCGTGACAGAGTCTTTTCCGCCTACTTACGGTTGTGGTAGTATAAATTTTGAATAAATATGTACTATGGAAGGCTCTTGTCTTAAACTTTTTGTTATCGGAAAATCATGGGACACCTTATTCCCAACTTTAACAGCATTGACATACCACTCATACTGCGGTAATAGGTTATAAGTAGTACTAACACCAGCCAGTTGCATGACTGGCCATAACTATGATCATGGAAAACTATTATAGGTTCTGTACAACTCAGTAAATGTTAGATACAAACTAGCAACTTGTTAAGTTGTTAATACAATTCTAAGACACGCAACTTTTTTATTTTCGTACAGTCACATCTCTCTACAATGCACAGTGTACATATTGCCCACTACAGCTGCCTGGAGAATACACTTCTACAGCTCCAACGAATTTCCTCATTCTACAGCGTGCCGCAGGCCATTAGAAACAACAAACCCAGCCGCTGGAAACAGACGTAACAAACCTACAATTTAGTTACAGACTTCTCCCAAACTGACGTACACACTGATATTCGCTGGTCACGAATTTTCTGCAACCACTCTCATTCACGGGACAACGGGCGTGTACGTATGTCTGTACATTATTACTCGCTTCAAAACGCAATTGAAGCTAACACTCGCTGAGTTTAATGAGACACTACTTTCGTTCCAAACGTCAGAGAATAGGTCGTCAACTCGACAAGCACGGCTCATTGACACAAAATGCACAATAAAACGTATTGACATTTGACGTAATATATATTCTAAAGTTTTAAGAAAATTAAAAAGTGAATACACATAACCATAGAAAATATTCATTAAAAAAATATTTTTATAAGTTTTCACATCGAGATGATTTAAATGCACAAGTATGTCGGATTTGACTGCACTGTTTTGTGTTAACTCAACTATCCAAGGTCTTCTCTACTAATGTACACAGAATGTTTTCTGCAATATTCATTATTCATTAGTGATTTTGTCCAACTGTCATTGGTTCACGCATGATATTAACATTTGAACAGACAGACAGCCACAAGTTACGTGAGGCGTCATGCGCCCTGGTGAGTGTGCCTTATCCGAGTCGCAGCCCGATGGACGCGTTTCTTTCGGTGCAGCGCCGCCATTCGTTCGCAGACCAAGGGGTTAGAATGAGGGTCTTTCTTGTGCGATACACCTTATAAATAAGGATGTTTGTATAGTACTCCGGTCTGGCTCCACGCCTGGGGCTCAGCTCCGTCGAGGCTCCTTTAAAACCCCTTTATACATTCGCACGAGAAGGTTTACTGCAGCTCGTAATTTTGCAAAGCATTTCGTAAAACAAGGGAGGCGAGTGAATCATGACGCGCGTTCTGAAAAACATTATGACCTTCCCTATAGAACGCGCGACAGAAATTCTTGCCTCACGTGTGGTTAGTACAAGGGTGTAAATTGGTGCATTCATGCAACCGCGCGGCATACTTGCTACCCGTTTCCACGGCCTCAGTACAGCCACCTTCCCCCACAGCACACATTAGTTTTTATTTCTAAAGATTTGTCAGTAACTACAGCAGTGATGTTTAATTAGGCAAAAAATAATGCTGCGACTTAGGTGCCTACAACGCGGTCCCCGTGACTAAGACGACAGCGAAGTCGAGGCGGCTCGACCTGGTCAAACCAGCTAGCCTGACTACCGCTGGTCAAGCGTGGTATGTTCGTAGCACGTGGCAGACACAGTCCTCAGACTAATATAGGCCTACTGGCTGGTCTGGGACCGGTGTGTTAACGTTACCACTACCCAAGTTACTAAGAATAATCAGATCAAAGTACAAACGCTTAAGGAAGTATCCTCATTATTAAGTGTCTGCCGTAGGCTGTACAGGATATATAAACCTGTAATACATGACTCTGTGACTGTGAATACTAACACAACACAATTGTCGTAGAATTACATTCAAAAAGACGTCTGACGTCTGTGGTACTTTTCAGATAGAAAAGTATGAGATATCAGACAGAAAAGTATTTCCAAACCTCTATCAGATAGAAAAGTATCAGATATCAGACGGAAAAGTATTTCCAAACCTCTATCAGATAGACGAAGCATTCAAAACTAAGAACAGAAAAATTATAAGAAACGTTATACAATATTATTAGAAAGGTAATCATCTTATACTATAATTATTTGATAATCAGATTTGATAAATAGATAATTACCGTCAATTTCCTAATGTCATGAACGTGGTGAGTAAAACCCTGGTGAGGAAACGTAAGGATCAGCGGCAAGAGAGACAGTTTCTGTGTTGGGGAAACTGGACACAGAAAGTACTACCAGGCCTTCAAAAACGTACAAATGTAGAGCTATGTTTGTGTCGCAGAGTGTTCATGTGGACTACTACACGATGACAGACGTTTGTTTCTGGACTGCGCGCTGCACGGCCACCACTATGAACCCAATTCGACTCACCTCAGATAAAAATAGAGTAGACACTGAACAGACCACCGCGTGTGCTCGTGCCTGTGTGAAAATAAGCATTAGCGCGGACAAACACACATACACAGAAGCACGCTGCCTCAAGTTAAGGTCCGATTTTAAGGTTCTGATATTATGTACGAGGTTTAAATCTATATACGAGGGGCGGTCAAAACTTGTTACTTGCACTTGCTCATATTATTTAAAAAAAAAGAGATGCTTTAACGAATGTTGTTAAAGAGTTCTAACAACCGGGGTCCGTGTGATTTCAACGGGTTCGGTCCTATAAAAGAGGCATTTGTAAAGAGGCGATATCACACTGATGAAGAAGTCCGCAATTTTACCTCGGGAATGGTTATCAGATGTCGGACGGCAGTACGGTTGATGTAGAACGGTCAGATGTTAGACGGTTTCAGCAATGGCATGGAAAGGTCGTGTCAGGCTGCAATAAGTTTTCAAATAAGCTTGGCAGTTTGATACAAAATTAGATCTTTAATTGTGCTTTTAGATAAATAAGCGAAGTTTTATAAATATTCCACATATTGTATTTTCTTATGCTAGTGGAACTAACTTTTTGACTGACCCTGTAATTTTTCCTTAGAACATATTTATACCATTGATAAGTACGTTACTTTTGATAAAATAATTTCGTTTTTTTTTAAAGCAAGAGAATATCTTGATTTAAGCGTCAGAATCTATTCAACAGTTCCAGCGACTACAATCCACAGATACTTTGGAAAACGTAAATCTTTAAATGCTCCAACGTAGATACTTTTGTTCTGCAAAATGCTTTCTAGCTAGCATCTTCTAAACTGAGTTGTAGCATTGAATTTATAATCCCAAACCATTATTTCCAGTCCAGCTATTCTCTTGAGGCTTACCAGTAATACAAAATCTACTGGTGATACCAGTATTCATACTGCTGTAAGAATGCAAGACCTGGATTAAGGAAGAACTGGTGCCAATTACAGGCTGCAGACTTGAGCTATTTGAGATCGGTAAAGGGACATACGCGACTCGTTCATGTAAGAAATGAATATATTAGACAAGAACTTGATATAGTGTTCCTAAATAGTCATTCAGAATTATAGAAATTGCTGGAAACAATGTCTAGAAAGAATAGACAATACCCTCTTACCGAAGTTGGCTTATGAGTATGAGCCGGTTGGGAGCAGGCCAGTCACAAGATGGCGAGAGTCATGAGGCCGGAACAGGGGAAATCCTGTTCATGAAGTGATGATGACGATGATGAATTATACAAACCCCTTACGACACTGGATCACTGCTAGCGTATAGCTAGTGTTGTCCGCACTAGTGAAGAAATCCGCATACGATACCCTACAGGTACGTTTATTTTAAGTTTATGGAAGGTTGTAAAATCCTTAACGTATGTATAAATTATAATTTGTAAAAACACCTGAGTGAGAACAGAGGAATCTGCATACTACGGACGTATCAACACTACGACACAACAGTCATCAAACAAAAGCCACAGAAAACCGTTTTTCAGTCTACAGATTACAGAAATTGATGATTTGTTCATTTATAAAGATTTATAGACTAAATTCAAGTAACAAGACATTTATTATTTAAATGAGTAAATTAATATAAATTATAATCTAGGACAAGTTTAGTTAGCTAATGTCGAACTAAGATACAAAAATAATCTATTTGTTTATTATTTAATTTTTTCTTCACTTCTTTCAGACTCTGACCGTAATGACCAATAATGGTGTCAATGAAATATTCAGACAAATAAAGAAAATAAATAATTTATTAAATAAAATTATAAAATTAATTAAAAAGTAAATAATTCGTTTAATAAAAATGAACAGAACAGTCAAATTATTAAATATATTAATTTCACATACATAGGCAATATTAATAATAAAATTACAAAATTATTCCTAAAACCAAAATATGAAAATCAAAATCAAATTATAAAAATATGAAAAAATGATTCCTAAAACCAAAATATGAAAATTACCTAATTTAGTAATAAGACAGATTTGACAGAATCATTCTTAAAACAAATAATTTATTTCATAATTAAAAAGAAGTATATAAAATTAAATGCCCTGACTGTAAACTAATTAAATTTTTAATGTAGGACGAATTAAAAAATGTTAACAAAAGATGTATTCAATACCGTAATTCATATTTAAACCCAGATATATACAGATCAAATTTAGCTACTCACTCAATTAAAATTAACCACACATTCCCAAAATTAAGTATCACTTTATTAAAACAGATTTCCATAAGTCCAAAAATGGCCTTATGGCAAAATTTAGAAATATTTCAACATACAATAAATAATAAACGAACCAATAATAATTAGTACTTGAAAGAATCTAGATTAATACAAAACATTATACTGTTATCAGAATTACTAATTTAAAAAAATAATAAATATTTATATTATATTTTACGCTCAGTTATATAACACATTTTTATATACATATATAAAAAACATACATTAAATGAGTCAACATATAAAACAGCTCTTATTAACAATCGATTTTTAAAAATTATATTAATTTGTAATATTCTGATAATGATAGTTTAAACTACGGAAACACTGTAAAATATTTAAAAAATATACTTGTAAAATAAGTGCTATTTATTAATAATCATAATAATAATAAAAATGAATATACAAGAATAATGTCAGCAAATATGAATGTAAATAAATAAAAGAAATAATACCTGCATAAGTTTTATAATACAATTAAGAATGTGTGTGTGTGTGTATGTCTGTTTTTGTACTCATGTATATAATGTTTTAAAAATTGTAATTAAGTTCTTATAATCTGTGACGAAGTTTGAAAAAAATTGTCACTCAATAACTCAATCAAATATTTTACGTATAGCTTAACTTCCTTCGATGTTGGTTTACGTATATACCTCTTTTCTTTCTATCCACTTTAAAAATATAAAAAAATTAAAATATTATCGCTAATACTGAATACTGCTATTTAAGGTGGTTTTTATTCTTATTATCAAAGAAGATTTTTGGCCGCAGAACTGGA
Organism: Magicicada septendecula; assembly: GCA_034769895.1. Taxonomy (NCBI): domain Eukaryota; kingdom Metazoa; phylum Arthropoda; class Insecta; order Hemiptera; family Cicadidae; genus Magicicada; species Magicicada septendecula. Next base: position 170,957,138 of record CM068375.1, read on the forward strand.
ATTCTTAAGGAATCTGAAAGGAATTACTCAAGTAAACTTATAAAAAATTATGATACAAGAGGCAAGTTAAACATACGTTCAGTAAAAGGCAAAATTATGAAAATAAATAAAAGGGAGGCAAGCAATGAGAGAATGAAAGAGTTAGAACAAGCTATAAAATACAAACCGAAAGATAGAAAGGACGCTGGTAGGTCCAAAAAAATATGGGTGAAAAGAAAAGGGAACAGGCTTGTACCCTATACGTTGAAGTCAGAATAGTTGATGATGAGTTAATGTGCCATAACTTTAAATATTATTATTATTTACACTTAGTCTAACCGTTGTTAATATTTAACAGTATTGTCACAGTGCAATTAATATTTGACATTGACGTAAACATGAAATGTAAAGTGAAGAGTTTAAGCGAGTGCCAAACGCAAACGCAGAATGTCATTGAGAACACAAACAACGGGCAATATTTACCGCAGCCGTGGCGACAAAAGAATGCCATTACCGTCACAGCTGTTTCCGTCGTTAATAACAAGCAAATATTAATAGTCTCTGATTCTATAAGCGATTCATGGCGAGTCATCCGATTTCCATCTGCGTTTGGTGATGACAACTTTGATATGTGTAAAAATAGGGAAAATCATTAAAATAGATTTAACGTTTGAAATTGTGTGTGAGTGAGTGAGTGAGTGAGTGAGTGAGTGTGTGTGTGTGTGTGTGTGTGTGTGTGTGTGTGGTGTGTGTGTGTGCGCGCGCGCGCGCCCATGTTTTCAGTGTAATGGACTGTCATTGTCGCCCTGTTGCAGACGAAGAAGGCTATTTACGAGAAATACATTGAACACGCGTTGAACTCGGTATAAACACATTTATACAGAGCAAACACATTAAGTAAACACCTCCTTTCCGACTAAGGAACTGCATTACGTAATTATAAAAATGCCAAGCAATATCAAACATCTGGCAACACAATTACTGTAAAATAAATGCGGTGGTGGTAGTCGTGGGGGAGGTGGTGATGAAGGCAGAACACTTGACCTTGAAATTAAAACCAGAATGTAGGTTGGCTCTTTCAGCCAACAACGTGTAAATTCGCATTGCAGTCACAATGTAAATTTTAAACTCTACAAATGTTATTGGAGAATGCGCTTTTCTCATCCTAATGTTAGGCACAGTCCGTTCACTTTAACTGGTGGTGATAGTGATGACAGATTCCTGCACAAATTTAGCAGAAATAAAACTGCAGGAAATATATTGAGGACACGTACTTGGTTTGCAAAGCTGAATCTAAATCCATTTCCTCCAGTAAGTCTAAATCCAAGAATACCGAAGAAAGAAACTCGTTACGAATATGTTCTGGAAAAATGGTCAGAACCCAAAACCATTGGTAGAATCTACACAAGGCAAGGTAGGTGTCTGTTTTTGAAGACACTATTGATTTCCGATGTTTATGTAGGGCTATCCATCAAGCCGCCCAACATTATATTTCACTCTGCTATTCAAAAACTGCATTTTTATTCTATATTTAATGTTACTTAGCACTTGTATTGGTAATACTGTATTGAAAATAAGTCTTATATTATCAAAAAGGATAGTGATTATAGTAAAACCTCTCGTATTTGAAGTGTAAAGTAAGTGTATTTTAAGTAACTAATATGTAACTGTTAAACAAAACATAGTTCCTATAAAATTAAATTATAAAATAAGTTGAGTTAGCTTGGAAATTAGATGGGTTTAATGTCACAGAGAGCAAAGTTTCTAAACGGTTAAAAATTTGTAGTTAACTGTTTGTTGTTCAGAAAAATCTATACACGTTTTATTACATAACTTTTGAGAGCAACAATAACTTGTAGGCCTACATAGTAATTTTTCCGCTTAACGCCTATGCGCAATTCAGTCTTTCAGGGTCAATGGTACTAGAGAGCTACAAAGTTGTAACAATTCAATTTTATGATAAACTGTTCTAAAATGTTTAATGAAACGTCTTCTATATGTCACCAATTGTCTGTCATAATGCTTACTCATAATATGTTCTCTTCTTCCATCGTCAATCCGAATATTGTTAGGAGGCCATATTTTGACGCCATTAGATATCCCGGTTACTTTCCTTTCCCTTGAGACACCTGTGTCACGTCAACCTTACTTCTTCAGTCACTAGTCCAAGTATCATTTCGTCGTTATTCTCCCAGCAATTCTTCCATTACTTTTTCCCTCTAGTATCGTAATCACTTAGATACTGTATCTAGTTAAGTGTTTTAAACATCAGCTTTTCCTCCAGACAATGGTTTTCCATAATCTTCGCCATTCATTGATCAACTTAAATATCTCATTATTGTTTAATAAATCCTGCTTGACGTATCTTGCATCCTTCTACGATGCCATGTCTCAAACGTAATTATTTGTTTGTTCTCTTTTTCCCATGGTTCACGTTTCGTAAGCAACAGAACTAACGAACATACAGAGGATTTTAGGAGAGTTTTCCTGGTCTCGATAACAACGTTCCTACAAGTTACCATACTCTTCGTTTTTGAGAAGGAAAATTTCGCTAAAGCTATTGTAGCTTTACTGCCAAAAGTAGGCCTTCACTCCACTGAATTTGTGCTACTCAGGTACTTAAAGGTACTTACATCTTCCTGTCGGAAGTGTACCACTGCTGGTGTGTTTTCCATAAGCATTATTACAGTCTTTGTCCTATTAATTTTTTATATCCAAGTAATATAATATTTTCTCATTACAAGAAGGTTTTTTTCAGGCCACTCTCACTTTCAGTCAGAACAGCTTTGTCGTCTACAAATTGAAACATCCACCTCTCTGCAATTTCTACATAGACCCACTTTGACAGCTCTAAGATCCTCCTTGCAAAGATTTATCATGTGCTCTGGGTATGTGTTAAACAGAAGGGGTGACAGAGCACAGACTAGACTTGCTCCTTATTTTAGCTTCCACACCAAGGATACCCATACATCTTAATTCTAACTTTGATTCCTATTCAACTCAAACATCATTTTTCTAACCATATAATCAAGTCGGATGACTTTGAGGATTGAAAAAACCTTCGTCAAGTAATATTGGCAAAGGCATTCTCCAAGTCAACAAAGACCAAGAAAATTGGTCTCTTCATCTGTAAAATTCATATTATAAAATGAAATACACTTCTAAAATAAAATACAGATTCTATTTTATTGTAAAAATTGTAAAGTTAAAAATTGAAATACTGCCCGGCAGAGTTGTGAAATGATTACTTATTACCCAGTTTATTGTACGCTAATAATGATAACAATAACATAAATCCAGGATGTGATCCATGCAGATTTCTTTCAATACAGTAGAGCATTGATTATCCGAACATCCATTAACTGAACGATCTATTATCCGAACCCGATAAAAAGTACAATTATGTACTGTATTGTATTGGGCACGTGTAGGCGTATTGGATATTTATCGAACATAAAAAATTGAAACATTTAAACGGCTTTACCGTAAATCTTTTCTCTGGTACCTATTAGTACTTAGTGACAATGAAGAAGGATCCAAACAATTAATAAAAAAATTTAACTTAAAGGAAAGTAAGTATATGAATGCAGATGACTGGGATAGAGTAAAAAAACAGAAACTCTAAAACGAGCTTGGGGAAATCTTTTAAATCAAACGTTAAATAAGGAACATAAATCTGATACTGAAAATCAAAACACAGATATTGAAATCATCCATCAAATAGTATAGAATATTCCTCAGTTTAAAAACTGTAACAAAGAAGAAGTTAACGATAGACTAAAGGCGGTTCAGCCGATCCCGGTTTTCAGTTACTAACCGATGAAGAAATAGTTGAGCATTAAATGAACGTAATGGAAACAAATAGATTCAGATGAAGACGGCGAGAATGCTACTAATACAGAACTACCCAAAAGCTTTTGACACCGACGCACTTGAGACTGTTCTAAAGTGGGCCGAAGCAGAAGACGAGATAGATTGTATTCAGCTTATGAATCTTAAGCTACTGAAGTCTTTAGCAGGGAGAAAAAGAGGTATCGGTTTGAAGCAGACCGTGACAGCACAATTCTTCAAAAAAGTGTAAATCCATGGTACTGAATGATTTGTTTTGTTTACTAATTTTTAATTAATTTTATAGTACAGTGTTGTCATTAAACTCTAATTTTGTTTAAATTAATTTTTGTTTTTTTTTAATTATACTCAGTTTTAATTCAATGACTTTTAGCCTTAGTAGTACAATACAGTACAGTATACAGGTTGCTGTAATTATATAACAGTACGTTAAAAATGATTTTATAATAAAAATCTTTTTGTTTTTGTAAAGAGAAAAAATGTTTTCAATTTACGATCCATTATTCGAAATATCGATTATCCAAATGGGCCCTCGTCCCGAGAGGTTCGGATAATCGATCCTCTACTGTACATGGAAAGAATGGATTTGTAAATTCCCCTGCCTGTGACTTTGTAAACTAAAAGGTATTGCCACCAAACGCTATAATGTATTGTCAAACACAAAAAATATAGTATCTGTAATCTAAATTAAAACGTATTAGGACAGACCTGCGAGCTGAGAGTGTTAGACGACTCTACTCTATTTGTGGAACCCAATTCTCGTACATAAAATATTCACAAACAGTTCACTGTTTACTTACAGCGTTTGCTTTAACCACAATTTCATTTTAATCATAGTAGACCTACTAATTCTCCCATGGCACTTCACAAACCTGTAGTGATTTATCTTTTAGCTTGTATATAGTGAAAACAAAAACTAGTTTTTTTTTTAAACTCAAAAATACTGTTTTGTAATAACTCAAATCTGTTAACGTGCAAATATTGTATGAATATTGTAGGTACCTAACTGTACCTGACTGATCAATTTTATTGACTAATTGTCGAACTTTGTGAAAAATCTGAAAAGAAAAAATACTTGGTCGTTGTCTTTTCAACTTACTTAAACCTCTTACCAAATACGTTTGTTGGAATTATGCACATACGCTAACCTTTAACTACTGTGAACTAAAACAGTTTTTAATATTTCAAGCAAAGTGTGGCAGTTTTTAAGCTAAAACAGGTAATAAAAGCACATAGAAACAACTAAAAAATGTATGAATTTTACAAGCAACGTTGTGACACTTTACTCTTATATCCATATTTTTGTCAGTAACGAATTTGAAGAGTTTTCCAAGAGACTACACAGGTGGCGCGCTTTTTTACACACACAATCTTACTTGTGCTAGATTTGATCCCATCACTAAGACACTAAGTTTATTATCGACAGCGATTGAAAGACAGAGACTAACCTTAGAACATAGTGCCTGAAAAATTCCAAAATACAAAAAGGCATGTGTTTACCAAAGTGCTTGGTAAATAATTTTTTTCGATAAGCTTTTATCGTATAAATAATTTTACTAACATTTTATAACATAAACACACAAATTAAAATTTGAATAATTTAAGTAAAGTACATAACGTGTTTATGAATTTAATCACCAACCATTCAAAAGAATTGTTTTTTAATCTGAAATAACTTTAAGAGAAAGTTTTTTTAACTACATAATAAAAAAAATTTAAGTCACAATGTATTTGTGTACATTATTAATCTACGCGTAATCACTTTTTGATTAAAAAATTTTTAAATTAAAAAATACTTTTTATACTGATTAAGGGCATTTGGACCGCGTTGCACATTTTGTCCTTTTCTCCTTTCCGAATATGCTTTCATTCTTTTACTTCTAAATTTTATTCTGTTCTTCTTTAACGTCACCTCGGCTCGTTCGTCTGTTCGTCTTTTCTTCCAGTTTGAATTCTTCTATTACTTTTCTGTACTTATTCATGTCCTCAATTGTTTCTTCGTCTAGATCTGTTTTAAATCTTTTCGTACTTCTTTGTGTATCCAAATTCTGTTTTCATATTCCATTGATATTTAAATATTTTTTCGTTAATGTTTTTAATTTTTATTAAATATCTATACATTTTTAATCTTTTCTACTGCATTCCTATAGACAATTTAAAGAATTGTTTGTAATTTTTTTTTAATTTATCAAATCTAAATTTAATCTTTTTCATTTGCTTTGGGCTATATCTGTTTGTTAATATTCTTCTTCCTACTCTTAACATTTTTTCTACAGACTTCTTTATTTCTTTATTTATTTAAAGTTACTTACTTTGTTTTTTTACGTTTATGCTCATAATTTCTTTCTTTATTTCAGTTACTAAATAAATACATACAAATCGCTAAATACAGAATGGCGACGTGTCGATAAAAGTAAATTTGCCAGAAAACATTAACGAACATCATAATTTTGAAGTAACAAAAAATTATTAGATATGTGCAATAGCACTATTTTTAAGCTGTCATAAAAGTAATCTAAAAATTCTATCTTTATGATGGGTACACACCCATTTTAAAGTCTATAAGTTACACATGTCCCATTCTGCAATTATTAAGATATGTAAAGATAAAGTAAGCAATTTTTTATTATAAAACACAGCTTTGTTTTATTTTGTATTTTAAAACAATTTAAACATACATAATTAAATTAATTAACATTTTTTTAATTAAATGTTATAAAATAAAACATTTTATTGACCAGTGGGTTATCTGCGACTTCTGTGATTTCAGTGGACCAGGCACACATCTTGTTCTAAAAATGTTTTGCTTCTAAAAATAAATACTTAGATTCTTTAGATCCTTAATCTCGCTTTATAATAATGGTATTTTATAATGATAAGAGTTTTAACTCGTAGGTAACACGTTTTGTTTCCTTAATTTAAAAGTATAATCGACAAATCCATCAACGAATTCTTCTATTCTAACAAATCATGAATTTGCTAAGGTATATTTAAAATAATGATATTTAAAGATTAAACATGTTTTTTTTGTCCGATCCTGGAAGAACATTTGGAACTTAAAAATACCAGGTCAACAGCTGATTTAGTGTACAACTTTTTGGAAATGTAAAACATCATTTTCGTATCCATCAAGAACACTCAAAACTTATCGGGAGAAGCCTTAAAATTACCTCTTCCACATACTTTTCTGTAGTATACAGTTTGTTATACTGGCGGAGTTTCCTCTTTATTAGCCCAAAATCGCGGTCACAAGGCAAAAACGAGTAACCGAAGAGGGAAGAAGAGTTTTATAACTTTAAAGTTTTGTATTTCGATTGAAACTATCAACACTCTTATAACTGGACAATTCTTGTTTTGCCCTGCGCAGTTGTCGCAGCACAAATATAATTCATCAATGCCATCCTCAACAAAATTATTGAAGTGATGATATAAAAATGAACATACATCGTTATGAGTTTCTGGGCAGTTCTTTCATCATAAACGTTGCAAGTCATATTTCCAGTTTTCATGTCATTAATGCCAATCTATTTCATCTTCAGAATTCATAATTAATTACCACACACCAACTCAAGAAAAAATTACTGGTTACAGCGAGTAAAAATTAAGTAACCTCTAAATATACAAATCAGATGATTTAAGAGCAATTCTATTGTTAAATGCATAAGATTTCTTACACAAATCAATATATTTTCATTAGCATAGCGTGTTAATATTTAAACATTCATTTCTTAAGAATGGACACATGGCCTTTACGCATTTAGTGATTCAAACAGCAATTTTTATTGCTGTTGTATTAAATAAATAACAGTTCGTTTGTATTGCAAACTGAAAATGTCAGTGCGCTGGATCAGCCCTCTTCGGGGCAAACTTTTGTTACTTGGTGAAGTTGTAAAATTATCCGGGATCGCAAGTGTCTTTTATAGCTCTGTCTTTATGTCTTTAAAGTATTGATGAACTGCATTTGGTTATTCAGAATAGAATTGTAAATCACAAATCAGCAAATACGGTGGTCCCATAAATGAAGAAATTGATTTATTGTTTGTTATGTCTAAAAATTGGACCTAAATAGCCATTTAGAATTAACTGTCGCGACTATTTTCAACATATATTGCAACCGGTCTGCGTACATATATATCGGTCTGCGTACGTTGCCGAGCATTGTCGCAATTAGTTAAAAGAAACTGTTAAATTAGAATAAATAATTAATATCGTCACTATAAAAAAATGCGTATTGAAAGCTGTAAGTAACCAGCGAAGGGGAACACCGAATGTGCAGGTCGGTACATGCGGATCACGTCACACACACCGCTAAGATTGTGTACAGTGTATTTTATGTGTGTGAGAGTGAGCGAGTAGAAACCGGCATAGCGTCAACCCTGAATAAATTTGAATTAAATTAGTAATTTATTTAAATTTTGATAAGTGCGCGTAAGCTATGAAAAAACAAATTACGCCATGTTATTAATAATATAATGACGCGCACATGTGTAAAATCTAGTGCGAAACAAGTAATACATATTAATTTACATACATACTTTAATAAATAAAAGTGAATAGAACTAAGAACAATTAAAGTATAGAAAAACTGTTGTGCCGGGACTTTGAATTTCCCCGGCGCGTGTAGAGTGGTTCAGGGCTACCAACACGGTTGGCAGCACTGACGGGCTTTGCTTTCGTCAAAACTACGGCGATGCGATTCGGTTGCTGTGGTCAGCTGTTCGCTGTGTTTTAGATTTCAGGGTGGCTGTCTAGTGAGGTTAGCCAAACGCTTTATTTTTGACAAACTGGGGCAGGTTTGTCTTATGAGGACAGGTACGATCAACAATTCCGGCTTCGGTCTCATTTCTCAGCAAGCCTTCAACCGGGACGTTCCCTTTTGTCTGACGGCCTAGGTCATGTGTGTCTGCATCCTTTTCATGCGTCGGTAGATTCCTCAAGACGTTCAGGTGTGTATACTTAATTAATTTTATTTCATTTTTATTTAATTATGGATTATGTGTATTACAATTGTGTAAGCGTGTGTGTGGCCCGGTTTATTCGTTATTGTAGAACCTTATGTTTTGTAAAATTTTAATGTACTTGTTACTTCCTGTCTAAGCACGAAATTATTTCTTGTTAACTCTTATTTAGTTAAAACTTATTGAAATTAATTATTATTATTATTTAATGAAATTAAACGATTTGAATTTAATTGAATTTAATACAATAAAAAATGTACATTGTAACTTAGTTAATGTGAATAATGTGTTAATAAGATTATTGTCAAAGTGATTGCGGTGGTTGTGTTCCGAGGTGAGAGTGTGTAATGTCTGGGTGTATGTACTGGCGGCTAATCCCCAAATAAAATGTTATAGGGTCCTTGCCTCAGCCAGGAAAAAAGGGGAAGATCGGTGGTCATGCTAACACCTATGACCATCAGCAGAGCGGTTCTACATTAAGCGGCTCCCCAAAGCTGTCAGACCAAGAAATGCACATAAAAAACAAAAAATACACCGAAAGACCCAGAAAGACCAGGAACGACATCCAGTAACCATTCAAACGTAAATTTGTTGTCTTGTTCCGATATGGACCGCGTCAAAACTGCCTTGTATGACAACGTTTTACTCATATTACAGTGAGGATCCTCAGGTCTACATAACATTGCGGCTGACAAGCGAACTCAGTTATACAGTGTAGAAGTGGAGGTGGGTCGTCCGGTAAGTAGACTTTGTCTTGTAAGTGTTACTCCGCTTGCATTATTTGTGCGGTCAGTCAACTCCTGTACAGTCAATCCAGAAAGTAAATGGTACCAAAAGTCGTGCTGAGCGTGACTGTTTCTCTGTTAATGCTATCCTTCTGTTTATTAATTTCTATTACGTCTAGGACCATTCTGTCATAATACCGATTGCACGGTCTCATAACAGATGCGTCTTTGAAGTTATCATGATTCACTTATCATTATTAGTTATAGTTAAATTCTCACAAGTACAATACTGCGTACACATGTACAATCATATAAAAAAATACTTTGGCAATAATAGATTATACAAAATTTCTCTCGTTGAAGACTACTTTTTCTTCTTTCATTTTCGACGTTTAGAAAAATTGCGTAAGAATTTAGAATACTGTGGGAAGAAAAATTCCTTACATTCTCGATGTTTACAAAGTGAAGTGTTTTATCGTCCATGTATTGTTTTTATCTGAGTTATTAACAGCAATGAATTTTTATGGGGGTCGTCTACTAGACAGGTTCTTCTACCTACTGAAATCAGATTGCGTTCGCTTGCCTGACAATGAATTTTCTGACATCCACGTGTACAAAATTCAAAAGAAAAATACTATTTTATAAACACTTTGGAGAAAGTTATTTCTTTGTATGATTCCTTTACTTTTTTGTAAGAAAAACGCACTTTTTTATATAAATTAACAGAAACAACATTCAGTCAGATTAAGAAACCAACAGTATCTTTCCACGTAATAAATTTTGTTTCAAGCATTTAGCCAACAACGCCATAAACAAACGAACAAAATTAGTTTATTTATTTTACTCGTCTACTTCATAGCTTCTTAAAAACACTTGTTAGCAATTTAGTCTTACGTTTTCCTAAACTTTTTAACTCTGTTTTGTACAAAGTTTTTAAATGATTTGTTAATAGCTAATACAATGTTTTACATGTTTATTTGTTGTGGTGCAGTACATAATTTTATAAAATTCCATATGCACTCTTTAGCTCTAGACTTAGCAGCAAAAATCCAATTAAATATTTTTTAGAGTTACTGTAAATACGCGACCGCTGAAAACTCGAGCGTTCTCTGGTGCTTTTGGCAAGCAAGACAAATTACTGTTCACATCAGAAATCGTCTCTAATGTTATTATTAATTCACCATTTTACTTTATTTTCTGTTGAAATGACTATCATCATAACATCATAAAATTTATCTTCAATACTTGTGTACTTTCTCTTACTGTCAGCTAGGCATTCAACAAAAAAAAGCTATGTATATGAAACCAAATATATAAAATTCTCCTTAGTCGTCTGGACTGGTCGACACATTTAATCATTAGAGATCCTGCTATAAAACGGTCATTAATTTTTGATACGTATTTACGTAAAACCATAAATATTGGCAAGTAATTCGCAGCTCGATTGCCGTTTCTCGCAACCCAATCTGCATAGCATACGATTTTCGCTCACTTCGCCCACCGTCTCCTTCAATTAGTCCGGGGGCGCGACCTTACCTACCTCCCTCTCAAGAGAAGTTAAAATTTAAAAATTTACTATGGCATCAACTCAGGTGCCTGTATCATTTTCTTTTCCTGCACTGTTTATAATTGTAGATTCTGCTCTCACTCTACGCCTCACTTCTGTTTTTCTGATGCTAGACAACTTTGTGTCTTTACAGTATCGTCTCTATCATAAGAAATGCTTACATTTCTATCACCTAAAACATCTGGCTCAACCTATTGTTGGGGACCAATATTTATGTCCTGTACCAGACACAACACATTTCGGTTGTAAAACAGTTAATACTATGTAAAACCCGTACTGAATAAGATAGCAAATAATTAAACTAAACATTAAATTAATACAATTGTAAGTTCAAAAAATGCTACTGATGGGAGATTGGATAGCAACTAAACGTTTTCACTTAACGTATTCAATAGAATAAATGAATGTGCGGGTGCATTCTAGTCATTTTAACATGTAATTTTAAAGTAAAAATAGAAAAGTCACTTTTAGAAAATGACGTACGTGTAAGAGTGGGAGGTTGGGACTGTGTGAATAAAATATCTGTAAAATGAAAGTCGAGAAACATTCAAATTTGTACATTTGAATATAAATGTCCCATCAAGACGAGACAGCAAGTTTATGTTTAAGCTGTAATCTTTCAGGTTTTTTGAAGCTGTCATTTGGCATTTCTCTGTCTGTATACCTATATATCTATCTGTTTCGGGTATATTTAAGCTGTAATCTTTCAGGTTTTTTAAAGCTATCATTTGGCATTTCTCTGTCTGTATACCTATATATCTATCTGTCTGTCTGTCTATTTTTCTGTTTGGCGTATGTATCACGATAACTTTTCACCCCAACAACCGATTTTCATAAAACTTGGCATGCGTGTCCATACTTTAACCCTAAATAATCCTATTGTTTGAGATTGATCCTCCTAAAAAAAAAAAAAAAAACAGGGCGGAAGGCAAAAAAGGCAAAAATGTGAGAGAAAAAATTGTGAAAAAATCTCAAAAGCCTATGTGGGGTATCATAATAATTGGTTAACCTCGATCTGAATATAAAGTTTATTATTAAAAAATTCAAAAAATTTGAACGTCAGCCCTTATTAAGTCAGTTAAAATTTGTATAAAGCCGTAAACATTCATGTCTAATATCAAATAAAGATAATTTTAACTAACATCTGAATGTAGTGTTAAGTTTTAAAAATTTTTTATTTGTAATTCCCCAGGACTAAATAAAGTGTAAAATTATCGTAATTCTTGAAAATTTCTTCATAATTGATTAATTATCTAATATTTAAATTTATATAATAACAAACGTACTTTGTTCAAAATAGTGAACAACTTCTGCAGCTCAGGGAGCATACTAGTGCACTTTTTATTGAAAATGATTCCTACTAATCTCGTTAATTTTTATTTATTTTGTCTTTTTCTTTTTGTTATCTGTGACCTTAGACACAGGTTGAGAGTTTTTGTTCGTTAAAATCACCTTATAGAGTATGTTGTTTTACGGACAACCCTTACCCAACACATTTAATTTTAAAAAACATTAAAAACTTATGCGTAAATACTTTATCCTTAAAAAATACAAATTCGTAAGGAGTGTTTATGAAAATTTTATGATAAAATGAGAAAACAACCCTTTTTCTTAAATCACATAATAAAATAATACACGGTTTGCGTTCATGATAATGAATTCGTTTATTGTAATATTTTTAAGACACTTGTAGTGGAAAGAACACTTAGACAGACTGTCTTAGAAGGAATATCAGATTCCAGGCTAGCCAAACAAACCTGGAAATACAAACCTATAGGGCTCAGGTGTGGAGGTAGACTCAGGGAGAGACGGCTGAAGGATCTTTGAAGGCGAAACAGGCAGCAACTAGTCTATGCAGTGTTGTGAAGATGATGATTTTTAATTCGGTTTACTTTTTTAAAGCTAACCGCCTGCAAACATTCCTGCACCTGTTGTTTTAATAATAAAAATTAATTACAACTATTAATTGTTATAACAACAATAATCACGTAACAATCATTACCAGTGCACACTTATACTACAATCGATGTGAAAAGAGAAAGTGAAGGAAACGGTTAGACTTACCCCTCCCAACAATTTACGTGTCCTTCAACACAGTCCAAGTTACTATTGTTTCGCTTTAAATATAATCATACTAATTCGAAAATACAGTAGGTCGTATAACTTATTTTTTAATGTGTTATAAAAATTTATAAAATGTTTTGTGGAGATTCGTTTAGCTTCATTTATGGTTATCGTTATATGGTGTTTACTCTTTAGATTCAAGAGAGATGAGATGGCCGTTCTGAACCACACAAAACTAAACGCAAGAAAGTAATGAAAGGTTATCCTAGGTAATAGTTATTTTGTTGTATTTTTTTAAAAACAAAAGGATATTTATTAAAAACGTAATATGTTTACATACATTATGTCATTGGTTGCAAATGTTAGGTGATTTACCAAAATTATTAAAAACCGGCTCAGTAGACCAATGGGTATGGCACCCGGCTACTAATCTAGAGGTCCTGGGTTCAATTCCCGGGCCCGCACCATAAAATCAAGGTGCGTTTTTCAGCCGCCGGGTCGACTCAGCCTGTTGAAAATGAGTACCTGGGATAACATCCTGGGGATAATAATGGGCGGCTGAAACGCAGTGCTGGGCACACTGCCTTCCTTGTATTGCCGTACGGCTCACATTAGACAGCCTACCCTGCCTACTCCTAAGCTACTTCGGTGGTACACATGGGAGCCACTATTATTATATTATTCAAAACCGGGCTGTTAGCCCGTGGTCGGTTGCTATATAACAGTGACATCTTCGAAAACGTTTCAAATCCCACCCTCGGGGGTCTTCTTCAGGCCGAAAAAAGCGACAGAGTGTCGTATACCCCGTTGCTCTTCCCCGAAAAGGTTGTCGGGTATAATTTGACCAATATCAGTCGTAACTGTTTTACAGCACTCTGTCGCATTTGCGACCTGAAGCTCCCCGCGAGTGGGATTCGAAACGTTGCCGACGATGTCACTGTTATATAGCAACCGATCGCGGCCTAACAGCCTGGTTTTGAATCATTCTGGTAATATTGACACCGGCCGTGTGAGCTTACGACAAAGGTTAGATAATTTATTAAGTTAAATTCCATTTAAATTCTCCAGAAGATTGAAGAACACAGAAGGAGATGGTGTGAACACTTGAATTTCATGCCTGATATCCGTCAGGCTGTGGCTGCCTTGGGTTATCACCCTACTGGGAAGAGAGGTGTCGGTAGAGCGAGGAGGAGATGGGTTCCGGAACAGGTCTAAGGTCTAGTCCTTGGATGAATATATTTTTCGTAAACTCCAACTGAAAATAATACTCAGTATCTGAAGTAGTTAATTATAAGTACATGCAAGAAGTCAGTAAATTAGCATAAAACATTAAAATGTCGTTTAGAGTAGGCTGTAATGAACTCACATTAAAACGATAACAATGGAAACCACGTTTCAGTATTTGACGGAAACGCAAAATCTAACTATACAAAAAAGTAAATTTTGTATAAAAATTGTTTTGTGTCATTTTAGCAATAATTCTAATCTTTTAATACTATGATCTTAAAACGCAGTGAAAACAAACTGTAACAACCGAACGATTAAACAGTTATACACAATGTGGCAACGTCCGTTAGTTATGTCTCAAGGGTTATCTAAACTTTTTCGTCGACGTTGACGGCATAAAATAAGCGTAAACTGCTAGTACAAAGCTAACGCTTTGGAATATAAAAACGTCCATTAAAGCGTGTGCTGACGAATGCGAATAAAATATGCACGCAAAAAGGAACCGCGCGCGCGCGTACACTTTCTCAAAAGTATGCGTGTGTCGTTTACCTGTGTAATAAATTTACTTGTAGTTGGCGGACAGGTAAATTTATTACTACGAGATTTACTCCACGTTAGTCTGTTGTTCTCTGCATGTATTAAACAAATACATTTTCCTAGAAATATACGGTTGTAAATTAAACGTAACCACACGTATAACAATCAAGCCAGACGTCTGGTATTAATCTTGTTTCATTTTTGGTTCAATGCTGTTCTACTGAATATTTATATATTAAAACTCAGTCGGTGTCAGTCAGTTGGACTGATCGTGTATGTAATCAGCTACTTGGCTGGAGGTCGTGGTGCTATACAAATAATTTTCTGTTATTGGTACGTAAACTAACGTGTATCGATCTAGTTTATTACATGACTAAATGCACGCTCAGACCCGTAATGGAAAATGAAAAAGTGCATGCTCCTAACTTGTGCCATTTACATTATTTTTAATTAAACATGGACAACTAAAAACACATGTCTAAAAGAAATTCTTTTTCTGTGATACCAAAAACTAACACATCCACGCACAATTCCAATACACCGGATGACAGATATTGTTTTTGAATTTATGTAACAGAAAATCTAAAATCCCTACTACCTTAAAAATCTTCTCAAAACCTTTTGCACAGTGTTTCTTTGTAATAAATCTCTTATGAAAGGCAATCTGTCCTGGTTTAGATAATGAAACGTCCATAAACACGACAATACATGACAGGATACAAATAGGAAGTAGGTCATATTGTGCCAACAGCCGACTATCGAGAACCAAACTCATTAGCTGTAACAAAAATACAAATATAGAAAACAATTATCTGACCGGTTGTTGCCTACTTACGAAGGCAAGACATAGACACTGATAAAAAATTAACAAAAACCACTAAGAAAGTTTGAAAGGAAGATTATTAGACGTGTTTATAGCCCAGTTAAAGAAGATGACGAATAGAGAATAAGAAATAACCAGGAGATAGATGAGCTAATTGAATCATGAGTACATTGTAAGATTAATAAAGGCTCAACTAATACAATGGCTAGGTCACCTAGAGCGGATGTAAAAGAAAATCCTGAGAGCGCAAGTCTATAAAAGCAGAAAGAGAGGTCGACATAGGATAAGATGGTTGGATGATGTGCTAGAAGATCTCAGAAGAATGGATGTGAGGTAACACTGAGATAACAATGGACAGGAGACTTTGGAGAAGATTGGTGTTGGAAGCCAAGACTCACATTAAGCTGTAGTGCTGAAGAAGAATCTGTTATAGTTTTTTCGATCCTTGCTGAAGATTTATTTTAGGCCCTTACCATCAATTTTAATCTCCTCCGCTCGTGCAGCATCGTCAACACATTATTACTCTTAGACCAATCTTTACACTTTATTTTTATTTGAACTCACAAGTCAAGGAAAGAATTTCTTTTGCCAACACAGTTTATTTTGCGCTCTTACTAACTGAAGATCCGCCAGACGTGAACCAAAAACCAAACTTACCACTTCGTACTGCAGTGCCAAACTGGTAATAGCATTTGAGTTCGTAATTATCGTATCAGTCCTCTATATTTCTATTTAACAAAAACTCATGTCCCCAAATCCTGTACTTAAAAGACATATTTCAAATACCTTAATTCCTGTGTTTTACATTTTATAATACATAATACACTAATTCCTTCTCAAACAGCTTGATTGAAAGTGTTGCATTTTCACATACTACGGTCAGAATCTTGCTCAAAATAAATTTATTTTCTATCTATTTGATTAAACTCTTCATTATAAATTAATTCAAAAATTCGGCTTATTTTTTATAATTTTTTGTATGAACAAATGAAGTAATAAATTTGCTTTTTGTATTCAATGCGAGGTTTAACTTTGATATTGACAGTCTTGCTAAAAACTGGTTTATATTAATGAAATTACGTCATAGTTCTCAGAGTGGTTTCTATTGACTTTCTGAATGCAATACTGCACAATACTGTTTCGCTATTGTTTGATATTATTTCATCGTGATTTGTGTTATTTATTGTGTAAATATTTTATCTAGTACTTATTTTTTACAAATGATTTTTCTTAACGACGGCACCCGTAAAATACGTTGCACTATGCAAGTAGAAGAAAGAAATCTTTGCTAATTGTAATATTCTTAACATGAGACTATAAGTTACCCCAAGCGGAAGATAACAGAATGGACTCCTAAGGTACACGACGCCAGAATTATAAGTCCTCGTTAAATATCAACACAAACTGGCATTTAGCAAAGTGACTACTTGGATTGACATCGTGGTTTAAACGTGTGAACTGAAAGCGTTGATTGTCCATAAAACATTTGTCAAATCAAATATGAATAACTAGACTTATAATAACTAGTTTATAGAACTATTCTTTAGGCTACAGTAGCCAATATTTGTGTTTAAACTGGTAATAAGAAATGACTTTTGCGTACTCGACAAAAAAAATTACACAATCAAAACCAGTTTGACGCTCCCGGAGTCTACTTTTGCAATAATTTAATTCCTGCTTCACGTGTAATCTACTAAGTTTGAAATTTTTCTGGAAACAAATATTAGCTCAAAACTAATAAACAATTGACCTTACACAAAGGCTGTTTATATCTTCAAATAGACACAGCGTAGATGACGCAAATATGTGTGTGTGTGTGTGTGTGTGTGTGTGTGTGTGTGTGTGTGTGTGTGTGTGTGTGTGTGCCTGTGCGTTTACGTAAATGCTAGCTGTAGGTGCGTTAACATAAAAATAGTTTATGTGGCAATAAAAACACTATCTTACTATTGGTCGGTCGGCTACTAACGTAATAGTAATTTCTACAACAAGCAGCTGACCTTCTCCGGACTATAAACATTATCGGAAAGAGGAAATGTACTCTACCTGTCTACGTACAGACACAATTCAGAACGGGTCAGTAATCGTGCAGTGGATCAGCTGCTATGTGTTTCTATTTTTCGTGAAATCTGCGACCGACCCAGCGTCCTCTGGACTGGTTCACATTGTTCTTTTGAAGTCTTAGGAATGCAAATTTTATGCAGACACTTGTCTCTGTGTAAGTTATGTGCCTGCGTTTCTAGTTTGTTACTCAGCTTTACTGAGCTGTTATAAAAACCTGCAGCCAAGTTTACATATTCGGTTTTTTAAATACCGTTATTTTTTACACATTTATTTTAAATTAATTAGTAACGTAATTATTGAGTAACAAAGTTAGCATGTACTAAACAAACATATGACCAATTGTAAGCTTCTATTGAAACAAGAATCATGGCTCAGAGATCTGTGGTACATCTAGACGGGTTTATCAGGAAACGTGCTAGGCAAACACTGTACAAAATAGACGTAAGAGAAGTTCAAAACTTCAGGATAGGAAGGAAAGCTGGGATAATTAACAATGAAGAAAAATTGATTTTGTTGAGATACATAAAATTGAAGTAACTCCAATTTGCAGTAAGAGTTAGTCCATGACAAACAACAAAAACATGCTCAACGGAAAAGTGAATACAAATTTCTAGTGGCCAGACCCCGAATGTGGAAGGAGAAATTATCTAATTCTTCCTTCTCCGTCTCCTACGATCGCTCGCCAATTCTCAACGCTCAAAAGAGTTTTGCGTCTCGTCAAACGTTGTCCTGTCAGCGGATACTTGGTTTCCTCTTTTTTCTAGTACACAGCATCTGTCTCTTCGTTATTATCTTGTTTATCCGGGTATCATTCATTGTTTCTACATGTCCTGCCTATCTTAGGCTTTGTAGCCTTATGTAATCTATGATGAAAGTGTAATCTGGGTCTTTAGTGTAATGAATCTGATGCGACTTCCATTACTACTCCTAACCGACCCTGCAAGCGTCGCCCGTTTATGACGGCGGTCTAGTCAGTCGTCTTGTACGGCTCATTATTTTGATTAATAACCATAAAAATTGTTGTAGCAAACAATAATATGCATAATAATAACATTAATATAACATTGTCGTCGTCGTCGTTGTTGTTATTGTTGTTTATCTATTCTCCTCTAGTATTCATCCTTTTCTTGCTTTCGTTGCTGTGTTGTAATTCTTCTTCTTCTTCTTCTTCTTCTTCTTCTTCTTCTTCTTCTTCTTCTTCTTCTTCTTCTTCTTCTTCTTCTTCTTCTTCTTCTTCTTCTTCTTCTTCTTCATGATTTTATTATTATTATTATTGTTATTATTATTATTATTATTATTAGTAGTAGTAGTAGTAGTAGTAGTAGTAGTAGTAGTAGTAGTAGTAGTAGTAGTAGTAGGAGTAGTAGTAGTAGTAGTAGTAGTAGGGTAGTAGTAGTAGTAGTAGTAGTAGTAGTAGTAGTAGTAGTAGTAGTAGTAGTAGTAGTAGTAGAAGTAGTATTGTTGTTGTTGTTTATTTTTTTATTTTTTTTGCATCTATATTACAATAGACGTACATTTACATGTATAGTTAAATCGAAGTGAAGATTATGGAAAAATGAACGTTCGACAATTAAGACATCAAAATAAAACTATTTTTAGATACTTGGCTAAACATAAAGTGTATAATAAGTTTATTTATGTTTTTTATCCTAGATTCTATAATCCTTTGACTATGCATATAAAAGGTAGAAAAAACAAACGTTTCTTAAATATTTCAAATCTTGGCTAATAAATAAAATGTCAGTTGAATACCTTTATCATCGTGCATACAGTTAAAAAAAATAATAACCACTCGATATGCTATCATTACCAGAAGGAAATTTAATTTGTGTTTTCATATTACTTCAAAAGAAAATATCTAAGTTTGATTTTGGACTTGAAAGTGTTCCTGGTTTGTTTATTACTGAAAATTGTTATTGTTATGTTAATATAAACTGCTGAATATTATGTTATTTATTTTATATTTTTAATAATATATCTTAATTACAATCTTTGATGTAAATTAAGATTAAAAAGAATTTAATAAATTTATATGTATTTCATATGGGATACTTTGAAATGTTAATGATCTATTTTTTTTTAATATTCCTGAGTACTTATTGTATTCTGTATAAGGTCAATGAATATGCACAGTGAATATATAGCAAAAATTGTTGGCGATGAGAGTTAACCGGAATTACGAAAGATTGCTACAAGTTGTCACTGCTCACATTTTGTGGTGACCAGGTGATTCCCAGTGCTCTGAATGTAATGAATATTGTAAATTTTAATGGTGGGAATAAATACATCAACATTATTATCAATATATTTTTATTATTTCTTTATTAACATACTTATAGATTGTTTTTTTTATTTCTAGTTACATTACAATTAACACTAACTTTTTAAATCACAATTGCATTAAAAACTGCTTCCGAATGGTCAGAACTGCATAAAGTTTAATGATGTGAATGCAGCATTTTTTCAGTTTCGATTCTATTTAAAAAAAAAAATGTAATTATTTAGATGTAAAACATTGTTTTTCAAAGGTATTGTGTTTCAGGTGTTATTATCTAAAAACGTTAAAAAATTAAACCTTATAACTCGTTGAAAATAGTTGACGTTTTAATTGGAAAGAAAGCCGTTAATACTCAAACAGAGGAACGAAGCCGCGGCTGCAAGTACAATACCCTTTCCATGGCAACCGAACAAAACAAGAAGATGATAACCTTTCTGTTACAGTTTTTTGTGTGTGTAACAAGCTCAAATCGTCCGCTATTAAATGAATACGGAACACATTCGACCGCCAACAAATCTAGAGTTAGCCAGAAATCATCGTATTCAGTTCACAATCGATTCTGTGTCTGTGGGTATGTGGGTCGGACTTTAAATGTAATTGGACGGCGCGCAGCGTTGCGTAGCAACATTACAAGCCCAAGTCCCGCTACACTGCCCATTAATCAAAGTAAATTGGCTAACGATTTTTGCTAATAAAGAAACGTATACAATTTTTACGCCCAATTTGTTCCTTGTTAAAATAAAATTTTAATACCACCTGTATTGTTTAGTATGTAATTCTGTGTCCGTACTCCCGCAACTGTATAATCGATAAAAACTGAATCGTGGGGTTGACACCTGCAGTAGTCTCAATAAATATTTTACTGTTCTGTCTACTTTCAAATATTGTTTAAAATATTGCTGCTTGAGAAATAAAAGTGTGTAATTTATTAAATACAAATTAATTTAAATTTAATTTTGTTTAAGACGTTTACTTTCTAAACCATATTTTTTGGCAAAACTGATGGTGGTTTACAATACAGAGATTTTGGATAAATTTAAATTTCTTTTATTTATTCCAGTTTTACTAATACTGTATCGCTTTGAAGCGTTTGTATTTCATGTAGTTTAAATCTCTGAGTGTACGTGCGCCCGCGCGTGTGTGTTTTAATTTGTTTGATAGACATGTATTACATGCATTGTCATAATTTAAGAAATTTAGGAGCGCCATTTAACCATTTTATACGCCAAGTAAACGGAGTAAATTAAGTAAAAAGTTCAATTGGACATAAGCAAATATAAAATATGTTTTGGAAACCATATTAAGTTTTGTTTTTAATTTTCATATGTTTTAAAAACTCAAAATATTTCATAATGTAAATTACCTTTATAACATAAGAAATAAATATATAAACATCTATTTATTAAATGTATTGCACTATATATATAACATTAATATATTTTGTGCTGGGACGGTTGTATTCCGGTGGTGTGACAAACTCTATATACGTTTGCATGTTCAATTCAGCCCACAGAAAACATTTGTTTCTCTTTCATTCTAATTTAGAATCAGATGTTTCCATTTCCTTTCCAGAGTTTGGCTAAATGTTAATGGAAACAGGCCTTCCGCTTTTCTTCAGATTCAACACAGTGAAAAATTAATGACACATTACAGTTCCGTCAGTAAAGAAATTCAACAGAAAATATATGCTTTAAACATTACAAGTTGGAATCCAATTCGATTTCATTACAACTTTTAAATCATTAAGTGTGTAAGATTATATTATCCATGTAAATATTAAATATGAGTGCATCGAAAAAGTACTTCTCAATAAGTTTTAAATGAAGTTTAATTTATAGTACTCTTTGTTTCACAGTGCTTTTGAAAAGATGCCTTTACGTCTACGATTAAGTTATATAAAACTGAGTCCGATTTTTCAAAATTAATACAAAACCAGAGAAGCAAGAAAAATAAATAAGACGTAGATTCCCAGATCTTATTAGTTTAAAAACAATTCGTCGTCGTCGTCGTCTTCTTCTTCTTCTTCTTCTTCTTCTTCTTCTTCTTCTTCTTCTTCTTCTTCTTCTTCTTCTTCTTCTTCTTCTTCTTCTTCTCCTCCTCCTCCTCCTCCTCCTCCTTCTGCTTCTCCTTTTCCATTTCCGTCTCCAGATTAGGCACACCAGGCCTTATCTGTTATCCGGTATCTTTTCTTCCTCCTTCTGGTCTATGTTCTAGTAATTTCACAAGTAGTCTATTCCATGGCATTCTTCGCAGATGGATAAACACAAGTTCCGTTTATTGTTCCATTCAGAGATGATACGCTTAATACTTTCCTCGTGTCAACGTTCTGTTTTCTGTCTGCTGGCCCAAGGTACACCCCCTTAAAGCTCTCATCTCTAATAGCGCTATCTACTTTTCATCTAATCTTTAAACTGCTGACGAGTAATTGGCGTACGTTACAACCGTAATATCCACCGCTTAGTAGAATTTCGTGCCTTTCTATTTTATTCCTAAGCGTTCCGTGTATCGTTCCATAAATGTTTCTAAGCCTTGTCAACTTACTGTCATTGTCGTAATGATAAGAGATATATTACACCGCAGATATTTAAAGCTTTAAGTTACACACCATATAAACTTTTTGAGTTTAATAAACTGCAAACTCACATATGTACTGTTGTAATATATATATATATATAGCTTATTGATTATAAATACAGCAACACGTTAATTGATAACTGTAATAGTGAAGCTATTCCAGTTTATATTTTTTTTTATATATTTTGAATAACAAATCGTCTGTCTTCTCAATCACCGTGCTACTAGCACGTCTGCGTGGTTTTCCATTAAACCAATGGTCCCCTCAGTTTAACGTCCAAGTAACTATAGCCGTCACACAGTCGCTGCATGCACCGCGCATACTTCTTATACATTGGTATAGCTGTTATTCTTTCTTTTTTAAAAGAAACCCACTAACAAGAGCATCGTTTGTCTACAAACGTGTTGAATATTTTTGCTAGATGTCTTCTCCATTATCTCTGCTTCATGTTAAAACAGACGCAACGAAATCTTGTAAAAAATCGAACTACATCAAGTGTGGTTAAAGAAGAGCTTACCATACAAAAAGGGCCACCATAGCTTTTTTGGGTCCGTAGAGAAATTTATCATTCCATAAAGTATTTCATTTTAAAAATGAATAATTATCCAATATATTTAAAGACATTATTTAACATTCTCCCTGAATTTAACAGGCAGACAATAATTATTGATGACAGTTTGGTTATTAATTAAGCTGCAATCTAACATACATAGAGTTACTGGTCTCTTGCACTATATATATATATATCTTTACAGTTGTTTTGATGGTTCATCCTCTTCATTCACGCACTTAATATTAGTATTAAATTGTAACTTTCACTTGTGAACACTTACGTTTCTTAATGTCCTCGTACGTTTCGGTGTGGTGTTCACCTTCCTCAGCGAGGTTTAAATACAGAATGTCTTGAAACAGTTGTAACGGATTTTTTCACAGGTTGGTGGTATGTGTGGGGGGGTTGTTTGTGGGAGGGGGTTGGCGCTGGGATTCAAAGTATAGTTTGCTTTCTGTATGATTGTGTCAAATAGTACACGTGATCTAAAGTGTAGTTGGTCATTTAATATGTTGTTTGCTTGTAGTGTGTGGTGTTTCCTACTGTTCGGGACGATTTCATACTGTTCAGCCGTGTTGAGTTTCCTACTTTTTGGTAAGTAGTGTAGTATTTCGAGGTTGCTTTCTATGTTGGTGTAGTTGTGGTTTTCAGTCTGTATGTGCGTGGCGAATGCGGAGTGTATGTAGTTATTAGAGAAGCCTTGTATGTGTTCGGAAAATCTTGAAGAAAAAGATCTTCCCGTCTGACCTATGTAGAAATGTTTGCAATCACTGCAGTTTAATTTGTATACTCCTGTTTTGTTGTATGTGTCAGTGTCTGTGTTTGTATCGTTTATTTGTTGATGGTGTTGTTAGTCCTGTAAGCTATTTTATAGTTGTGTTTCCTGAATGTGTTTGCGATTTTGTGTGTGTTAGAGTTGTAGTGTGAAAGTGTGATGTATTTATTAGGTTTTATGTTGTTGGTATTTTGTGTTTTGGTGTTTTTGTTTAGGATGTGCCTGTATAGTTTGTTTATTAACTCGGGGGTGTATCCATTTTTTATCGCTATATATTTGATTTTGTTAAGTTCTTCCTGATAATCTTGTTTACTTTGTGGTATTGATGTGAGTCTATGGAGCATATATTTGAATGTGGCATGTTTGTGTTGTGTTGGATGGTTAGATGTGTTGTGTATGACCATGTCTGTTGTGGTAGGTTTCCTGTATATTTTATATGAGTGTGTTGTTTGTTTTGTTAATTGTAAGGTCCAGGAAGTTTATACTATTGTTATGTTCTATTCCTAGTGTGAATTTTAGTTTGGGGTGTATTGTGTTTATGTATTTATGGAAATTTTCGATTTGTCTTTTATTGCCTTTATATAGAAGTAAAATGTCATCTACATATCTGTACCAGTAGATGATTTTGTTTGTGTATTTGTTGTTGTTTAATATACGTTTTTGTTCTATGTTGTGTATGAATATTTCAGCTAGTATTCCTGAAATAGGGGAGCCCATGGGGAATCCGTCTGTTGGTGTGTAAATCATGTTGTTGTATGAGAAGTAATTTTGTTCAGTGATTATTTTGTTGAGTGTGATGATCTCCTGTATGTGCGTTTCTGGTGTGTTGTTTTGTCTTAGTAAACGTTCAAGTGTTAGTATGGTGTCTTTGATGGCTACGTTGGTGTATAGATTGGTTATGTCAAAAGAAGCTAAAGTTGAATTGTGCGGAATATGGATGTGTTTAGTTTTGTTAACTAATTCTATGTTATTTTTGACGGAAGTGTTGTTAGTTAGATTTATGTTTTTCTGATTAATTTATCTAGGTGTTTGCGATTTTGTGGGAGGGTGCTTGTGTGTTGTTTATTAATGGTCTGATGGGTTTGTGTATTTTCGGTAACGGATTTAGTTGTGGGGGGTTTGGTTTGAGGTATTTGATGTTGTCTGTTTGGATTATGTGTTTCGCGTTATTTATGAATTTGTTTATTTGTTTTCGATATTTCAATGTGGGGTCTTTATTTAATTTAGTTATATTGTTTTCGGTGAAGAATGTCTCGATTTTATTGTTTAGATCTTGTTTTTCCATTATAACGTTTATGTTTCCTTTATCGGCTTTTAGTATTGTTAGGTTATGCTCATGTAATTTAAGTTTTATATTTTTTTTGCGTTCGAGTTTCGTTATTGTGGTCTTTTGGTTGGTGTTTTTGTGTGTTGTAATTTACGTTTTATGTCATGTCGTATGGTGTCGTGGTCGTTGATGTGTGTATTTTGTATAACTGTTTCGGCGTCTATGATTAAGTCGCGTATATGTCTGTTGCTGTTGTTGTTCGATGTATTGCTTTTTAAATTATGTTTCAGTCCTTTGTCTAATAAGGTTACTTCATCATTTGTGAAACTGATATTAGTTGTGTTTACTGTGCGTGTGTGGAATTTGTGTGTCGGTGTGGGGATTGTTTCATTAATGCGTGTTATGATGTTATTAAATTTTTTGTTATGTCTATTTTGTATTTCGATGTGAGTTTTTCTATGCTGTTTTGCATGTGTTGTATTACGTTTTCAAGTTCTATATGGTGTAATACTTGTGTTAGTTTTACGTGTAAGTTGTAGACCAGTTTGTTGAGTGTATCTTTCTTGCGGTATAAATCATTAACTATGTTGTTTAGGTATATGTTTTCAGCTTTACGTTTGGTTTGGAGTGCGGCATATGTGTGTTTTGTTTTATTGTAATTTGTGCGTGTGTAGGTATGATGTTGTGTTTGCGGCATGTTTTGTTGTAGGCGATGTTTAAGGATGTTTTTGTTACCTGTTTTTTGACATTTCTGTATTTATGGATGAGATACGCCTTGTTAGCGGTGTTACAGTTGTTTTGATGGTTCATTCACGCACTTAATATTAGTGATAAATTGTAACTTTCACTTCTGAACACTTACGTTTCTTAATGTCCTCGTACGTTTCGGTGTTATTTACTGCAGTTAGTTTAAATTCAAGTGACACCGGCTGTGAAAGCTATGAACAATAATACTACTTTCTAAAAGTCTAGTAATGATATTCCAAATCAATTATTTTATTTGTTAATATCATGTGACGTTGTGTGTTTGCATCGATTCATTCTCGATAATTTAATACTATCCATGAAGAATTACTTTGGTTGTGGTGCCAATAATATTAACATAAATCGTATGAATTCTGTTTCGTCAATTTTTTTACCTAGTTCTTAACAGTATTCTACACAAATGAATATCTCTTTTTAAATCAATAAAAAATATTTTTACTTTTTTCTCACGAACAGCGTGGAACAGTCGTTGACCACGCGAATATCATTTCCTTTCCTTCTCCTGCCACAAGGCCCTCATTCGCACACTATGGGGCGCCTTCCTTTCTACTGCCACCCCTTTCTCGTCTTCTTCTCACCGCAGAGAACCGCAAGATTTTGAATTTTGTTTCTGTATGTATTTCTATCTACACAGTCGTTCAAAGAGATACAGTACCCAGTTTCATCATTTCCTTCTTGAGTTGTTTGGTGTATCCGTTCAGACTGGAAAGTTGCCAAATATAGTTGAAAATGTGTTTATTTAATCTGGACCGATCCATCCGAACCATATGTCCAAGGAATCTCAGTCGTTTCCTTTGGAAAGCCGTTTCCGGATCTTCCAGATCTCTGTACAGCTCTTCTTTGGGTCTGTGCTCACCTTCGATTTTCTTGGGGCCATAAATTATCCGAAGAATTCTTCGTTCAATTTTAAGAAGAGGTTTCAGATTTTTTAAACCACATTGTTTTTACCTCATACATGACCACCGGCCTGATCACAGTGCTATAATGGCGGACTTTTCCACTTCTGGAAAGATTTTCTTTCCGTACAGTCCCCAGGTTAGAGTAAAGGCCTTTGAGTTTCCTTATCTTAAAGGATTCTTTGTTTGAGGCGTTTCGGGATAAGTTTTTCCCAAGATATTTAAAATTGTTAATATATTTTATTTTTCCCAACGTAGTATCTAGGCACGTTTTCGGCAATTTAAATATGGTGGTCATAATTTCCGTTTTAGCAAAGGAGATTTAGAGGCCAGTTTTCTCCGCTATCTCTTTGAGATCTTGTACTTCCTTTCTTGCGTCTTCTTCTGACTGGGCGAAGATGGCAAGATCATCAGCGAAAGCTAAACAGTTTAATTCTATGCCTTTGGATTTGTTACCTATTCGAACCCTAGTGGAATTGACTTTATGGAAGGTTTTCATGACTTTATCTAGGACACAGTCCATCCCCTTGACGTTCCCTTGTGAATTGGGAAGGGATCAAATAGGTTCTCCTATTTTTACTCTATGTAAGAAAATTAAATTTTAATGCAGGTTTTCATTAAATTCAATTTTTAAAACTCTGATTTTATAACCACTATAGTTAATTTTCCAATTGATACAAACATTTACCATTGAAAAATAGTAATTTGCAAACTACCATGTCAGCAGTCAATAGTGACTAGATATCATCATTATAGTTAAGTCACATTTTAACTATCATTACAAAAAACGTGGATAATACAAACGTAGTTTTTTTTAAATTTCTTGTTAAAGTATTTACCACTGGGAGGACTAATACATATTTAAAAAAAAAAGAAAAGAAAAATCCTTTCCACCCACAACAATAGAACCACAGTGGGTTTCATATTGAGCGCATATTCAACCACATTCAACCATACCTCGAGCTTACAAAAAAATTATTAATTTACTTCTTTCTCTTGAATTGCTTTTATATTGAATACTTGCAATTTCTGTTTTTCACAATACAAATAATAGTGTTATTCTTTTATGTTTTCCATCAGCTCTTACATATAAACGTGTATGGGAATAATATCCACACCCCCGTGGCATAGCTCCACTTAGTCACAACGGACAAATGTCTTGTATCAATAACCAGATAACGATTTGCACGCGAGTCATAAAATACGTACTACACTCGGTTTTATTCCAAAATATAATATATTAACTTTTCTCTGTTTTTAATCTTTTCTGTCTCATCTCCTCTTTTTCTCTCGTTACTCCTCTTGTTTGTGTCTTTCTTCATTCGAAGGGATCCAGTTCATTAAGTCCTCATATCACCCACATGTAACCAACGTATATCCTATGAGTATTTTTCCTAGTGCACTTATAACTTACCAGCCACGGTACGTAACCCTTTCCTCGTTCGTATAATAATTAGGACAAAACGATTATTCTGTCACAAACAACGAAAACGATCGGACTAAACAGTTGATGAACTTAAAACATTTACCAAGAGCACAAGTCGTTACAGCTAAAAAAACGTGTACGTCGACAGAACAATTTCAACATGCGCGAGCACAATTGGTTAACTAGAATTTTTTCAATTGTTCATTCGTGGCGTTGCGATTTAATTACGTGTGTATTGCAAACAATACGCTCCATCATTGCCGGGTGCATCCATTAACAGAATGGACACGCTAGCGCGCTTAATACTCAAAGATACATTATTATTACTAATCAGACACTAAATACTGATGTATTATTACCAATCAATATTCACAACAAACGAATGAGCTTCATCAATTTATTGAGACTACGTTACTCTACAGTAAGACGTATATTTCAGCCACCCAGTATCTGTACCCAGTGTCATAAAGAAGAATGATTAATAAAATATCTTTTTTTTTTATACAATTTTGTAATTCAAGGTCAAATATTACTTTATACAGCTTTTAAAAATATTTTTATCACAATCTTTAAACACATATTCAAAAAATTATTTGTTTTATAAAAACTTTTGTGTTGCAGAGTTTTACTTTTCTCTAGTCGCTGATACTATAAAAGATAACAGAGGCTCCTTGAAGTAATGACGCCTACATCCTGGCTCATGCTCCTCCTTCTTGTCCAGTCAATCTAGAGAAATCTTTAAGCTGCAACCAGTGGAGATACCCTTGCAGCTTACTCGTGAACAACACTAGACACTAATTCACACGGTGAGAATTATTTATAGACTTATTTAACTATTCTAAGTTCGATTTTGGACTTGAACAAAATAAATAGAACGGTTCTGTTGACTTGAATTCTCTCACATTTTTCGACGGACTGCTTTGCTTCTGAACGTTATTCTCACGCGGTGGGTCAAAGACCGACTTCATTAGTGACATGTGATAATCATTTTAATTTTTGTGAAAACCTCTGAAAGCTGAGTAGAACCATTTAAAATCAGAACTATGATCTTTTCTTAATACTGTAAAAACTGTGACCTTCCGTATGACTCTAACATTATGTGTGCATTTTAAGGGCTTTTCCTTCTTTAAACTACACATTTCATAACACAAACACGCTTTTTACTACTATAGGCCTATATTACAAAATAAAAATATATCAAAGGCTCCCCGCAAAAACCCTTCCTATATATTCAAACACTTATACTTCCACTGTGAATAATTTAATTAATTTAAAATAACTAATCTATGCTAACTAATCGTTACGTGTCCAAATAAATCAGTTCTTTATCTTGACGGTATGCTAATATCGCTTATACCTACTTGTTACAAGCAACAAGTATCAAAGATACGTCTCAATAGACACATACAGCATTTACACCATTGCTTCTGTTAACGCTATAAAGTGCAATATTACTACATTATAACTACCATGAAGAACTCAAATGTAATAGAAAGAAAACTAATTTCCGAAACCGTCTAAAAAGCCTTTCCCGTCTTCCGTGACACAGCTGAGACGATATTGCAGGAAGGGAAGTTATTTACGCACTACAAATACCAAGAAATATTTAACCGTTATCTAAGAAAATCGGAAGTTTAAAACAAATAATATGAACGGTGAAGAAGTCGAGATGTGATATCAATGTTCAGATTATCTGAGAGGCAATAACCATTTGTATATGACGTCCAGTTCGGTTGAGGCGCTCTACTATCGTATACTCCGATATTTAATAATTTCAAAATCTAAGCAAAAGGACTAGAATTAAATTTTAAAATGCGTGCTCTTTTTTATAAAAATTAATAAAATTTATTAACTAATTAAAAAAAAATAAAAAGTCAAAAATAAATTTAATGAAGTAACTTAAAATTTAATGAAAATATTAATTATAAATCCCAATCACAAAGATCCTTAGACGAAATATTGTAAAAAGGATCGTAAGGTCCAAGGGTTCAAGAAGAAGAAGAAGAAGAAGAAGATGAAGAAGAAGAAGACGACGACGACGACGATGATGCAAATTGGCGTAAGCAATAAAGTGAACACGTATTGCATCTATAGTCTAAGTGACTATAGGCCCTAGATATTATGTATCCATAATCCATAATGACGAGTCGCCAACCTAGATACGGTATGTACATCCGCGTTAAAACTAAATATGGTTTCACGGATGGAACACCGTCAGATAGTTCGTACTCCAGAAACAATTGAGCACTTCGCGCTTTGTTCCGTCACTCTATTGTGATTTCTTGTTCTGGCCACCCTGACCGGCTTCAGAGTATCGTGGTGTGAATCTCCTGCCTATATAAACTACAAACAACAGAAACCTGTCTTTCTTTTCAGCCCTACGTTTAACGCTATTAACTCTACCTATAATTTTATGTTACAAAAGAATCAAAAGTAGGAAATCGATTTCAATGCAAAAACAATAAATACTTTATAAATATTGCATAAGCTATACAAATAAAATTCTTCTTCTTCTATCAAGGACTGGGCGAATCACCTGTTCCGGTTCCAAAGGAATACATCCACTTCACCACCGCTTCCTAGGTCTTGCCATACGTCCTTTGCCCAGTAAGGCTTGTATTGCCGTACTTCATTAGGCAATCTGCCATCTGCATATGAGCAATCCATCTCTCTTTGTAAAAATAAAATTATTTTAAGAATAAACCAGATGCTTCCTATAATGTTGCAATAAATCCTAACACGAAACAATAAGAACGTAAACCTATCAGAAATAAGAAAGTAATCATAACTGTAAACCTCTCGTTGTTGTAACACAAATAATAGAGAAAATTCAAATAAATAAAATGTCATTTGCAAAGTATGTACTTGTGACATTTAGTTAAAAAATTAAGTAAAATAGTTTTACAAGACAACATTGAAATTCAATCCAATGATTACTACTCTAGAAGTGTAAAGGCTTCTTCTTGTACTATACTATGCTATAGTACTACACGAGCACGATCGCGCGAATGCCCTATGTGTTTAACTTGTTGTTTTAAACCCATTGTCTTATTTTAACGCCATTGTTGCTAATACTATAATTTTCTTTATATTTATTAGTCAATAAATTAGGATATTTATTTTGTTTATACCTTCAGAATAATCAACGATACACCTTTAAGATTGCATACACGGACAACAGAATGACATGTGGCATGGCGACTTATTCAGAGTACTTAATTTATTTATTTATTTATTATCAAAATACCCTTATACCATATTGGTGTCGGGTTACATCAACTACACTCTATATACAAATGTTTTCCATCTTACTCTATCCAATGACAATGTCTTCGCTTCACTCCAGCCCAAGCTTCTTTCTCTCAAAATGTTTCCCATCATTCCATCCCAAGTCAGTCGCGGTCTTCCTCTCTTCTTTCTCCCCCTGATTTTGCCTCCCAAACCTTTTTTACCATTCTATCACTATCCATTCTCTGCATGTGATAGTTGTCTCTGCAACCAGCTTAGTTGTCTCTGTTCAATAAATCCAGAATCGATATAATTTCTAAATCCTCTCTTATTTGTGAATTCTTAACTCTATTCTTCCTTGTTACTCCTACTACTCTCCTAAGATATTTCATCAGAGTACTTAATGCGACACAAAATATGATAGACTGCAGTTAATGCTAAAGAATAAGAGCCACTGACAAAATCGAATAGGCAGAAAGAAAAACTCAAGGATGAACAACAACAAAAATAGGCTAATACAAGTGTTTGATATTTAGTAGTTAACGAGCGAAACAGAGGACGATATAACATAGCAGCCACCGACGTCATTGGAGGTGACACTTAGCAAGAGGATTTACTCATCAAAATAATATAGTTACAAGGAAAACAACGCTGTCCAATAATGTTTGAGAAGTGTTATTGACTGAACACTTAATAATACATAGACATTTTAGCTTAGAGAGGAGGAAGTTATCATCCAGACAAGTGAGGATAAGTTACAAAAAGCGGTGCAAAGTGGTACAAAATAATATTTTAGCGCTATATGAGTTGAGGATATCTGCTGCAAATCCGAAAACAATTGCATTTAATAGCATTTGTACAGCGGCACTTGAAACGTCTCTGAAGCCAGTGAAAAAAAACGAAACCAGCATCATAGCATACAGAAATCAGAGATGAGATTTTCAAAAAGATCCCCAGGATATACATATCGATATAAGATGTGAAATGGCATAAAAATTGAGTTAAATTTACCGTTGTTTAATTAAACAATAAAAACCAATTATAGAAACCAATGTGACAATCTGGAGCAAATTCCGCAAGATGGACTCTCGAAAGTGGCACAGGATTTTAGACCGAAAGGGAAAAGGGATAGGACGACCGAGAAAACATTAGGTGCCGGAAATGGAATGGTCGTAACCTACTCTTTCGATGTTGAAACGAAGACGTGCTAGCTTGTTATAAAAATTTGTTACACTAATAAGTAAACTACAAATTGACTTCATTTGTACATAAATGTTACCACATTTAATAATCCATGTAGCCTTAAAGTACAGACAGTCGCGTCGTAGATCATTACATTCTTTTATGTGGCCATACACATACTAGTTTTTTTTTTACTAGTTTTAGTAAATACAAAAATTCTGCGCGGCCAAAAATACACACTACACTTTTGAATTTACCATCGTTTTGTAATAAACTTTGCTCGTTCGATAGTAACAAAAAAACAGAAGATATTCTTCGTTGTTCACAGCCAGGTCGATCGATAAAGACACATTTCTGTGTGTTTAGTTCACGATAGCCATATGAATCGATAGTGCGTTTGTGGGTCGGCCGTACAAAGTAATATTGTGTGGCGTTGCGTAGCAACTGATAGGGAATCGAAGCCGAAACCGGTTAATAATTAATCAAAATTTAATTGGCTTAACAACTCACTGTTGATAGAAGTACAAACAAAAAACGACGTTGTCAGTTGATTTATTTTTAAATACCATTTCTTTAATTATTATGACCACAGTAGTTGTTGTTAATGCATCTAAATCGATTTAAAAATTAAAAGTATTGTGCAACTCTGATATTTAAAAAACAAATATTAGTAGCTCGTACATAATTTCCATGTGTCAGTTGTGTTTTTTCATTATTAACAGCGAAATGAAACAGCGATTGTACCCTTCATTTTACATATCATTAGTAAAACGATTTAGTGGGTTTTCGTGTGATTTACAAGTTGTCCAATTTGATTTGTTTCTATTCTGTTTACATTTTTATTACTGCCTTCTTTAGAATTATTAATATACTTTCTGTTGGCTTTTGTTCTACTGTAACAGCTGATTCTGTTTTCTCTGTCCACATCCTTAAACTTTTACATTCCCTACAGTTGCTTTTTTGCCTAAAACATCATCAGCTAAATTCATCACACTGTTCTTGAAATGTTCCTACTCTGATTCAAATCTTATAAATCTCGCAATACTATACTATACTTACAAGTCTATCATAAAGGTATCTAATAATTTCTTCCTATAACAGGTAGTAGGTAGATCTTATACACAGGGCCGTCGCGAGGGTTGTAGGCGCACGGGGCAAGATTTTACCAGACCCCCCCCCCCCAACGACGGCCGGTCGTAGCCTGCTCTTTCATATTAGCAAGTTTTGTCAGGATACGTACCTTTTCACTACAATAGAAGAGAACTTGACGATCACATGTTATAAAAAATAAATAGATCTGATCCTGTCGACTTCTAGTTGTAAACAAGATATATGAGGTCATAATCGTAAAATAAGTTAAGTCCATATTATTTCAGTTTTTAAAGTGAATGATTTTTGTGGTTTAAACATAAAAATAAAAATCATTAAAAACATGCTATACTTGTTTATTTTGAACTTGATATACAACAGTAATATTCAACAGTAACTACAGTAAACTATGGTAGTAGTGATAACGATAATTATGTAATTTTCAATAAGAAGATTATATTAGTCTGTAATATTTAATAAAAAATCTTAGAATATAAATGACATTTGGAATGATCGTCAGAGTAGTGTTATTGTTATCTTTATAACGAAATAAATACTACGAAACGTGACAATGTATTTTACTTGTTTTCATTTTTTCATTTTCAGAATGATCACAGTTGCACACCACTATATAAAAATTATCCCAATTAGCGCTTTCAAGCTTCACAGCCCATCGTCAGATTGGAATAGCTTTTTAAAGAGCGTACTTTGGGATGACATTATTATCCAGACATTGTTTATTAAACCATATTTTACTTAAAACCCTCTTCAATTTAACTTTTAATTTAAGATATTTAAATACTTTACTTACCTTATTGTTGTCGTTTATTACCTCATTGTTGTTGTCCATTACCTGTAGTCGATTGCACATCTTAACAGACGTTTAATGAAGAAATTTGTGTTAGTGGTTGAAATCACAATCAGAATGATCACAGTTGCACACCACTATATAAAAATTATCCCAATTAGCGCTTTCAAGCTTCACAGCCCATCGTCAGATTGGAATAGCCTGACGATGGGCTATTGGAACAAATTTTTTCATTTGTTATCCTGACCCATTATTAAAATAACTTAATCAACATAACATTCATTTTTTGAAATTTCATTTACCAAAAAAAACTGAATTCCTTATAGTTTGCTGATTTTTAACTTTTTTAAGCCGCGGCGCCCCCTTTGGACTCTTCATTTTTACCATTTTGTATTAAATATGAAAACTTTATTGGAAACATAAAACATTAAAAATGTAATCTGTGTTGTTATTCTTTAAGAAATTATCTTCACTTTGTAACTTGACAAATTTGCAAATTGTTGTAGACCTACTTTCAGCTACAACACAACCAAGACATCTTAGCCAATATTACGATACCCAAACTTCAAAATCAAATGATCAATAAAAACTGTGTGTGTGTGTGTGTGTGTGTGTGTGTGTGTGTGTGTGTGTGTGTGTGTGTGTGTGTGTGTGTGTGTGTGTGTGTGTGTTACAATAATCCTATAAATTCTATATTTTTTACATTTCTCTTAACTTACTTATGTTTCTCGTATAAGTGTAGTTCAACTAATAATGCACATGCCAATAATTCACTCACAATTACGAAATCTTCTAAACATTTCTATGAATTATTAACAATTTGTAAGCACAATCACGTAAATACATGAATACACTACAAAAACGATAACGAAAACAATAAACTTAAAACTACATTATACGACTTAAGAATCGTACACGCACAGACACAAAACGAAACTAAAGCGCGTGTCATGGCGTCGCTGACAAAGCATTGTCATGGCTTTCTCTAATTGTTTCTTCTGCTTATAAAAGTTGTCTTTCGAGGAACAGAAATTGCGTGTTTTATAACAAAAACGACTGATTATTCTCATTCAGATTTATGTTACTATGTCAGTTTTTATTTAAACATAAAATAAAATTTGTTTACAATAAAATTTGTATTAATTTATAAAAATTATTACACGATTTTGGTGCCAACAATATTTATTTAATTCACTCTTTCCTTTATTATATTTAAATTTCTTATCATATTACAAGAAATTAATGATCGAGCTGTATTACGCTACATTGAAAACAGCTCGATCAAGGATTAAAAATTCGAAACTGTCCCAATATCCGTACCCGCTATACATTTTCGACGTTTTAAATATGCGATTGTATCGACATGCTATGATGTGAATAAGAAGAAGCGTACTATGTACTAATATTGTAAATTGTTCTATTTCTTAATGTAAAGCAAAAATACGTTTTGTTTCCATTTATGAGGTTAAGATAGTAATGGTTTTTGGTTTTTAGCTTACTGTTTAAAGAAATAAAAGTCATTGTTAGGAAATATAGACGATTTATGTGTGTACATATTACTTGAAAGAGAGAAATATTCAAACCAAAAAACATACCGTATTTTTAAGAAAAACAACAACAGAAAATCTAAAATAAAATATACAATTATTTCTAAATATTAAGATTAAAACAAAAAAAAAACGTATTAACAAATGAAAACAAGATTTTTTATTCGTTAGGTGGTCAATATTCTCTTGTGTTAGTCAGTAAAATCTTGAAAACTTCACTGAAAGCAAATTTTGTCGAAACAAATGTTGAATATTAATGGATAACGAGCACTGCCTCAAAAAGGGAGACGTGTAGTACGAGTTATCCCGCCTTACTTCGCGTTGGTTGCTTTTTCTCTGATGTACACATAAACCGAATATTATTGAAAAAACGAGATCTGTCAAAAAAAAAAAGACATGTATAGTAACAGGAAGAGCCTTACTTCGAGTTATATTTTTTTACGTGCATTTCACAAAAAGCGCGCATATTTGTTTCCATGTGTAATTTTAGTTTACATGTTAACCTAGCAACGCCAAATGTTGGCGTCACAGGCATACATAGGAGTTATATTATTGCTAGAAACATTTTTCGTAAAACATACGACAATGAAACACGATTGCAATCGTCAACAAATTATTTTATAACATACACAAATAAATTTTCACGACTTCTGTTTACTAACTAAAAGTATATGCGATATTCACTACATACCGATGCCATTAATCGCATAATCTAAATATCGAATATTGGGTACAGATATTAGGACAGTACTTTGTTGTTGTTGTTGTTGTTGTTGTTGTTGTTGTTTTTAAGAGAAAATTTACCTGAATTGTACAGAACTTTTTGGTTTAAAACAATTTCTGTATTGGGACGGCATCACAGAGAATTTCCATTCACATCATATGCGACATTTCATAACAGGATATTTAATATTGCAAGCCTATATAGAAACAAGGTTTATTAAAGTTTCTCATGCATTATGAAATACTGGCGAGCAGTGTAGATGTCGTTTTATACAATCCACATAAAAATAAAAATCCTGTAAAAATTTAAAAGCAACATGGAAGGTTCCTGGTTGAGATGTGTGTGTGTGTGTGTATGTGTGCGCGCGCGCGCACGCGTGATAAATCCCACAATTTTTTTATAAATAATTAACTCGAGTTGGTTAGTGAGGGAATTTACTTTGATACAACACGTAACGAGTGGAAACTTTGTAAGTTATTTCAAAATAAAGGCATCATATTATGTACACTTTTATCATTTTACTAAAATTGTCTGCAGGATTCACTACATATCGATACCGACTATCGCATAATCGAAATATCGAAAATTAGTGCACGTACGGGAAAGTACCGACAAATGTATTGAATCATGACATTTCGATTATTTTATTATTGACTAGCGTTAGCCACGTAAACTATTCACAGGGGTTTTCTCAAACATTACACCATTATCTCCCATAAAAACAGCAAAAAAAAAACACTTCTCTAAAGCGACCAAGTGTGTTATTGGTTTCTCCGTAGATCAATGGTTTTACGTACAATCGATCATTACCCTTTGCTTGCGGTGTCATCCAGTAATTGAGTCCAATTAGTTAAACTTTTCCGTGATATTTTAAAAGAACTGGCTAAAAACACCCATTTCGTTTAAAACTCGCTGAAATTTTCATAACTTACAAAAATTATATTCTATCAATATGCAAAGATAAATTGCAGTACCTACTAGTGAGCTGATAGTTACGACCTTTCGAATAGTTTGATTTCACTATTATTGTTAACTGTGTTTTGTTCATAGTTATGATGATAATATTGGATTCATTTCATTCACAGTATCTAGGCTTCTGGAAATTCTGAAAAAATTAATATTAAATATATATAATCCTATAAAACAAAGCATAAATATATATAAAATTATCTTTAAATTTTTTAAACAAATTATTAGTATACACCTATTCTTTGTACAGGATATAATGCATTTCTTACGGAGCCAGGCAAAATCTTAAAAAACAGAGAGGGGCGTAAATTATATATGACGCCATGTTTATTCTGAACGTGCTGCCGCGTCCCATATTTAATTTTCAATTATTACTTAGTAATTAACAAGACGTCTTTTACCGAATATAACTGACATTTGTCAACTCCCAAAAAATATGTCTCTTAAATGTTTATAAAATTTTATAAAATTTCGCTCCGTATTTAAAGCAAACAATAAAACTACATAAATAATATATTAAAATCTCCAATCAACTGAAAATGTACATAGTTAAATTAAAAATGTAAAAGTACTAATTTTCTGTGCTTTTAAGTGTTATAAAATAAAGAATACGCTTTAAATGGAAAATTACTTCTCTAGGTACAGCGCCAGATGACCCCGCATTAACCGTGTTTTCTGCGGTCTGGTGAACATTAGTAATTGGCTAAAGCAAAAGCTGTGGTTTTCTAAGCAAAAGATTTCGCAATTAAATCTGACATCCAACAGAAAAATTTTAATATTTTCTCTGTTTGCGTTGTCTCATTGTCCTGCTTCCTTTCTTAAGATCTTCTGCCCCCTTAATTTCTTCTTTTCTTCTTTTCTCTTCCGCTGTATCTTGATAACAAAGTGGTTAATATCTCTTTTCCTCTTGTAATGTGTCCTGTTCTAACATGATCAGGATTCTTGAAGTCAGTGGCGGCTCGTGACTTAAGAGGCTGGAGGGCGCGGCCTTTTAGGCATCTTAATTATTTATCAATATTGAATTTAACGCACAATAGAAATGTCACCAATGTTTTATTGCATAATTTATTAATGAAATAAGAATAGTAACACGTGCAGCATGCAAAGATTATTTAAAAATTTGAACTCACCTCAAATATTGTGAGCTGTTGTGGAGAGTCAGCAGTTTTATTAATAAACGTAACCACAAACTGTCGAAAGTGTACACAAGAATGTCTAACTTATACTGTTTCCACAAAAAAACTAATACACTATATTTACATTATTTATTATTATGATACCTATACTTTAAACAGACCATTTATTTATATACAAAGTCCATTCGCCTTTCTTTTAAATTAACGAACTTTTCTAGCACTCTATATCATCAAAGTCCTTCATTTCTTTAACAAGTTCCTTGTTGATAGAAAACAATCGCAAGGGCATTCAGTATATCGTTTTTCATTGTATATCTCAAGAAAGTCTTTAGTCTTTTCAGAGTCGAAAAGCAGCGCTTAGGTTCGGTAGTTGTCATGGGGTAGTTATGATAATTTTCAGAAGTTTCGACACTTCTTTGAAAACTGACGTAACATTGTTTTCTTCTATAAAGTTAAGAAGTTTTATTGTACCTTTATTATTAAAATCATGCCGTCTGTATAATAGTTCCAATTCACTCCGAAATTTGTTTTCTTGTAAGAAAGGGTAATGCTGAATCACTCGCTAGAATTTTTCTTC
This sequence comes from Magicicada septendecula, assembly GCA_034769895.1. Taxonomy (NCBI): domain Eukaryota; kingdom Metazoa; phylum Arthropoda; class Insecta; order Hemiptera; family Cicadidae; genus Magicicada; species Magicicada septendecula. Next base: position 170,996,720 of record CM068375.1, read on the forward strand.
CGGAAAGTTAGTAGAAAAAAGTGGAAATAAGTCATTGGACATCAATGAAGCTGCTTCTAGGTGACCCGTGTAAGTAAACCTATCTTTTACGTGAGTTATAATGATGTCACATACTTCTTTTGTATCCCCTATTCTAGTGCTGCATCCAACATTATTGGTCCTTTTTATTGGTTGCTCAGAGAAATCTTCATTTATTTGTGTTTCTATTTCATTTATTTTCTCCCTCTCTTTCTGCAACTCATTTTCAAAAATTCCGATGTCACTTTGCCACAATACACTGTCTTTGTTCCTACTTTGTAGTTGTTGTACAGTATGTCCACATGGGGTAGAATTCTATGAAAAAAAGTTAGCCAGAACATGAAATATTGGTCCTGAAGAGCCCTTCTGTTACAGGGCTTAATGTTAATGAGGTCACCACTTGCCTCATTAACTGTGAGTCTGTTTGTACGCTTTTCTTCAAGAACTTCAAAACATTCCTCCAACTTATATCGGTTTTCGTACACAACGTTGACTACTGTACGAATGTTGTAGTTCCATCTTGTTATAGAAACTCTGGGTAACCTGGTTTGCACTACTTCCTCTAAAACATCCGTTCGTAGAGATGAGTGTAAAAAAAAATGCTGGAATGGCAGACAGATTTGAGAAAAAAACTCTAACTTTGTTGTTTACACTTGTTGCTTTTTCTAATATCAAATTAAGTTGATGAGCGTAACAGTGTACAAAATATGCGAACGGATGCGAACGGATACACTTCTCTAATTTTTGCCTGTACACCTCCAATAGAACCACACATAACATTAGCGCCGTCATAAGTCTGAGCTATTAACTCTTCATTTGATGTCTGCAGAAGAGGATTGATGTTGTCCATGATGCACTTTGCTAAGGTTTCTGCACATTTACCTTCAGGAGCGAGAAATCCCCAAAACCTTTCGTATACCGACCCCTTAAACACATACCTAAAAACTAATACCATTTGACAGTGGTTTGTCACATCAGTTGTCTCGTCACATTCGATTGCCACAAATTCAGAAGAGTGTATCTCCTTTTCTATTTCTTCCCTGCAGACACTAAGCATACAGTCCAATCATTCTGTATTATTTTCGATGTACCTTTGAATATAGTAGCCGATTCTAAATGGTCTTTCATTGCAGAATCCAGCTCAGCAGTAAAATTAATTAAACCTTTGTGTACACCCGGATTTGTAGACGATGCTGATTCGTCATGACCTCTTACAGGCAACTCAAAAACACTACAGAATTTGACACATGAAATTAGCCGTTTTAAAATCTGTCTGTTATTGCTGACTTGAATATTTTGCTTTTCAATCCAGACTAGACAGTATGTTTACTTTGCCTAGCAAAGAAAGATCAACAACGCTATTCATGTGATTGACGGATATTTCATGCTTCTTAATTTTTTCTGTAAGTTGTTTTACATCATTAACGCCTTTTACAGTCCACAAGCAATCACCACTGTCTCTGAGAGAAAATAAAATACATGGAAAACAGAACAAAGATTTCTGAACGTCACAGCCACAGATCCAGTCATTTTTGTGGTATGCATCTTTCGAAAGCAGTTGCCTTCTGAAAACACGATTCTCACTTTTCTTATTTTCTGTTTGCATCATGCAGAATTCAGGAGTTGGCCTACCTAGTGACATTGGTTAGATCAAGAGTTAATCTTGCAAAAGTTATTGCTTTAAGCGCCTGCACTGAATTATCCATGTTAGATAAAATGTTATAACAAAACCTAATAATTCGACACTACAATATTTCCCTAAATTATTCGTGAAGCTATTAAAAAAACACACAAACTCAAAACCTAAACACTAAACAAATGCCCGCACTGAATTAACCATGCCAGAGAAACTATAAACACTAAAAAAAGTAAATCTCATATTATCAATAGTCTGCGATTAGTTGTACTTAGGGATTCACGTCACTTTCTGCTGAACGCGGCGCGGAAGCCTACGCGCCTGAGTCAACAGTGTAAATGCGGGCTATAGGCTTAGGCCTACAAGTTCATTCAACTTTGGACAGAGTGGTGGATTGGAGAAATGGGCGCGACTGATAAAGCGCCGTGAGAGGCATGCTGTTCCGAAAACATTTGTGCTATTACCTAACACGAAAACATTTTCTTGTCCGAAGTATTAAAGAAATATGTGATGACTTTTCACGATTAGTGATAATAGATTGTTTAATGATACGATTAACAGATAGTTTAATGATACGACTAATAGATTGTTTAATGATACGATTAATAGATTGTTTAATGATACGATAGATCATTAAACAATGATACGTTTTAAACTGGGGGGCGCGCGCCTTAGCGCCCTAAGAACGAGCCGCCCCTGCTTGAAGTTCAATTTTTCTCTTTGTTCGGTTCAGAACCTCCTCATTACTTGTTCTGTGAACCCACTGTATTCCCTTTATTTTTCTACACATACACATTTCCAAATACAAATTTCTTCAAACTTCTCCAGCTCCTCTCTCTTTTTCTCCCTCTCTCTTTCCCTTCTCCCTTTTTCTGTCTCCCCTCTAACTCTCTTCCCGCCCTCGCTCTCTTTTTTCTCTCTCTTCTCTCTCCCCTCCCTCTCTCCCTGTATCCCCTAGAACCCTCTTCCTCTCTCCACCTTTCTCTCACCCTCTCTCTCTCTCTCTCTCTCTCTCTCTCTCTCTCTCTCTCTCTCTCTCTCTCTCTCTCTCTCTCTCTCTCTCTCTCTCTCTCTCTCCCTCTCTTTCTTCCCCACGGTCCTTGTTTCACAGAACACACATACACATACATTAACACACACATACAGCATATTACCAATCTCTTTTTCAATTCCATGTTTGTATTGCAGTAAAATAGGCTTTTGTCGCTACTGAATTTTCACTTAATAAATGCTTTAATATCCACTACGATCCTTCAGTTATCCGTTAGCATCCCTCCCCCCAAATAACTGTATTTTTCAAACTGAGAAATCTTATCTTCTCATAACTATCATGACCCCGCTACTGTTATTTTGATAACTTTGTTTCTCCTGTATTTACCGTCATCCCATATTTCTTAAATTTCTTCTTTCAACTTCGCTATTATTCTGCAGAGCTTTTAATGTCATTAGGCAGAATTACCCTATAGTCGGCAAATCGGACACAGGTCAACTTTCGTCTTCTTCAAATTATCCCTTCTTCCTCCTCCAGAATTAAAGGTATAGTATTACTTAATGTGTGCTCAGTATAAAATTTTAAAAAGGATCGGCTACGGACAGCAGTTCTGCCTCATTCCTCTGTGCCCAGCTGTAGTCCCAGTCTGTTAGACTTTTATTTACTTTTACAGCTGTTTTTTTTTTTTACTCAAACATAATATTTTAGTCAAACTTTATCCTTCCAGTCTACTCTCTTTTCTTTAAAAATCTTATCAATTTAACTCTATTTTATTCTGTCCCACATCAGTAACATACAAACTTATTCACCTATTTATTCCTCTTTCTCCATATCTTTCACCAACCGTTATGGTATGGTATAAAAACAAAATTGGAATTAAAAATATCTCTGTGATTGTATGTTATGCCATTAGACTTACCTACCTATGTTACCTATATAACTTACCTACGCAAAGTGACTGAAGTATTCATTATTCAAATTTTTAGTAGTATAAAATATTGTTTTATTTGATGTATCCAATGTTCTGACTTTTCTTCTGCTTCACATTGTATCGTTTACAACCAATATAATTGCCAAAATAATTTAATGTTTTTTTTACTTTTGTGTAACTGTTTGTCGCAAGAAAAGAGTATGTTAAGGGGCGTAAAATATTTCACAGTACAATTTATAACGTAGTGATGCTTATAGAAGCAGATAGTCCACGACAAACATAAAATAGTATAAAATCCGACTCGTGAAACACATTTAAACCTAAAGGTTATTAAAAATACAAACATCAAGAATGTTGTAAATAATAAAAGTGATGTGGTCATAACTAACAGACTAGAGGACCTAAGTAAACGTTAAACGATGCTATTTAATCATAATATTGAAGCACTCACGGCCGGAGTCATCTTCAGTAAAATTATTTTTCGGGCTGTTGGGCTGTGGTCCTCTTTTCGAAGAGCCAAATGTTTGGACTGCAGCTGGGGCAGTCATCTTCAGTGGATATTCTGTCCTGCTCCTCTGGCGGGCGACTGAAGCTGCGGCAGTCATTTTCAGTGGGTCTACAGTTCTTCTCCTCTGGCCACTAAATGACCAGGTTATTTAGTCGAAACGTTCCGACTGCATCTGCGGCAGTTGAAACATTTGGTTCTACAAAGAGAGGACAGTGGTCCAACAGCCTGGAAAATACTTTTATTGAAGATGCTATTTAGATTTCCAAGTATTTCTTAGGTCGAAATAATCAGAAAGAAAATAGAGGCTTCATTTATTTCCTTACCATAAAAATTAAAAATATATACATATATATATATACTAAATACAACTATTTAAGTAACGACTCGGAACACAACTTGTGTTCCGAGTCGTTAGTGAAATAGTTGTATTTCGTTAAGTAACGGACACGTCATGGACAACGAAATCCAAGAATATATATACTCTTATATCAGAATCTAAAAGTAAAAAAAAAAATGAATGCGTTCAGTTCATTAGTTTAGTTCTCATAGATATGAAAGCATTTTTACTTGTCTGTGACCTTTTTGAAGCATTTACTTATCTGAGTTTGTTTGTAACCAATAAAGACATTCTGGAAAAATAAATGCAAAGAAGACTTGTCCTTGCTAACCGGACACGTTACAAAGGAAATGTGGCTAAAACAAATAGTCTCAAGGGGAACGTAACGTTCGGGTACATAACACTTTTTGCCGGTTGTGATAGGCCTAAAGCTCAACATAAAAATTAATTCGAATTTTTTCTTCAATTGTTCTTTTTAGAGCATTTTCTATCATTTGGTGGGAGAAATAAAGGGTCCCGGTTCAACGGGATCTGATTCTCATTATACTTACACAGAATAAATGAGAACATAAATAATCAAATTAAAAATAATAAAGACAAACAGAGAAACACATGACTAAACGAACAAAACACAAATAGGTACGTAGTATCTGTTGCACGTCAGTTCTGAAAATGAACATAGCTGCTAACTGAGCGTTTGCCGGTTTATATAGCGGCAACACATTGTGTTGACGAATGTGTCCCCCCCCTTCACAATTTGTACAGTGACAACTACTACGAGGTCAATGACCGTACGCAGTAAAACATTGCCGATGTCTGAGCCGGTAACACAAGACGGTGCAAGCGCCCAGCAATTCGAAAGCAATCCTACACTTTTCTTCAAGTTATCCTACTAATATCGCTCCGATTTCAAATTATTCAATAACTAAAGTATTTATTCTGTGATATAATTAATATTATTTTATATTATTTCCAGTACTATTTCCGCCGGCAACAGTGGTTACATGGACGCCACGCTATTGCCTCTGACCCTGTAGAAGTGTCTGTTCTTGTATAACCATATGATCAAAATAAAAGCAGACAAACCAAAAGGTGATGTGCACCAAGATGCGGAAAGGGCTGCAATTAATAGAGACAATTGGCGAGGTTTTGTCCAGCAAGCCAGAAACCGGCCAGGTTTATAGCCTCCCTGATTACCGAAAATACTTTTTAGACTGGACGACAAGAAGAACGAAGTAGTTACTTCAATTGTAAGTAACTTATCAAAGCAACGGCTGATTTCGGCTTAATAGAAGATGATAGGCAAACTGAGGCTTATGGAGAGAAAATAAGGGACAAATCTCTAACAGGAAGTGTCAAAGAAGAGGAATAAGAGAAACGCATGTGTCTCTATTCAAATAAACTGAAACAGGCTCAGTGTATTAAATGTGGTAAAAATGATTTTTAACTCAAAGTTTTTAATAAATATTTGGTTTGTTCTGTCTGAGGCTTTCACGGGCGGTTTCAATGTTATCAGAACTTCGGCTTGCAGGTCTGTAAGGCCGTACTCGAAAATTGTTGGGTGCAAACCTTTCGGCCGTGTCTTCGACGCCCATCTTCAGTGCAGAAGGCTGCAACACACTGACCAAGGTTTCGCAGTCAGTGACCACCGAACTGTGATTAAGGCTAGTGGCTGTAAGTTTATTAAGATAAATATGGGTGTCCTCTCACAGCCGTTAGCCTTAACCACAGTTCAGTGGTCAATGACTACGAAACTTTGGTCAGTGTGTTGCAGCCTTCTGCACTGAAGATGGCCGTCGAAGGCACGGCCGAAACGTTTGAACCCAACAACCTTGGGCCACGGACTTACAGGCCGGCAAGCCGAAGTTCTGGTAACATTTGGTCTTGTATTTTGGTATACGTGGAGTTAGCCGATCTGGGGTCAAAATTATGTCTTTTCTTCTATATAATATATTCTGTTTAACTGGCCAGCACTTACCCACATTATATTTGTTTACAATGATAACGACTTGAGCAAAGTACCTGAACGAAAACGATAGAAAACTTAAAAATCTACTGAGAAGAAAATAATTGTTAGACCAAAATTGTGTCGTTAATTAAAATGTTCTGAGCGGTTGTCTCACGCTAAGTGGACACCAGTATATAAGGTGAATACAGACACTCAGGAGTTCACAGCCGTATTATTTCAGAACAATGTCCTTTACACATTGTTCTACAATACAGTCTCCAGCGTGGATAAGTTGGAGAACATATGTTCTCTCTCTCTCTCTCTCTCTCTCTCTCTCTCTCTCTCTCTCTCTCTCTCTCTCTCTCTCTCTCTCTCTCTCTCTATTTTTCACTCTTTACTAATTTTAATAACAATAATTACAACACGATTAAGGTTTGCAATAGACTTCATGGTTCATGGTCCAATTATTTCTGAATATAAACATGCGCATGTGATCAAACATTTAAACTCCCCTCGAATACTCTGATCCCGAATTAAATTGCACCAAGTTAGAATAATTTACATAAAAGTAATTAAACATTCCTATGTTAAAATTTTAATATAGTTTTCATGAACGACTTTTCCAACGTAGAGTTAACCGTATAACAGTACATAAGTGGCCGTTACTTATGAACGATTTCCCGAGTCGCACATTATTCTACTTTCTACTGTGTACGTAGTTTTATGATAAAGCATATAAATTTTCTTATCAAACGTTTTGACTTTTCATTACATTCACCATTTTTTACATAATAAGTGATTGGTAATTAAGATGGCGTAAAATGTTATATAAATCGATAACCTGTATGTAATATCTTGATTTCTCTTCTGTCTAATCATGTAAGGTAATTTCTTCTATCTAGCGTTGCTATAATTTCCCCCGTGTTTTTGGTTATAGATTTTGTTTTCTAATAAATTTTGTTGTTACATGTCGAACAGCAAAATTTATTAAGATTGTCTAACACTTTGAGTTATATTCCTTAAAGAACAGAATTTTGCTGTATTCAAATAGAATCCATTTATTCGGATAGTCATTTACAATAAATATAAATGTAGACAACGCGAATACATGTTCTGTGTTTTGACGACTTGATATTCTCATAAGCGGAAATAGAAACTTCAAGCGGTCGTAAGCGCTGTGGTTTGTTGCAGAGGTCGGACGTTCGAATCCCTCCGGGGGTCAAACCATATTTTCCGTGTAAAATATTTAGTACGTAGCAGACATATTTCCTTCCTGTTGCGCTCACGCATTCGGACGTGTCAAGGAAAGGTGGACAAAAACAACAGTTGGATTTCAAAGTTTGTTAATTAACCTACAATTACGTTGACATGTAATTTGTCGACATATTCTTATTTATATTCAATAATTATTAATATGTTTACTTTATTTAACACTAGCTGTTACCCGCGGCTTCTCATGCGAATATTTGAATTTTAATAAGTATTTTAATATAATTTTTATTGCCTATATCTATATAGCGTACTGTCAGCTCGTATAACAATTTTGTACTCATTAGTCAAATTCTCTCCAAAGCTGTTTTCAACACTTGTACTGTTTTAACTTCTACTAAATTATTATGTTAGTGCAACAACCGGAGATATTTATAAAGTACCTGTTAAATCAAAAACGCTAAATTCTTTATTTTAAGTGTTACTGTGTTAGAAGCATTGTATAACACATTAAACGTTATGTTTTCCTCAACCATGGCTTTTATTTATTTCAGCAGTAAACTAAAAACCAAAAACTGTTGTCACCTAACCTTACAAATGAAAACAACACGTATTTTACTTCCATGTTCCTTAAGGAAATGGAAGTATGGTGATGGCAAAAAAAATCGTGTTCGAGATTATTGCAGATTCTGATTGTACTACACTCAAAACATGAAAAAAAGTCGTTTTTCGAAAAGTGTCTGTGTGTGTGTCTGTCTGTCTGTGTGTCTGTGTGTGTGTCTGTCTATCTATGTCTGTAGATTTTTTTTCATTGGCAAACGATAGCAGCCGCAAATTCAAAGAGAATCAAATAATATTTTGCATACAGCCCTGATTTGTAGAGTACTCACGACCTACTGTTTTTGGTGAAGATCGGTTGCGGGAAAGGGGTAGTTTACCAGCAACGGTTTTTTTTTAATCAAGGGTAATTGTTTACTATGGCAAACGATAACAGCCGAAAATTCAAACAGAATAAACTACTCTTTTGCATACATCCCTAAATTGTAGAGTTCTCACAACCTATTGTTTTTGGTGAAGATCGGTTAAGGGAAAGGGGTAGTTTACCGGCAACGTTTTATGTTTTAACAAGGGTATTTTATATGGCAAACGATAACAGCCGCAAATTCAAACAGAACAAAATAATATTTTGCATACAGCCCTGATCTGTAGAGTTCTCAAGACCTATTGATTTTGGTAAAGATCGGTTAAGGGAAAGGGGTAGTTTACCATCAACGTTTTATGTTTTAAAAGGGTATTTTATATGGCAAACGGTAAGAGCCGCAAATTCAAACAGAACAAAATAATATTTTGCATACAGCCCTGATCTGTAGAGTACTCAAGATCTATTGTTTTAGGTGAAGATCGGTTAAGGGAATGGGGTAGTTTACCTGCAACGTTTTATGTTTTAAAGGGTATTTTTTATGGCAAACGATAAAGAGTCGCAAATTCAAACAGAATCAAATAATTTTTTGGATACAGCCCTGATGTGTAGAGTACTCAAGAACTATTGTTTTTGGTGAAGATCGGTTAAGGGAAAGGGGTAGTTTACCGGCAACGGTTTTTTTTTAAACAAAGGTATTTTTTTTCTATGGCAAACAATAACAGCCGCAAATTCAAACAGAATCAAATAATTTTTTGCATACAGCCCTGATTTGTAGAGTTCGCAGGACCAATTGTTTTTGGTGAAGATCGGTTAAGGGAAAGGGGTAGTTTACCAGCAACGTTTTATGTTTTAAAAAGGTATTTCCTATGGCAAACGATAAGAGCCGCAAATTCAAACAGAATCAAATAAGTTTTTGCATACACCTCTGATTTGTAGATTACTCAAGATATATTGTTTTTGTTGAAGATCGGTTAACAGGAAGGGGTAGTTTACCCGCAACATTTTTCTTATCAAGGGTAATTTTTTTTGGCAAACGATAACAGCCGCAAATTCAAACAGAATCAAATAATGTTTTGCATACCGCCCTGAATTGTAGAGGTCTCAAGTCGTGCTGGTTTTGGTGTAGATCGGTTAAGGGAATAGGGTAGTTTACCTGCAACATTTTATGTTTTAACAAGGGTAATTGTTTCTATGACGAACGATAACTGCCGTAAATTCAAACCGAATCAATTACTCTTTTGCATACCTTTTTGTGTTATACAGAACTCAATGTCTGTTGATTTTGTTGAAGATCGGTTAAGGAAAAGGGGTAGTTTACCTACAACGTTTTATATTTTAACAAGGGTAAAATTTACTATGGCAAACGATAAGAGCCGCAAATTCAAACAGAATCAAATAATATTTTGCATACAGCCCTGCATTGTAGAGGACTAAAGGTCTATTGATTTTGGTGAAGATTGGTTTAGAGAAAGGGGTAGTTTACCTGCAACTTTTATATTTTAACAAGGGTAATTTTTTCTATGACGAACGATAACTGCCGTAAATTCAAAGAAAATCAAATAATTTTTTGCAAACGTTCCTAAATTGTGGAGAACTCAAGGCCTGTTGATTTTGGTGAAGATAGGTAAAGGGAAAAGGGTAGTTTTCCTGAAACATGTTATGTTGTAACAAGAGAAATGTTTTCATGACGAACGATAACTGCCGCAAATTGAAACAGAATCAAATATTTTTTTGCATGCATCCCTGCATTGTAGAGGACTGAAGGTCTATTGATTTTGGTGAAGATCGGTTTAGAGAAAGGGGTAGTTTACCTGCAACTTTTTATGTTTTAACAAGAGTAACGTACTTAATTTTTATAAATAAAGTATCTTGATAAGGAGCTCATAATAATCCACTGTAGAAATGTAGATGAAATATCTATAAATGAAGAGGTTAAGTGAAAGGGGTGGGGTTAATTTTCTATAAATGAAAATTATAGTTGAAGGGGGAGGGGAGAATTTTTTATGTGTACTACGTTATCGGCAACAAAGAAGTAGTTCTTTGTTAAAATTCCTTCCCGGGATGTTTAGCCGTAGTCCAATGTTTTCTGCAAAACCAGACTTTTCGGCAGTGCCATCGACTTCCATCTCAGTGAAAATCGAGTGCGAAAACGTGAGGTGGTATACGTTAGTGACCACAGTACTGTGGTTTAAGGCTGAAGCAATAAGTAGAAAGAAGTAGTTTCTATGGAAATATTTCATTTCGAATATGATTTTACATGTAAATCTTAGAACATGGAAGTCATGTATTGTAAAAGGACAATTTACAATTAGTACGCTTTTTCTTTTCCACATAGTAATATATCGATACAATTGCATATTATATAAAACATCAAAAGTATACTGCAGGAATGAATAAATGTACAGTTCCGGTGCCGCTAAATAGGTTTTGTTTATTTACTTGTTACTATGGTAATTAATTCTAGTCTCCATGGTGTTGTTGACATTTTTAGTAGTAGTATTTAATATATTTCATTACTTATTCATTGCATCATCAAAAATACGTATAAACTTAAATTTTATAAATGTTTAAGGCAGTTACAAAGTATATAGAGGTGTCTATACAAAATTACAAAACATATCGATACAATCGCATAGTAAAAACATTAAAACTGCAGGAACGGATAAAGGTACAGTTCCGATGCCGCTAAATATCATTTGTTTATTTACTTGTTACTATGGTAATTAATTCTGGTCTCCATGGTGTTGATGACATCTTTATACGCGTCAACGAAAAGGCATAATTAAAAGGGCCTAAATCAAGGGAACGGGGCAAATATCAAATTCCAAGTTAGACAGTATTTTTCGCCTTGTATCAAACGTTACCTGTGCAAAATTTGGTGGCAGTTGGTGTAACGGTGTGGATTTGTATTCAGTACACATAAATCCTCAGATTTCGAGTTTTATATAGGCCTATATAGATATGAAAGGAAGTAGGATATACAATGTAGCAGTTTAGTGTCAAACTTACATGTTCATCACTGTTTCATTGATGTAATTTTTTTCTACTTCTAAGCTTTCTCTTCTTAGTAAAGTACTTTCATGACAAAGTTTTTACCAACACTTTGTCCGTAAAAACCGAACAACATAAACTTTCCAGCTTTTTGTTTTACATCATTCTATTTACGTAAAAATTTAATAATATATTTAACAACACCAGTACATTATTTATTACACAAACGACGTAAAATAACAAACCTAAATTGTGCCACAAATGCTACACAAGTGCTACACGAATCGATTCCGAGTTTGTGGGTCCAAGGTAACTGAACGACTTGCCACTGCGAGTAGCAACGTTACAAGGGAATCGAAGCCAAAGCTCTATATCGCCTGTTGTCGAAATTAAATTAGTTTTAAAGACACAATGATGGTTTACTGTTGTAAACAGTGCTGGACCTCAGTGATGTCATTTAAGCACAACTCTTCAACATCTAAAAATAAAGGAGTCTTGCAAAAATATGTGTTGAATAATGTAATCAATGTGTGTGTGTAGGCGCGCGCACACACGTGAGAAATTTATCAAGTGTCATACAAACCGTACACACACACACACACACACATGCATGCATGTACACGTATACCTATTACCTATTCAGCTACCTTGTGTGACACCTACACAGTTTTCAATAACAGTATTTTTGTTATTTCACTTATTTTACTGTATTTCAATGTATTTTACTAGCTTAGTGACATAAACAAAAGCTCTAGTAGAAACCTCATAATTTTTATTTACACCATGCAAAAATATGCCATTTTAAGAAGAAGAATTACTGAATTAAATTGTACAAAGTATTACAGTATTATAGAGTGTACTCAATTATCCCAATTCTTTGTTTATTGAAATTAACACATTTACAAATAATTTTTTTTTTTTTTAACTGGAAAAAATGTAAATAGAAAAAGAAAAACTGTTTGAAAATTTGACATTATCATACAAATAGTGAGTTGTTAATTTTTTAATGTATATTTTGCAAAAAAAAATGTTATGTACAACAAAACAAGTGCTACAGTTGCTAAAGCTAAAGTTGAAGTGGGTGTTTATTTAGAAGTCAGGCTGAACTTTGAGATCACAAAAACAAATCTATACAAAAAGTTAAATGCTATGTATAGCTAATTAGGTAATCTTCCAGTCAGTTTCTAAAAGCAACTGTAGTCGAACAAATAAATTTGTAAAAAAACAGTTATTTTACATGAAAATATATAAAACCTGTATTGCAAGTTATGCAAAATGCAAAGTTTTTAGAAATGTGCAAATACAATCAATAAATTTATGGCTAAAGAACCCTTTTTAGGTAACAACTATAGCCTACACTGAAATGCAAAAACGTGCTTTTCAAAATGTTCGTTATTGTCAGAGCTTAAATCAACTCTTATCTAACAAAGTAGTCTACATCACAAAATTATTTTTGCTGCTGTATTTTCTTTGCTGTAAATAATCCAGACAACCATCATCCGATTTCAATTTTTTAAGGCATTAGAAAGTTATTTCCCATTACAACATGGACAACGTTGATCCTTCTATTAAGTTAACCAAGCGTTCGATTCCAATTTACTTACAACGGTCAGGAATATGAATCGATTCTGTGGCCGTGCCACTAAATAATTTGACAGCGTTGCATAGCAACATTTCCCACTCAAGTCAAGGTGATTCGTATCGAATTTGTGACCCTTCTTGTTTGACATAAGTATATGAGTGGACTTAAAATGCATTACATTTAACTGAATTTACTAAAATTTAGAAACATTGATTGCTAATAAGTTAAAAAATTAATGTAAAGGTTAACATAACGTTTTTATTACGTTATGTTATATTTAAATTTTTTAATTTAACCTAGTTATTTATAATTAACATTGCTAGGTTTGTTGATTATAATACATTAATCATGATTAGAGAGGAGACACACCCCTTTACAATTCTGATAACTCGTTTGTCGATTATCGACTTCATTCTTCGATATCGAGGTTCCTCCTTTAGAGGGCCTGTTGCTACATTGGGATTACTAGGCATGAAGAATTTTGGACTTCTTGTTTTATCTCTTTCTGTGCATATGAAACTTTCAACTCCGTGAAGAGGTTTGTTTTTAAACATACCATACACATAAAAATAAGTTTAATTCACTAAGTTTAATTTTCATCTGTACTCACTACTAACAAAGGTTATTGTTTAAGTTAACGTATGACCATTTTAATTTAGTTACTTTCTACCATTTTTAAAAACGCATACGCATTACACACATCAAGCTTAAAGGAAGCGACCTAGTCTTCACAAAATGTATTAACGCTTATCGTTAATGTATTCATTCTTATTAAGCCATATTCCGGAACCATCCACAACTTATCGACGAAGTCAGTGCACATTCCAGGACATTTCCCGGCTAATTTCGGAACTTCATCAACATCATTGTATGCCACAAGCGACTTAGCCTAGCCATAGAATATAAACACTAGGCCATCGCACCCATTTGAGTTCTTCCGCGAATTGTACCAGTAATTCCAGTGCGTCAGTGTTCCGTTCTACGAACACATTGTTTCCTGTGATTCGACACATTTTTAAAGAGCGGTGTTAGTTGAAATACGGAATGTTTAATTCTTATATATGTTACAGGTTGATATTGCTAATTTCCTTGGCGATTTTTAATATCTGTTGTTATAGCGGGTACTGGACATTTTACAGACCTAAATATAAGAAAGATTGTATTAAAAGTGTTATTATGTTATAGAAATGTAATAAAAATTGTATCGATTTCTCTAGAGTCCAGTAATTTTTGTACTAGTAACATTAGGAAGTCGAATAAGCTGGAGGCGGAGGTGAGAGGCAGTATAGTCATTCCTTACGTCCGTGGTGTGTCTGAAATTATTAGTAAGATAGCCACTGAGTTTGGGTTGCTAACTGTTTTTCACTCCCGCAATACGGTAGGAAAATTGTTAACTGTTACAAAACCTCCAGCGGACCCTGTGTTCGATACGAAAAATATTATTTGCTAGTATCCTGTATGAGTGTGGTTGTGCTTACATGTTGTGTCGACCTTTGCAGATCCGTGTGAATGAGCATAGAGAATATGTTCAGAGAGGTAAAACTTCTCGATCAAGGTTGGCTGAGCTTGTGTGGAAGGCGCAACACAAAGTTTTGTAGCAAGAACCAAAAATGATGAGTAAAGCAAAGAAATGGTTTGAATAAAGATTTAAGGAAACTGCTTTATTGTTACAAATAATAATTGGATTACACAGGTTAACAGCGAAATTCCAGACATATGGCTTTATTCTAAAGCACTTTAGATAGTGGTTGGGCGGCCTTAGTGGTTTGCAGGCAGGCAGTGTTTGCCCCCTACTTTCATTTTTACTATATAAGGGTTAGACTTGTTGCGTCACTGCCTCAGTGTTTTGTTGATCTTGTTGGTGTGCAAGTGTTGGTGTGCTTTGTGCTTGTGTTTGTGAGTGTTGTGTGTTTTTCCTAGTATGAATATATTTGTATTATTTAGTCTTTTGATCGTTTATTATGTGAACTTATGTTATTATTTTGTTGACTCTGTCATTCGAAGTTAGAGTATTATTTATTAATTTTAAGTATTAGTCTATAATTAGCCTGAAGACGGCTGCCGATTTTTTGGTATATCGCATTTATATTTTCCTGTGATGGCGAAATTCTGCCAGTCAGATTTAAATTCAGATGGCTATAATCCATCACAGCCATCTTTTAAAGAACCTTACTGAACACGAGTAGCAGCTGAACGAGGTTTCTAAGAATGGGCTCCAGGAACGTTATCTGCGAGTGTAATGAGCATTATCATGGTCGGCTCTAGTAGAAGACCAGAATATTACACGTGGCAAGGTTGCGTCTGAGGCCTATAAGCATAATGTAATAAAATAGCTAAAGTGAACATGTTATATTTTGATTTATATTTCATAGCATTACTAAATGATATAATCCGAAACTGGAAAGAATTACATAAAGAGATAATATATTTAGACAAAGACACAATATCAAATGTAATTTTATATGCTGACGACCTCACACTAATTGGGAAAAAAGAGGAAGAATTGCAAAAGGGATTATACAAACTGCAGCAAATTATCGAAGGATACAATTTAAAAATTTCAATTCCTAAAACAAAAATAATGTCATTCGCAGGAAAGAGCCAACAAGAAATCATCTTGAACGATAAAACACTGGATCAAATAAAACATTTTAAATACCTAGGTTGTGATATTTCCTTCGATTACAGTAAAGATATTGACCAAACAATTAGTACTTTTAACCGTATTTGCGGAACTATCAGCCGATGTCCGAAAAATAAAGCCAGGAAAGAGACAATGTTGAAATTTTATACAAAAATGGCTGTCCCCGCACTTATATATGGCAGCGAAATATGGGTAACGACAAAGGCACAAGAAAATCGAATTCAGGGACAGGAAATGAAATTCTTAAGACGAGTTAAGGGCAGTAGTCGAATAGACAGAATAAGAAATGAAACGATTAGACAAGAACTTCAGGTATTCAGCTTAAATGAAAAGTTAAAATTTAATAGAAACAAGTGGCAAAAACATTTAGAAAGAATGCAGCAATACAGGATTCCAGTAAAAGCTAGAAAATACAAAGCCAGAGGAAGAAGAAATTTAGGTAGACCAAGGAAAAGGTGGGAACCGTAACAGGCAGAATGCCTACAACGTGAAGTGAAGAAGAAGAAGAAGAAGAAGAAGAAGAAGAAGAAGAAGAAGAAGAAGAAGAAGGGAAGAAGAAGAAGAAGAAGAAGAAGAAGAAGAAGAAGAAGAAGAAGAAGAAGAAGAAGAAAAAGAAGAAGAAGAAGAAGAAGAAGAAGAAGAAGAAGAAGAAGAAGAAGAAGTACTAAAATCATGAATAGGCCTACATATGGCTAAATCTAAATTATAGGCCTGTGCGCACTTAGTACTATACGTTTAAGTTCAAGAAATTAGTGAATTAGTGTTAGGCCTAATGAATTAATTTTGTTCGAATTATTGAATTCGTATCGTATGACTGAGTTAATTATTATATTTCTTAAATAATATAATAGTATTTTAATAATACACTTTCAATTTCCAAAAATGTAGAATTATAAAACTGCTGTTAACCGGCGATTAAAAATGACGCGATTTTATTACTGACATCCATAAATTAAGAGATCGTCTAGCCGGCCTCAAATATCACCTGGTTCCAGTGTTCCCACGTTTAATATTCCGGCCTTCTACTAGAGCCGGCCATGGCATTGTGCATATTGTTAAGATTTTGTATCTGCCTGTGGAAACTAATTTTTAAAAATACAGTGTGATAGTTTTTAGTGTGCACAGTGTTTGTAAAATGAACGAATTCCAGGAACGTTTTGAAACTACCTTAATATATTCAATCTATACATCCAATTCGTAAACGGTCGCGGTTACGAGAGCGTCTGAACAAACGGTATCACATGTTATTCTTATGTTTAGCAGCCGGAGTTTATTTGTAATTTAAGGCCAGAATGACTAAAACAGATGCAGCCGAACAAACGTCAAACAATCGAACACAGGTTGATTGGAAAACCCAAGACAAAGCATAAAGTGACGCATGTGTTAATGTTAAATGTTACAGGTAGGCTACACAACAAGATGGCAAGACAAACATTAAACGCCGTCTTCCTGGATAGATTACATTAGCAGTTATGTAAAAAGAGAAAATGAAGTACCAACGTAAGCAATGTGTTTTTCATTTTAGCATTTGTCTATAAGGTCGATTGAGCGTTATATATGCAACTACACACTCACAGCCACATCGTATGCTTCTATCAGTAGGTTAAAGAAAAATTTGGATAACGTTTTATTGTTTTTTAATATTTATATTGTATTTTTCATACACTTAACATTATATTTAATTTTTAATAAATTTTATAATATTTCAATTGGGTTCCTAGCATATTATTTGTATAAAATATAATAACTATTATAATATTATATTTGGTATATAGTGATATAACATTTTAAACTTTATACTGTATAAATTCATAAACAAGAAGTTGTTTTCTTTAGTATATACTATTGTGTTATTTACACATTAAGAAAAGGAACTGTAACAAAAACTTTTTAAATATAGGCCTATATATAAATATAAATAATGTAGTCTACACATTTATTTATTTATAATAATGTATGCGTGTTCGAGTGTGTATGCGCATGCGTGGCTGCCTTTTTGTTTTACCGTGTAAGAAGTGTTGAGTTTCAAATATTGATAAATGAGATGTCGCCTTTAAACGAAAGAGAAAAGTCAGAGCTTCGTGCAAGCAAAGTTAGTTAACTCTAGTTCACCTGCTATCTTGGTAAACGAATTGGGTTTTACTAACTTCGGTCAACTACAGCCTGACTTCTCTCAAAGTGACAAATTATCTTTTAGTATTTTCACGAGTATTCAGAAACTAAATAACGCAATA
This sequence comes from Magicicada septendecula, assembly GCA_034769895.1. Lineage (NCBI taxonomy): Eukaryota > Metazoa > Arthropoda > Insecta > Hemiptera > Cicadidae > Magicicada > Magicicada septendecula. Next base: position 171,014,671 of record CM068375.1, read on the forward strand.
GAACGTAATTATAATAAAAAGACCTTCTGCAGCCATCTAATAGGCCTATCGGTTGAAAAAGTTGTTACAGGCAATGGCTGTGTATTGCGTGGTATGGGAAAGAGTCGTGTTTTTACGATCCAGTTGTCCGAAGAATATCATAGATCGTCCCGATGTGCATGGTCAGAAAGTTATTGGTGCAGATGTTGACGGAAAAAATGAGATCATCGAAAACATTACACTAACGCGCAGTATAATCTTAATAGCATCTCTTCTTCTTCTGATAGTTGCTATCCGTTTCGGATGTTGGATATCATACAGACTATTTTAACTTTCTGTACTGCTGAACGGAAAAAGTCAGTTGTATTCATGCCAAATCAGGTCCTTAAATTTCTCAGCCATGAGATTCTCGGTCGCCCAACTCCTCTCTTTCCAAGTACTTTTCCCTGTAGTATGGACTGCAATAAGTAAAATCTCTGTTCATTTCTCATGAGATGTCCCAGATACTGAAGCTTTCTTGTTTTCACTGTCTTAATAACTTCCCTTTCTTTTTTCATCTTTCTAAGTTCTTCAACATTAGTTGTACGTGCTGTCCATGAAATGCTCAGTATACTACGGTAAAGCCACTGGACAGTAATGTGGTAATTTTCGCATTAATAGGTTGGCTAATCTGTGCTTTCTGATATTTCGCTATCATGTTTATACAACGTTCAACGTTACAGTTGTCCGAGCTACGGCTGGCGACAGACGTCATTACGTTTGCTCGCTTGTTCTGTCATCATCATTTTTCTTGTCGTCAGACAATCATTGTAGGCCTTAGGCCACAACACATATTGCATACTTGAAATGAATTAGCAATACATTGCTAATTCTATTTCATGTAGCTTGAGTGACGCGTACTCGCGCCTCAAGTTTTACGACAATTCATACGACATTCGTCTAGGCCTTAGGCCTTAACGTTTTAATCTGAGTTCCGCACATTTGCGCCTCATCTAACATGTAGCGTTCTTAACGACTCTGTTTATTCAAAATCAAATTGTTCAGACTTAGCCAATCTCAACACCATGATATAAGTGTACAGAACTTAATAAATGTATTATACAGTCCACTATCGTCATTATTCTGCATCCTGGCAATAACACCACAAGCATCATTCTTCCTAACATTAACATTTTTTTTTGGGCCTATCGGGCCGCATCTTAACATTTTTTTGGCCGCTCCGTGCCTGGATTCGTCATTCACCTCTTGCAACATATTCTAGCGGTTTCATCATTTTTTTGCCCCAATTTCTGGCCATCACGGGCGATTCAGCACATTCGCTGATCCGACCGTCTCGGGACTTACTTCAGCATTTCTTTCATCGCCATTGAGCCTCGTGACGACATCATTGCAAGAACATCCATGTGCTAGCGTCTACACTCCAGTTTGAGCAGTCATCTCTACGGTCTGTGTGTTTGCCATCTTCTCCACGACTTCGACGCTCCAGGACATCGCATAGCAGGTACCACATCATTAACAGGTGCGTACAATGGCTGAAGAAGGCCTCAAAGTGTTCGTCAGAAAGAGAGGCGGCATTAAGTCTGCCATAGTGCGTATTAATTCGGCTATCATTAGCTTTGATAAAAACACTAACACAAAACATTTTTTAACAGTTAGACTCGAAAGTCTAAAAAGTTTGGCAACAAAATACGATGAGGTACAGTCCGAAATTGAACTCATTTCTAAAGACATAAACGCTGCTCAAGAAGACCGAATTGAGGTTGAAGAGCTGTTATATTCAACAGAATCCAATATCTTGCAGTTGATAGAAAGCTTCAACGTTCAGACTGTATCTCCCTTATTAACAAGCAACATACAATTGAAACCGATAAGTTTGCCCTGCTTCACAGGTAATATCTTAGAATGGCAGCACTTCTATTTAATATTTCTGGACTTGGTGCACGCCAAATCTGATTTCACCTCAGTGCAGAAATTACACTATTTGTATTCGTCTCTGAAAAATAAGCCGCTAGATTTAATTAAGGCATTATCTATTTGTAACGAAAACTATTCGATAGCGTTGAGTTTGCTGTCCGCTAGATATGACAACAAATTCATACTAGCTAAGTATTATATTCAGAATTTACTTGAAGTAAAGTCAACAGTTAAGGACTCTGTCCAAAGTTTGGCAGATTTCATAAATACAATAACGTCTTCCGTTAATTCACTGGCGGCCATGCAACTGTCAGTGGATTCATTCGAGCTTATCACTGTAAAATTACTGTCAGCAAAACTGGACCATACCACGTTTAAATTATGGAAGGAGTCTATAGACCCCGATAATCTTCCTAACTTTCAAGGTTTCACTCAGTTTTTAAACGCACGTAGACAGTTGCTAGAAAATACACTGCCTATCGATGCCGGACAGCAGCTCAACAAGTCAACTTTAAGATTCAATAAATCTGACAAACATAAATCACGAAACTCTGCTGGCAGCACTGCATTTAAAAGTTATCACTCAGCTTCAAACAATTATTTATGCTTATGCTGTAAATCTAGTCATCCAATTTACATGTGTGACAAATTTCGTGCATTAAGCACATCAGAACGAGGGCAATTTATATTAAATCATAAACTCTGTACAAATTGTTTAAGACCAGATCATTTCTCATCTAATTGTAAGATTAAACAATCGTGTAAGATCTGCTCAAAATGACACCATACATTGTTGCACATAAACAATGTGTCAAAGCCAGTTTCTGCCAGCAGCAGTGACTACTGTTCACTTAAATTACAATCTACAAATAATATTCTTTTATCAACAGCAATTGTGTTTGTCATCGACCAGGCTGGCAATAGACAACCCGCAAGAGTTCTATTAGATGCGGGGTCACACATAAATTGTTGTACGGAATCATTTGTTAAGAAATTACGGCTTAACTTGACTAAATCTAACATACCGATTACAGGTATAAATAATACCGCTTGTTGTGCCACTAAGTTAGCGTCAATACGCATTATCTCACGCTATCAAAGATTTAGTTTCCAAGCAACATGCGCGGTCTTATCTGCATTAACTCATAAATTGCCAGCACAATCTTTTGACATAAATCAGTTTAATATCCCAGATAACGTTTATCTCGTGGATCCACACTTCAACATTTCAGCTGACATTGATATACTGTTAGGAGCGCAATTTTATTTATATTTAATTTTACCTAACAAATATGTACGGGGTTCTCATTTCCCTACTATACAAGGAACAAAGTTAGGCTATATTCTAGCCGGAAATCTGCCCAAACACTGCCATTATAAGGGTCCTGCTGTTTCGTTCCTGGCTAGGAACAACGACAGTCAAATCCTAGCGTATCTCGAGAAATTTTGGGAGACCGAAACTATCCCTGATAATACACCCATTGATAACGAGTCAGCTTGTGAGGAGCATTTCGTTAAGTCTACTCATCGCAATCAGGAGGGTAGGTTCGTGGTCTCGCTACCATTTAAGTCTGACAATCCCCAGTTGGGTGAGTCCTATGCTAGCGCTGAAGCGAGATTCTTGAGTTTAGAACGCCGGTTCATGCGTGATTCTAAGCTTGCGCGCGAATACGCAAACTTTATACAGGAGTATAAGGATCTTGGCCACATGACGCTTGTCGACGATTGCTCCATAAATTCAGGTGTTTCAAATCTTCAAATACTTATTATCTGCCTCACCATGCCGTCTTTAAACATTCTAGTTCTACCACAAAACTTCGCGTCGTTTTTGACGGCTCGTCCAAAACTACCAATGGCCTTTCTCTCAATGACATTTTGTTGGTAGGCCCAAACGTCCAACAAGACCTTTTTTCTATTCTTTTGCGATTTCGTATGCATAACTATGTTCTCATCGCCGACATCGAGAAGATGTATCGACAAATTCTGGTAGCTGAGAGGGATTGTCATTATCAACGTATTCTGTGGCGTGGCTTTCCCCTCGAACAGTTTAAACATTTTGTACTGCGAACTGTAACATACGGCACTGCTAGTGCTTCGTTTTTGGCTACCCGCTGTCTTAATCAGATTGGTAAGGATCATCAAACTTCTTTTCCTGACGCTGCGTCAGCTATAACCAATGATTTCTATGTCGACGATTTGTTAACCGGTGCAGACACCATTTCTGATCTGACCAAGTTGAAATCTGACTTAGGTACGTTGTTGAGTCAATACGGTCTCACTCTACATAAATGGGCATCAAATGAACCCAATGTGGTCGCAGATCATGACAATTTATCACTCCCTTTAAACAAACAAGGTAATGTGCGTACCTTGGGCATTCTCTGGAATAACACTACCGATTCATTTTTGTTTTACATCAGATCATTCCCAGTTGAATCAAGCATCTCTAAGAGGAAAATCCTATCGATTATCGCAGGTATATACGACCCACTCGAACTCGTCTGTCCCGTTGTTTTCCTGTACAAACAGTTTATGCAGCAACTTTGGCTGTGCAATCTTGGTTGGGATGAGCCAATCTCCGGCAATTACACTTGCATTGGCATTCATTATGAGATAAATTATGTCTGATCAGTAAAATTATTGTCCCACGTTCTATTCGCTGCAAGTCTAAAGCAAGGATAGTTGAATTACATGGGTTTTCGGATGCTTCTGAAAGGGGATATAGGTGTTGCGTTTACATTAGAAACATTTATCAAGATTCATCGGCCTCTTGTCACCTTCTGTGTTCTAAATCTCGCGTAGCCCCCCTACGACAGGTGTCATTACCTCACATTGAACTCTGCGCTTGCTTGTTGTTATCGCGAATCTTATTCAAGGTCGCCCCTGCTCTTTATTCCTTTATCAATAGTGTTCACCTCTATTCTGACCCTATGGTGTCCCTTTACTGGATTCATGCCCAGTCTTCTAGGTGGAAAACTTACGTCGCTAATCGTGTTGCCGAATTCAGCGTCTTACGGAAGCCTACACATGGCATCACATCAATTCTCGACATAATCCTGCTGATATTATTTCTAGGGGATGTCACCCCGACGTTTTGCGCGATTGTCCGCTTTGGTGGCATGGTCCCGCTTGTTTGTCTCAATCTTCCGAGTCCAATCTTTTTCCACCCTTTTTATCTTCTAATCTGTCGTCTTCTGAATTCACTGCGGAGGAAATACAAACCCCCAAAATTTCTCTAATGTCTACCCTGGCTATTGATCTTTCTAAGGACTTTTCTTCGTTGCACCGTCTGACTCGCGTATACCCTTACTGCTTTCGATTCATCAAAAACATTAGATTCTCCAGGGCTGAGAAAATATCGGGCGCGCTTACCCCCGTTGAAATTCATTCCACTCTCAATTTTTTCATAAAACAATCTCAGTCCATCCACTTCGCTGCCGAGATTAATTGTCTGCGTAATGGGTCTTCTGTCTCTATCAGGAGCAAGTTGTCTTCTCTGGACCCGTTCCTTGATGAGTCTGGCGTAATACGCGTCGGCGGACGATTGCAGCAGTTGCAACTACCTTATGACAATAAGCATCCTATTGTCTTGCATCCAACAGCTCATATTACTCGCCTTATTATTGAACGCGAACACATTCGTCTACTCCACGCTGGTGCTCAAGTCGTGCATCACTCACTTCGTCAACGTTGGTGGATCATTAACGCCAAGATAGTCATTCGCTCTATCATTCGTAGATGCGTCAAGTGCCTCAGGTTTAGTGCCAAACATCAGATTCAGAGGCTTGGTATTTTGCCATCTCCCAGAGTCACTCCTTCGCGGCCGTTTCTATTCTGCGCAGATGACTATGGTGGTCCCTTCATGATTCGTCATGGCGGGCAGAAATCTAGGACTCTGTCAAAATCGTACGTGTCTTTGTTCATCTGCCAAGCAACTAGAGCTATTCATTTGGAATTAGTTTCCGACCTTACAGCCAACGCGTTTATAGCTGCCTTACGTCGTTTCATGTCCCGTAGGGGCATACCCAGCCAGTTATATTCTGATAATGGCACGAACTTTAGGAAGGCCCGCAATGTTTTGCATGAACTTTACAATCTTTGGCATAATAAGGATGCCACCTCATCAATCCAATCCTTTACGACCTCTCAGGGTATTACATGGTCATTTATTCTGCCCTCATCACCTCATTTTGGTGGTCTTTGGGAGAGCGGTATAAAGAATTTAAAGTATCACTTGTGCCGCGTGGTAGGCAAGTCTATACTCACCTTTGAGGAGTTTACGACAGTTTTGTCTCAGATAGAGGCATGTCTAAACTCACGTCCATTATTTGCCGTTTCATCGGATGTAAATGATCCGGTGCCACTTACACCTGGCCATTTTTTGATTTGCGCACCATTAACGGCAATACCTGATCCAGACTTATCTCACATTCCCATCTCTCGTCTTGGACGTTGGCAACTTCTCCAGAAGTTTGTCCAAGTCATTTGGAAAGCTTGGTCTCGCGACTACTTATATCAATTACAACAACGTCACAAATGGAAATTCGCCAAGGACAACGTTTCCATTGGTGACCTGGTTTTACTGATTGAGGATAACTTACCTCCATTAGCGTGGAAATTTGGTGTAATTACCGCCACATTTCCCGGCCCAGACAACTTAATTAGAGTAGTTGACGTTCGCACGCCTACTGGCACCTACCGCAGACCAATTCATAAATTATGTTTGGTCCCTACGAGGGACAAACAGTAAAAAAAGGAGTTTATTTTCCTTTGTATATATTTGTCAAAAATACATAAATCAGATGTTCTAAGAAGATTTTGTTAGTTATAAGCACCTTTGTTTTTATCATAAGCTTTAATTTGTATATTTTTTATTCAGAAACTATTTGTTTTATTCAAGCAAGTGTCAGTTTATTTAATATGCAAGGCTTTAATTATTATTTTGTATTTTCGTGTATGCAACATTTGATTTATGCCTCATGTCATTGCTTACCATTGTTTTTATGTAAAAATTTTGTTGTAATATTCGCATGGTCTGCAGCTATACAAACCATGTATGCATTTTCTCGCACATTTTGTCAATATGTGTGATATTTTGTTACTCTGTGAATTTATTTCTCACAATTGTTCAACACATGTATTACATTTTGTAATTATCTAAACCGATTTCTATTGTATTTATTATGTACAACTTGTATCTATGTAAAACACATTGTTTTATCCGCATCTACTGTCTATAACCATAAGCCACGCCTATATATTTATATTTTTATATTGTATTTGTATTTTGTGATCATGTATTGCACAATTATTATTCATGCTTTAATTATGACATACATGTCATTACACTTTACTACCACTTTACTAAAAATTAACTTTATCTTGTGAAAAACTTACTTTTTTCGTCGGACGCGTTTCGGCTTAGTATCCGCCTTCTTCAGCTTTTAGTCAGACTGCCATCATTTCGTAACGGTTTTTGTGTGGAAGGTGTAGTGGGGGTGGTGTGTGGAGGAAGGGGATTGGCGCAGGGATTCAACTTGATGTTTGTTTTTTGTAAAATTGTGTCAAAAAGTGTATGTGATTTATATTGCAATTGATCGTTGAGTATGTTGTTTGGTTGTGTTGTGTGGTGTTTGTATATTTCGTATTGTTCAGTTGTGTTGAGTTTTCGGCCTTTAGGTAAGTAATGTAAAATTTCGAGATTGGTGTCTATGTTGGTGTAACTATGGTTTTCTGTGTGTATGTGTGTGGCAAATGCGGAGTGTATATTGTTGTTGGTTAGAGCTTTTAAATGTTCAGAATAACGGGATGAAAAAGATCTTCCTGTCTGGCCGATGTAGAAACTATTGCAGTCATTACATTTTAATTTGTAAACACCTGTTTTGTTATATTTGTCTATGTCTGTGTTTGTATTATTACACTTTGTGCTTACAATCATTCAACTATATATAGCTTGTCTTTACATGTATAATTTTATAACAATTTTGTTTGTTCATTGTATACATACTATTGTATAGGTCTACTGGCCTTACCTGGTTCAAGATAACCATTATGACTTGCACAAATGTTACAATTTATCGGGCCCATCATGTGATGAGTCACCGATTACATACAATATATATTGGCAATACATTGCTAATCTTGCATTTATACTCATGTATAATCAGGTTGCAAGCCGACTTTGGCCTGTTCAACTCTTATCATCATTCAAGCTTATCTCTAAACAGTTAATGTCATAACTGTTATCTAAGATTCAAACTCAAGGTTCAGTACAACGTATTGAGATTGACTTTATTATTAAGAACTCTGTATTTTTCTATAATAAGTTATTAAAATGTATTAAAAAATCCTTTGATTTTTGCGGGCAGTTATGGACAGTAATGTGGTAATTTTCGCATTAATAGGTTGGCTAATCTGTGCTTTCTGATACTGCGCTATCATGTTTATACAACGTTCAACGTTACAGTTGTCCGAGCTACGGCTGGCGACAGACGTCATTACGTTTGCTCGCTTGTTCTGTCATCATCATTTTTCTTGTCGTCAGACAATCATTGTAGGCCTTAGGCCACAACACATATTGCATACTTGAAATGAATTAGCAATACATTGCTAATTCTATTTCATGTAGCTTGAGTGACGCGTACTCGCGCCTCAAGTCTTACGACAATTCATACGACATTCGTCTAGGCCTTAGGCCTTAACGTTTTAATCTGAGTTCCGCACATTTGCGCCTCATCTAACATGTATCGTTCTTAACGACTCTGTTTATTCAAAATCAAATTGTTCAGACTTAGCCAATCTCAACACCATGATATAAGTGTACAGAACTTAATAAATGTATTATACAGTCCACTATCGTCATTATTCTGCATCCTGGCAATAGCACCACAAGCATCATTCTTCCTAATATTAACATTTTTTTTTGGTCCTATCGGGCCGCATCTTAACAGCCACATTTCGAAAGATTCCAATTTAATAGCATCTCAGTAACAGAAATAGTACGGAATTGACTTCGCCAATAGGCTGTACAGAAATTGGCGACTGACGAACAGACGCGCAGTCGTCAATCCATACTGTTCGCGCATCCGAGCTACCACGTCTGACCAAAATTCTTGTCCGTTGGCGTTTGGTCTATATCCCTAATTCAAAAACAGTGCCGGCTTTACCACTAAGCCGACTAGGACGCGGGCTCAGAGGGGGCCGCAAGCTACAGATATATATTTTTTTTAACAGAAGAATTTTGTATAAAAGTAGGAGGCACTTTGATTTAGTTAAGTATGATTTTTTGAAATTAAATGATCAAGTTTTGTTAATAATACAAATGGAAGACAGTTCTTATTTAAATATTGCGCGCTTATTTTTAAGACGTTGGCATCCTTGAAAACTAATCTGCGCATACGAATTATGAACGTTCGCTATATTGTCGCCGAATTTACACGACCGTGGTACCACCCTTGTTTGTTATCGTTATTGTTTGACTGAACTGTTTGCGATTTGAGGTTATGTTTTTAGAATGTAAAGAAGGTTTTTAGCTTTGTGTGGTGGGCAGCGTGTTTTGTTTCGCTGATATTTATTAGTGTGAAAACTTTATGAACATAGAATTGAATCCGCACACTAAACGTACGGATCATCATCATGAACATGAACATAAACATTCACATTAACATAAAAAATAAATTAATTTGCTCAATTCTTTTGCATGGTTCTTAATATTTTGCAAACGTTTGCTAAAGCAAAGCACGCTTTTTTATAGTACCCTACTGGTTTTAAATTTGATAGTATTAATCTGACATCAAATTACTTCTCCAGTACATATATTACTTCAAAGGTACAGCCGGGTGGGGGGCGCTCAGAAAACTTTACCAACGGCCGCAAAAATCTTAAATCCGGCACTGTTCACAAATATATTTTTCTACGCAATATATTACTCTAAGTAGTTTAATAATTCATAAATACTATACAAATTATTGAACTAATGTATTGGTTATAAATTATAAAGTATTCATGTAGTTATTACTAAAAAGTAATGTTGTCATTATTAAAACGTAACTTAATGTGTAGGCCTACTGTACAAGTGTTAAAATCTGTGGGACGTTTGAGCAAATCAGACGCCAAATGCTAACCACGCGTTGTACTTTCTGTTCAAAAGAAAATTGTATATCTTCTAAATGCATTAATATAGAAACTTGACAATTGGATTAAAATTAAATTCAATCAATTCTCATCATTTAATTTGCTTACACTAGATATCTTACCTGTGATAACAAACAATTTTTTCACAAGCCAACTTTTTCAAGTCGTAATTAGAAAAAATCATAACCAAACATAATAAATAATTTCTTGTTAAAACATGAAAAAATTCAGAAAAATCGTAACTATTCCTTTGCCTTACGGATACACTATGTTACTAATAGAAGTAAAAATGAGCTGTTTACGTTAACTAACAACGGAAATACGATGTGTTAAGTTAGAAAGGTTACTAACTTGTTGAAATGTACTATTTATTGGTCAAAACATTTTTCGTTTATGTTTTTTGCCGAAAATTTTAATTTGTGGAACGATGGAAAATAAAGATTTTGAGAATACAAAGTTTAAAAATTCTCTAACGTTACTTTCCGGCCGAGTAAATTTTCAGGTCGCGCAGTACCGACGAACGAAAAACCCATAGCCTATACGCAACGTATTTCTGTATCTTCCCCACTTCTCCTTTGCCATGTGACTTCTGGATGAAGAGTAGTGTCCCAGCGTGCGGTGCGCGACATAAATACTGAGTGGTTATGTGTTACTAACTGCGACTTACCGAAATCATGAATACTTCTCTTAAAAGGTTGTAAACTGTGAAAGCTGAATATCTTATTATGCTACTTGGTGAGATAATGTAATATCGAGACACTTTTTTTCGCGAGAGATACGCCAGTATTGAATGAGGAAAGACCTTAACACACGAAAATCTAGATTTTTCATGAAGATTCATGACGTAGTCTTTCTTTCTTTGTTCACTAGTCTAATAAGTTCTGTTTCTTTTTCATATGTTTTGAAGAACGAATACAGAATGTAAATTTAATTGATTCGCAAAATTAATCCGATACAGTTCATTTTCTTTATGAACTAAGTTGTGTTTGTTAACAGTAACAAATGTGCGCTGACCACATTGTTGTGTAGCCTATTGGTTTGTCAGAAGTTTTAGTGTTCCGCGAGGGTTTAAAAAATTGTGTCGTGTTTTAAATTGATTTGAATTCGTCCGTTTGTTGGTCGGTATTTTGTTTAGTGTTTGCAAACGTGAATGTTTTTCAATACGTATTAGTAGTGGTTGTTTCAAGCGATACGGTCTTTTTGTTGGCATCGAATCGTCGATGTCTGGGAATTTGCGTCCAGTTTTTATGGTGTAGGCCTATGTAGCTAAATTAGAATCGCAAACAGTGAGGTTTTAGTAGGCGTTAAAATATTCACAATAACGTTCGTTTTTAATTTGTTTATGTCCTGATCCACATAAATTTGTTTCAACCTCAGTATCTGTTTTTATAGACTTTATTATTTAGCAGCAATTATTGTAGTGTTGCTTTGTTTGCTTTCTGTATGATTCTGTTATTTGCATTGCTCGTGTTGTTTGTGAAAGTGATTATTACGCATGTTTTGTTTCATTGTCATTTGTGTTATTGGTCTTGTGTTCACTTTATAATTTTTTTTGTTCCGATTTTTGTATTTTTCATTTTATGTTATTGTGTTTTCTATTGTTATGGCTTTTTTTGGTAGACATTTCCTTTAGTAATTTGATGAATTATTTGCTTAGTTCGTCTGTGGTTATTTGTATTCTAGTGGTGGTATGCATTTAGCTATGTGAGTACTGTCCCAATAACCCTACCCGCACTCATTTTCGGTATTTCCATTATGCGATTATTGGCATCGACATGTAGTGAATCGATATCACATATAATTTTAGCTAGATAAAATAATTCGTTAAAATGTATGTGTATATGTTATAAAATAGTTTGTTGACGATTTCGATTGTTCTGAGTTTTATTTTTTATAAAAATACTTTAGTACAAATATAACACCATGTGTGCCTGTCACTCCAAAAGGTGATGTTGTTAGGTTAACATGTAAATTTAAACACATAAAAACCAATACGCCTTTAATGTAACACTCGCTTATTTTTGTAAAAACCACGTAAAAAAAAACTTTAAGTACAACTTGCCTGTTGTTGCTATTTGCGTTGTTCTTCCTTTTTGTGACAGAACTTGTTTTCCACTAGTACTCTTTTTTCACTAATACTCGGTTTTTGTGCAGATCACTGGAGAAGGAACCAACTCGAAGTAAGGCGGTGTATTATACATGTGTCCCATTTTTTGTGTTTCGCTCAAAATTCGCTTCCAGTGAAGTTTTCGAGATTTTACTGAACAACGTAAAAGAATACTAGCCACGTAATGAATAACAAATATTGTTTTTTTATTGTTTTTAATCTTACTATTCAGAAATCATTGTATTTATCACTTTCCATTTCCTGTTGTTGTTTTTGTTAAAAACACCTTCTTTATTTTAAATGTTAGTCTGTTATAAGCATTGTAAATATCGTACACATTAAACGTCAGGGTTTTTTCTAAACTTGGCTTTTATTTCTTTAAACAGTAAACTAAAAACCAAAAGCATTATTACCTAACCGCACAAACCAAATTATTACGTATTTCGCTTTGCATTAAGAAATATAAAATTTACAATTATTACACTTCTTCTTGTTTACATCGTAGTATGTCGATACAACCGCACAGTCGAAATATCGAAAATGAAGTTTGAGTACGGATATTGAGAGAATACCGCTTTGTGACAGACGGTTTGAATTAAATTTGTAAAGTGATTTGTTGATAGGTTTTATTAATAAAAGCCACAATCTTACTTTTTATTTACTTCCATGTTCCTTAAGGAAATGGAAGTATGGTGATGGAAAAAAAATCGTGTTCGAGATTATTGCAGAATATGATTGTACTACACTCAAAACATGAAAAAAAGTCATTTTTCAAAAAATGTGTGTGTGTGTGTGTGTGTAGATTTTTTTTCCTATGGCAAACGATAACAGCCGCAAATTCAAACAGAATCAAATAATGTTTCGCATACAGCCCTGAATTGTAGAGTTCTCAACATCTGTTGATTTTGGTAAAGATCGGTTAAGGGAAAGGGGTAGTTTACCGGCAACGTTTTATGTTTTAACAAGGGTATTTTCTATGGCAAATGATAACAGCCGCAAATTCAAACATAATCAAATACGTTTTTGCATACAGCACTGATTTCTTGAGTACTAAAGACCTATTGTTTTTGGTGAAGATCGGTTGAGGGAAAGGGGTAGTTTACCGGCAACAGTTTTTTTTTATCAAGGGAAATTTTTTTTGGCAAACGATAACAGCCGCAAATTCAAACAGAATTAAATAATGTTTCGTATACAGCCCTAAATTGTAGAGTTTTCAAGACCTGTTGTTTTTGGTGAAGATTGGTTAAGGGAAAGGGGTAGTTTACCAGTAACGTTTTATGTTTTAACAAGGGTATTTCTTATGGCAAACGATAACAGCCGCAAATTCAAACAGAATCAAACGATTATTTGCATACAGCCCTAAATTGTAGAGTTCTCAAGACCTATTGTTTTTGGTGAAGATCGGTTGAGGGAAAGGGGTAGTTTACCTGCAACGTTTTTTTAACAAGGGTATTTTCTATGGCAAACGATAACAGCCGCAAATTCAAACAGAATCAAATAATGTTTTGCATACAGCCCTGATTTGTAAAGTACTCAAGACCTACTGTTTTTGGTGAAGATCGGTTAAGGGGAAGGGGTAGTTTACCTGCAACGTTTTTTTATCAAGCGTATTTTATATGGCAAACGATAACAGCCGCAAATTCAAACAGAATCAAATAATTTTTTGCATACATCCCTGAATTGTAGAGGTCTCAAGGACTTTCGATTTTGGTGAAGATCGGTTAAGGGGAAGGGGTAGTTTACCTGCAACCTTTTACATTTTAACAAGAGTAAAGTACTTGAAAATTTATTTAAACTTTTTGAAACAATGGTAATTGTTAAAAATAAAATAATTTTGTTGCCAGGCAATAAAATTAAAATTTTTTCATTTTAATGTAATATAATATTTTTCATTTAATACGGCAATAAAAAGGCAGGTAAGACACAAACACACACACACACACACACAATTCACGTTATTTCTGGCCTCACTCATGTTTATTGTCTTACGTTTGCACGCTTTTTAAATGGAAAGTGCCGAAACCCACACCAACATAACGCGTGCAAGCCGAAAAAATGGACATCAATTTGCTTACTGGCGAAGCTAGTAGTTAATGAATGGGTAGGCAAAAATCTTATCTTAAATTTTTTTTAAGGAATCACTAAAAGGACGGTGGGTCAAATCGGACGCTGAGGTAGAGTTTGCTGTAACCGAATGGTTCCACAAACAGCCGTAAGAATTTTACTAGCAGGGAATCTACAGGTTAGCGCAACAGTGGAACTCATGTCTTAATGTTATTGGAGACTTCTTTTAAAATTGTTGAATAAAAAATGCTTTACAGCTCTATACGTGTGTCTATTGAACAATCCTTGTATTAGTCATACACAATAATACAACTGATTGAACTTCAAATTTTTAAACTTGATTAGTTTCTATATATATGTTTAATGTTACAAATAATTCAAATAACAATCTTGATCATCTGTTAGTTCAGCGGAATAACAGTGACACTTTTAATAACCGCATAAAATAAACACTTAGAAACAACACAGGCGCTTTAGCTTAACTGTTTGGACCACAGAAGTGAGGCATGCCTCAACGCTCTATGTGTACAGCGCGGGACAATCCCCCCTCCCTACACTTCCCTATCACACTACTACATTGCTTACATACGATGTATACAAAAAACGCTGAGGCAAGTTCAGGTTGCCTCATTCGCTTTAAACGAACTATGCCGAATCTCACCTGTCACCATCTAGCGGTCGCTCAATAAAGCACGTTTCGGTTTAATAAATTTGACAGTCGCAGTAACAATGTATAATCTTTACGTTATGTAGTTCATACGTATTTATAATTTTTATTCTACAGAATTTTTTAGGGTAGGCATTGCCTCAATTGCCTCCATGTAACTTCGCCACTGATATATATGTGTACAACGTTATCGGCAACAAAGAAGTAGTTTTTGTTAAAATTCCTTCCCGGGATATTTAGCCGTAGTCCAATGTTTTCTACAAAACCAGACATTTCGGCAATGCCATCGACTTCCATCATCAGTGAAAATCGAGTGCGATAACGTGAGGTGGTATACGTTAGTGACCACAGTACTGTGGTTAAGGCTGAAGCAGTAAGTAGAAAGAAGTAGTTTCTATGGTAATATTTCATTTCGAAAATGATTTTAAATATAAATCTTAGAATATGGAAGTCATGTATGGTTCTCCATACCGATTTTTACTTCCATGTTCTTTAAGGAAATGGAAGTACGGTGATGGAAAAAAAATCGTGTTCGAGATTATTGCAGAATATGATTGTACTACACTCAAAACATGAAAAAAAGTCATTTTTCAAAAAGTGTCTGTGCGTGTGTGTGTGTGTGTCTGTCTGTCTGTCTGTCTGTAGATTTTTTTCTATGCCAAACGATAACAGCCGCAAATTCAAACAGAATCAAATAATTTTTTCCATACGGCCCTGCTTTGTGGAGTACTCACGACCTATTGTTTTTGGTGAAGATCGGTTGAGGGAAAGCGGTAGTTTACCTGCAACGGTTTTTTTTATCAAGGGTAATTTTGTTTGTTTGGCAAACGATAACAGTCGCAAATTCAAACAGAATCAAATAATGTTTCGCATACAGCGCTGAATTGTAGAGTTCTCAAGATCTGTTGATTTTGGTAAAGATCGGTTAAGGGAAAGGGGTAGTTTACCTGCAACGTTTTATGTTTTAACAAGGGTATTTTCTATGGCAAACGATAACAGCCGCAAATTCATACAAAATCATATAATATTTTGCATACAGCCCTGAATTGTAGAGTTCTCAATACCTATTGGTGTTAGTGAAGATCGGTTAAGGGAAACGGGTAGTTTACCTGAAACATTTTATTATTTAACAAGAGTAAAGTACTTAATTTTTATAAATAAAGTATCCTGATAAGAAGCTCAGAGTAATCCACTGTAGAAACGTAGATGAAATATCTATAAATGAAGAGGTTATGTGAACGGGGTGGGGGTAATTTCCTATTATTAAAAATTATAGTTGTAGGTGGAGGGGAGAATTTTTTATATGTGTACTACGTTATCGGCAACAAAGAAGTAGTTTTTTCTTAAAATTGCTTCCCGGGCTCTTTAGCCGTAGTCCAATGTTTTCTGCAAAACCAGACTTTTCGGCAGTGCCATCGACTGCCATCATCGGTGAAAATCGAGTGCGAAAATGTGAGGTGGTATACGTTAGTGACCACAGTACTGTGGTTAATGCTGAAGCAATAAGTAGAAAGACGTAGTTTCTATGGAAATATTTCATTTCGAATATGATTTTAAATATAAATCTTAGAACATGGAAGTCATGTATGGTTCTCCATACCGATATTTTTATTTTATTTTGTTGTTTTGTTGTGAGTTGTAGAAAAAATACAGAATATAAGTTTAATATCTGGTACAATTGAATCTGTTGACCAATTAAATTGTGGATGACAAGAAGTTTGATGCGCTGATGCTTCATATTAAACATGTCATTCACGTTTTTCCAGATATTCAGAGTGCTCCAAAGTAACCTACTCCTAATTAATTAATTTTTTTCTATAATTCCCGTTTAACATTTTGGCGATTTCTTTATATTTTAATATTATAATTTATGAGTGTTATTTCTTTTATATTTGTCGCGTTAACTTCACATTTTATACTTCACAATTCGGAATGTTGTCACTGCACTTCAATTAACAAACCAGCAAAAACTCAAGTTTATCAACAAACTCACCTTCATCATTTTGGATATAATATACACCGCATACTGAATCACTCTTCCACAATATTTACCCTACATATTCAGTCCTTTCCAGGCTGTCAATATTCCATCAATTAAGTCTAACATGCAATCGTTGCGCAGTGTTATCAATATAATCGCCCTACACAATCAATGTAAATGCGCAACCTCAGATAGTATTAATTAAAATTTACAATATTACTTCTAGTGTATGGGGTTAAAGTCATAACCTAAACTTTCGTTCCTTTGCATACCACCATTTTCTTTTAAAACGTGGGTTTTAAAAAAAGATGAGCAAGAGCCATCTTACGTGTACAGTCATAATGTTAGTAGTGATTAGGACTTTCTGCAAGAAATTTTTCAATGTCCAAAGACATTTATTTCTTCACGCATCATTTCTCAAGCGATGATACTAGTGTGTAGCTAGCTGTAGATGGATTCCAGTTTGGGTGAAGGATGTTTTTCTTCTTTTTTTCATTGCTTATTCCTCATTAGCTCTTATTTCTTAAACTTTTCAATATTAGCCTCTCGTTAATAACCTAAACGTAATATTTTTTTAGTAATGTAGGTTTATGCTGTAAATATATTGCTTAAACACATCGAAAGTGAAGTTTTTTTAAGAAGCTGCCGTTTCTTTCCGTCCAACAAAAATATATATTTTTACGACAATCTTTCTAAATAGGCTATCTATGAAATTTTTTATCATTATAGAAATGTCAACGAAGTCGGTTAGTAAATCAAACACTTGCTTACAAGTGTTCTTGTAAACACCTTGTAAATCAAAAACGTAAATAGCTTCTTCAAACATTGCGCACGCGCGCCGTCCACACACACACACAATGTTGTATTATCACAATATCATTTCTTTTCCAAGTACCTATTTACTGGTTTACCTTATCCATGTTTCGTAGAGTAATTTTGGAAACGATTTGCTAATTCTGCAAGATTCCTATACATGTATATTTCAATTGTTATTGTCTCTGATGACAGATAGTAAGCCTACAGATAACTGATTTTAAGCATTTCTTTCTCTATGAACCTGATGCGAGGCAGACGATATTTAGTTTTTAATCTTCACATGTACGTACTGTTTTACTGTTTCAAATGTGTAGACCAACATCCACAAATCTGATCAACACGTCTATAAGACCTAATGACTTTATTGTTTCACTGACTTGAGAGCCAATGCCTAGCGCGAAAGTTGTAGAAAAACTTTGTAACTTTCATTAACATCCTATAGATAAGACTCTTCTTCGCTGACACATATTGTAGTTAACTTGAAATATTTTTTTTCCATTTGTTTAATACGCTATTTGTTCTTCTTTTTGTTGTTACGCTTATCGGCTATATTGTTGCATTTATTTACTTAACCGTGTACGTACTGGTAAACAGTATGATGTGAAAGTGTATTTATTTATATTGTTTTTTTTTCATTGTTTTGTCTCTGTGTAGGTCATTTAAATTTCAACTTTTTTTCTTTAACATGTGCGTTCTTTTTACACTTGATGCAACATTTATAGGCTACGATTTGAGATATTGGGTGTAGTTTTTTCATAATTAGATGAACAATAATCCCCTCGGATTATTTATATTTTTGTAATTACAATTATATAAATTAATTTATATTTTTTTTATTGGAATGGATAGCACCGGTGAGGAGGAAAAGAGGATGTCCACGGAGAAGTTGTCGAGATGACGTAGCGGAAGCAATGGTTGCGAGAAATTTAGAACTTGCATGCTACGACAGGTTACAATGGAAGTTGGGGACGGAGAAACGGCGACAGCTGTAATGATCCGTTATATATATATATATATATATATATATAATAATGTACCGCGTGCGTACGTGTTTAAAAAGCCACACGTTGATTGCGTCAATTTATAACCTAACGAGTGCGTACCTCGAATTTATTATATTTTATTTTGACTTGGTTATTAAATAATTTTATTTTTTATTTAATTTTATTTAATGTTGTCTTTTCATTAATTTTTATTGTTTAATTAATTAATTACTGTAATCTCATTTAATTGAATTTTGTTCATTTCGGAATCCTCTTGACGTTCCATCGCACTTCCGTAGACCTAAATTGTCTTTGTACAGTAAGTAGTGTTGTTTTGACTATATTATGAAGTAATTATAACTCTCACGTACCTTTGGTGTAAAACTGGTAGCTTATGTCTGTTTTTACTGGTTGTTCAGATGGTCTCAGTATGTTATAAAACTATTAATTTGTCAAAACAGTATACCTGCACTGTTTATAAGTAAGTGAGCTAAGTTTGTGTTAATTGGGCGCCATATGGAATCTCTGATTCTTATTCCATAAAATAATTTATTCGATGAATAAATTGAATAAATTTAGTTAATTTCGTTAAATTATTTCTTTGATTGTATGATTAAATGAATTTAATTAATTAATTTTCTTCTGTTTTGTTTATATATTTGAACGGTTGGCGCTTCACACGTCCAAGCCGCCAACTTAACTGTTTGAGTGCCTTGAAATTGCAACACTTTTAAATAAGAAAAATAACTAAAAATTGCTTCAATAATTTCTTACAACGTTTGTTAATTAATATTTTACTGTTTTATTGCTCACTGAGTGCTTATTTTATCTCTATACATTCAATTCAACAATGATTTTTGGATTACAATATACCTGGCTTAATTCTCTCCTAACCCAGAAGGTTGACAATGATGACTCTAATTATCTGTTTGTTTATTTACAAATTTTGTATACCTCAAGGGTGAATCCTTTGGAACTACAGAATAAAATAAATATACCTCGAGTTACGATGCTTTACAGTGGTTTAGTTTAGTAGGTTAGACACCTTTAAAAATTCAGACTGATTAACGAAATGTTCGTCTGACCTCTACAAGTTTTGAGGTTAACTACGGTTAGCCTAAATCGTTAATTCTTGTATTGGAATTGTATAATTCCTCTTGAAAAAAGTATAGACAATGTTTAATTCTTATAGTATTAGTGTTTGGCGTTCAGTAAATAAGTGTATTATTTCTGTATTATATCTTATACTAGTGACATAATATTTGAACACTGTAATTATATTTGGCACTGTACTCCCTGATTGATAATCTCTTTGGATTATTACTTTCACTTTACGCTCTCGTACACTGATCGTACACTTCACTTTGCGGTCATTCTAAAAATAACTCTTACATAATTGTTTTAAGCGTGGGTCCACGTTGTTGATGGTATTCTTCTGTACCCTTCCAAAATTCACAAAATTTATCATATTTATGCTTGTTTCTCAGTTATTCTAATTACTGTTGATATATTACTAGCATCGTATTGCTCGTTCCTTGCTGGTTATTTTGAGATGAATAGCGGCCAGTTTGGATACATTTTTCATTAACAAAATACATCTTAATGATAGCCTATCTTAAATATTGATTTATTCCAAAATGTCTTCTGCTACAATTTGCAGATTCTATTTTTGTATTTTTTAATATTTATTAAACAATCATTTTTTACTACTTTGAATACAATTATATTATTGAAATTAACATATTATTCTCTAAATTTGTTGTATCCAGCTGAACATTAATAATCCTTATAACATACTTGTTTATTATCATTTAATGGATTCGTTCCTTCATTATTAATCTTCCTTCAAAATTATTCTTACTTCCTACACTTATTATACTTGACATTGTTTGGTGATATTACACCTTTTACATAATTTTTATTCCTATTTTCCTATACTCTGTATAGTATGGTCTTTTCATTATAATTTTTATTTTCATAATCTGATTTGTCATCATTTGTTCGTTTATTATTTCATGTTTCTTTTTATAATTACTATAATTCCTTCAGTATGCACTCTACATAGGTTTTTGTGAGTCATTAATTGTTTTGTCTTTATTTATGCATTTATTACAGACATTTTACTATTTGTTTTGATTTTCTTATAAATCATGTGCTAGTTATTGCACAATATTATTGTTACTTGCCATATTGGCCCTAGTCATTATTTTGAGCTTTTATTACATTATTTATTATTCATTAAGTTACTTTAACTCATCTGATATCATTCTCTTATTCTACACAATTCATAATAAGGTTTTGTTCACCTTAACTGATAATACATCTTTTTACAAAATTTACCATCTTATAACATTTTTAAATACATAAAGCTCTTTATATTGTTGATTACATTTTATATCATTTATTATTAGAACATATACAATTTGTTCTTTCATTAATTATTCATTCATCATTATTGATTATGCCTTAGCATACCTTTCTTTCAAGGTTGATCTAACATTGTGATTATACTGTTAATCTTATTTTAATTGTTTATTTATCATAATTCATCTATAATTTAATATTATCAACAATATATTTCATTTTATTTCTTATGCAAATTATTACTTTTCAATTACTCAGCTAATGTGCAGTTTTCACTACTCTAATACATTTTGTAAATATCAGTTATTTCACCTCCTATTTTATTTATGGTGTTTGACTTTGTTTAATGGTTTTATGCTCACTTAACTAATCTATTAGGGAACTAGTCTTTGTCAATGTCTCAGTCAAATCGTCAGGTTATTTGGTATTGTCATTCAATGCTGATAGTAGATTTACTACTGATATATTATAATCACTTCTGGGTACTCAGCTAGTTGATTTTTATGGGACAGTCTGTACTGTTACAATATATATTATATTTATTATTTATACTGAAATTACCTCAAGATATTTTATTTTTCTAACTAGGAAAATAAAATATCTTGAAGTAATTCAGTATAAATAATAAATATATTATATAAATCAAGAAACGGGCTGTAGCAAAAACAGTTTGAATATATATATTGCAACAGTACAAATGTATAGGGTACTGTGCATTGCACAATTAATTAAGATAATTAAATAATAATTCATATTGTTAGTAATAATAATTCAGCTTTCAATCTGAACTGTTATGGGAACAACCAAATTTCATGCTTGGATAGGTTGTTCACGCCAATCAGCTTTGTCTGTTTGTACACGTGTATTTTACGTGTGTGTGCAACCAGTTGATTCCTGTAAAGCGTCACCCCTAAATAAACACTATTAATTATATGAATTATTTAAATTGTGAAGAGTGTGTGCATAATATCACAAAACCAAATACGCCACAGTGTGTACAATATAAACACGCAAGTGTGACAAAAAATAGTGCGAAAATAATAAAAAGTACGAATATAGTGAAAATAAATATAAATAAAACTTATATTAATTAAGATAGGGAAAAACTGTTTATACACAGTGAACACATAAAAATTATCGACAAGATGAATATCGGGTAATTTGCAAAAAACTTCGAATGTTGCGAAGACAAGCGAAATAAGTGTGACAATAATCGTGTTTAGAAAGGGACGCCAACGCCAACATGCAGAGGATTGTCGAAACATGATTTTTGCGCCCTAGGGTATAAATACTCGAGACACACCAACTTATTTCTCTTTCTCGTTCAACTACCGTGGCAGCCGGAGGCTCTGCCCAACGACAACAACTCTTTCTCGATCAACCACAGCGGCAGCCGGAGGCTACCCGACTACTCATCACTTTCGTGAGAACACCTGCAGCCAGAGGCTATGACGGAATACGAGGCAGCAGCCAAATACATGGACTAGAGTCCAGCGTACGGAACGAGGCAACGGATTACGGAGAGGATCTGAAGGACGAGGATCAAGGACTCCAGGACTGCACGACTACAGATGAGCATGCAGGATCGAGGACCTAGGACCGAAGAGGATACGCTGAGTATTACCGATACAACTAAAGTGAAACAAAACCATGTATTTGTAAAAACAAAAAGACTCAAGTAAAGACAATTAACCTTGTAAAAAGAAAGACAATATAATACAAAGTGGAATTAATAATTTTTGAAAATTTAAATGTTTATTTGTATAGTAGTTAGAGTAATGTTTAAACGTATGAAAGTATAATTTTGAATAAATAATTTAATCAATGATATTTAAATTAATCTGAAAGTAAAGAGTAAATTTTTTAAACAGCAAAGAAATGCATATGCAGTAATAAAAAAATAGATTATTAAAAAGAGATCAGATAATCTAATAGTTATCAAAGAAATGAGCAAGTCGAGAGCAATATTATATACTAATAAATGTTTATTGTAGTATAAGAGTGTATATTATGTTCTATGTGTAATATTAGGTACTACTTATATGTTAATAACTAGATGTGTACTACGGCTACACACATGCGACTAATAATGATAGTTTAAATCGCAAAAGAATTGAAAAATTATAATTAATAAATTTTAAATAGTTCTAAACAATTTTACGTGTGTTATTATTATTACGATTACACCTGTCATAATATTATAACGTAAGTAATGTTGCTAATAAACGGCGCTAACGTTATAAAATATATTGCAACGATACAGCCATATGCTGTATTGAGCATTGATTTAAATAAATGTAAAATTTGTTTAATTAATATAAGTTAGGGGTAAATGGACAGGTCTGGGATTGTAAAAAATGTTTCATTGTTATACTAGGGGAGAAATTAACCTGTTTCAACAGGCAAGGAACACCTGCTCGATTGTATGTGTGTTACGCGTGTATCTTGTGTGTGTTAATGATGCATGTACAGACAGGAATCTCAGCTACCCTCCCCAAGTAATTACTAAAATAATTATTTTAATTCACTGTGTGAAAACTAATTAGTGTATAAACAAAAAAAGGCACCAAAGTGTGTGTAAATTTTATAGTTATCCACAGTATGAAAATTACGTTAATAGGACACACTATGCGGAGACAGTGCGAAATAAATGTGCCAAAAATACGCAAATTACCCTAAGACGCTCAAATTAATACAGTGAGTGCTTAATCAAATTAGCTATGATTTGTGCTATCTCGATTCCCTGCAAAACATTGCCATTTGCAAAAAATTGCAAATATATGAAGAGGTTCGGGAGTGGGGGCTAGCATGTGATCTCCAGGTCTCGACAAGTTGATTTCGGAACCAACAGGTGCGGAATCTCGAGAGGGTATAAATTAAGGGTTCGACTGAAAACCCTTCTCTTCATTTCAAGACACGGTTGCAGTCGGACACGCTGTCCGTCGGCAGAACAGTTTTATTTTATTATAAGTCTCATCTATGAACGAATAAAGACGTTCAGTAAATATGTTTACGATATTTCGGGAAACGTAAAGTACCGGGACCGTTTAAGTCAGCAGAGTATCTACGGAGAAGCTACAAGAGCGACGTGGGATGCTGGACGTTAGGAGATGCTTTTTAGACGCCTAACCGACGACTGAGATCCACCTTGCAGCAGATAGTAATTCTCTGGGACGGACCACACACTGCTGGAGAACGACGCTGGACCCTGGACATATGCAGGACCACGCCAAGCCAGGAGTAACGGAAACCCAACTCTGGACAACGCTGGACCCCGTCAATATGTCGTAAGGTCATCAAAACTCGAGGTGACATGCATAATGCATTTATAAATGATTTTTTTTAAAGAGCTCATAAAGACTATATAAAAAGACAATAAATTAAAACAAAAAAGTTTATAATTAGAAAGAATGTATTAGATCTTAGATAAATGTTTTAGTCGTAAGAATGAGCGATCGCCTATAGAGAAATATAGAAAAAAAAAGATTTAAAATTTTAGATCAAAGTAAATAATTGAAATGATTTGATATTTTCATTTTGCAGAAAAGAATAATTTAAATTTTGAATATTAAACCAATGCCAGTCTAAGAGTAATGAATATAATTTTAAATTTATTTTTTTGAAACATTGGTATAGACTGAGCAAGCTGAGGTCAGATCTGAATTAAAAGAATTCAATTAAAATTACATTTAAATTTTATTTTGTTTTAGTAAATCAAATAGAATAAATATCTAGATTAAGATTATTAACATGTCTAGATGTAAGAGTGTTTTAAATGTGTGTAACACGTATAGCGTAAGAGATAAACATTTAATAATGAGTGATATCTTGATCGGAGATTATTAACTATGTTTAATTATTTATAATGCTTGATGAAACAATAAATATGAATTTTTAACTACTCATAAATCTACTACTCTTATTATAGTTACACCTGGTATTGTTATAATTACTTACAACCTGCATATATAATTTGTGTTGTTATATAATTTTGTTGCCGTTAACTTGAGGCTGGACACACTGACATTTAATCATATGTACCGTTGTAATATATATATTATATATATATATATATATATATATATATATATATAATTTCTATATAAGTAACTCGACGTTTCTTGCAGTAATTATATAAATTTGTGATGTTATTCAATTTCTTTCATCTTCGTATATTCTTTTTATTAATAAAATAAATTATATATACATATATATATATATAGGTATATATAATTGGAATTAACTATTTATTTTGTAGCCTTTGGTTAGGGATGTGAGTGTGTGTGGGAGCGCGTTCGTTCTCGCTCACGTATACATCTTGAGCTTTATTCCTCTTTAAGTATACAGCTACATGATAGGTGCAAATACTGTATTCATGAAAAACTCTTTTTTCGGATGATCAAATTTTACCTGCTCTGCCAATGATTAATTTTCTACTGTTACTTTATTTTTATTTATTCATGTTGCACCCTCATCTCAATCTTATTTTCATCTTTAAGATGTCGAGTAGACCTGTGGTTATAGCACCTAACTATTAATAATTTAAAGATCTTGGGTTCGATTCCCGGGCGCGCCATAAAGTCGAAGGTTGCGTTTTTAGCCTTCATATGGACTTATCCTACGGAATCTAGATGGCGGAACAATACCCTGGGGTAATAATGAGTGGCACGCTACCTTCTTTGGGTGCCGAACGGTTCATATAAAGCACCTTACCATTACCTACGATAGTACAAAAAGAAACTACTACTGTTATTTTGACATGATAATGTCTTTTGGCTGGTCATCATTTGAAAATTTCTGTAACGCTGTAAACTGTAACGCATCACGCTGCATGACGTCATTCTTGCGTGACGTCATTGGGATTGTTGTAAATAAACGTTTGTTTTGATACGTCGCAATATATATAATGTGTTAAAAATAATATCACTGCAAACAATTAAACCAGATTTATAAAGCGTCCTGAAAGTTTAAAATCAAGTGTTAGCACAATTTACCAGCCGGGAATCGTTAACTAAAACCGCGACCGCTAACAAGCTAAAGTCGCAGATTAAAGACCTAATAAACAAAAGAAACATTTGCGCAAAAGAAACAATCAGTCACTCAGTAACCATATTAATGTTGCGTTTAGCTGGCGGCTGCAAGACATTATCATGCTCTTAAGCTTTTACCATTTGGTAAACGGTACTGTATTTTTTGTCTTTCCTATGTTGCACATTTTGTGTTGCTTGTTTTTTTTTACAATCTACGTTGTTCATTCTCTTATTTCTTTCTCAGTTGTTTCTCGGTTTAGGTCTTTTAAAAGCCCAGTGGCATACTTTGTTTTAAGTAACATCTAGTATTGTCGTGGGTCTCAAGTACTTATTCAAGAATTTGTCGTGTGTTTCTTTGTTTACTCAATTCAGTATTTGTTAAATTCACTTTAACCGCGAGAAATGGTGCCATGTTTTATTGATGTTTAAAACGTAAAGTACATCTTTTGTTTTTAATGTTTTATAAACCTCAAGTGACAGTACTAAAACCGGTCGAAACAATGAAATAAAATAAAATTAAATAGAAACAATATATTCTTGTGTACAAAATATAATTTATTATTTGATATTGATTATGAACAAGATAAATATAAGTTATTATGAACATTTCTGTTCTTTGCAAACAAAATTCACATAATACCCATTGATTTGTAACAATAGTTAGACAGTGAGTAATTCAAGACCGCTGTGCCAGCAAAGGCAACTTCCTCGTGCACTCTGGATGCGTGGATAACGGATACGTAGATGATGGGAAGGGATGAAAGGCAACTGATAAAGAGCAAAGGCGAGTTTTCGGTGTTTTAAAAGTGGAACAGTAGAAACAATCCAGAAAGAAAACAGGTTATTTTTATTATTTACCTATTTGTATCGTAGGTACTTTAAGATGAGAGTACCTGACTGTCACCTGACTGTTTGCCTAATGGGTCGGGGCGGTAAACTTTAGTAGGGAAATTTTTATCTATTCAAAGATTTTACAGAAACATGAAGGGATCTCAAAGTAAACGACTAAGACAAATCAAATGATTTCAAATTTTGAATAAAATAAAAGTAGCAATGAAGATCTATGTGAAGAAGAGAGAAAAGATAAGGGAAGATGGTCTCTGACAAGCTAAACAGATTCATTATATGTTTTACACGCTTATTTAAAGTGTGCATAAACATTTTATGTAAAACAAAATAAATTGGTTAAATTGCGCTGGCCGAATAGTGTGAATATAGTAAACGTTTGCAATTTGGAAAATTATTATTCTAAGCAAAATAAAACTATTTAGACGAATAAATTGATCCTTTTCTTAGTATTTGTTAAGAAAGAAAGAAGAAATTATGGGACACTTTTTGCACATTTTCGGTTTACAAAACTGTTTTCAAACAGTAAAGTACACCGTTTTCACGGCGAACGTTAGTTTAGATAAGAGTACTGTAACCTAATCTACGGAAACGAAACACGTGCCTAGATATCTTTTTGTTGACAAAAACTAGTGAGGTTTTCTCTTTTACGTAACGAGTAGCGTGTTTAAGGAATACTGTCAGTAACGAAACGGGAGTAGTTACTGTCGATGTCATTTTGTATTGCAACATCCTCCAACACCCATGCGAAATTTTAGACTTTTACAATTTTTGCGAAATATTGACTTCCGTTTTTCAAATAAAACACTACACTTAGATCTGGGTTAACATAATTTCCTTTATTATGATGTTCAGCATCAAGTTTTACAACTTTTTTTCAGAATTTTAATACAATTTATGCTGACCTAAAAATTTATAATTTTAACCTACATACTGTATCAAACTGTGTTTGAAATTTTCTTTTCAATTTGATATCTCACTTGGATATTTGCGATTTTTTCAAATGCTGGTACGTTTTTTAAAACTTAGTGCTCCAAAATTTTGTTCAATTAAAATTTTGTTTAATTTTGCACCTCAGAAGGCATGTTGCAAATTTTTTTAGAACTTTAACCACTCACATTTTTTACCCGTTCCACTCTGCTTTTTTTTGGAGGGGGAATCAATTTCAAATCAATAGGGTTCTGTAACTTACATGTATGGATACGCGCTCCAAGTTAATGCATACAGAAGTTACCGTGAAACATGACCCAAATAAATAGACAGACAGACAGACGCCAAACGGTAGAGTTAAAGTTAAGGACGTGCTTTGTTCGTCCATTAACAATATGTGTATAAGTACCATATAATTATATCATAAATTTATTGCAGTTTTTGCAAATATTGTTTTTACTTCCATGTTCCATGAGTAAATGGAAGTATGATGATGGCGAAAAAATCGTGTTCGAGATGAGGGCTGATTCTGATTGCACAATCCTCAAAACGTGAAGAAAAGTCATTTTCCGTAAAGTGTCTGTGTCTATTTGTAAAATTTTTTCTATGGCGAACGATAACTGCCGCAAATTCAAACAGAATAAAATAAGATTTTCCACGTGTTTCTGAGTTGTAGAGGAGTCATGGTCTATTGATTTTGGTGAAGATAGGTTGAGGGGAAGGGGTAGTTTACCTGCAACGTTTTATGTTTTAACAAGAGTAAAGTACTTAATTGTAATAAATAAAGTATCCTGAAAAGAAGGTCATAATAATCCACTGTAATAAGGTAGATGAAATATCTATAAATGAAAATGATAGTTGAAGGGGGAGGGGGTAATTTTAATATTGAAAATGTTTATAAGGACGTGTCGCACATAAGGATCGCTGGTGCGTGATCGAAAATGGGAACCGGTGAGTTTCCATAGAAACTACTTCTTTGTTGTCAATAACGTAGAAAATTTTGAATTTTTTGATGAGTTTCAGTGCCATATCCCCTAAAATTTATCGTAAGGTAGCAAATCAGACAAGAATTTATTACGGAGCGATGGATCAGGAGGAAGCGAGTATACATATATATTATATTTATAATTATAAATATATATATTTTTTAGATTTATTGAAGCATTTTCAATGCCCTTCTCTGTGCATTGCATTTGTGCAATGGCTGTAAATTTTTTTATATGTGTACTACGTTATCGGGAACAAAGAAGTAGTTTGTTGTTAAAATTCCTTCCCGGGCTGCTTGACCATGGTCCAATGTTTTCTGCAAAACCATACGTTTCGGCAGTGCCATCAACTGCCATCATCAGTGAAAATCGACTAGGCTAACGTGAGGTGGTATACGTAGTGACCACAGTACTGTGGTTAAGGCTGAAGAAAGAAGTAGTTTCTATGGAAACCGACCGACACTTTTACTTACCAACAGATACTTTTACGACCGATACTTTTACCAACCGATATTTTTTTTACTTAAAATTTTCCACGATAAACTGCAATTTTCTAGATATAATATAAAAGTAGAGTATTACTAACGCCATAAAAACAGTTTTCTCCCGTAGGCTTGTTGCGAATTAAAATATGTTAAAGACATATTTAACCGTTTATCTTAAAAACAGGTAGTAATAAATTACCTATAATAAAAGTTTTTAACGTCAATTTAAATCAACCGTCGGAA
Organism: Magicicada septendecula; assembly: GCA_034769895.1. Taxonomy (NCBI): domain Eukaryota; kingdom Metazoa; phylum Arthropoda; class Insecta; order Hemiptera; family Cicadidae; genus Magicicada; species Magicicada septendecula. The sequence goes on from CM068375.1 coordinate 171,044,199, forward strand.
ATTTGCTCTCCGTATTACTTGTAAACAATCTGAAAGTTCACATGCAATTACAGTATAGGCCTACGTTTAACATTTTGGATTGTTTATAATATAGTCGATGCAAACACTGCTGTACATTAGTTGCTGCTGAATAAGTAAAAGTTGTAACTGCAATAAATATAAAATAATTACAAATTTTATTTTCACGGAGAAATGTGTCAGGGGAAATAGTAGGTTTTTAGTGAATAACAAAGTAATTAAATTATCGACTTTTAATGACTTAAAATAGTGTAATGTTAATGAAAGTCAGTTCCCAAGCGTAGGAAAAAATTATAATTAAATTCCCATTTCATTTGTTTCGTACGAGCGTCAGAAATATGCCTCTATTAATTTTTAATGTGACGGCAAAAGTGAATTTTTAAAGCTCATTGTCACAACAACCATTGTTCGAAAAATTATTATTTAGTTTTCATAAAGCTGATTCCATGGAAATCACTTTTATAATAGCGTCTTAAAAATAAATATGTTTTAAACGATACTAACGTTCTCAGAAATTGTATTATTTAGTGTAATTTGTATTGTAATATTTGGCCCGATTTGAATTATCTATTTACAAAGCCAGTTATGAGTCACTGCTGAAGGAAATCTAAAACAAAAAGTAGATGGATTGCAATAAAATAAATGCATATATAACAATCGATTTAAATGTTTATTTAAAACGCCTTAAATTATACTGTAGAAATTGTCATCCGATTCGTTGTTTAGAGTTTATTATTCGCTGCACAGTCGTTAGCCGAGTTTATTTCTATCGCGTTACTTGCGTTTTCCACAATTTTGTCCCGTGTGTGTGTGTGTGTGTGTGTGTGTGTGTGTGTGTGTGTGTGTGTGTGTGTGTGTGTGTAACAGCGAGTTTCTCGTGTTTTGTTCTTTTTGTAACCATGAAAATACTCGAAATTCTGGCGGTCTGCCATTATTGCATTTAATCGCTTTTGTACAAGCGTTAAAACAGATGTTTGTACGTTATGGATCGCTGCTTATTCTTCTTATTTTCTTTGAAATCGTTTCACATTTCAGAAACATATTTCTGATTATATTAATATCTGTGTGTGGGGGGCATGCATATATTAATACTTACAATAAGAATTTATACTCTAAGGGTACACAGGCATATGTGCGAATATTCTTAATTTGCGAATTCATCTACAAACCGGATGTATAGCTCATAAGTTTAAACTGTATCCCTTGAGTTATCTACACACCTCCAGTTGTAAAAGTACTAAATTGACCCGAAATACACTGCCATTCATAGTGTAGCACGTGGCTTCCAAAACTCGCGGATACATATGTAAAACAGACGAACTTTTTCGATTCTTTTCCGACCGCACATTTTTACATCTAACAACTGCTTAATACGAGAAACTTGAGGTCAACAGTATTATGAAATTAAAGTTTACGGATCGATGTAAGCAATGCAGATGAGGACAAAACAGAGTCAGAGGTGAAAAATGAAATGTTTTCAGAAAACGGAATAGTAAGAAGGAAGTTAGTGTAAATTAACTTCAATGGAAAGAGAATAATGATAAAAATTTTTAACAGAAAGAAATGGACGATTCCAAAATTAAAGTCCAGGGCACGAAATAGGCCGACCCCCGTGACAGAGGCAACCAGAAAGAAAGAGAAACGATAAAATAAAAACTGTTATAGAGCTAATTATTTTCACTTCAGAAAAACAGAAAAAAATTGAAATTTTAACGGCTTTAATTTCTGAGAAATCTTAAATCATGAAATAAAAACACCAGCCGAAATATACCTTGTAATGGCTGCAGCAGCTGCTCGAGCATCGACCAATCTAACCCATGAATAAGTTTGCGGGCCGGGAAACATTTTCTTGCAGTGAAGAATCGTGGTGCACCACGACAACAGTGTATGAATTTATATATATGTGTTTTTATTTTAATTGAATTTTAATATATAACGACCTCTTTTCGAGCAAGTGTCTGAGGATGGGTCAGATGACCTGAAACGCGTCACACTAATTTTGTTCTAAAGATAAAAGTCACAAGACGGACCTACACAAAGGTAAGAAAACAAGAAATTAAAACACGTGACTTGAACCGTTAACAAACAAAAATGTTTAATTAACTTCAGTTCGCCGACAACAGTGCGCGTGAGCATTTCATGAGTACAAATCGTACATGTCGATTTAGTGCTTTATAATACATCTAGTGGCCTCGTTAGTGAAGGATCTGCAGCAACATCTACAGCATCCCTTTGGGAAGGCCTTCCCTAACAACGCCCCTAACCCCTTTCATCTCATCATCCATCATCACGACCTCAGGCAACATACTGCGTGTACGTGAGTTCAGCATTCAAAATAACTACCGACACAAGGTATGTGTTATACTTTATTCAATCATATAACGTAATTGACAATTTATTAACTGTATCTTTTGCAAGCTACATAAAATCCAGTGTTCACATTAGAGGGACCGCCAATTGCCCCAGAAGTGTATCGCTGTGGGGTTAAGAACCTATTCATATTTATGACAACAGTAAAACCTAAGAATGGCAGGATTTTCTCTTACTTTACGGGTTATAAATAACTAAAGTGTAAAACACAAATCATTGCACAACAGTACTAATTTAAGATTTCACTAGGAGCAAACAAACTGACATAGATTTTATATTAGCCCTATAAATTATAATATTATTGTTAAATATAATTTAATATTATACTACAATTTCAAATTATTAATTCCATTTTGGTTAGACAAATGAGTTGTGAAACTCAGGCAATGAAATTTAGACTGCATGTAGTAACACAACAAATAATGTCAAAAAAACAGAAACATATAATAAAAACATAACAGTAAGCCACAAGAGTGAATGATAATAATAATTTTACAAACACAAATCATCTCCGAAATCACATAAACAAAAAGTACTATATGGCCTACCAACCACTCTGTACTCTGTACGTTATAACACAATATAATTAGCTTTTTCAAAATTTACTAAGTTGGTGACTAGTATAATATATAATTTGTTATTATAATATGTAATATATATCTGCATATCACTCAAGAATAAATGTAGCCTAACATCCGTATGAATTTCTTTTTCATTTGTTAAAAACAGCTTCGTCTCTTTGGCATACAGATATTCTGAACCTCGCTGTTTTGCTTGTTTCGTACTTTTATGGCAATCGCCACATGCGCAGAATCAAGTATTCAGCACCAATAACTGTCACTTTGTACTCGTTTATTCATTAGTTACATTGACTACAGTACAGTATACAGCACTCTAGTTACATTGCATTAGTTCGGTAGAGGGGTCCCGCGAGTAATCGGAAATTCCGATTCGGAACGGGATTTCGACTTTTTCAGTTATCGTTGAATCGGAACAGGTGTTTCAACTTTTCAGTCACTGTTATATCCATTCTACAAAAATAATCGTTCCAAAATACCTGTTACAGATATATCGCCCCACCTCTACAACTGTCTACGACAGCCAGAGCTCTGCGGTGCGGAGTGATGTGTCTGAGACGATTCTGGAGCTCCTATCTAGAATCGTCGGCAGAGTATCAGTCGGGTCCTGAAGGTTCTTCGTCGTAAAACTGACAAGACGTTTGCTGCTAAGAAAAATAAAATCTGTTTAGGTCTAAATTCAATGTTGTTCCCAACACGATCTCATGTTCTCAACAGATCTCAATGGTCACAAACAAAATTGCCAGCAAACCAATAAGAACACATCGTTCAACCTCCACGACAGTATAAATATTATACATCCATTTCTAAACATCAAGGAGGGCGCATGTATACCGTGTGAATAAGTGTTCACAAAGATATTTCAACGCTTTGTGCTAAAAAATTTACATTCTTTCAAATTGGAAATAATTTTTTGTTTTTTGGTGAACTTTCATTTATTTTTAAACACTATATAAAAAATGTATATGTTGTTGTATGATTCTCCTTGAATGTTATTTATTGTTAATTATTGTCGAGTATTTATGGTGTTGTTTTTCTTATCCTGAAATTAACGTAGCAGTGAAAACCACAAAACTCGATAATAAACCGTGAAATCTGTTTCTGATGTAGCGGTGTTTAAATGTCCCAAGTGTTCTGCGAAACGTGTTACAACAGTAAAACGAATTATTTGAACGTTTTAACCATTATTCAACGTTTGATCACATGATGCATAAAATGTATCGTTGATATATTTCGTTTTAAAGATAAAATATTAAATTATTTTAAAAATTATAAAAACTTGCCACATATAATTCTCTTTATTAAAATAACCCTTCTTTTTCAATTACGGTTTGAATATCAAGAAAAAACTGTTCACAATTTTCAATGTTTTGTCCAAACGTGCTTACCTGACGACAGGTCGACGGTTCCCTTCCTTTTGAACGTGCCTTTTGATCGACAAAAGCACAAAAAGTTAAACAGGTCTCTAAAGTGTAAACAGCTGTTTGACGTGTTCTGTTACTGCCGCTCCGGTGTTTGTAGAGTTTTTCTACAGTGTACGGTACAACAAACACTGGACCGATTACGCACACGAGCTATTTTCGGAAGTTGCAGAACAAAACATTTCGATAATATCTTGGCTGAGTCTGTATCCACTACGCTAATCTGATTACAAAATAACTCTCTGTTTCCAAATAATTGTTCTCCAACAACAAATAAAACGTCTTTATCAAAGGAAAGGCAATTTCTCAGATTCGGCGAACACTACGAGTAGATAAAACTACTGACTGCCACTGAACCGAGCAGGACTGATCCTACGGGTCTACATTAAATTTGACTTTTTAACAATTACTAACTGATTTTAGTATATATCGTGCTGTAATTATTTACTTAGTACTGTAATTATTTAATAGTATAATCTAATTAAGAAATGTAACTACAGTTATTATGTTTTTTGTTTATCAGCACATGAAAAGAAACTCTACCTCAGGGTTAATAATTATTAGACTGTTTGATCTTATTTACTATTGTATATGATATCTTCTTTCCTTTAAACCAAACCAAATAAAGTTAGTATGTAATATTTTGATAAATAACAATGTAAAAAATAGCTACCATACAAATGTAACTAGACTGATTCTGAATTCTTCCAGCTGCCACGGGTTCACTTCTGGTTGATGTTTATTATTTTCAAAGGCAATATCAGGCTTAGCGATCCGTTCCTCCACGCGAATTTCTTACTGGTTTTACTGCTGAATGTGGTTTTCTTCAACGACTGCAAAACAGATATATCCTCGGAATATTGGATTATATTTTATGGCCACTAAAACTATTCTTCAGTACAGGATTTCTCTTTTCTATCGGCGTTCTATTAAAGATATGTTTAGATTTCTTGTAATATTATTTATTTATTGAGTTGTATTTTATTTTATTAAACTCAATATTAATGTTGAATCTCTCCTCCTGATTGATTACTTTTTTAAATTGACAATCAAACTCTGGTATAACGAATTAAATTCTTTTTACTGTTTTTCAATTACATATAACATTAAACTTGATGATGTACAAATTTGATTTATTTAAATGCTACCAAATATTAATTTACATATCACTCTCTATGATCTTTACAGGATTGAAGATAAAATTAGACTACTCATGTTACTCTTATTAAATATAATTTTAGACTCCTGATGTTGCTTTTCTTAGATATAAATTTAGACTAATACATTTCCTTTCACTTCTATACAATACAATCTCTAACAATTTACAAATTTGCCACCTTGATAATTCCCTATCTTCGTTACACCTTTTTATCATATACCTCTTAAAACCATATATAACTTTTCTACTTCTTATTAAATATATTTACTTTATTTCTAATACTTAATTCTAGTTTGTATTTATTATATTATAATTTTCTTACTATTTCCTCTTATTATAATATTCATTTCAAATTTCATATATTCTTTTCAGAACATATATCTTTATACTGTTTTATCTCATATAGGAATCTACCTCTATGTTGATGGGTGAGTCGATACAATGTTTTTGTTTACATTTTAAAACATATGTTCCAATTCTATTAAATTTATATCTTTTTCCTTTTAAAATTTATTATTTTCCTCTTGTGTACTGTGTTGCATTTTAACAGCCGTACAATATGTTTGCTTTTACGTACAATCGTAATAGTGGACTTCATTAAACATTATTTTTTTATTATTACGGTTAACAGTAAATTTGTTCAAAACACTCGCCGTACAAAATTATTCTAGTCATAATGTACAAGTACTTGCTTGTTAAATCTACATTAAAAAAGTATAGTAATTAATTTTAATAAAATCTAATATTAATATAATTTATAATATAATTATTATGTAAGTTTATATTATTTACTGGTTAGATCCCCGAGCTGCAGAACTCGCTCACTACTTTGAACGAAATACACTTATTATTAGATAAACTTTAATACTCAAGTATCAATTTAAATTTCATTTTTCAATTATCAATTGAAAAATTACTAAAACTCTATTTGGTTAACTATTTTTAACTATTTTTTTACTACAATAATAATTTTGAAGTAAAGAATCATACAAGAAACATCAAAAATTCTAACCTACTGAAATGGGTTTATATAATTACTTAAGTATAACATAATGCTTAAGCTAATAGCAAATAATTCCGTCGTAGCTATTAATTAATTGTGTGTGTTTGTGTGTGTATACATATGTGTTTCCAAAGATATCTATACCCATACATCTAATACTTTTCAGACATATATAGGCTACACAACTTCTAACCATATGTACAGTTTTTTTTTTTTTTTTACGAACTTCAGGTTGCAAACCTTTTGACGGCGACTCAATGTTTATAAGGAATACAGAGGACATTAATTTTGTCAAATTCTTAAAGATACCAAATTCTTACTTGAATAAAATTATTGATAATATGAGGTCTACGTGGGCTTTTACAATAAACATTTTTAGAGTAAACACTACGTCCGAATTCGGGTTAAAATTCCTTTTAGTCTGATTGCCGGCATGGATTTTAAAACTTTTTTCAAATTTTAATCCCCCCCTTTCTTAAGCTCTGGTATTCTAAAATTATAAAATTTCAAAACTGAATACTATATTCAAATTTTGATTAAATTCTCTTTAATTTGACACCCCTCCTGCATTTTTGCGACTTCTTAAAATTTGTATCCCTTATTTTTTTGCCTCCCATTTTTTAATAATTATTCTCAGAAACAAAAAGGTCTGTAGAGATAACATTTAATTATATTTTCTAAACTCCATTATTATTGTGAACGCTGAAATTAGTTTTAGGTTTTATTTTATAAAAAACAATATTATCTGTGTTATAAGATATTTTTAATTTTGCATCTTTAAAATATTTGCTTAGCTTACGAGTTATGTTTTCGTAATAAGTAAAGTTTATATATTTTATATTATATAAAATATATTATATTAGTTGAACATACATGCCACATGTTTTAGGAAAATCGGTTGATACTTTCAGAAGTTATTGTGAGATACAGCCCAAAAAAAAAAGATAGACGGAGAAATGCTAAACGGGCGAGTTAAAACAGAATTCGCTTTCCTCGTTCAATAATAATAATAGCTAGTATGGTAAATTCCCTACGCTGCAGAACTCGCTCACTATTTTGAACAAAGAACATGTAATAATTAGAAAAATTTCAATATTAAGTTATATAATTTTTCAATTATCGGTAAAATTATGATAATCTTGATTTCGCTATTAATAATTAATAAAATAACAACTGCAGACAACACTATCATACAATAAACACTAAAAATTGAGAACATTCGGATTTTTGTGTTAGAATTCGTTTCAGTTTGACACCCGGTTGGATTTTTTTGAAATGTTTAATCCCTTTTCTTGTGCCGTGGAGTCCAAAAATTTGTTTAATTTACAAACTCTATAGGCCTACTGTATCTGGATTTTTTTAATTCCGTGTAATTTAATACCCCATATGGCATTTTGCAATTTGTCCACAGTTTTAACCGCTCCAAATTTTGCCTTCTGCGCCTCTATTTTTTAGGGTAATTAATCTCGAAAGCAATAGGATTCTCTAAGACAAAACTATGAACATTCACGCCACGTTTCACGAAAATCGGTTGATGCATTCAAAAGTTACCGTGAAACATATCCCAAATAGACTAATGCCAAACGGTCAAGTTCGATTTGAGAACTCGCTTCGCTCGTTCAATTATTTACTTGTTTATTTATTTATTATTATTTTTTATTTTTTTATTTACATTTATCGTTAGGTTAGTACTACCATTTATTATCAATATTTGATTTATTATTATGAAATATTAACACATTTCTTGGACATATAGTTCAGATGGATCGGTCCAGATTAAATGAACAAATTTTCAACTATAAATATTGGGAACTTTCCAGTCTGAACGGATACACCAAACAACTCAAGGAGGAAATGACAAAACTGGGTATCTCTTTGAACGACTGTGTCGTTCTATGGATAGAAATACATACAGAAACAAAATTCAAAATCTTGAGGTTCTCTGCGGTGAGAAGAAGACGAGAAAGGGGTACACAGTGGAAAGGAAGGCGGCGCATAGTGCGTGAATGGCCTTCTGACAGGAGAAGAAAAGGAAATGATATTCGCGTGGTCCACGGCTAGTCTGTTCGTGTAAAAAAATAACATATTGTGATAAAATATAATAAATAATCAAAAAGGTTTAACTAAATACAGGGTGGCGCAGGGAAACGGGAAAATTTGAAGTTGATGTTAGCAGCCCTGTAGATGTAGCAGAAGTGAAACTGTCTGTCTAGCAGTAACGGACATTTAGTTACCATGGAGCAGTGGAGCGGTGCAGAGCGTGCGGTCGCCGTAAGGGCGTTTTACCGACATGGTGACAGTTTGACAGCTGCACAACGAGAGTTTCGGCGCCACTATCAGATCCCGCCCCGCGGTCAAGTTCCTTCGTTACACGCAATCGAAACGTGGGTTCGTAATTTTGAAGAGACTGGTTCAGCTTTGAAGAAAAAGCCTAGTGGGGGTGTACGGTCTGTACGTACCCCAGAAAACATTGATGCCGTGCGAGCTGCCATCTTAAGGAGTCCTCGTCGTTCGGTGCGAAAAATTGCCTCGTCATTGCAGCTCGGACGTCGGAGCGTTTAAAGAATACTCCACGAACTTCAATTTCATCCGTACAAACTTCAGATTGTGCAACAACTGAATCCTAATGATTGTGTATTGCGCCTAAAAATTTGTGAACAATTGTTGGCTAAAATCAATGAGGATGCTAACTTTATTCAAAATCTTTGGATGTCCGATGAAGCCCATTTTCACTTAAGTGGATACGTGAATAAGCAGAACTTCCGTCACTGGGCTCAAGGAAACCCTGCTCAGCTTCACCAGCGTCCATTACACGGTACCAAAGTTACCGTATGGTGTGCAGTGTCTTGTCATGGGGTGATAGGCCCTTACTTTTTTGAAGATGAACTATGACGTCTGAACGTTATGTCAACATGATAGAGACATTTTTGGCTATAAGACTCCATACTTTTCCAAATCTTGACATTCAGCACACCTGGCTTCAACAGGATGGAGCCACCTCACACACTGCCAGACAGTCTATGGCAGCAGTGAAACGTTTGTTTGGGGATCGCATAATTTCAAGGAATGCTAACATCCCTTGGCCGCCCCGATCTCCAGACCTTTCAGTCTGTGACTTCTTTTTATGGGGACATCTGAAGAGCATCGTATACCAGACTAGACCAAGAACCCTTGCTCAGCTCAAGACACAGATTGAAGAGGAATCGCCAAAATCCCAGGTGACACATTGCGCCGCGCTATGCAAAACCTACAGAAACGATTTACTGAATGTGTACGTCAAAATGGCCAGCATTTAACTGATGTAATTTTAAAAAGTGATGCCTAATGTAATTTCCAGTCTTGTAGAACATATTTTGAGCCTCAAATAAAGTTTTGTAACGTTCCTTCATTTTTTCTAATTATTTCAAATTTTCCCGTTTCCCTGCGCCACCCTGTATATATATAATATTTTAAAATATCGTGGCAACAGGTGTTACTACTCGTATGAAAAGTTTTTCAAATCCAAGATGTTAAGCAAACAACTTAAGCTGACTGTATACAAAAGTTTTATACGACCGATGTATAACATATAGATGCGAAGGCTGGACATTAACCAGCACAGACAAGCAGCGACTGAGAATTTTTTAACGAAAAGTCTTGCGAAAAATCTTTGGACCTCTACAAACTGAATGTGGCTATTGGAGGATTCGAATGAATCACGAAGTAGACCAACCGATTTAGGGCGCCGACATAGTCCGATTCATTAGAGTAGAAGGCTGTGGTGGCTGGGCCACGTAAGGCGAATGGATGACAGACGAATGGCTAAGAGAATTACAGATTAGAGACCGGTAGGAAGAAGAATCAGAGGTAGACCCAGAAAGAGATGGTTGGATTACTTGGAGGATGACTTGAGATGTATGAACGTGAGGGGATGGAGACGGATGGAAACGAAAATGAGAGGACTGAATGGAAGAAAGTCATTTTCTTCCATAGGTATTGAGCAGGCTAAAACCTACGATGGATTGTAACGCCAGGAAAAGAAGAGAAATGAAGAAGAAGAATATTTTTAAAAATAACGTTAAACAAACAATTTTTGGTTGTTAGGCCCAGCAAAGCACAAAAATAAGCTTGCAATAATTTTTGTTTCGAAATTGACTATTCCTCTTGTCTCCGGCGATTTAGTAACTTAGTCAACACTTCTTCAAACGAGAAATATTGACTTAAAGCTATTGTTCTTAATCCTTATTAATAATTGCAAAACAATTAATACAATGTAATTTAAAGTATATCAACAATATTAACTAGCACAGCAATTAATATGTCTTCAAACAATAAATACTTCTGCAAGTGAAATTTAATGTATTTTCACTTGACGCATGTTTCACAGAAACTATTCTGTATCTTCAGAGGTTTTTATATGAATTAGCGTATAATCGATTTGTTTCTACTATAATAAAAGTTAACGAATAATCGATTTTATTTTGATTGAATTTTTTATAGTCAGTTGTTTATTAAATATTTAATATTTTATTTTCATTTTTTTAATAAATATAAAATTTTAAATAAATCGTCTTGTTTTGTTTTAATTTGAATTTGTTCTTTAATTAGTAAATTATTATAATTTTGTTTGCAAATATTCAGATTCTCCCGGATATTCATTTTGTTACGTTTTTGTACATTTTTAATTAATTAGACGTTTTGGATGTCTGAAAATTTATGTTTATTATTTAAACAGCGTGTGTCTAAATTATTTTGTTTTAAAAACGCGTTGCGGTGCTAAAGGAATCTATTGAAAAATTTTTTCTTCGACTGGTCTATGTAGAATTTATTCCAATCCGGACACTCTATTGTGTAAACACCATTTTTATTGTGAACATTGAATTTAGTTTTATCAAAAACAATATTATCTATGTTATAAGATATTTTTAATTTTGCATCCTTAAATAGTTTGCTTAGTTTACGAGTTATGTTTCCGTAATAAGTAAAGTTTATATATTTTATATTGTCATTAATAGATGGATTTTTACATTAAGGTAAATAAGGTGTTTTTTTAGTAAGTTTACATTTTATTTTATTTTCTAATTTATTGATCTTTTTATTTTGTGTCCATTATATGTTACTACTTGTTTTTAATAATATTTCTTTCTTTGTCTTTTTCATTTAATGGGATTCTATATATACGGTATATTATTTAATTAAATGCTGTCATTTTATGCCATTTTAGGGAAGGAGATTAGACTTATTTGGAATTATTAAATTAGTTTGAGATTTTTTTTGTATATTGAGTATTCGAAACTATTTTCATTTCTATTTATGGAGAAGGTCTAAGGAATTTAGTTTATTATTTGCTTCTTCTTCTATTGTGAATTTTATTTTGTTATATAAATTATTAATTAATTTAATATATTAGAAATGTTAATCCTTATTTTGAGATATATATAGAATGTCATCAACGTATCTAAAGTAGCATCCTGATCGGTCGTTTAATTCTATTATATTTATTATTTCTTCATCAAGTTTTTGTACAATTTATGGTGATACTGTTTACTTGCTTTGACATTATCGTCATTGATAACCATGAAAAATAAAAAACAATACGAAAAATAGAATGAAATGTAACAAAACATTATAACGATTGTTAAATAATGTAATGGCACTAAAATAATAAGTAAAGTTCATATTTGGCAGTTGCGTAATTGCAACTGATCCACTAAATGGTGTATTTTCGTTATACTGTTAAAGAATTGAAGTAGGTAATAAAAACAACGAATACTTTCCGAATAACTGCACTAAATTTGCGATGTTTTGAGTACCCAGTAGTATTGATACGTCATGCAGCAAAAAAAGAAGAAGAAGTGTACCAATTGTAAATAATATTGAACTGCTGGACTTAATGCGAAAACACGTAATATTTTAACGACTAAAGTTACGTAAGAATGTTTTGGTTTTTAGGTTTTTACGGTTTGGCAAAATATAACGCTTAATAAGAAACACAATGATCGAACAGAATTTTATTTGGCGACAATCTTAACGCTCGTAAAACCAACGCAAGTGAAATCAAACAGAATTAAACATTGTTGTGACATTCCAGTGTTGTCTTTCTTTTCATTCAAAAACATGCTGAGCCTACGCTTGAGATGTTGTTCATAACAGATTTATTTTTTGCCTACAAAACTGTATTTACCTAACCTAACGAACCTAACCTTAAGCAGGAAAACATTCCGGATTTATTTTATCCAATCGCGTTGCGCACGAAAACGTTTAAAATTGTATTGGAACCCACTGTATTGTATTGTGTATTCACGCTATACACAAACATACCGAAAACATTGCAAATCTAGTGCACGACCAGAAAAAAAACGAAAACGACAAATGGGTTTTGGCGACAACAAAAAATATGTAAAATTTAGCGTTTGAAGCGAAAACATTCTAATATGAATGGGAGAGACATGTATAGTAAAGCTGCAAGGAAGTAGTTACTTGGAAATAGTTGTTCCAGTTGGTTTTGTGATATGCACAAAAATCGAGTATTATTTTAGAGGTGTATTGTTTTTTCTGTGTCCTTTCAGTTTGTCTGTTTACCTAACACCTTGTTTTCATGTTTCAGACGTAGGTTTAACCTACAATATTGATATAAACGCTTCCTACTTATAATGAGAAACGATTACAACCGAAAACAACCGTTTAATAACATAAAACAATTAACTGATACGCTTCCTATAATTATATTAAAGGCATAAGCGATATTCATTATATATTTATACTGACTATCACATAATGGAAATATAGAAAATGAATGCCAGTACGGGAAAGGACCAAGCAAAGAATGTTACCTTCTAAAGATTAATTCATCGCTCAAAAATCTGGTGGAGTATGATACTTGGAAAAGACTAGGTTTGATGACACAAGAACCTTACCGCACGCGTACAATTTCCTTGCACAGACGTGTGCTTCAAGGAAGAATTATTTTCTCTTCACCTCGTTTGTTAGAGAAACTGGAACGATTTGCCCAATTTAAAAATATTAAACAAATAAGTACACAGTAAAACTTTAAATCTTTAATCAAAATAATTTGTAGTTTTGCATTTTTAATCATTTTATTGTGAAGCGTAACATGACAGAAACGTAGTTTCTTTTCTTGTTATAGTGCAGCGAAACAAAAAAGAAATAACATAAAAAACCTTGGATGATTAATAACTGCACTTACGTTTTACAATTTTAAGTACAATTTAATTATTTCATCTCTAAATTTCAAAATTATTATTTTTTAATAATAATTCATTATAATTATTTTTAAATTAATTTTTAACGTGCCAAAACGTCTAAAAATTATATACAAAGAAATAATTGTTGGCTAAAATTAACAAAAACGTTTTTATAATTATCGGTGAAGTTATAAAAAGTACACTTTATTATCAAATTATTGCTTTATTGTTCGTTTAAAATATTTTTTGCTGAAGTTTGTGTGGATATTATAAGAGTCTTAAGTTATGGCTGTTCTTTAAATGTTTAACTAAAATACAGTTTTGTATTTTTTTGTCTCAAGTTACTTATAATCATAAATACTAACAATGGTATTACTTTATTCTATACTAAACAAGGTGAAAACAATGAAATTTATAAGTTAATGGTTTCTTTGCTTTTCTCTGTCGAAGGAAGTCTCCATGTCTTCTCAACTCATCGCTCTGCAAAATATTATTACACCATCCACCAACTGCCACCAGTCCTCTTCGCTAAGGATTCAAACCGATTATTGTGTCTATTTTAAATTTATATATTTTATTTTTAAATTTATACATTCTGATAGCGTTTAAACGACGGGTAATTGAATAAAATAAGCTTACTTCTCTTTTTCTGAACGCCCTGTAGCTACAAAACAAAATGTAACAGACATAACATCGTGCATTCGATCATCATATTCTCAGTTCCGGATTGTCACTGCGTAACAACAAAACTTTGTCGTGGCCTGCTGTATAACGGCAAAATCTTAATCGTAAGCTTTCGTAGTAATCGATACTGAGAACCGTACGTTGGTTTCAAAATAACTTATTTTTATTGTTGCTAACGACAAACGTGATAAGAAAAATGATGATGATATGCAGGCTGTTACAGACGACAGCTAGAATAAACAGTTAATCTGGATCAGACACAAACAACAGATGCTGAATAAATACTCCTAAAATAGTCCTTAAATTAGGAACCCAAAGGTAGAAAAATACAAGGCGTGTGAATAAAATCTGAAAAGAGGGTCGCTTATGTTTGCTTACTGACATAATAAATAAAACAATGTCTCTTAAAGATTTGAAATTTTGGCTAATAAATAAAAAGTCAGTTGAATACCTTTATCATCCTGCATACTGCTAACAAATAATTTTGCTACACGATATGTTACCATTAACTGTTATCATTAACAGAAAGAAATTTAATTTGTTTTCATTTTATTTGCAGAGACTATATCTAGGTGTAGTTGTGACATGACAGTGTTCATGATGTGTTTGTTACTGAAAATTGTCGTAATTGCAAAATAATATATTTATCATTTTACATTGTTAATAATATATCTTCCTTGTAATTATTGGGTGTTAATTAAGGTTGAATAGGATTAATTTAGATGAGATTAATTTTTTGAAATGTTCAAGATTTATTTTTTAATATACTTAAGTAATATGTACTTTATATACTTAATATAAATAATATATAAACTATATATAAATTACTTATATATAGTATATATTGTAAGTTTTTTTATATACTCTACGTAAGTAATATACTTAAGTCTATATAAGGATTCAGTGACTGCACAAAATATGTGATAAAACTGGCGATAAGAGCTAACCGAACTTATGAAAGATTATTATAAATTTATTGAAAAACGTAACAGGGGCCTTAAAAACCTTAATTTGTCACTACTCACAGTTTGTGGTGAGTAGGTAATGAGTTTTGTAATGCGTATGTGTAGCTAAACATGTAATGAGTTTTTTTGGTAATGAGAATAAAGGTATTATTATATTATATTTTATATATGGAATCTAAAGAGAGCGGGGCTACAGAACGATTTCTGAAATGCCCCCAATAGTTGGCGACTGGAAATTGGAGAACAACAACAGAGAACATTGTGTGTGTGTGTGTGTGTGTGTGTGTGTGTGTGTGTGTGTGTGTGTGTGTGTGTGTGTGTGTGTGTGTGTGTGTGTGTGTGTGTGTGTGTGTGTGTGTGTGTGTGTGTGTGTGTGTGTGTGTGTGTGTGTGTGTGTGTGTGTGTGTGTGTGTGTGTGTGTGTGTGTGTGTGTGTGCAAGGGGGCAATCGTTTGACCCTTCTACGATAAGGCATCCTCATGTAAGGGTGAAACCTTACGAGCCAATGATAACTAATTGCCTTACTCAGTCTGGCCACTGTTAATGCCTCATCGTGGTAGTATAAGCGGAACCGTTGCCGTTATCAGGAATAAAACTTGAATTAAAGAATCAGTGCTGGATGAGTGCTTAATACGTTTCAGCTTAGAACACATGTTTCATGGCTTTTTTCGTAAGCATATTTCTAAGAAATATATTTTATACACATGTTCACCGATTTAGTAAGCTGCTTTCTTCTATTTTTAAAAATCTATTATACTTTTTTAAAATTTGTTTGACTATTTATTTTGTGTTTCAACCATATGTTTATAAAAGTCATTAAGCGCTTACGTTAGTGTATCCCTGTGTCTATTTTACTCTGGGTTACGTGGGAATGGCGCAGCTTAGAACTGTTATCTACAGGTTTCTATAGCAGTTCATGTTGTTTGTGAGCATCGTGGCGGCTACGGATATTGATTTATAAAACGTGGTGGCTTTAGAAACAAAAGCTTCAGTATGCTAAACACTGAAATGTGTTCCCATACAAACAGCTGCAAAGCCATTTTCAGTGCGTCTCACTGTTAATTGTACAATCATTGTGTAGTTCACTGTTTAGCATAAACATTATTACACACCATAAACAGAAAAAAACGTTTTAATATACGTTTAGTATAAAACGACTATTTCTCGGCATTTTGTTACGTTAAATGTATAACGACTACAGCTAATCATCATTAATATTAATATTATTTCCATTAACTATAATGGATTTATACTTTTACAGTTTCTGAGCTCTTTTCAGGTTTTTTTTTACTGAGACTAACGATGTTAATGGACCTCTGTGCGCCCGCGCGCGTGCGTGTGTGCATACATATGTTTGTTAACTTATTTATTTATTTATGTGCGTATTTTATATAGGGTGATTTATTTTGTTTAATTCTTCAAGTGCTTTCGAGGGGTGATCTCATAAAATCTGTTTTAAGCAATCTATAGAATTATACAAAGTAAGCTTTTTAAAAACTGGCTTATTAACGTAATATAATAATATTACATTGAGTATTATTTAACGTAATACTTACATCCAAGAACATAAACAAATGTAAATAAAACGATGTTTTTTTTATATGTGGTATGTAATTATTCACCAACTGTGATGATAATTATTGTTTAATTGTTCTTTTTTTGAATATTTGCCTTTTTTCTAATTAAACGTCAGCTTGAAATACAACAGAAACTCGATCATACATCAAGGACGAGATCGATCATATGTCGGTTATGAGAACAGAAAGATATAAAATTAATTTCTCCCCTCATCCCCCTCATGCCACAAAGTGTTGAACACAAAGTTAAATAAGATAAAACGTTAAAATAGCATTCGAATAACTACAGATTTTGGCACGCTACACATTTTGGTATGTGTACGCTACACATATTTATTTCTTTAAAATGAAAAAAGTAATTGTTGTACAATGTAATTAGTTTTTATTAGTAGTAACAAGCGGAAGAAATCGGTATAAAATAATGTATACTCAACTAAGAGAAATGCGGATACATAAAAACAGTGTAGTTTATTATTGCAATAACAGAAAAAATAACAATTTCATAATTTAGGCTACATTTATTGTTTAAAAAAGTATGCCATTTCCTTATGTTTTGTTATGTCACGTTTGCCTTTTCCAGAGTTGGATCTACTTTACCAGCAACCTTAGAAAACTTTACAAAACGTGTTGTAAAAATACGTTGCAGCACATTTTTTGAAGTGCAATATTCCGTCTAGTGCAAAATATTGCGTATTGTGATAGCATCTTAACAATGTTCTGCTGTCTGATGACTTAAACAGTCTAACGGTAAACAAAAACTGACTGCTCAAAAGGGTTACCAACATGATCGATTTTCTACTGTATATTCCCAATTCCTTATCAAGTACCTCCTACTGTCTTACGAAGAGTCAAACCATATTCCGAGTAATACCTATATTGGAATTCCTTTGTCACACAAACATATGTGAATTTTAATTTACTCTGTTATGACTTTTGGTGTTATGTTTTTTAATGACTTAACGAAATACATTCTACAATCCCAATTCTTTTGTATATATTTAATGCTACGGATTAGTATAAAGCGACCAGTCAGAATACAGTTACCTCATTATTATTCATTCTCATTATTATTCTTTCAATTGATAGCTCATCACCATCACCATTGTCATTATTATTCCTATTGTTGTTTGTTAACACGTTCTTACTATCATTAGTTTTATGCTGTTTCAGCCTACCGTACGCGTGGATAGTAGGCCTGATGATAGGCCCAGTTCATTTTGAAATGAAAACGAGTTGTAAATCGTAATATTCGGCCAGTTCCGTTCGACGTACAAAGTTAAATTCGAAACTGGTTAACTCGAAACTCACCAACGGCTCAAAACGCATTTAATATATTACATTTTCATACAGACTAGTATAACTTAAAAAATATTTTCAATCTAAAAGCAGTCTTTACTTTGATATTAAGGAAGCATATTCTTCTTTTGCCACTGATGTATTATTATTATTATTATTATTATTATTATTATTATTATTATTATTATTATTATTATTATTATTATTATTATTACACTTTATATTATTTTATTTTTTGTTATCGTTTCGTTAATGTTGCTCCTTTAACACGTTTGTCATTTTTGACAAATCCTTTACATTCCGATACTACAGTAGTAGTTTTGGACAGATTTCCTTGTCAGTGAAATTAGGTTATAATTTAACAACACTAGAAAATTAATACTTGGATAATAACAATCAGTTGTTTATGAAATTATGTATTTATACTGAGCTCTACTGAATGCCTGAAAATCTTAATGTATAATTTTAAACATTTACAATTAATGCTTTTACAATTACAATTTAACTACCATAAATAATTAACTGATGATTACAAATTTTTCTCGGAAACGTGTGTCAATAAAGTACAGAAATTTTATATTTTATTCTTTCCTAATGAAATATGTGATTAACTGAAACCTATTATGGATTCGTCCAAATCAATGGTGAACAATGAATACGGTTTACAATTTCCATGAGAAAGAATAGATTTTTAAGTATGAGTAGTTGGTATTCAAATTAAGAATTATTCCAACTCAGTCAAGAGCGCACTGTTTTCTCAGGCATTGTTTAATATACGATTTAGTTCAGATTATTATACGTATATTTTTAATATTATTCCGTTACTTCTTGGCAAGAGATTGGGGGTATACAAGCGAGAACTATGGTATTGGCGTGTGATCTTGATTCTCCACTGTCTAGGTCGTTCTTACGAATTCTCTATAATTTAGTACATACAAAGGACTGTGGAGTCGCCAACAGTGATGTGCTAATAATTTTGCGAGCGTACTGTTTTAGGTGGAAGAAGTATGCTTTCAGCGTTACTCCGATAGCGACATTACTCCGGCTACTGGTAAAACACTTGAATAATTCACACCTACATACAACACAAAACTTGGTAAATTTTTTTAGAATTAGTTTTATCAAATATCATTCTTATTCCTATCATAATCATTGTCGTAGTCATGAATGTCTTTTTCGTTGTTGTCATAAATAACATAATATTATTATTAATCTTACTGTTGTTCATGTTGTTATTTTTACTTTTACTTTATCGTCATCGTCATCATAATTATCAACAATTAAATTATACTATTATTAATGTTACTAATGTTAATGAACCTCAACGTTATACTTCGCATTGGACCACTAGTCGTTTCATACAGGACGAAGGGTTTCGAAGTCTCGATCATTTTCAAACCTCTAATAGTCTCACCAGGACCCCACTGGTCATGGTCGTGGTAGCCGGTTAAGATCTGAAAATAATAGGAGACCCCAAAAGTCGTCATTCAGATGCGAAACTGCTAGAAGCCCGGCAATTACCAATGATAATTCTGAAATAACACAACGTGCAAGTAAAATATGCTTAACTGAAACAACTGGATGTTAATTTATTTATTTTCAATTTTGTTAATTATATATCTTAGTACAAATCAACGTAATTTTGTCATAATTTTTCACTCAAAATTAATTTAGAATAAAGAAAGGGATCGATTTTCAATATGGTAGGCATTCCTATGTATTTTTTCACTAAACTTAAAATCATTTCTTAGTGTACACCTTCAAAAATATTTTCACGTAAACATGAGCAAGATGTAAAATTCGCGTGGACCGAGTAGCGGTACACGTGGCGGGAGCGCCGGGCGCCCCAAATACAAACACATTGACTTACCTTTTACAATGCCGCTGTAGGTCCGTTGACGCTGAGGGGCGGGTGTCAGCACACAAAGCGAGTTTCGTGTAAAAAAACACTGACAACAATCACAGCACACTGATAAACAAAATAACTCTATTTACTTGTTCCCTTGTTTCACCCTGTTTCGTGATTAACGTGATTAACAATTTCCCTACAAAGATTTTTTTTTAAATCGAATTTTTACTTTTTCCGATATGTTTCCTGCACACACTTGGTTGTGACACTTTTTTCTTATGCACTACTAGACCAGGCACTACATTACATTAAGCATTGTCCCTATAATACATAATAGATAAACATACATAAAAAACTATTTTTTTCTTCTCTTTTATCTGATTTACATCCGAACAAAAATATAAACAATATATAGTTTTCTATACAATTGTATTGTTATTATTACATTTATACGTGTTGTGTCGTAAATAACGTGGTCCGTTTTGATAGCTTCGCGGAGGAAGTAATACCCCGACTGAATAATAAACAGTGCAGACGGCGCAGACAACCCTTCGGGTACCGGCGTTCGCGTGTTTCCGCCGCACTTCGGACAACAATATTATCCAGCCGTTTTGTTTTAATAATAGAAAACTTCCGACAATTGGGAATTTCGATTTTCTTCTCATCAAGTTTGCATGAACTTAATAACTCTATGTTCGTGCTGAAATAACTCAACAATAACGTTCCTATTTCTAATACCGTGTTTTTTTTTTAATCGGGACAAAATATGTAGGACAAGAGAAATTAAATTATTTATTACCTAGTTCTTTTGTCGGAAATGTATAAATACTTATCGAATACAAAACGTTTACTCACTAAGTTCTTCGAAATTATTTTGTCTGTTCAACGTATAACACATACTTTTTTTATTCCCAATATATTGTATTACGGGGAATGGCCTGGATGTAGTAGCGAAGAACACCCTGGATCACTATACCGCGAATTTTAGCTTCGATTCCCTCAGTAACTATAACAGTAGTAGTAGTAGTAGTAGTAGTAGTAGTAATAGTAGTAGTAGTAGTAGTAGTAGTAGTAGTAGTAGTAGTAGTAGTAGTAGCAACTATTATTAATTTTTATGGACTCTAAAATATGTTATGTATCGGCTATATGCCTGCTTCTCACCCCTCCCCATTTTGTCTACCTCTGACAAACATAAAATCTCCCCCTATTCTGGGGGGGGGGCGAAATATTCCCCAAATCAGTTACACATCCAACGGATTAGACACCAGACACCATAGACCATTAACAACAACAGCCGTTATCAGCTTCATGTTTCTCCAGAAACTGTTAATGTATTTCCATAAATAAGTAGTTTTGGCCCTTCAACTGTCTGGGTATATCTATGCTTGCAACTATGCAGTTCCTTTCTAACTTCTCTCCTGAGATTGCAGAAAACAAGATAATCATTTTCCGTAACTAGCCTCTTAAACTTTTAAGCGTTTTTTTCTTTTGGGGAAAAAATCTGTTTCTCGGACTTGTAAACGTGGATATTCTATCCCTTCTTCATAGAATACTTGACGCACATTCTAGATTACTGCAGCGTTAAAGGATTCAATTGGATCCTTTATATTGATGTCTAGAAGAACATTCCACAAGTTAAACTACAACTGCTGGACATAATTTCCAGCGGGGAAGACGAAGAAATCGATATTGCCTTGCCTTCTTGTCCAGCCTGGATTCTTGGTCGAAGTTTTAGTGGGTGGATGCACCACGTCAAACTTGACCATTCCTGCACATCTCTCACCAATCTCCAGTTGGTCATGGGTATGTAGTACTAGATCAAGTACACTAGGCCCAGCTACGCTATAACCGATTTTGGATGTAGACCAAAAACTTGACGACAGAACCAATCCTGGCTCTGGCATAAGTTATTGTTAGGATGATAAGACCTGTCAACCCAGTCATAGCTACCAAGATTGGCATAGTCAACAATCAGACATATAATATTGTGCTTTGTTATATCGATCCTTTCCACAAGCGATTCTACATTTCAGTAGGTGGATGTTTACCAAACCCCTCATTGGTCTTTTTTTAAGACATAATAAAAAACACCTTAATTTGGTCAAATACTAGAGACAAATTTCACTTCATATTTAACTCTGAAGAAAATTTACAGTAACCGGTATCTGCTCCTTCAGATATTTTGTTATGCAATTCGTATACAGATGTCGCGTTCGCCCAGTCAACAGATTGTCTGCTCTCAGAAATCAAATTATTCATTAAAAAGCCTCGCTACGTGAATCAGTAAAAGTTGTGTCTTCTTTTCTTCTTCTTCTCTTCTTCTTCTTCTTCCATCCTGGAGTAGGTTGCATACACCTATTTTCGGTTTCAGAAGCCTTATATACATTGTTAACTTAAAATTTTGCTATTTAGAAATACTGTACGCTGAATTATATAGAAATCAGGCCATCGTTTTCTGGGGTTTCCTACATTACGACTACCCTGTGGAGTACAAAAATACGCGACCTTTAGTATTTATTCTTATTCTTATTCGTATTCCTATTCTTATTCTTATTCTTATTCGTATTCCTATTCTTATTCTTATTCTTATTCTTATTCTTATTCTTATTCTTATTCTTATTCTTATTCTTATTCTTATTCTTATTCCAATTCTTCTTCTTCTTATTATTATTATTATTATTATTATTATTATTATTATTATTATTATTATTATTATTATTCCTATTCCTATTCCTATTCCTATTCTTATTCTTATTCTTATTCTTATTCTTATTCTTATTCTTATTCTTATTCATATTCTTGTTCTTATTCCTATTCTTATTCTTATTCTTATTCTTATTCTTATTCTTATTATTATTCTTGTTCTTGTTCTTATTCCTATTCCTATTCTTATTCTTATTCTTATTCTTATTCTTATTCTTATTCTTATTCTTATTCTTATTCTTATTCTTATTCTTATTCTTATTCTGTCTACTACCACAATGTTTGTCCGTCGTGGCTATTACCCGGTGCGGAAGTTGCGCTCTGATATTATTGCCAAGCCAACTTATACACCACATTGATCAGAGCGACTATATTACTTATCGTCTCCATTCCGTAATACACTTCGTCTACCTGAATTGTGATAACACCACTGCCCTTCCCCAGTTTCCATGCTACAGTTTTGTGACACCTTTCTTCATTGACTTTTTTAGCCAGCATAGAAACCTGAACGTTTTTTCTCAATACCCTCTCTGTCGAATTTCCTCTCTTCCCTTAGCTTTATGTGTCTTTCTTCTAACCCGCCAATATTGTTTATTGTCGTCGTAATACAAATCTAGTAGAACACCTGTTACATCTAGCTGTCATTTATTGCGACGTCATCCCTTCATACCCTATAATTTTTCGGTTTCTTTCACCTTACTCATAAAACCGTTTTTCTCTATGTCCCTTTCTTCCTGCCTTCGCATACATTTCTCTTTAGAAAGTCTGATTAACTGATTCCTTGATACTAAACTTTGAACGCCAACCTTCTGAACGTAACAATTACAATATGAGAAAATTGTGTCTCTTCTTTATAATAGTTCGACAAACATTAGCAAATTTAACCTTTCGTCGCACTTTATCTTGTACGATTATCTTAAAACTTTTAATTTATGAGATTCTTTAATGCAGAGCACCTTTTTTAAATTTCCTGTTTTCCTTTACTTCTAATTGCTTAGTTCACTTTCTTCTCATATATTAACTATACACTAACGAGTATTTTCACGAGTATTTACACTACCATATATTCACGAGTAGTTTCACTGGTGATAGAATTCGCTTCTTTTTACCTATAACATTCCGCGTACATCAACTATACGCAAATTTCAAGCCTAACCAAATCCTTATTAAATGGTCGAATAGAAACAGAAATGGAAATGGTCAAATAGTAGAAATGGTCGAATCGCTCACATAAAGTTGCCATATTCTGATGATGAATTGACTGCATTTTTTTCTTGGTGTAAAAAAAGTAGTTTTATGAATTCTATGTATTTTGTTGTTGACCTGTTTGGTTCTTTTGATTTTTACATCTAACTATTTTTAAATTAAAAAACTTTCATAATCTTTTCATTTTATATAATTACAACTGTTCAAAAAAACAAATACCATAATATAATTACGGTAGGTTCAAACAAATACGGTATGATATTTAAGCAGTAATTAAAATCCATTTTCGTAGGATTTAAAAAATAAAATATTATCAGCGGCACAGGTCAATCGTAGGAAGCTCGCTTTCCATGGCATTCAGTGATCACACTACTACGATGTGGAGAGGCTCAAGGTCAGCCAAACCAAACCTCGTCTTCCAAACCTCGGCAATACTCCAACGTATATATAGTACAAGGGTCTAAGCGACATCTGCACGATGAGCATGCAAAACAACACTCCTTCCCACATTGTAGCTCGTACTGCATGTGGTTAAATGCAAACTAATTTCTCTCTAAGGCGCAACAGACCGTAGACCTAATGTTTCAGGAAACGTGATGGTTGTGTTGGTGATGGTGGTGACGAATACTATTTTCCGCATCAAAAATAATGACAGTGCTGAAAAATACAATTATATATGTGAACAAGTTACCTAACTTGTAGAAATATTCTACATTAATTAGTTTATATAACAAAAAATCTGGGAAAATTCATCTAAAAAACGTTTGCAGATTTTGTAGTCGCTTTGTAAGTTTAACGTTGACGTAGACCTCGCTTTAGAGTAACAGGTAAGTACAAGCTGTATTACGTAAATCTGATTGCTTTGGACTCAAATTATATTACGTATAAGTCGACTGTAGATAAGTCTCTTTGTTTGTTTTAAATTAATAAAGAGAATATTAATAAAAATAACTGCTAAAATAACTGCTTTGATGTTTTTTTACACAAAAAAAGACAAAGAACGAACACTTAAACAACAAAATGTAGTCATTATCTAATGAAGGAGAATACAGCAATAACAAATGGAGTACAGTACCAGTAACACAATAATCTTTGGGGAAATTGGAAAAACATTGCATTCCCACCGTTTATGAAGTCCAGAGCGGCACACCATGCAAGAATACAACTGTTTGTTGTAACCAAACATTATATGCTAAGCAAATACAGCACTCTATAAACAGTACGTAGCCATTGGCCCAGAAATGATGGTTCTCGGTACAATAAGTGAAAGTATGTTTTGACCCAACAGTTGGTGAGAAGTATAACAACACACGTTACAGTACAGTAAGCAATAACACACACAGTGCAGTATCCACTACAGTAAGGGACAAAGAAAGTTTTGCGTGGAAAACGTTAATATTGTATTTCTACCTTACAATGTAGAAAATAATACCAACAAACCGTAATGAAATGAGGATATAGTACCGAAAGTATAGTAATCATTAGACCAAGATATATATTAAGGTCACACGACTTTAACAATGTGTTCCAATCTCACAGCAGCAAACAGTACAGGAAAGTACGGAATAGTACCAACAGTGTAGCGATCACTGGACTACAGAGGCGTTGCTGGTTTCTTAATGGCTAGTTAAAGGCAGCCGTTTAACCGATATGCACAGTAAGGCAAGTATCTGAGTGTTTCATTAGAATCTAACTTACTTTCACACAGATGTCTAATATAATAGGTTACTTTCACATAGGAATCTAATTTACTTTCTTAATTTTTGTTACCTGTAATTTGCGCAACAGCGTCATTTATTTAATTAATATTAATATTTAAATTAGTTAATTTTTTTGATAAATATATACATTTTGTATGTAAGTATCAAAAGTAAACTAAAATTAACAATAATTTGCTGAGTAGCAAAATTTGTAGCAAATAGAAATCTAAATGTAGCATTTAGCCTTTAAATAACAATATAATGACTTTGTTTTTACAATATACTTTTCTCTGTGTTTAGATGTGATAATGTCCAAGAAGCGTACTTGTATATTATATAGAAGTAAAACAGTCGCCTTATAGCAGTAAGATAAATGTACCTATAGTAGCAGAAGAAGAATTATTGTACCAATGATGAAGGACGTCTAGTTTTATGAGTAAGAACAGTCAATATCAGAGTAAGAACAGTTATAGCAGTATCAGAGTGGACATTTACCTGTAATCACAGCAGTCAATAGCAGTAAAGTGGATAATTTCCAGTTGACATGTAAAGGTGGGTATTATTATTATTATTAACTATAAATTGTGTGACACCTTTCTTAAGCATATTTTACAAAATTAAAAATTCCACGAAATTATAGATTATAAAAAACACTAAACCTTTGTGAACCCATATAAGATGAACGTTTTCGATATCCGTTCTTTTAATACGTGTGTTATATGTGAACCTAAGAACCTATGCACGTGTATGTTTGAGACAGAGCGAGAAGAGGGGGACAGACAGACTATGTGTTTGTGTGGGTCTGTATGTGTTTTTGCGTGTGTCTCTGTTGCTCTCACACTGATCATTAACTCAGTCAAGATATCCACAAAACGTTTGCCTATCTGGGTCAGCATGTACAGTATTATTTGTTTACTAACCCATTGGGACTACCTTTAATCTATACAACTCTGCACTCCTAGCGTTATGACGGCGTGGTGACGCTAAGACCAGCCTGAATCCTGTACATTGTAATGTAACAAAACAGGAAGACTAAATAAATGTAAAAACTCAAAAATAAAAAGGACCTATAAAAAATAATTGAAACTAAAATAATAATAAATAACAATGAAGTACAATGCATTTAGTAAATGGAGTAATGTACAGGACATATAAACAAAAAAATGTACATAAGATTAAATGATAAGAGTGCAGTGATAACAAGCATAAACCAGTGAATAATAATGAGTAATAATCAATCAAACAGGATTGAGAAAATTAGTGTTAGTGTTTAGGTGAGTTGATAAATCATCACCATAAAATCACCACAAATATGTGGTGAAAGCTCATAGCAAACTAAGTGTTTTACAAACAACGATCACAAATCAAATGATAATATTATGAGTATGAATAACAAAGTTAATAATAATTGTTTATGTTCCCAATTCCTATACTATACTATAGAAACAGGACTATATTTAAGTGAAAGGCCAACCGTAAATTATCATACAAAAAGAGTGATCAATAAATAAAACACAGCAAAGTGAGCTGAAAGGAAACATGGTTACTATGTGTAGAACCACTATAGTTTAATTGGGAAAAAAATAGTTTAGTTATGAAAATGTTCATTAGGATCATAGCCACATGGGCATGACATAATATAATAAGTTAATATAATAATATATCTTTTGTTTGTTAAAATAAGAATACATCTTTTGTTTGTTAAAATATGGTTATAGGAATGTAATGAAGAGTATAGCTTAAATAATTCACCAGAAGGTAACAAAGTAATAAAAAACAATACAGTTGGTAAAGTCAAAGCAGTATACCAAGCAATAGGCCAATACTAGTGTTTTAGGATTGGTCATATAACTAATTATGGTAAACTGCAGAAATAAGAAAATGTTATCGCATGTTAAACAGTATTTATAGTTGTTGAAAGTTAACTTAAATGTTGAAAATTTGTTAGAATACCAGTCATGGAAACATGGCATGAATTTAAATGTTTATGAAGTTTGTTAATGAAGAAACAGAATAAGGGTATAATAAATTTTAATACAATGTAGTAGAATTACAGAGAAAATGAGTAATTAATCGTAAGACTTTAAATTAACAGGACAAATAATGATTGTAAAAGAACAAAACAAGGAATTAAAGAAACAACAGGGCCTAGGCAGATGTTAAACATTAAAAGTAGTATCAAAATTAGTTAACAAAAAGTCAAACCACTGTGAATTAGTGAAAGTAAGCCAGAATTGTTAAATAGATTTTCTTTTTTATAGTAATCATAATGTAGTAATTACTTTAAGGAATTATAACATGATTTTGTGAAAGTCAAATGACTAAATGGCCTATAAAACATGATTTTGTAAATCACAAAAAATACTTATTAGGTCACACACACAGGTCATATCAAGTATCAAATTGTTTGTAATAAAATAAGGAAAACCATTGTGCAAATTAAAATAAGTAAAATTAGGTAATAGTTAGGGAGTAATTTGTACTGGAAGGTGAAAACCCCATTTATTTGTAATAATACTAGTCATGTGACCCAGAGTTCAGCTGAACTGACCAATGAGGAATTAGCAAAATTTGGTCAAGACCGTTTGAAAGAGTAAGAAAACGATTTATTCTATTGTTAGGAAACGAAATGTACTGGTCAACTCTGTGAAGCCGGGAGCCAAAGTGTAACAAAGGATCAATTCTGAAAGTGAAAATTAAGAAAATTATATCTAAAACAAAACTAAATTTAGAAATGAAGATAAAGCAAATCTAATAAGTATAAAGCAAGGAAAGAATAAGTAAAACATAAAACTAAAAGAAATAAAAAAGTGAAAAGCAATATTCATACTCGATATGGTAAGAAAATAATCTTATACTATAAGCACAGTTTATTACTACACAACACCAAGAATGACTTCACCAACACTTATTAACTACACAATAGTGAAGGAAAACAGAGAGTTAACTATAATTACAGTGAAAACTTCAAATAAAGTCATTTATTTTAAAAGAAACAGTGACATAAAACATTCGTAGTCTTTGAGGTGGAATCCAAGCGGCATCTTTGAATTTATTGTCTTCAACTGAAACTCTAAGCGGCCATGTTTGTTGACTTTGGACGTGTGAAGTAAATAATTATTATTCAAATACTTAAACAAAACTAACTTTATGTACAATAGTAAGTAAGATTTTATAAACGTTGTAAGTATTGTACTTCATAATAGCATTTCTGACCTTTCATAGCAGTTAAAAAGAATCCTATAATTAATATTATAAAATAAAAACAAGATTAATTTTGTTACAATCGACCCGAGATAAAGAGTCGATCCGGGAAACGAATATTTTCGATCTGTGAATCGTACTACTAATTTTCAAAGCAATAATAGCCAATAAATACAATTAATGGATTGTAAAGAGAGTTTTATTTATTAAATAAAAATAGAATAGAAGTTTTTTAAGTAGGAAAGGAAGAGTGAATACATTGGTAAGTGGAACGTAATCAAAAAGAAGTGAACCAGGAGATAACCTATATGCGACGAGTCGATTTTACAACCGAACGGAATTAACACAAAACATTTCTTTTAATAAAATTTTACCAAAACGGGTGAAGAACAAATACACATTAATTAATATTTCTTAACCGTTTAAATATCGAATCAAATAATTTGAATAACGGAATAAATTAACTTACAATAAAATAAATACAATTAATTGGTTTTAAGAAAAAATAATAATAAAATAAAAACTTTTTATTTAATTTTTTTATAAATAAAAAAAACAAATATTTCCCGAAGAGGGAAGAAGGATCACACGAAAAGACAAGTTACAGAATTGGCGCTCCAACGCGGGGCTTTATAAGTAAGAGTAAACCAGAAGGGTTTCAGCACAAATTAACCCAAGATTAATAAAAATAAAATACTAACATTTTAGAAAAGACGTTATAGAATGGCGCTCCAACGCGGGGCTTAACCAACTTGACTCAAGAACTAAATTTGTCATTTGTGCATAAGTCTGTTTTGTTGTTTGATGTAAGTGTTATGAAAATACGTGTAACAACAAAAACTATAGAAACCAGAAAGAAAAAACAGATTCAACAGGACTTTTGTTATTGCCAAAGTATTCCAGTCGCACAGTAACACCTATCTCTGGAAGCACAAGTGCAACATAAAACAAGGTAAGTATTTAATAATCGCCAATATCTCTACAAAATTGTGACAAATATTTTAGTAACCTCCTAAGAGAACGCAGACCAGAATTCCAAAATAACACCGATTATGAATTCGACAACGTTAGAACGACTTCCTCACCTGTAAGGTTAACCACGGAAGAGATAAAGGAAATACGTCGACATCTGAAAAATGGTAAAGCCCTCGGACCTGGCAACATCCCAGCGGAACTGCTCAAATATGGCACAACAAAATTATATGAACATCTTACGAAACTATTCCATACATGCATAAATGGTAAACAAATACTGCAAGAATGGAAAGCATCTTTTGTATCAACCATTCACAAAAAGGTAAAACAACTAAATGCGACAATTACCGTGGAATTGTGGTGACGAGTTCAATCAGTAGAGTGTATGGAAAACTTCTAAAGAAAAAAATTGAACATCAATACTCGGACATGGAAGCAGAGGAACAACCTGGTTTTTGGGCAGCGAGATCAACAATAAATCACTTATTTTGCTTGACGCAAATCATAGAAAAGAAAACTGCTGTAAATCAAGAAGTGCACTGTCTATATGTTGACCTTAAGAAAGCGTATGACAGTATTCCACACATCAAACTTTGCCTGGCACTTCAACGGACAAACATCGCCTCCACTTTAATCGAAGCGGTTAAGACTTTATACAACGGATTGAAAGCGCACGTAAAAATTGGAAGTAAAGTCTCAAAAAAATTTAATGTTAGTAAGGGCCTGAAGCAGGGACGTTGTCTCTCACCGACGCTTTTTAAAATATACCTGGAACAAGCCCTCAAAACCTGGAAAAAGAAATGCCACAAAATAAACCTCTAATTGACAACACAGTGTACACACTGTTTTCGCTGACGACCAAGTCGTGGTAGCGCAGGACTATCACGACATGGAATACATGACACGAAAACTTATAGAGGAATATAAGCTATGGGGCCTTGAAGTAAACACAAAGAAAACGGAGTATATGTGCATTGGTGGAGAACAGAAGAAATTAATTTTAGAAGACGAACAAGAAATAATAAATTATTATTATTTATTGCAGTAGCTATAAATATCTGGGAACAACAGTTACACAAGATGGTGGTCTATATAAAGTGATAAGAGAAAGAAATAACCTGGGAAGAAAATCAATAGCATTGCTGAACAACATATTGTGGGACCAACAAATATCAAAACAAAATAAACATCGTATATACAATGCAATTCTGAAACCAATTACGTCATACGGGTGTGAAATATGACCATTAATACATAGAACAGAAAAGTTGCTGGAAGCAACTGAAATGGATTATTGGCAAAGAGCGGCAGGGAGGTCTAAACTGGAAAAAGTAAGAAACGTCAGAATCCGGGAGATAATGGGGGTACAGTGCTCTATTGTCGACGATATAAAAACAAAACCGCTAAGATGGTTTGGGCATGAACAAAGAATGTCGGATAATCGACTCCCCAAGCAAATTTTGAGATGGACACCATACGGTTGTAGGCGAAGATGAATACCTAGGTTGAATTGGAGAGAAGGCATCAACCGGGAAATGAGAGACCGGGAATTGGAGGAAGAATCTTGGTTAGATCGAGACCAATGGAGACTAGGGATCGGAAGACGTAAGCTAACGTTATGAACCGATGTATATATATATATTAGTACTTAATAATTTGTTATTTTTATTGCTGTAGTAATATACATTAATAATAATGAAAACATTTAGTGAAAATGTGTAAAACACACACACACACACACACACACACGTTACGACCTATGCCTTTTAATTGTGCCCAACTAGAGTCCTTGGAAACACACACATTTCGTTACGTACAAGGCAAATCTAAGTCGTGTATGGATGATACAGACCTTTTGTTAAAGTAGTCCACAAAATAATGTCAAATCTTGTTTCTAGAGACAAATGGAGAATGTACGTTAATTTTAACATAAAATCTATCTCCTAGAGAAGAATCCTGTAAGAACAGAAATTGTAATTGATAATAGTGTTTCGGAGCAGGTATCATATTGTAATTATTTGGGATGTGATATCTCATATAGGAATGACAACGATATCGAGAAAAAGTTAAATAAATTTAGAAATACATGTGGAACAATAAGACGACTATTGAAGAATAAAACGTAGAGGAAGACAAAGGTAAAGTTCTATAAGGTCGTGGCTGTGACAACTTTAATGTATGAATGTGAAAAATGGACTGTCCTGTAAAAAGATATTTCAAAAATACAGGCCTCGGAAATAAAATTTTTAAGAACAGTGAAGGGATGTAGTTTGAGAAATCGTCTATGGAACGACAACATAAGGAAAGACCTGAAGTTACAATCGGATCTGGAGAGAATAAATCAATACAGGCAGAATTGGAAAGCATGGTAGACACGCGTATTTCTAAACAAGCGTTTTAATATAGTTCAGTGGGACGAGAGATCGTGGAAGACCCTGGAAGAAATTGTCAGAGACACTGTGAAGTCGGAACGGGCTATAGCTCAAGCCATGTAGTGAGGAAGAAGAAGATCTTTTTCCATACAAATAATAAAATGTAAGATAACATAAACATATTTATTGAAGTCGCTCTGTATAGCGGTGCTTTTTCAAATTCATTTAATGTGTGTGTGTGTGTGTGTGTGTGTGTGTGTGTGTGTGTGCTGTGTGTTTCAATCACTTTTGCTACAGTCTGTTTCTTGAAGCATGTATAATATATTTAATATTTATAATTACTTTACCTCAAGATGTTTTTGGCCTTATTTGGGACATGTTTCGGGAATCCTATTGTTTCCATTCTCAGCCCTCTTAATTTTGAATCTTGTGGAGTACGTATGTTTTGGTTGGTTGTTGTTATGGTTTCTTGTTGGTTTTTGGAATTTTAAACCGGTATTATTGTGCGTGATTGTGGTGTATATGTTAGCTTTTTGTGTATTTCCGATGTTCATTCCTTTGAAAATTGTGACGTGTTTTGTATTGATTTGTATTTGTTCAGGCATTAGTTTGTTTTGTGTTTGTATATTTCTAAAATTTCCCACATGTTAATTATGGTGCCTTTGTGTGGTATGTGTTTTATTAGTGTCATGTTGGTTATGTCTGGGAATTCGTGTCCTGTGTTTATTGGATGTGTGGCCAAATTATATTTATATATTTCTGTTTTTTGTATGCGTTTAGATGTCCAAAAAAAGGTTTTTTAGTTGTTTTTTTTTTTTTGGTTGTCCTATGTATTGCATGCCAAGATTGCAATAAATGTTACATCAACAGCATGCCAAATCCTATTTAATAAGAGGCTTTCTCCTCTTAAGAGGCATTCGTTGCAGCGGCTTACAATTGTTTTAACAAAAAAGTATTGTAAATATTTGGTCTTATGACTTATGACTTACGACTTATGGCTTATGATTCTAAAATTAGGACACTAGACTGAAAGTTCATAAAAAGAAAAACTGCTATGAAATTAACTACAGTGAAACTTCGTTAGTTATAAGTTGAGAGAACCGCAGTAAAACTTCGAATTGTCCAAAAGTCGAATTAAGAAAGTTGCAGCTTGAAGAGTTAACTGACAAACATTATTCGTTCACGTTCGCAGAGAATCCGTTCATGATTTTATTATTGTACACTTAGATAAACTAATCTTTCCAATCCGCATTGTGATTTCTTGATTTACAATTAATTATGACGCGTTTTACAGCATATGCTTCATAATCAGATATTTGAAAAATCCCTCTTATGATGTCGTCACTAGTTACCAGTACCAATATCCCATTCGCATTGTACACGTTAGTAGGAGTGACATGACTAGTAGAAGAGTGACGACCTCGTAAGATGGATTATTTTAAATACCCTATCTGATGAAGAAGCATACGCTTTGAAACGCGTCATAATTAATTTTAAATCAAGAAGTCACAAAGCGGACTGAAAAGATTAATTAAGATAGTTGTGTTAGTGGTTATAATCACAAACAGAATTATCACTTGTATGATTCATGTTATCCGGGCTGTTTGGCCGTGGTCCATGGCTTATTACAAAACCAAACGTTTCGGCAGCTCCAATGGCTGCCGGCGTGCAGGATTTTTACACCACTGATGATGGCAGCCATTAGAGCTGCCGAAACGTTTGGTTTTGTAATAAGCCATGGACCACGGCCAAACAGCCCGGATAACATGAATCATACATCTGACACCGGCCGTGAAAGCCTGAGGAATAATTTAGAATTATCACTGTTGTACACCACTATAGAAAAATTATTCCGATTAGCGCTTTCAAGCTTCTCAGCTCATCGTCAGATCGGAAATAACAACAAGAGAATAAACCAAATTCTTCACACTCCCACCCGCCCCACTGTCCACACACACCCCTGCAAACAAGCTATAAGTCAATGTCCCTTCCCAACCTCCGAGCCTTGTCACCCCCGTCTGTACAGTCATATTATTCTAGCACATTCCGTGTGTATGTGTGTGTGTGTGTGTGTGTGTGTGTGTGTGTGTCTGTACATTCTTTTCAAAAATTAACGTTGTAAAGCCTTTCTTATTTACACTTTTGGGCGCGGTCACTCACCCTTATTTCAAAAACATCCATATATACAATTTAATTCTTAATGTTATCTATCCGTCCTCTACCTTTCACTTGTTAATTATATTATGAATACTAAAACTAAATTTGATAATGAAGAAATATTTTATAATATAATTAAGAAGTAAAAAGTAGAGGACGGATAGATAACATTAAGAATTAAACTGGATGTTAATATATGTTAATTCTTTATATATAATACCGTACATAAAGAATTAAACTATATGGATGTTTTTGAAATAAGAGTGAGTGACCACACACAAAAGTGTGAATAACGAAGGCTATACAACGTTAATTTTTGAAAAGAATGTACACACGCACACACACACAACACACATATACAAGGAATGTGCTAGAAAAATATGACTGTACAGACGGGGGTGACAGGGCTCGGAGGTTGGGAAGACACATTGACTTATTGCGTGTTTGCGGGGGTGTGTGTGGACAGTGGGGCTGGTGGGGGTGTGAAGAATTTGGTGCATTCTCTTGTTGTTATTTCCGATCTGACGATGAGCTGAAAAGCTTGAAACGATTAGTTTACTTATTCATACAAGTGGCATAGATAGTATTGAAAACATGCATGAAAGTGCACACTTACAAGAAAGCTGGATTTCATAAGCATTAAAAATCATGTGAAGTTTGTTACCATAATTCACTTCAGCTATTTTGTCTTCCATTTCGCGGCACTTTCACTGTTAATTAATTGAATTATTTTCAGCACATACAAATCGAAAATTTATTGCATTATATTATTTAAAACGGTCTGTCCATCTAGTGTTAGGCTTAAAATTAATAGCAAATTCCACGACTTTAGCTCTAATGATACAGCTTCTTAGTGGAACGTTTCTGTCTGATGCTTTATACAATATCGGAACTTCCAGCACTCATGCTCTTCTTCTATCACCCCCTACATGTAGAATCCTTTTTTAATATTTTTCTTTGTTTTTAAGAGAAGCTAATTGCGTATCTGTGGAAACTACGAATTCATTCACAATTTCATCTTTGTTTTTCATCTCCTTTTGTACCGATTCAGTATCACTAGTTACACTTTTGCAGAGTTAGGCAAAAGTAAGGATCGTAAGAACGAAACTAGGTACAGTACTTTGTGAAATAATTATGTAAATCAGTGAAATTAGATCGTAGACTTTCTACCGAACATAAACGAAGAATACGTACAATTTTATTGCAGCGAGAATTATTCCCATTAACCCAACTAAATTTTCGGGGGAGTATTAGTGATATAGCAGAATTCAAAAGAACCAAATAAAACTTTGAATTGCCCAAATATCTGAATTAGTACTCAAGTTCAGGTTAACCAAGTTTTACTCCGTTTAAAAAGATAAAAAGATACTGTGGCGTTACTCCCCTCTATCGTATTAGAATAGACACTACTAAAAAAAGGTTACAGATAGGAAAGACAGTATTAGACAGAGCAGAGAAGAAAAATTATCGTAGTTTTTGATATTTTGTGAGCGTGTAAATTATTTACTTAGTTGAACTTCACTATCGCGAATATAGGTCGACTCACGGTCCCTATCGACTGTTTCACGAGCACTTATTACATGTTCGCGCCATACACGTGCTGGCGGCTTCAGTCCCGCCCTAACCTTCTAACAAGCAGCACTTGGTCGGGACTCTCTCATCAACCCATGCCCAGAATACGAGCAGCAGACGAACAAATTCGCCCTCTCCCCGGGACCGATAACAAGTATTTACTACTCCTTTAGTCATTTCTTCCTGTAGAGACCTGCTTGCCCCCTTCAAATCTTCTTCAAGGCTCGGGGGACTCTTAAAAATTAATGAGAGCCCGAATCCATATATTTTATATTTTTTACGAGCTTACCATTTTCTCGAGCATCACGAGAGGATTAAATATATATTTAACATAAAAGTTTACATTACGTGAGGTAAACGGTAAAATACTAAAATCGTCATAATTTTTCTTGTAACTATAAACCCCACACATAGTATTTATTCGTAAAAAGGATGAGAAAAAAAAATTACAAAAGTTGCTTAAACGAATACTACATAGAAGAAGGAAAGTGAAGATCTAAAGAACGAGATGGAAAGATGAAATTAAAGTTGCAATGCATACAAGAGAATTGAACGAAGACGCTTGGAGAAAAACAATGGTACTGTCACCGGACAAAAGGCTTGTCGCATGACAAATGGCGCCAATCGTACAACTCTCCGTTATTTTTGGTGATTTAAAAAGGGCCGTGTAGCGAAGAACCTGTGATGGATGTTCCGCCCGAGCCGCGCTGAGATAGTCGGCGGCTGCTCCCGCTCTTCGTGGCTTACTGCAGTCCTAATCTTTCGGCATCAGTTGCGTCGAGTCCGCTGCCGGCCCAGCGAAGTCCGTCGCTGGCGCGATACACGGCGAAGAATGCAAGAACGTCGGTACTACTCTTCGGCTGTTCCTTCCGGCTGACTTCGCGTCGATGTCGTCCGAGAGAGGAGAGGATATGAAGTGCGTCCGATGGCGTGGCGATGAAGTGCGCAAAAAATTCTACCGGCGCTGTTCTTATGCCCTGACCGGGATCGCTGATTGACTCTCTCCTAACACGTCAGGTGTCACGTCTCGGCTGCTGGTCCCTGATTGATTCGCTGCGTCAGGTGTCACGCGCCGCCAGGTGTTCGCGGCGACCTCTCGCTGGTACCGGAGAGCAGACGTTTGCCTCCGTGCCGTCACATCTCCCCCGCGTCTTGATTGCTCTCCGGTAGCCAGCCTACTGCTCTTCTCCGGATGTTGTAGCGGTGTCTGTTGGGCGCCATGTTGGTTGGTGTGCCGGCTGGTAGCTCGCTGGCGTGGCTGGATCGGGCATCCGCCCGATGATCGCTGCCCCACGTTTGGCGCCAGTACACAGGTTGACATAAATGATGAAACGCGAAGTGGAACCGCAGCCATAAATATATGTAAAAACAGCATATAACATGATCTTATTTACATTAGAATATACAAATATTAGCTTATGTTTTTTTATTAAATGAAAACAAAGCATAACTTATGTTGAGTGGGTTAACATTTCCAACGTCATAATTGTTGACAATCGTTTGACTCTACCTATGACAGGTGCTGCAAACGGCGCCTCAGCGTCCGTAATCCAACACATGTAATAAGCAATGGCTTCTCATCTTACGCGGATACGCGTCCCGAAGCTCAAACCTCTGTACTGGCCGGACTATTCAAATATCCCGACCTTTTTTGCTCAATATATTCTACACATGAAGAGACCAAACTTTGAGACAGAGTTTTATAAATTTTCCCAGATTACAATTATAATTATCAATTGCGAACGATTTCCATAATATATATGTACTTCAGACTTCCAATTATTGGCGACTGTGCCAAATGCAGCTGACAATTTTTGTTTATCCTAATAAGAGTATTGTTAACGGTAATAAAGAGAATGAAAGCGAGAGTGACGATGATCGGGCAAAATTGCAGATACAACAACACATTTTTAGAGAATCTTCTAGACTGCCTAGCATGACAAAATGATTCACAACTCGCTGATACAGTAATGATAATGACACTTATAATGTAGTAAATATAAAATGCTTGCGATAGTGGATTATTGTTGAAGTGAGAACTTCATATAAGGCACTACAATTCCCGACTCGTTCCCATACGCCTCGCGCTCCTGGGGTAGTAAACTGATTCAACGTGTGACAAAATTGCTGAAACGAAAAAGCGTTAGCCGCAAAGGACAGGAAAGCGAAAGACCGAGGAGCTAGTAAGTCTGTTATGGTGGAGAAACTGTCCGGGCTAACCTAAGAAAGTGCTGATCCGATTTTAAAAATTCGTTCACCATCGTGTTCCTGTAAGTTTGAGAATGGTTCAGACATAAATTTGAAGATACAACTTTAACCATTTTCAAGAACAGAGCTTTAAAACACTCCCGTGTCTTGAATTTCTTTGTTAATTTGCGTGTAGTGAAATGTTTGGTAAGCGACAAACTTTGGTTCTATAAGAGAGTCAACGAGTGAACTTTAGAGGAAATGCCAAATTTTATTTTGATTTTTGTTTCAATAAAATCGTCCTTCTCGTTTTAGAGATATTGGCGATGTTGTAAAAAATTTGGTTGGTTGGTTTGTTGGTTGGCAGTTTGCAGTAGTAGTATTTAATATCTGAACTGAATATCTGAGGGTGCCTTGAATATCTGAAATAAATTTGCTCTCTTTACTCATGCGTTCCATTCCGCTGGTAACGTGCACTTACCGTAGAAGAATTTTTTTGTAAAAATGAAATTATTATACACTGCGTATACTACACTCTACTTTTCAATAATAGCCCTATATTGCGTAAAACATATTGTTACATTGAAAAAATTATTTGTTACATACTGTTTGTACATGTATATATTCTGAAAATAATGCTACGTGTGATATGATTCTATTTATGTTCACTGTAAATATCGATTTCTTATTATAAAATACACATGAACACTACTGTGCCCTCGTCTCATTTAACTATCCGTTCACTCTTATTTGAACCTTAATTCTGTATAGCAAAATCTCTCTTACTCCAAATAGGGCCTACACAAGAGCAACCTTTTACACGGCAGTTCTCACTTCTGTTGTGTATCACAGGACACTCTTTTCTTTAACACTGATTAGCTTCAAAAATAAACTACCTATTTTTTGTTAATTTTGAGAAATGTCTAGTATAAAACGGGTCCGTAGTTTATGTACCTTCATAGTAACATGATATTCTCACGAGTTATACAAACATCTGTGTAACACTCGAGAAAGCCAACCATGAAAAAGCTCGAAGCGTACCTGGTAGGTACTGGTATTATTTATTGCCTGATAGGCAATTGAACAACAGAGTAGAAATCCGTGAATCGGTTTGATAAACGACAGCAATTAATAAATTATCTGACAACCAACTGAGGTAAAGGAACGCTTGAAGCAATAAGAAACTGGAAAACCAATTTTTCAGCAGCGTTTGGAGAGGAATTTATCGTAGACAGATGTTTTCGTTATGATATATTGTGAATTCTCACTAACGTTCGATAAATTAGAGTTTTCAATTGTACGGCTAATGACACAACAGCGTATCCGCGCGTAGACTGTGCCTACCACGACTGCTTGTATCAACATTGACTTTTTGTAGTATTTTTAAACCTTTTGTGTACATGTATTGTGTGTGTGTGTGTGTGTGTGTGTGTGTGTGTGTGTGTGTGTGTGTGGTCGTATGATGTTTATTTAAAGATATAACACGTAAAGATCATTACGTTAGTAGTATCCTTTATTTTTCACAGTAAATGGTCATTAAATAAATAAATGTTCATGTCAGTAAACTGACTATCGCGCGGATAGTGATGTTAACAGTGAAATGAATTACTGAGCGCCAGAGAAATCTATTAATTTATCTTAAAATTTAATTGACACTTCTCTAAAACAATGACACTCGTATTACGATATTTCATCTTGTTATACAATTAACCCACACACAATTACAATAACTTTACAGTAACTTTACCTTGTCATTTCTCATCATTTTGCCAATAACTTTATAAAAATAAACTCTTGTCATTTTACACACTCTTGTATAATACTCTTTTAATGGAACACAAACTCAACAAATTATTCAGATAAACCGGCAACATCTCGGAACGTATGTAGTCGCATAATTTATCCCAGACCCGTGGTGCCCATCCCCCAAGACCAGTAACGCAGTGCCCCAAAATTTCTCACTTCCCCCTTCAATTTTCATCTTCAGTCTATGCCTCAAATATATAATTCATAACAACTTTGTAAATCACCAAAAGCCTTGAAATATTTACTTTTATTCATTGAAAAACTATGTTACATTATTAATCAGAATCAATAAACTATAATTAATATTGAATTAGAATGTATCAAAAGCTGTATAAAACAGACAATTCAATTTAAAAATAAAAATTTTTAACTCTTTTACCGCTTTCTGAGCTTTTAATTCCAAATTTACGTTTTTTTACAAGTTTAACATTTTATTATTTCGATATATCGATATTACTTCGATTTTCAATATTTTATAAAAAATTTTATAATAAGTTTAAAGGAAATAAAAAAATAGATAAATAGACTGGTTTTATTTTTACACATGATTATTTGAAATTGAATAACATTGATGGAAACAAATATAATTTCATTGGTTGAAACAAGCCCTTCTACTTTTCCTCCAGAGTTCTAGTGGTACAACTTGGGCCGTAATCCCCCATTCTGGAAACCCCTGTGCCAGACATTTCTCCAGGGCTTTAGAACATTGCGTTATCCTGTTGATTACACAATACATGACAAGTGATAAGTATAGACTACTGGGTGTGTTGTTTGTTTACAGTGCCAATGCCGCATCAGCGTTAGACTATTGACATCAGAATTGCAACTTTAATACAGATGTAGCTGAAGCTCAAATTGTCATTTTCATAATATGGATGTTGCGCATTGGAAGCTCTTGAGTATCTTGAGTTGTTCCAAAAATGCTATGTAGAAAAGGCTGGGTTTTAAACGAAAAGAAGTGGACTGTAATTCTGTTGTATGATATGCATTTATTGAAACGTTAAATTTTATAGACCATTGTCGACACGTGCGGATGTTTTGAGGCCATAACGCCCGTAAAATTAGCTTTGAAAGAAGTCGCAGTCCATTTTAAATGGACGCAGGTTGTCTGAATAAATTAGTGAGTACGATACATGAAAATAATTAAGAATGATCCAGAAGCCGCGGCTGGAAGAGAGATTTTTAACGAGAGTACAGCTCGGAGTCTGGTTAGAAACTAACTTAACTTGTCTACCGTCAGTAAAGCTGACTGCCGGCAGTACTTAATAAGCAAGTGACGTCATCCGCGCGTGTCGCATTGCAGTGGTACGGCGCACAGCTGATAAATAAAGTACAAAGTTTGAACATACTGCCCGCTCAAAATCGGGACGATTTTGTAAATTAAACATTAAATTAATAATATAATAGTTAGATTTACATGGCAAAAATAATACAACAATTGGCGTATTGGCTACAGCGCAATGACATAATAACAATAATATGATTAACATGATAAATTCAATTAATAATTATAAGGTACATAAGAAATCAACCCTTATGCAAATAGCAAGGGCAAACTGACAGTAAAATTACCCAAAACATAATAGTAACACAGTACAGATAATAATACAATGATTAGGGGGGGTGAAGTTGATCGCCTGCACGTGGTGCCCCCTGCATAAACTAAACGATCAACAAAGGTTCGCCTAAAGCACGCTGACCAAAATGATACAAAAGAACCTTGCCAAAAACACCAACGGCCCTTTTCAGGGCCTTGACACGGACCTAAGTATCCTGTATTGGAATGCCGGAGGTCTTAGCAACGATAAATTTTTACAATTTAAACGAAGCATCTGCCAAATTGATGAGGATCTATATGTTATAGTAAAAGCAGGGGCTGCGACTGAATTCTCTGAATTTTACCAAACTACCGGATACTGCAGCCATATTTTACCTCGATCACGACAAGTCGCCTCGGGGATAATTGTTGGAATTAAAAATAATCTCTGCTCTAAATTTGAGATAATCCATGAGATGCAAGACGATGACAAAGTGGAAATAATTCTAGCCCATATATGGAAAAATAACAAACATTTCACAGTCATACGATTATACAACCCTCCTGGCAATATTCCATCCCTTGATGCAATTGAATCAATGATCCAAGCAAATAGCATAATCATAGGTGATTTTAATAGGTGATATTAATATATATTTATATATAAATATTTATAATAATAATAGTATGTTTTTCTTTTTTTATAATTAATAAAAAAAAAAGAAAAACATACTATTATATATATATTATATGTGAATATATAAATGTGGTAATACAGTAATATTAATATTAATATTTTTAATTTAACTGAAAACATACTATATAAAATCATAAATATTAAAAAACCAGGATTACTCAAATGAGTGAATATTATTGTAAAGGATCTGATTACAAAGGTTTGATGCCATGATTTATAAATTAATGTGAAAATAAAAAAATAAATATATCTCAAAAAATTCACCAGCCATGAATTCTTATTTTTACTGTGAGGAAACATCGATTAAAAATAATACATTTTTTAGTGAATATTGCTTTAAAGGGATTGTTTGACATTTTGGAAAACTATGTTATTAATAAATAGGTAAAAAGAGGAGTTTTATTCTAGCTTGTAAATTAAATATATAATTATATTACATGCATAACTTTAAATTGATTGAAAATTATCTAAACGATAATTATCCATAGCGCAGTATTAAGTATTATTAATTATTAATTTTAGAGATAATAAATTTATTTATAGGGGACAAAATTCGTGCCAGCAGTTGCGGTTACACGATTCTCTAAATTTAGTTATATTAGTTTCAGTTAAAAATAGATTAATATTAAGTTTTTTAAATTTTGGTGAAATAATGTATAAATATGTGTTTACTTTTATGTCTGAGAAACTTTTAT
This sequence comes from Magicicada septendecula, assembly GCA_034769895.1. NCBI lineage: Eukaryota > Metazoa > Arthropoda > Insecta > Hemiptera > Cicadidae > Magicicada > Magicicada septendecula. Next base: position 171,087,113 of record CM068375.1, read on the forward strand.
TTAATACTAGGATTAGATACCCTATTATTGAAAGTGTAAATAAAATAACTAGATTATTAATAGTTATGATCTTTAAATTCAAAGAATTTGGCGGTAATTTATCTAATCAGAGGAATCTGTTTTGTAATCGATAATCCACGATAGATTTTACTTTATATAAATTTGTATACCTCTGTCAAGAATGCTTTATCAGAATAATTTTCATTTATTTTATTAATAAAATGTCAGGTCAAGGTGCAGTTAATTTTAAAGAAAGAATGGATTACATTATTGTAAAAATGAATTGTTTTCTGTAATGAAAATCATGAAATTGGATTTGAAAGTAAATTTATTAAATATAGTTTTTTGAGTTTAGGTTCTAAATTATGCACATATCGCCCGTCACTCCCACTATAAAGTGGGATAAGTCGTAACAAAGTAGCTGTACTGGAAAGTGTGGCTAGAGTGCAAATTAGAGCTTAGGGCATATTATTTACACTAATAAAAATTATTGATTTATCAATATAATTTGAATAATAATTTAAATTTATGATTAATTTATTGAGATTATTTTAAATAAAAATAATTATTTAGTTTTAGTACTATTTATGGAAAAAATATTTTTAATTATACTGTGAAGATTAAATAATAAATATAAAAAAGTAAAATTATAATTTGTACCTTTTGTATCAGGGTTAATTAATTATATATAAAAATTTATTTTTCCCGAATTATAGTGATTTAAGATTATTTGTTAATTATTGTAATATAAATATTAATAAAATAATTTTAGTGATGAAACTTCTTTCGAACTATAATATTTCTGGTTTCTTAAGAATTAAATTTAATTTAAAATAAATATTATAACTTATATTTTAATATAAGGTTTTATATTTATTTAATTATATTGAGGACAAGCTAAATATAATTTCTATAATATCTTAAGTTTTAATTAATTAAATAGGCTTGTAATTAGCCTTTTTATGTGAGTAAGTTAAATTTTATTTTTTATTTAAATACATTATTATATTTTAGGTATATATTAAGAAAATTAAATTAATAAAAATGTTTTTATTAAAATGATTAAATTAGTAAATTACAATAAATTGTATTTAAGAATTAGGCAAATATAATTTTCACCTGTTTACCAAAAACATGTCCTTTAGAAAAATATTAAAGGTCTATTCTGCCCAATGATATTTTAATGGCCGCGGTAAATTGACCGTGCAAAGGTAGCATAATAATTAGTCTTTTAATTGAAGGCTTGTATGAATGAATGGATGAAAAATTTTCTTTTTTAATTAAAATAGATTGAATTTAAAGTTTAAGTAAAAAATCTTAAATAAATAAGTGGGACGAGAAGACCCTATAGAATTTTAAATAAATTTATTTTACTAGAGTTTAGAATTAACAACTGGAAAAATTATTTTATTTTTTGTTGGGGTGACATTGTAATAAATAAAACTTTAAATGAATTTTTCATAAATTAATGTTTAATTGATCCAATTTTTTTGATTATAAGATTAAATTACCTTAGGGATAACAGCGTTATTAGTTTGGAGAGTTCATATCGATAAATTAGATTGCGACCTCGATGTTGGATTAAGAAAAGAGTTTAGAGCAAAATCTAAATATTCTAGGTCTGTTCGACCTTTAATTTCTTACATGATCTGAGTTCAAATCGGCGTGAGCCAGGTTGGTTTCTATCTACTAATATATTTTTGATATTAGTACGAAAGGACCATGTCAAATAATTTAATTTATTCTATTTTAGCAAAAAGTGCATTAAATTTAGAATTTAATTATGTAATAATATTACATGTAGAAAATGTTTATAATTACTATTTTAATTACTGCCTTGTTTATTTTAATTGGTGTTGCATTTTTAACTTTGATGGAGCGTAAGATTTTAAGATATATTCAAATTCGTAAGGGTCCAAATAAAGTAGGATTTATTGGTATTTTACAACCATTTTCAGATGCTATTAAGTTATTCTTAAAAGAGAGAAATATGCCAATGCTATCTAATTATTTAATTTATATAATTAGACCTGTGTTAGGTTTATTTAATTCTTTACTATTATGAGCTATTTACCCATATGTAATTAATTGTGTTTCATTTAATATGGGTATAATATTTTTTTTTTGCACAAGAATAGGAGTTTATAGTCTAATAATTACAGGCTGATCATCAAATTCTAATTACGCTATATTGGGTTGTATTCGATCAATTGCCCAAACTATTTCATATGAAGTCAGTCTTGTATTAATTATTTTGTGTCCTGTTGTGATAATTGAAAGTTTTAATTTAATTGAATTTTATTTTTTTCAACAATTTAAGTTATATGATTAATATTTCTATTTTTTCCTTTGAGAATTTGTTGAATTTCATCAGCGATAGCTGAAACTAATCGATCACCATTTGATTTTTCTGAGGGGGAATCCGAATTAGTTTCTGGATTTAATGTTGAATATAGAGGTGCAGGATTTGCATTTATTTTTTTAGCTGAGTATGTTAGAATTATCTTTATGAGTATAATATTTTGCTTAATATTTCTAGGTAGAAAAATTAATTCTTTAGTTTTTCCTATTCAATTAACATTAATTTCATTTTTATTTATTTGAGTTCGAGGCACTCTACCTCGTTATCGCTATGACAAGTTAATATATTTAGCATGAAAATCATATTTACCAGTAAGTTTAAATTTATTGATTTTTTTTTCATGATTAAATCTATTATTTAATTCATTAAAAATTGTCTTATTATCAAGTTAATAGAATTAATTTTCTTTTCTTTACTTTCAAAATAAATGCTTTATTTATAAGCTAATTAACTAGTTAATTAATTCATCTCAAAAAAATTTAATTATTGGATCTAAAACAAAATATATAAAATAAATCGTTGTTAAAAATATTCCGATCTTAATATATGGGTATTCAACAGGACAAGCCCCAATCCAAGTTAATAAAACTAGAATAATGAGCAAGTATCAAAATAAGATTTGATTAATAGGATAACTTAATAGTCCTATAAATTTTGAATTGTTTATGAAGGGAACAAAAATTAAAATAAAAATTGACATAAATAATGCAATTACTCCTCCTAATTTATTAGGAATAGATCGTAGAATTGCATATGCAAATAAGAAGTATCATTCTGGTTGAATATGTTTTGGGGTAACTAGTGGGTTTGCTGGAGTAAAATTATCAGGGTCACTTAATTTATATGGTTCAAGTATAATATAACAAGAAAAAATAACTAAAATTAATAAAAACCCTAGTATATCTTTAATGGAAAAATAAGGATGGAATGGAATTTTATCATTATTTGAATTAATTCCAAGTGGATTATTTGACCCTATAACATGCAAGAAAATAAGGTGTACAATTGTTAATGCTAAAACAATAAATGGTATAATAAAATGGAAAGAATAAAATCGGGTTAATGTTGCATTATCAACAGCAAATCCTCCTCAAATTCAATTCACTAAGTCTGTCCCAAGATATGGAATTGCTGACAATAAATTTGTAATGACTGTTGCTCCTCAAAATGATATTTGACCCCATGGAAGAACATAGCCCAGAAAAACCGTGGCTATTAAAATTAATAAAATGACCACTCCTACAGCTCAAGTTTCAAAATTTGTATATGAACCATAGTATAGTCCTCGTCCAACATGTAAATAAACACAGATAAAAAATAATGAAGCTCCATTTGCGTGTGAAATTCGTAACATCCATCCATGATTAATATCACGACAAATATGTCTTAATCTATTAAATGCACTTGCTACATCTGCATTGTAGTGTATTGATAAAAATAATCCAGTTAAAATTTGAATAACTAAACATATTCCTAATAACGATCCATAATTTCATCAATATGATAAATTCGTAGCTGCCGGTAAATCAATTAGTGAATTATTTATTATTTTAATTAATGGGTGTGTACGTCGAGTGATGCTTAACATTTGTTAAAATTTTCTCCGTAAAGGAGATAATTTAATTCTAATAATATTCACAACAACAATCAATGTAAATAGAAGATAAATAACTAACATGATAGTTATTATTCCTGACGGAAATATGTATAATTTTTTAATTATAAATCTATCAAATAAATTATTTATTTCCAATAATTTATTAACGCTATCTATCTTAAATCTAATAATATTTATAGTTATAATCAAAATTCAAATAATCGTGTTTGATATTAATAATTTTATTGAAAAATAAAATTTTTCATTTGAAGCAATTCTTGATATATACATAAATAAAATTAATATTCCTCCAATAAAAACAAGAAATAAGATATAAGAAAAAAAATAAGAATTTATATAAAATATACAAATAATTCTAGTAAGCATTTTTTGTATTAATAAAATAGACCCTATTGATAATGGGTGCTTCATAAAAATAAAATTTATTAATAATAGAATTGTAATTGATATTATAATTTTCATACAGAAGATAATTTAATAAAAATGTAAGCTTTGGGTGCTTAAAATGATTTTTTACTCTCTTCTGAAGTTTTAAAATTATTACTTTATCTTAGATTTACAAGATCTAAATTTTTTTTAAACTATTAAAAAATTAATCTATCACTACCTTTATTATATTTAATTATATTTATATCGGGCATTATTTCATTATGCTTAAATCGAAAACATATTATAATAAGTTTATTAAGATTAGAATTAATAATTTTAAGATTATTTTGTATATTTTCTGCATTTCTGTCAATTGAATTAAATGATATATATATATTAATAGTTTTGTTAACATTTAGTGTTTGTGAAGGAGTTGTAGGATTGTCAAGATTGATCAATCTGATTCGATCACATGGTAATGATCGATTATTATCAATATCTTTAAAAACATGTTAAAATTAATTTTATTTTCATTATTTTTAATCCCTTTATTATTTAACATATGATTATTAAGAAATATATTAATTCTTTTAATACTTCTTATCATCTTATTCTTCAGAAAAGTTTTAATTATACTAAGATATAATATATATATATAGATAATATTTCATATGGATTAATTATTCTTACAATTTGAATTACTTTCTTAATAATTAATTCTAGTCCTTTATATAAATATAATAATATGAATTTATTTTTATTTATAGTGTTATTATTAATAACATTATTAATTTTATCATTTTGTTCATACAATATTATGATATTTTATATCTTTTTTGAGACTAGTTTAATCCCTACTATAATTATTATCATAGGATGGGGATATCAGCCTGAACGAGTAAGTGCTAGATATTACTTGTTGTTTTATACTTTATTTGCATCTCTTCCCATGTTAGTTTCAATTATATGTATATACAGAAATAATATGACTAACATTATAATGTTAATGGGATCAAATAATAAGTTTACCTATTTGGGGATAACGTTAGCATTCATAATTAAGGTTCCATTATTTATATTTCATTTTTGATTACCAAAAGCTCATGTTGAAGCACCTGTTTCTGGTTCTATAATTTTGGCTGGAATTCTTTTAAAATTGGGAACTTATGGTTTAATTCGTGTTATATATATTATGCCAGTAATATTTATTAATTATAGATTCATCTGGATTTCTATTTCATTAATAGGGGGAATTATAATTAGATTATCATGTATAATGCAAATTGATATAAAATCTATAATTGCATACTCTTCTGTAGCTCACATAAGATTAGTTATTGGAGGAATTATAACAATAAATATATGAGGTATTTTTTTTTTTTTTTTTTTTTTTTTTTTTTACGGGGGAGGAAAAATGCATTATGCACCATCAGGAGACACCCGACTGGTCTCCCGGTGTGTGGGACTCGCACCCACTAAAAAACCTCCACTTTACAGGCAGGGAACCCCCCCTGGAACAACTATTCGTATGGCTTCAGGGTGGCACCTCGTATTGTGCCTACAAGGCTTCTACAGCTTTATCTATATCATCGACCTGTGAGACGGTCCAGTTCAGGCTTCTTTTGCCGCAGAACCATCCTCACGAAGGTCACAACCATGTCCCAGTTCTCTTTGCTGTTGAGCATGACGTCTATGATGTTATCAGGCGTCATGGGGCCAATCTCCGATTCGAGCCCTCGCCTCTCCAGCACCCACCGTTGACACTCGAAAAAAGTATGATGAGCGTCATCAGAGTCTGAGTCGCCATACACGCACGACGGATCCTCCATCTTACCCATCCTTCGCAGGTATGCACAGAAATAACCATGCCCTGTCAGGAATTGAGTAAGGTAATAATCTACCTCGCCGTGCGTTCTGTCCACCCATTCAGGGAGGTTCCCAATCAGCCTCGCCGTCCACCTAGCTCGACTCTCCTGCTCCCATCGTAGTTGCCAGCTCCGCATGGAGTGTGCCCTGGCCACTGCTCTTGCTTCTACAAACCCCAAGTCTTCCTTGGTTGTGTAGACCCTCCTTCTCTCCTCAGCCATCAGATCTATTGGCATTACTCCAGCGACGACCAACACTGCTGGTTCCGACACCGTTCTGTAGGAGCTTGCAATCCGAAGTGCTCCTCTTCGTTGTACCGCGGCCATCTGCTTGCGGTATTTTTCTTGCTTCAGTGCGTCGGCCCAGACCTCGCATCCGTAGAGGAGAATCGAGTTTGTCACCGACATCAGCAGTCGCCGTCTTCCTGCAGCTGGGCCTCCGACATTTGCCATTAGTCTGCTTAGCACAGCGACGACCTTAGCGGCTTTCTCCGAGGAACATCGAATTTGCTCCCAGTAGGAAAGCTTAGTATCCAGGTGCACCCCTAGATACTTCACCGCTGGCTTTGATATTATCGCCTTTTCCCCCACCACGAACTGTGTGATTGTGGGTATACGTCGACGAGTGAGCAGCACAATCTTTGTCTTCTCCGTCGCAAGGCTTAGATCGTGTTCGTCCATCCAGTTGCGGACCCTGCGCATGACCTGGTTCAGCATGCGCTGCGCCTCCTCTGCGTCTCTCGCGGTGATCACGGCAGCCACGTCATCAGCATATGCTACCAGAAAGGTATCATCTGGCATCTCCATCCGGAGGATTCCATCATAGAAGGCATTCCACAGGTCGGGGCCCAAGATAGAGCCTTGAGCTACGCCTCCTGTTATCTCTCTGCTGCGTGGCCCATCTGCTGTGTCGTACCGGAGCTCCCTGTCCCTCAAGTAACTTCGTATTATCCGGAGCAGGTAGTTCGGCGCTTGAAAGACGTCCTCCAGAGCAGCTAGCAAGTCTGTCCACCTGGCCGAATTAAAGGCGTTGCGTACGTCCAGTGTAGCGAGTAGCACCATCCTTCTGGAGAAGTGATTACCCCGCTGGGCCACCTGGACGGCATCCACGATCTCCTGTATGGCTCCAATGGTGGATCTGGCCGTTCTGAACCCGTACTGCCTCGCTGACAGATCTCCTGCATCCCGAATTGCCGCTACTAGGCGAGGCCTGAGTAGACGTTCCAGTAGTTTCCCCGCCGTGTCCAGCATACAAAGAGGTCTGTATGCCGACGGGGAATTCGGGTCGCCCTTCCCTTTGCCGACTAAGACTAGTCTCTGGATCTTCCACCTCTTCGGGAAGACTCCGTCTTTGAGGCAACGGTTATACATATTGAGTAGCACCTGGGGGCACGATCTAGCGACCACCCTCAGCACTTCCGCAGGTATACCATCCGGCCCTGGTGCCTTCTTGTTGCGCAGGGAGCTAACAGCTAGTGATAGCTCGTCCTCGCTGAAGATCGGGACGTCTTCCAATGGGCCTGGATACTCCTCACGATCCCTCAGTGGGTGACGAGGAAATAGACCGTCCACGATGAAGCGCATCCGATTCTCGTCTATCCTTGGGCTACGAGGCCGGGCTCCAAGCCTGCTCATTACAAGCCTGTACCCCAGACCCCAGGGATCAGAATCTAGATCATTCCTGAGGGTCTCCCACTTGAGCCGCTTGGTTCTGTTGATGGCCTCCTTCAGTCTTTTCCTGGCGAGCCGATATTCGTCTTGCGCCTCGGCTGCTGCAGTCGCGTTTCTTCGTCTGTTTCTAGTCGCCATGCGACGCGAGCGCAAGCAACGTCTCCTGAGGTCAGCAATCTCGTCTGTCCACCAGTACGCCACTGTCTTACCCCCGCGGAGTCTCGGTCTTCTGGGCATAGACACATCGCAGGCATTCCGTATGAGGCGCATTGTCGCACCGACGACTTCCTCTGTCGGACCCAAGCTGTTCATCACCGCCTCCTTTCCGATCGCGATGACATCCTGCAACAACTCCACGTCCAGTTTGGACACGTTCCAGCCAGGTGTTCGGCTAGGTTCAGCTATGCGCGAATGCTGAACTCTCCGCAGGGTGAAAGCGATATACTGGTGATCACTACCAGTATAGTCTTCCAGCACCTCCCAGTTCATGACGCTGTGCGCCAATGCGTCGGACACCAAAGTAATGTCCGGGATTGTCTCGGCGTAACCAGGTCTTCTAAAAGTTGAGACACCGCCCACATTGGCCACTGCGAGCCCGACTCTTGCTGCCATCTCTAACACGTACCGTCCCCTGGTGCATGTCGCAGGCATTCCCCACTCCACCGCTTTGGCGTTGAAGTCTCCAGCGACCACGCAGGGTCCTTCCATCTCACAAATATATGAGGTATAGCCGGAGCATATTTTATAATAATTGGACATGGTTTATGTTCATCTGCTTTATTTTGCTTAGCAAATATTTCTTATGAACGTTCGGGGAGACGTAGAATCCTAATTAATAAAGGAATATTAAGATTTATGCCTTCAATAACTCTCATATGATTTTTAATATCTTCTAGAAATATTTCATGTCCTCCAACAATTAGTCTAGCAGGAGAAATCATAATTTTAAATAGATTAATGTCTTGAAATTCATTATGTATAGTTTTCTTGTCTTTTTCTTCATTTTTATCAGCTTGCTATAGTTTATATTTATATTCTCATACCCAACATGGAATAATTTTCTCGGGCTGTTACTCCTTCAATTCTGGAAACGTACGTGAATTTTTTTTAATTATTATACATTTAATTCCATTAAATTTAATTATTTTGAAATTAACATTGTTAATATAATTCAAATAGTTTAAAATAAAACATTAAATTGTGGATTTAAAAATATAAATTTATATTGGATCATTACTAAAAATAAACTTAATACATATATTTTCTTAATTTTATTAATTATAAGATTAATAATATTAATTTTATCAATAAATATAATTATTTTTGATTATGCGATTATAATAGAATGACTAATTATTACAGTCAATTCATGTAATATTTATATAACATTAATTTTTGATTTTATATCAACTTTATTCCTTTCAACTGTTATATTTATTTCATCAATAGTTATATTATATAGAGGTGTATATATGATAAGTGATAAATATATTAATCGATTTATTTATATTATTATAATATTTGTTATGTCAATAATATTATTAATTATTAGACCTAATATAGTAAGCATTCTCATTGGATGAGATGGATTAGGGTTAGTATCATATTGTTTAGTTGTTTATTATCAAAATTTAAATTCTAGAAATGCTGGAATATTAACGGCATTAATAAATCGTATTGGAGACGTTATAATCCTTTTATTAATTGCATGAATGATAAATTTTGGATCTTGAAATTTTATATCTTTTATTAATAAAATAATAATGAGTCCAATAATTATACTAGTTATTATTGCAGGATTTACAAAAAGAGCTCAAATTCCTTTTTCTTCATGACTTCCAGCAGCTATGGCTGCTCCAACTCCAGTATCGGCCCTCGTTCACTCATCAACATTAGTTACTGCAGGAGTATATCTAATCATTCGATTCAGAAATTTAATTATATCATTTAATCTAATTCAAGTATTTTTAATGTTATCAGTACTAACAATAATTATATCAGGGCTAGCTGCAAATTTTGAATTTGACTTAAAAAAAATTATTGCATTATCAACTTTAAGACAATTAGGAATTGTAATATCAATTTTAATATTTGGCTATCCAATATTATCTTTTTTTCATCTTATTATTCATGCTCTATTTAAGGCATCACTTGTTTTATGTGCTGGAGTATTGATTCATAGATTAATAAATAATCAAGATATTCGTATAATGGGCTGTATAAGTTATAATATACCAATAACTAGAACATTCATAAATATTGCTAATTTATCATTATGTGGCATACCCTTTATGAGAGGGTTCTACTCAAAAGATTTAATTATAGAAATAATATGCTCCAGAAATATTAACTTTTTAATTTTATTATTGATGTATGTTGGAATTGGAATAACATCCTTTTATTCTGCCCGATTAACATACTTTTCAATAAATATAAATTTTAGTTATTATAATTTTAGTTCACAAAATGAGTCATTTAATAGTATATTAAAGAGAATCATGATTTTATCTATTTATTCAATTTTATCAGGATCTATATTTAGATGAATCATGTTTAATAATCCTGCAAGAATTATTCTTCCTATCGAAGGAAAGATAATAGCAATGGCTCTATCTTTTCTAGGATTATTAATTGGATATGAAATATCTATGGTTTCATCTATAGTAAAGAGATTTACAAGAGAGTTTATAAGTTCCATATGATTTTTAAAACAACTATCAACCTTTCATACTCAATTTCTTATTTTAAAAAATTCACTTATATTTCAAAAATCAATTGACATGGGGTGAGGAGAAAAAATTGGACCTCAAGGCATGATTGAATTAATAAAATTAATCATAATATTTAATATTAATATAAGAAAAAATAATTTCAAAATTCAAATAATAACATTTATTGCTTGATTTTTAATTATTATATATTTAAATAGCTTAAGCATTAGAGCATAATATTGAAGATATTAAGGTAATAAATATTTTTAAATATTTATAAGGTTTTCCCTCTCTTTTCAATGAAAATGAAATGTTTTATAAACATTATAAATAAGGAAAAAACGGAGTTTAACAGCTTTAAAAGCTAGTTAGCAGCTGCTTTTATTCCTATTTCCTTTTAATTGGAAATTATATGTTCAATAACTTTATTAACAATAAAGTGCCTTATTTTTGGCTTCAATTAATAAACAAAGGAATAAAGATTCTTTTTTTAGGTCGAAACTAAATGTATTTATTACTTCATTGCTTTTAAGAATGGCTAATATGAGCACCTATTGATTGCAATTCAATAATTATGATTAAATACATCCCCATTAAATTCAATTTAACATATTATGTTTTCATTCATGATATAAACCCAATATTAAAAATAATAAAAATAACAATATCACTAAGTAAATTTCAATAATATTAATAGTTGTTATTACAATAACCATGGGCATAATAATTACTAATTCAACGTCAAAAATAAGGAAAATGACTGCAATTATAAAAAAATGTCTTGAAAAAGGAATTCGAGATGACTCAAAAGGATCAAATCCACACTCAAATGGAGATGATTTTTCACGATCAATAATTGATTTAGTTGACACAAAATATAAAAAAGTTATTAAAGTAAATAAAATTAATAATATCATAATACAATAACCTACAACATTGAAAATTATTCTATTTAAAAATTAATCCTTTTAATTGGAAGTTAAATATACTTATATACTAACAGAATATTTATCTACCTCATCAGTAAATTGATACATATAAAAATAGTCAAACAATATCAACAAAATGTCAATACCAAGCAGCTGCTTCAAAACCAAAATGATGAGTTTTAGAGAAATGAAATTTCAATTGACGCAATAAACAGATTATAATGAACGTTCTTCCAATAATAACATGAATTCCATGAAATCCTGTTGACACAAAAAATGTTGATCCATATACGGAATCTGAAATACAAAACGATGATTCAAAATATTCATATACTTGAAGAATAGTAAAATAAATTCCTAATATCAAAGTTAACAAAATACCATAAACAGATTCGTTATGTTTACTTTCTATTATGGAATGATGAGCTCACGTAATTGTTACTCCAGAACACAATAAAATTATAGTATTTAATAAAGGAATTTGTATTGGATTAAAGGGCATAATTCCAGAAGGAGGTCAACTTATCCCAATTTCTATAACAGGTCTTAATCTTCTATGAAAAAATCCCCAAAAGAAAGAAATAAAAAAGAAAATCTCTGACACGATAAATAAAATCATCCCTAATTTTAAACCCCTCACTACAACTATTGTGTGAAGTCCTATAAACGTCCCTTCGCGCGAAATATCACGTCATCATTGAATTATAGTTAAAATCAAAATTAAAAATCCAAAAAATAATAAAATAAAATTTTGTATATGAAATATTATTACTATACCAGAAACAAAAGTCAGAGCCCCGATTGAACCCGTTAAGGGCCATGGTCTACAATCAACTAAATGATATGGATGATTATTCATTAAGATATTTCTCTATAATACAGAGTTCTTAGAACTGTAAAAACATAAGATTGAATTACACAAACTGCTGATTCAAATAATATTAACAATATCTGAATTAAAATAATAGATTTATATAAATTTCTAAATTAGTTGATCTATTTCCTAATAATGTTATTAGTAAATGGCCAGCAATTATATTTGCTGTTAGACGGACAGCCAAAGATCCCGGTCGAACTAAATTTCTGACAGTTTCAATGCATACTATAAAAGGTATTAAAATTATTGGAGTCCCTATTGGAACTAAATGACAAAACATATGATTTGTATTGTTCAAAAATCCAAATAAAATAAAAGTCAACCAAAGAGGAAGAGCTAAACTAAGAGAAAATACTAAATGTCTTGATCTAGTGAAAATATATGGAAACAATCCGAGAAAATTATTGAATAGAATGAAAATAAATAAAGAACAAAACAATAATGATCTACCAAAAGATCCTGAACTTATTAGTAAATTTAATTCAAAACTTATTGTATTTAAAACTTTATTAATATAAATTATATAACGACTAGGAATATATCAAAACCCTATAGGTATAAATAATAATAAAATTAATGAGCTTAATCAATTTAATGAAAATAATCCTGTTGATGGATCAAAAGTTGAAAATAAATTTGTTATCATAATCAGTTATATAAATTATTTAAATTATCAGTTAAATTTATCTTTGGAATTTTCATAAAAGAAAAATAAATAAAAGTTATAATTAAAGCAACAATTAACAAAAAAAAAGAAAAACAGAAAACATCAGTTTATTGGAGATATTTGTGGAATAGAAAAATACCATTCTTAGTTTCTTGAATCTGACAGATTGATGTTTTATAATAAACTAACTTTTCATCATTAAAAGTAATCGTTAGTTACTATAAATTGGTTTAAGAGACCATCACTTACTTTCAGTCACTTAATGAATAGTTCATTAATCAATCAATAAAACAATTTATACCAACTCTTTCAATAACAATAGGCATGAATCTATGATTTGCTCCACAAATTTCAGAACATTGACCAAATGATATACCAGGTAGATTAATAAATATTCTTGCTTGATTTAATCGACCAGGTACAGCATCCACTTTAATTCTCATAGATGGCATAGCTCATGAATGAATAACATCAAATGATGAAATCAATAATCGAATTTGAGTACTAAAAGGTAAAATCGTTCGATTATCTACTTCTAATAAACGGAACTCTCTAATTAATATTTCATTTTGAGATTTTATATAAGAATCAAACTCAATATTTAAAAAATCTGAATATTCATATGATCAATATCATTGATGACCAATAATTTTTAAAGTTATTAAAGGTTTATTAATTTCATCCAATAAGTATAATAATCGTAAGGATGGGAATGCAATAAAAATCAAAGTTAAAGCTGGAAGAAGTGTTCAGAAAAATTCAATTAACTGCCCCTCTAATAAAAGTCGATTAACAATATTATTAAATATAATAACTGTTATTATATAAGTAACAATTGAAGTGATAATAATTAAAATAGTTAAAGTATGATCATGAAAAAATATTAATTGTTCCATTAATGGTGATATAGCATCTTGCATATTAACATAAGATCAATTAGAAATTTCTAACAAAAATTATTTATATATGAATCTTAAATTCATCGCACTTCATCTGCCATATTAGAATTGAACTAATAATGGAATCTCACTATATGAGTGCTCAGACGGAGGAAGTTTATGTAACCATTCAATAGAAGAATTTATATTAGTTGAATATAAAATCAATCGATGTGAAATAAATCTTTCTCAAATAATAAACAATAAAAATAAAATCCCAATAAATGAATTCTTCTTCCAATAGAGGATATAATATTTCATGATATAAATGCATCAGGATAATCTGAGTACCGACGTGGTATGCCTCTCAATCCTAAAAAATGTTGGGGAAAAAAGGTTAAATTTACCCCAACAAACATGATTAAAAAATGAATTTTTAATCAATTAGAATTTAAAGATAATCCAGTAAATAAAGGATATCAATGAATAAATCTTCCTAAAATTGCAAACACTGCACCTATTGATAACACGTAATGAAAATGGACCACAACATAATATGTGTCATGTAATACAATATCAATTGATGAATTAGCTAAAATCACCCCAGTCAACCCACCAATAGTAAAAAGAAAAACAAATCCTACTGCTCATAAAATTGAAGGTCTTATCTTGATTTTAACTCCTCTCAAGGTTGCTAATCATCTAAAAACTTTAATTCCAGTTGGAACAGCAATAATTATTGTAGCAGAAGTAAAATAAGCTCGTGTATCAACATCCATACCAACTGTAAATATATGATGTGCTCAAACAACAAATCCTAAAATACCAATTGATATTATAGCATAAATTATTCCTAGTGACCCAAAAGATTCAATCTTTCCTCTTTCTTGAGTAATAATGTGCGAAATTAGTCCAAATCCAGGCAAAATTAAAATATATACTTCAGGATGTCCAAAAAATCAAAATAAATGTTGGTATAAAATTGGATCTCCTCCACCTGAAGGATCAAAAAAAGAAGTATTTAAATTCCGATCAGTTAATAACATTGTAATTGCACCAGCCAAAACTGGTAATGAAAGCAATAATAAAAAGGCAGTAATTAATACCGCTCATACAAATAAAGGTAACCGATCCATATATATTCCCGTTGATCGTATATTAAAAATTGTTCTAATAAAATTAACTGCACCTAGGATTGAACTAGCTCCGGCAAAATGTAAAGAAAAAATAGTTAAATTAACACAAGATCCTGAGTGTGCAACGCCTCTTGACAATGGAGGATAGACTGTCCAACCAGTGCCTGCACCTCTATCAACTATTCTACCAATTAATAATAATGTTAATGAAGGTGGTAATAATCAAAAACTTATATTATTCATTCGAGGAAAAGCCATATCAGGAGCACCAATTATCAAAGGGACCAATCAATTCCCAAATCCTCCAATCATAACTGGCATCACTATAAAAAAAATTATAACGAAAGCATGAGCAGTAACAATCACATTATAAATTTGATCATCTCCAATGAAAGATCCAGGAATGCCTAATTCAACACGAATAAGAACTCTTAAAGTTGTACCCACTATTCCTGATCAAATTCCAAAAATGAAATATAATGTTCCAATGTCTTTATGATTAGTTGAGAAAAATCACTTATTCATAACTAATCATTGATTTATTCCCAATTGAGATGACTGAATCAGGTAATAAACTGTAAATTTATTTATGGATATATTTTCCTCTCAATAATCTAATCTTTCTTCCTAATTTTTTTTATTTTTATTCTTTCTTCAGTCTTATATTTAACAATAATATTAAATTGCAAATTTAAAGGTGATTAAAATAAATCTAAGGCTTACAAGAAATTATATTTTTAACTTTGAAGGATAATAGTTTTATTAACTTAAAACCTTATTAATTCATAATATTAAATAAGGTTACAACTATAAATCCAATCAATAAAGAATTTACTATAAATAATGTTTTATTTAACCCAAAAGTTGACAACTTTAAAGATATATTGTTTATCATCAGCCCTGTCATTACAACTCGTAAATAATAAAATAACACTAATAAAGCAGTTATTACTAAAATTAAACATAAAAAATACATTTTATTAACCAAAAGACAATAAATTATCATAAATTTTGGGAAAAATCCTAAAAATGGTGGTAATCCACCTATTGACATAAAAATAATTATTAACATTAACGATTTAACCCTATTGTTAAACAAAATAAAAATTTGATTTAAATAATTCATATTATTTATTCAAAACAGATAGCAAGTCAAAAATAAAGAGAGGGAATAAATTAAAAAATATACCAGCCATATATAATTTATTAATATAACCCCTCTAAAAATTCAACTTAAATTGTAAATTGATGAAAATGCTAAAATTTTTCGAATTGATGAATAACACAGCCCCCCCAATGAGCCCCAAATACATGATAAAACAATAAATAAAATCAGTCTTATATCTAGATAACTCAATAAAATAATGGGAATAATCCTCTGAACGGTTATAATTAAAAAAGACACTAATCAAGATAACTCATCAATTACTGAAATATATCAATAATGGAATGGAGGAGATCCAATTTTAATTATTAAACTAATTATAATAAAATATTTTACCTGAAATAATATTCCTAAAATAACAACAAACAGGAATAATAATCTTGAACCCATTCTCTGAATAATAAAATATTTAATTATTGACTCAGATGAGTAAACTCTCATTTTATTCATTATAAAAGGCAAAAATGATACCATATTTATCTCGACTCCCATTCAACAACCCAGCCAATTGTTTGAACAAATCGTCAATATAATACCAAAAAACAAGAATGCCACAAATACTATATAAGAGGAATTATTTTTAATGAAAAAGAGGATAATTTTCCATAAATGAGGTATGAACCCATTAGCTTAATTTTAGCTTATCTTTTATATGTTGTAGTTTATGAAGAACGTTAATTTTTGATATTAAAAGACAGTTTAATTCTGTCAACATAATAAGAGTATAATATTACATAATTTATTCTATCAAAATAACCCTTTTTGCTCAGGCACCTTATTTTTTTTATTTTTTTTATTTTTATGAATGACTTATAATATCTGGTATACCTTTTATTATACAATAGACTTTCAGCTAATATTTAAATTCGCAACCTCATGAACTCTTTCCCCCATTTTTTTGCATTTCTATTTATTGATTAAAATAAATTTACGGAACTGAATAACTAGTAACAATTAAATATTCAGCTAAAATACAATAATTACATCAATTATTGTACAATCACATTTTGCAAATCTGGTCCATAAAATATATAATTACAGTATGATTATAGTTAGATTAAAAATATTAATGTTAACATTACTGTTTTACCATATTTATATGTTCATATATAATATATATATATATATATATATATATACATATAATAGTATGTTTTTTTTTTATTGAAGTATAAAAAAAGAAAACATACTATTATTATTATAAATATTTATATATAAATATATATTAATATATTATTTATATATATAAATATATATATATTATTTATATATATATAAATATATATACATATATATATATATATATATATGACAGGTTAACACCCGCAGGAAGACGCATAGAACTTTTCATCGACGAAAATTTTCTTGACCTGAAAGACACGCCACCAATCTTCCTGTCATTTGCTGGACAGACTTCCCGACCAGATCTCGTCCTTACGCACCCTAACATCGCACAGAAGACAAAAGTTTACTTGATGGATGACGCAGGAGGCTGTGGACACCGCTCCATTCTCATCAAATGTGCGACAGGAAAAGCCACATACATTAACAAACGTGCCCCTCGGTGGAACTTTAGAAAAGCCGACTGGAGCGAATACGGCAAGATAACAAATGATATTATACAACACGAAATAAATTGGAAATCACCTGAAACATCTATAGAGTCCCTGAACGATGCTATACTGAAATCTGCTCTATTATGTGTACCAAGGGGTCAAGTAAAGGGTTTTCGACCGTTCTGGAATAAAAGACTTTCATCCCTCAAGAAAACTCTCTGAGAAGGAAAGCAGAGAAATCTAAAGAACTATCTGACTGTATCCAACTCCGAAAATCCCAGGCCATACTACGTAAAGAAATTAAACAATCTAAAAGATCGGCCTTCAAAACCTTCCTATCGGAGCTGGATTTCCGGCGCGATGGAGCAAAAGCACACCGTTTTGTCTCAAGGCTAAATAATGACACTGAAGCCAGAGGACAACAACCTTTCAAAAACGGACTCAATCTTATCACAGATCCCAAAAAATAGCTAACACCTTTTGCAAGTACTACGCAAATATAAGCCGAACCCGAAAGACAAGAAACGAAAACAGACACCTGAATAAAAAACCTCTAATGCAATGCCTCAACAAAACCGAACAAAAAATTTGCCTAAGCGATTTTAGCCTCTCCGAACTTGAATTTGCACTATCAAACACAAAGGACAAGAAGGCAGCAGGAGCCGACGCAATCTACCCAGAGCTCCTAAAAAATCTTGGTAACACAGCGAAACTAGCCTTGCTCAATCTCATTAATCTAACGTGGAAAACACGCGTCCCCCAGCAATGGAGGAAAGGGGAGATTATACCTATTACCAAGAAAGGAAAGCCAAGTGATACACCTGAGGGCTACCGCCCCATCACATTAAAAGTGCTTGCTGCAAGGTTGCCGAAAGAATGGTTGTGCGGCGTCTGAACCAGTTCTTTGAAATGAATGCGGTTATTGATGAATGCCAAGCAGGTTTCCAAGCGCACCGATGCACCATGGACCAAGTCGTCTACTTTGCACAAAGTGTTAAGGATGGGTACCACAAGAAAATGTCCTCCCTGGCAGTAATGGTTGACCTAAAAAACGCGTACGACACAGTCTGGAGACCCATGTTGCTTCACAAACTTGCTTTGAGTGGCGTCGCAGGTAACCTTTTTAACTGGATAGCGTCCTTCTTGAGTCAAAGACAAATTCGTGTCCGCTATAATGATTGCCTTTCAGAGTACCGAATTCAACGCCAAGGGCTACCCCAAGGTGCCGTTATCAGCTGCAGCCTATTTAACCTTATGGTCAATGACATTCTGATGGCTGTTCGGTGTGTGCCGGGAGTACAAGCGCTCCTGTATACCGATGACCTTATCATCTGGGCAACTAGCAGCGATATCATGGGTCTTGAAGCAACTATTAATAGTGCACTTGTTAAACTAGAAGAGTGGGCCAAACTAAATGCCATGACGGTAAATACCACCAAGACGACATACCAACTTTTCTCTCTATCAACAAGGCGGCCTACAGTCAATCTGCGCTACTGTGGATCGGAACTCGAAGAGGTGAACATGTCTAAATACCTGGGTGTTAATATAGACACCAGAATGACGTGGAAGCACCATATAGAACAGTCCGCGAACAGTGCATCTAGGCGCTGCCGGCTACTTAAACGACTCACTGCGACTACATGGGGAGCAAATCAAGATGTTCTGACAACTGCATATAAGAGCTACATTCGGCCGCTATTGGAATATGGCGCAGAAGCAACTATTACTGCCTCCAATGCAGCATGCCAGAAACTTCACTTGGTCCAAAATGCAGCCCTTAGAACGATAACTGGTGCGCCGAAATCAACTCCTATACTTGCCATGGAGTCACAACTGCAAGTCGAACCTATCCAAGTAAGACGGGAAAAGCTGTGCCTCATATCCTGTGAGAGATGTAAAAGAGCCTACCAACAACGGTGGAATAACTATAAAACAGCGACAGAAAGGCTGAAAACTCAGAAATGCCCGATTGCGATCTATGAAGAACTCTAACGCAAATACGACATAGAACCAAATGAGGCAGCACCATTTATACATCACCGTGAATTCTTTAGCCAACTCCCAAATGCTAACTTGAAACTCTTCGACCATAATAAGACAAAAACAGAGTCGAATGAAGCCGAGCTTCGTCAAGCAGCCTTACACACTGTGCAAAAACATTTTCCCGCTGAGCAGTGGATACGAATCTACACAGACGGATCCTCTATACCATCTACAGGGGCAACAGGGGCTGGGTTCTACAGCTCTCTATTTGAAGGCCACCTCGCTGTAGGCTAAGCAACTATGACGGAGAGGTAGCAGCCATAAAGGCAGCATCTATTGAGCTTGCCAAGATCTCACCACCTAACAAAGCCGTCTTCCTCGTAGATTCGACTGCAGCGATTCAAAACGTGACCTCAAATGGTGATACAAACTGCTCCCTGACAATTGAGTGTAGGCGAGAACTGCAGAACCTTGTACAATTAGGCTGGCAGATTGAACTGCAATGGGTACCCAGCCATGTCAACATCATGGGAAATGAAAAAGCCGACATCCTCGCCAAAATGGGCGCAGCACTACCTCAGCCGGAGACCCCCAGCTCATATGCATCTGCGAAAGCAAGAATAAACTCCTCAATAAGCCTATGGCTAAAAGAAAAACAATTAAGAGCCTGTGTGGGAAAAAGATGGGCAACATTGGTTACGGAAGGCCCCATCAACAGAACTCTACCCCGAGCAACTAGTGTTGCTCTTTTTAGAACTACAACCGGTCATGACTACCTGGCCTCCCACCTGCACCGCATTGGCGTGTTGTCGTCTCCTGAATGTGTTCTCTGTGGATACGCTTCCATGAATGCGGATCACCTAATTGCATGTCCAGCCTTGATCTCAGACACGCAAGTCCAAGACGAAGATGGTACGGCAAGGCTCTCACGTCTCTACTGGTCAGCGCGCCGCCTAATGGCTCAACAGCCAAGGGTGGGCGTTGGCTAGTAAGTAAGTATAATACAATGATTAAGTAGACGTTGATCTTTCCCAAATAATACCCATTGACATTTGCAAAGATTATAATAACAAGTGATAACACCATAAAAAACATAATAATTGCACCATGATATTGACACAACAAACCCCAATCAATTTCATAATATATGACCATTAGAAAATACAATACATACATAGAATAATTGATACCATAAGTAACACTTGTAGTTCTCGGAACTTTGAATATATAAACATACGACAATACAACAACATCCATAAATAATTGATAGTACAATGAAAACACAGTCACTATTGCAATAATAGCTATCGGCACGTAATAATAATACTTACAACGTTAATGATACAATTGACTTGTATGCTCGCCCCGGGGAATGTCTCGGGCGTAGTCCAGGCAATGTGACAAGTTCACAATCCTAGTGCTTCTCGTATGGCACGCATACGACTAGTTTGTTGCCACCGGAAGGGGGCATAATTTGTGGATGGGTCGGCGTAAGATACCTAGCGCGGTGCGAACTTCTGCGACGCGTACTAAGGAATCTTGACCCGGAAAAATTAGTAATTACCCCACGCTTCCACTGTAGTTGGGGGGGGGGGGAATTATCATCCAAAATGAGGACAAGCTGTCCGACATTCAAATTCCTTAACGGGGTGCGCCATTTGTTGCGCTGCTGCAACTGGTGCAGATAATCTCTAGACCACCGTTTCCAGATGGTGTGTGTAAATTTTTGGAGCAGAAGCCATCTGCCCAAATGACTAGCATTGCTTTGGGTATAGTCGGGTTCCGGAAGTGCAGTCAGTGGAGCACCGACCAGGAAATGAGCAGGAGTTAAGGGTTCAGGGTCTCTAGCATCGTCGGACACAGCACATAAAGGGCGTGAATTAAGGCAAGCCTCAATTTGAAAGAGAAGAGTAGAGTATTCCTCAAAATTCAAGATCGTACCGCCTATTACGCGACGCAAATGATATTTAACACTCCTTACACCACTTTCCCACAAACCACCGAAATGAGGGGCTGAAGGAGGGATAAAGGACCACTTGATACCACGGAGACCGCAAAACTCCTGAGAAGCTTGCTCAACTTCCTTTGAGTTTAAAAATTTGTACCAATCATATAAGGTGTGGTTGGCACGACGAAAATTCGTACCATTATCTGAAAATATCTGCGCGGGGATACCTCTGCGCGCGATGAACCTTTTTAAAGCCGCTATAAAGGCGTTGGAAGTGAGATCCGACACCAATTCTAAATGGATGGCCTTTGTGCACATGCATATGAATAACGCGATGTATGCCTTGGACGTGGACTTTGAGCGCTGCCCGCCATGGTGTAAAAGTACAGGACCGGCGTAGTCCACGGCCGACTGGGAAAATGGCCTAGCAGGCGTGACCCTAGAAGGGGGTAATTAACCTAATAGTTGATTCGCGCCTCTAGCCCGGAAACGAAAACAAGTGACACACTTATGTATTACTGAGCGGATATAAGATTTGTCGTGAATGATCCAATATTTGTGCCTGAGCGAAGCTTGAGTTGATTGCACCCCAGCGTGCAACAAACGGATATGTTCATACTCAATTATTAATCTCGTGAGACGAGAGTGCGGGTGCAAAATTATTTGGTGTTTACTCGCGTAGTTAAGTGGGGAGAATTGTAAGCGTCCACCCACTCTTAAAATGCCTGAGTCATCCAGGAAGGGGTTGAGTGCAAGAATTTTACTGCTGCGAGGAAGGCATCGATGTGCCTCAAGTTCCTTAACTTCTATGCCGAAGTGCAACTGCTGAGATTGCCGGGCAAAAAACAAAAGTGTGTCATACAATTCTTGAGCAGACAAAAAGGACGTGGCCCTGTCAACAACCGGGAGCCTAGAGTTGCGAATAAATCTGCGGCAATATGCGAAGACGCGAATGAGCCTAGTAAGGGATGAATAATTTTCAACATAGCTATGTGTTGAGGATGCGACAATTAGTGAGGTTTGAACCTGCTTGCGACGTTCCTGCTCAAGGTCGGGGTAAGCACAGGGAGCATGAATGTCGAAGGCGCTAACGGACCATGAGGCTGACTCATGGGCTAACCAGGACGGACCATGCCACCATTGAGTATGGCAGTGCAAACTACGAGGGAGGAAACCGCGTGATAAAATATCGGCAGGGTTGTCAGTTGATACTACATGATGCCAAGTTCCCCTGCTGCTAACAAGACGCTGTATTTCCGCGACACGGTTGGCCACAAATACCTTTCAGCGGGAAGATTGTTGATGTATCCAATGCAACGCTATCATCGAGTCCGAATAGAGATATAGTCCGTCAAAATCGTAGTTGATGGCGTTTAAAACCTTGGAAGTTAATTGCGCCAGCAATAAACAAGCACAAAGTTCAAGGCGTGGTAGCGTTATCTGTTTCAGCGGAGCGACCCTAGATTTAGCACACAACAAGTTTGACGATATGGCGCCGTTCGAATAGACCGCCCGCACATAAATGCAACACGCGTAACCTTTAGCCGAAGCGTCGGCGAATCCGTGAAGCTGTAATGAACTAATTGGATAATTGTTCGAACTCTTAACCGATCTCGTAATCTTAAAATGAGTGTCGGAAACTAATTGAGAGTATAGTTCTAGCCATTGATTGGCTGATGACCCAGATAGGGGTTCGTCCCAATTTGTGCCCGCCAACCACAACTGTTGTACGAAATGTTTGCAGCAAAATGTAATGGGGGCAATAAGACCCAGCGGGTCGTAAATCCCAGCAATGACCGACAACACGCTTCTTTTGTTGAACACGGTCGCATTATCATCACCCCGAACGGTATATAAAAAATTATCCTTATCAACGTTCCATTGGATACCTAATGTACGCACGTTTTGACCTTTGCTGAAGTCATGGGTTACTTGGGCGCGAAGGGCCATAATCTTATGGTGGTTAGAAAACCACTTATGTAACGTGAAACCATACCTATTTAGCAAATTCACGATCTCCCATTTCATTTTAGCTAACACGTTCGGATCATCCGAACCCGTTATAAGATCATCTACGTAAAAATCATTGGCTATGGCCCTAGAAGCTATAGGGTAGTCGGATTTATTTTCGTAGGCTATCTGAGCCAGACAACGTGTAGCAAGGAAGGAAGCACTAGCAGTGCCATACGTAACCGTCCTTAAAGCGTAATGTTGTAATTCCTTATGCGGCGCGTCACGCCAAACGATGCGTTGCAAGTTTGAATCCTTTGGGTTAACTATTATTTGACGATACATCTTTTCTATGTCTGCAATAAGTACATATCGGTGGGTACGGAACCGAACCATTATCGAGAACAGATCCTGCTGGATCGTAGGACCGACCATTAGATTATCGTTGAGGGACAGATTATTTGTGGTTTTAGCGGAGGCGTCAAATACCACGCGCAATTTAGTGGTTAGGCTGGAGTCCTTGAAGACTGCGTGATGGGGCAAATAAAAAATATCTGAGTTGTCAAGCGACAAATCGTAATCATTAAGTGGAGACATGTGACCAAGTTTCAAGTATTCACTCATGAACTCGCTATAATCCTTGTAAAGGATAGGGTTCTGCTTGAACTTGAACACTAGCGATTGGAACCTGCGGATAGCTTCCCGGAGAGAATCTCCCAAATGAGATTTATCAGACCTGCGGGGCAGGGATACCACGAATCTCCCTTCGCGGTTGCGGATAGTGTTTTTCACAAAATGTTTTTCACACGGCGAGTCCTCAGAGCAGGGTTCGCGACTAGAGACCTCCTTCAACTTCCAGAATTCTTTTAGTTGCGAGGAAATCTGACTATCATCCTTGCAGACCATAAAGGACGAAACTGTTTTAGTTATGTCGACGTTGAAGGGTAAATTACCGGCCAAAATAAATCCTAACTTAGTCGCCTGAATTATAGGAAAGTGCGGTCCGCGCATAAATTTAATGGGTTCAATTAGTTGGAGATAATATTGAGCGCCGAGTAGTACATCGACTTGCGACGAGCAGTGTAGGTGTGGATCAGCCAAGAATATGTGCTTGGGTAAATTCAAAGAGGCAAGATCGAACGACTCCGCCGGTAAATCATTAGTTATACTGGGTAGTACGGTACACTGTACGTTTAACGTAAAGGGTTTATAGCGAGAATGTAGCTTTACCTTTGTACTAAAGTCAGCCTGGGAAAGCGAGTTGTTTATACCCGTGATGGGCAGTTGCGATTTAACCAATTGAAGGCCCATTCTGCGGGCAAAATCCATTGTGCAAAAGTTTGCTTGCGAGCCAGAATCCAGTAAAATTCTAACTGGTAATTTTCTACCGGCCTTATTAGTGGTCATACAGACGGCGGTGGATAACAATATTGATTTATTTGTTTGTAACTTTAGTGAGCATTGGTTATTGATGGAAGATCCGTCCTTGTTGGGGACATGAATTGTGGTGTGGTGACGCTTAGCACATTTTTTACAAGAAAATTTTGATGAGCATTTTGAACTTTCGTGACCCGGACGAAGGTAATTTAAACAAAGTTTGTTTTTTACTATGACGTTTCTTCTGTCAGGGACAGAAATCGATGTGAATTGTAAGCAGTCGATAATTCTATGTTCGCCGTTACATAGTCTACATAAATTGTTTCTGATATGAGAATGAAATGCCCCCCTAGGAGCGCTTATCTGTTTAACTGCCTTGCGATAAGGAGACTTATCGCTGTTATTTAACTTGCTCGTTGAGGTAGTCGCGTTATCAATATTTTGTAACAATTTTCTGCGTAAATTTAAAAAATTCATAAAACTGTTAAAGTCAGAGAATTTATGTTCCGACAAACTCTCTTTCCACAACCGGAAAGTGTAACTGTCAAAATTTTTAGCTAAGTAATGTATGACAATAATTTCGAATGTGTTAACTGACAGGTTGAGATTATTTAAAGCATTTATATTGGCTGAGATTTCATCAATGAATTTAGATATGCTGACTTGGGATTCTTGTTGAATCAATGGTACGTTCAGGACATTCCCGACATGGTGGGCGGAGACAATTAGCTTACTGTCATATCTATTTTTCAACAGATCGATAGCCACCGCGTAATTCTCATGAGTGATTGGTAATGACTTTATTACGTTAAGCGCCTCGCCATATACTGACGAGTGCAAATAGTGAAGCTTCTGTATGTCCGTCAGATCGGCTCTGACGTTAATTAGTTCAAGAAAAATATGGTAATAATGCTGCCACTCAATAATACTACCCGCAAACCGTGGTAATTTGATCGGTTCCAACTGAATGGGGGGTGTTTTAAGATGTTTACTTTCAGCATTAATTAATGGTTTCTGGTTCATATGCTCAACTTGCTCCAGCAGGTGTTGCAATTTACACTCTATGTTACAAAGATCGTCTTCCGTTTGTACCCTATCACTCGCTAAAGCAAAGTCCGCTTCCTCGGATTCGATTTGGGATTGAATCTCATCGTATTTGGTGGATAATTCCATCAAATGTTGAAGTTTTATTTTTAGCGCATGATGATCGCTGGTTTCCAAATCAAAGTTATCCGCAAAAGTATTTACGCGGGATATTGAGGCTTTAATTGTGCCTCGTTTTTTTATTAGAGCCTTTACATCTGCCATTATTACAATTTAAGAAAAAAGAAAAATACTTTGGAAGAATTTGAGCATAGAGCATGTGAACCATAAACCTAAGTTTTGATAAATCTGAATACGTTGCGGTAGCTAGCGATAGATATTTATATGAACATAATACTTGCTAGAATATATGCTTACTCTCTCTATTAATCAAACTTTGTTGGCAATTAAAAATTATTAAAATCCTGAATTTAAATGATAGTAACATATATTTTTATCTTTGATGTTTGAACTCACAATGAACTGCCAACCACTTACTAACTTGTATTGTGTAATGATGGTGTGTGTTTATACAAGGGTGTTAAAAAATAACTGCTAAATGTAAAATATTGCTTGAAACGTTAAGTATGAGTAAAAAGTTCATAGTCACGTGGACGTTGCTCCAGACGTGATGAAGCTGGCTTCGATCCCGTTGCTCGATCCTGTTAGGAGCTGCTGCACCTCCTGTCTCTACTGGTCAGATGACGCCTTGTGTTGTAGCCCTCCATAATTTAAAGCTGTGGAACTTTTTTACGTGAAATCGCAAATGCTGTCCTGCCGTGTCCCGTCGTTTCTGGTCTACTGCTCCGCCAAGTCTTGTCGTGTTGATTGTGATGTAATTTACAAAAATGGTGTCGCTCAGGACGAAAATGGTGTCGCTTGTGGACGAAAATGTGGTCGCTCAGGACCAAGAAATGCCCGTAAGGCCAAAGTAATATGCGGTCGCTTGTGGATCAAGAAATGCTGCCCGTAGGGCGAGAATAAATCCGGTTCGGTTGGACCAAAAATGTTGCCGTTTTTGGGCCAAAAATATGATATCCGCCCCGTGAGGACCAAAAATGTTGCGCATTGGAAGCTCTTGAGTATCTTGAGTTGTTCCAGAAACGCTATGTAGAAAAGGCTGGGTTTTAAACGAAAAGAAGTGGACTGTAATTATGTTGTATGATATGCATTTATTGAAACGTTAAATTTTATAGACCATTGTCGACACGTGCGGATGTTTTGAGGCCATAACTCCCGTAAAATTAGCTTTGAAAGAAGTCGCAGTCCATTGTAAATGGACGCAGGTTGTCTGAATAAATTAGTGAGTACGATACATGAAAATAATTAAGAATGATCAAGAAGCCGCGGCTGGAAGAGAGATTTTTAACGAGAGTACAGCTCGGAGTCTGGTTAGAAACTAACTTAACTTGTCTACCGTCAGTAAAGCTGACTGCCGGCAGTACTTAATAAGCAAGTGACGTCATCCGCGCGTGTCGCATTGCAGTGGTACGGCGCACAGCTGATAAATAAAGTACAAAGTTTGAACAATGGATCTTAACAATTATTAATAAATTCTGTTAATTAAACTATTATAAATAATCAAATAATTGCCAAAGCCAATCTGAGTAAATACGCGACAAACAGGATGTTTTACTGTACCAGATTTTACTGCAGACAATAAACTCAACAACAAAATGGAGGTAGTCTTCCAAGGGACGTACACAATAAATGACAATGGAGAGTTGGTCGTAAATACATGTGAAAACTATAACCCGAATCAAATAACGCTTTTTGTCACATAACGTCATACACAAAAATACAGGTTACCAAAAGCAACTGTACGTATTTACTAAAAAACATCAGACGTCAAATTTCGAGATATTAGTGTTAAAGGAGGAGCAAACAGTAACTCATATCACACAATAATGTAATGTCAAAATTTTTGTTTTTAGTAAATAAAAATGTATATTTCTTACCGATTGTTCAGCATTGTTCAAACCTCTTTATAGGTCTGAAAATTGGACTTTAACGAAAGGCCAGGTCAGTCGTATCCAAGCGGCGGAAACGAGATTTCTCAGGCACGTGGCAGGGTATATTCTCCATGATCATAGAAGAAGCACAGATATACGGCAGGAACTGAATATTATGATTAAACTTGACAGGATTGCCCAGTATCGGCTGAATTGGTGGGAACATATTTGCCGAATGGGTGACTGCTGCGTCCCCAAACAACTATGGAACTACAAGCCGAAGGGGCGGAGAGGTGTTGGAGGTCCGAGGAAGCGCTGGAGTGACCAGATCTAGACTCTTTGACTGTTTGAGACCGGAACAAATCATCCATGGTTTAAAACTTGCAGATGATGATGATGAACTTATCATACAAAATTTTGTCTCCATCTGTACAGTTATAGTCAAAGAGAGAGCTATTAAAAGTAACCAAGACTGGACTTAAAAATTAATTTTCTTCGTAGTTTTGAATTACAAGAAAATTTCAACGAAATACACCGTACGGCTAATTGGAAGTCACGAAAACTGTATTACTTTAATTTCGTAAATTACCCGCTCTCGGCTTTTCACTGTTGCCGTTCTACTTAACCGAATATCAAAGGCGCACGCACGCACGAACACATACGTGGGCACGCCTGTACATACGACCTACTCGAGACTGTAAATCTATAAAGCAATTAGATAAAGTGGTTTAGATACGGCAAGATGACGCGAAAAACTCCCTGAGCGACTGACTGGACGTCTGTACATGAGCGGAATGCCATAAATAATTCCGTTTGAAACAACTAGCCATTGTTGATGCGAGATAATTGGATCAGAAAAATCCGCTTTTCATTATTAATATCAAATTTATTTTGTTAATAACGACGGTAGACAATTTATGAATTGAAAACAATTTTCTTCATATGTTTTTATGTTTACTGCAACCTGTTCTACAGGGTACTTAGATGCGACATTAAACTGTTGGCAATTGTAATAGTAGGCGCCAAAGGAAGAATTGTTCCATCGAATCTTATGTGTAGGAGCGTATTTACGGGGGGACAAACAGGCCGGACCCCTCCCCTCAAGAGGGTCGAAAAAGTTGACTAATTTTGTTAATCTCTTAATTTTTATACTGTTTTATTATATTTGTCAGCTGTGTACGCTAATATAGTAGTAACTCTTTTAAATATAAAAACAGGATTATTACACAGCATTAGCCTATACGTTTGAAATATGAAATATAGGAAAATCAATTCAGTCAATAAGTATCTTGTAAACAATGTTTGAATAACGCGTGTTTCTATTGTTTTATTACCTTTTACTTCAACGGGACTTTCAAGTTGACATGAAAAAATAATTGGGAGCTGGAGATACAAATGAGGCGGATTTGACGTTGTGCAGGCAAAAGCGTTCTAATATTTTAGATTATCTAACAGAAAGTAGAATTTTAGAATCTAAATTCTTTTAGTTAAGGTAAATTCTGAAATTTAATGGATTTTAGATAAAATAAATTTTACATCCCGTTTTCGTCAACATGAATTTTTGACTTTTACGTACTTCCAAAAATATACTATTGAATTTTAATTGTTGTAATTGTTAAATAATAAATTGTCTGTGTCTAAGCAATTGAATTTAGAAACTAATGAATTTATTTATTTTAATTCAAATTTTCAACGATTACAGACGTATTCCGTTGGTGTCTGCAAATAATTCCATCTCGTGGAATGTTTACCCATTGTGAAATACTCGAGGTATACGGGGTTTTTTACTGTTTTGATTGCTACGATTAGGGCACGGGCATCACACTCACACACACCCGTTTGGCGGACACATGGCCTGCGTTGCAGTCTGCGTGTTGGGGGTCAGTGCGAGCGCGCGCGGCTCGCATTGACTGCAACACGTACCCGACATATCCCGCGTTGCAGTCTGTGTGTTGTGGTTCAGTGCTAGCGCGCGCCGCTTTCGTTGACTCCAGCACGCACTCTGGCACGCGCGCGCGCATGTTGCGCTCGGGGTGCACACACATGCTTTGTTGTTTTGATCGTGGCACTCAGAGTAGTAAAACTTTCCAACCTGAGTATTTTCACAGTGGGCAAATACAACCAGGGTTGAATTTATTGCAGAGACACTAAACATCAAAGCACATTACTATGCAGTTACATATCCTCAAACGAATGTATGTATGAGTAGCAGAGTTTTAACTATGAAGTACAGAATGAGTACCTAGTGCTATAATGCAAAATTTAGTGTAGAGAGAGCAGACATGAAAAGTAGAATAGTTTGTGCTAAAAACTTTCGGGCGTGTTTACACTAAATCTGCACATTTTGTTCATCTTTCATTAAACTGGCTATATAATAATGAGTAAAGTCAATGTGGTCGACCAAACGTGAATAGGTGCACACCTACTGACCCGTATACAGTGCAAAGGATTGTTAACCGATGACAACCTACGAGTAATATTTTATGATCTGATGTTGAAGCATATGCTTTAAAACTCGTCATCTATATATTAAAAAGAAGTCACAAGGCGGATTTAAAAAGGTGACTTTTCTACCTGAGTATACTCGTTCATTATTTTCAAATACGTTATCAGTAGCCACCTCCAATTAAAATCCCATGGTTTTTACTACTGTAGCTTTATTCCTTTCTCCTCTCCTCTCTCTCACTCTCTGTCTCTGTCTGTCTGTCTCTCTTTATCTCTCTGTCTCTGTACGTCTGTCTGTCTGTCTGTCTGTCTGTCTCTCTCTCTCTCTCTCTCTCTCTCTCTCTCTCTCTCTCTCTCTCTCTCTCTCTCTCTCTCTCTCTCTCTCTCTCTCTCTCTCTCTCTCTCTCTCTCTCTCTCTCTCTCTCTTCTCCCCAAAACCACCATTTCTTACACTAATTAAGGAAAGTTGAAATGTACTTTGTTGGAAAGGTTGAGGGAAAGGGTACATACGAGGTGAACTCTGAATCCACAACGTTGTGAATGTAAAAATGCCGTAAGGCAAGACAAAAGGCATTTGTGAAGCGAATGCCACTGGGAAGTATTAGTTAAGCGTCACAGAAGCCTGGGTCACAGAGAAACATTAAAAGACTCTTCGGGTAACCTTCCAAATGCAAAAATCAAAATCTCCTAAGCTCAAAATCTACTTAATGCAGTCCTCTTTATTGCTTTGTACATTTGGTAAGCACTGTAGAGCAAGCTCTATTTTTCCACATCCCATTTGCCTTGGGTTAGACCACACCAGATCACCGACTAAATAAAGCAAAACAGATCAGATATCAAATTCCGGTCGTGAAAAATGTAAAGAATATTATGTTTTTGTACGACTTACAATGGTGTGGTCTCGGAAGGAAAACTTGACACTTCAGTTTTTGGTTAATAAAAAATAACGATTTATTAAGAATATTTTGATAGACAAATCAATCGACTTGCATCGACTGAAAAAATTAATTGACTGCAAATTTTAATTGACGGCTTCCTTAGAAGAGAAAGAGGGATAAAAAGCGAACACAGCAGAACTTCCTAGATGTTTTTACAAACGCTCACGCAAAGTTGCTGAACTGAGAAGCAATAAATGGCGATAGCTAAATAAAGTAGGACAAGGACTCGGTGTCATTCAGATTAATCAACAACTACGCACTACGCAATGAGGTCTGCTAACTTACAGTAGTTAACGTACATACTCTGTACGCTAATTTTGATTTAAAAAATGAACGAAAGACACCGAATGCCACGAATGGGTCAACGGTGTCAAGGCTAGTTAAAATATCGATTTTCTTCGAAACTTGATACAGGCTATAAATAAATAAGTAAAAATCGATGCCTACAATTCCAATAATAGATAAAATAGTAGTAGTAGTAGTAGAATACTAGTACTTTTTCAAATCGTAATATATCGATACAATCGCATATTAAAAACATCGAAAATGTACTGCAGGAACGGATAAAGGTACAGTTCCGATGCCGCTTACTAGCATTTGTTTATTTAATTGTTACTGTGCTAATTAATTCTAGTCTCCATGGTGTTGTTGACATCTTTATACACGTCAACAAAACGGCACAATTAGAAGGGCCGAAATCGTGCAAACGGGGCAGAATATCAAATTCCAAGTTAAACAGTATTTTTCGCTTTGTGTCAAAGGTTATCTGTGCAAAATTTGGTGCCAATCGGTGTAACGGTGTGGATTTGTAATCATCACAAATAAATCCTCAGCCTTTGAGTTTTATGTATATAGATTACCGTTTACTTCAATTGGATTGATTTCAGCTACTTTAAAGGTTTTCTTCGTAAGTCGACCCGACAGTTTGTTTTTCTTTCGTATGAACTCAACCCCCCCCCCCTGGCCAAATTCTAGATACACCACTGCTTATGTATCGCACCAATTCTGTTACAATTTTCTCTTAAAATAAGCGTTTGTGATAACGATTATGTGATAAGGCGCTCATAGTTTTCTCCTACAACTGCAAACTGCACTTGTCTGTAGGAGGAAAAAATTCCTTCACAAACGAAGCAGCAATTTATCTAATTCGTTATGTGGAAATACTATGTAAGGAAAGGAAACTGTAATAAAGATTACTTTCTCAAAATCTTCAAGGAAAACAAAACATTGTTATTAACATGTAAAAATACTCTAAATCAGTGGTTCCCAAACTTTTCAGTCCGCGGACCCCTCCGAAACAAATTAAAAAATTCACGGTCCCCGTCTGAGTTATGATATAAAACAACCAGTAAATATGATACAAACTCTTATATTTTAATTAAAATATATTAAAATCAAAATTCTCTTAACTTGCAAAATTATAATATTCATGATATTAAACATAGTTTAATGTGAACAATGAAGCTGCTTTTGAATAATTACCTCTGCAATTATGGGTTTAATGTCTGATAATGATTTCAATATTAAGTCACTCTCGACATCAAGTTTATATCTTAACTCTGACTTTAAGTACGCTGGAAAAATGCGGTATCACACAAATAAGTAGAGGGAAACACATTTAAACACTTCAAGGTTTTTTTTGCGAGTATAGGATACTCAGTCATTACATATAACCATAAGTCAGCTACCTGTAATTGCGAAAATTGTAATTTTTATGAACTGCCAATTGAATGTTCTACCTATGAATCTTCTTCCTGTAGTGTGAGAAAGAGGGTAGTTGACAGCCCATCAGCAAATGGATTCCTTAGTCACACGTCACTGGAAAATATTCACTTAGCTGCAAGTGCAGTTGCTCCAAATGAGACTTAATAACGTAGAGGATCTCCTTTGGAACACTTTCTCTCACATCTGGACCAAGTCTGCCATGGGAGGGAATTGTTTGAAGATTTCATAGTTTAATCTCTGAATCCACAGCTCCAATTATTTAATCATGCCCTCAGTTTTTTCTCGAACCTGGAAAACAGTGTGCTAGATTCCTGCACGCCTTAAGTGATTCCATTCAAATGACTGAAGATATCAGCAAGACATAATAGCTTCAAAATCCAGTTAAAGTCATGGAACCTGACTTTAAGGTCGAAGTTGTAATCAAATAAAAAGAGCATTACTTCATCCCTTAGTCAAAAAAAAAAAATTGGAATTTTCTAATAAATGTTTTTAGATTCTCACGTTTAGATTTTAGAGCATAAAAAATCGGAGAAAACTTAAACGGAATAATCAGTTTTTTCCTAAAAGTTTCCGCGGACCCCCTGAAACATTGTCGGGGGCCCCAGGGGTCCGGGGGCCGTAGTTTGGAGACCCCTGGTCTAAACCGTATAACAAACGTTAATAGTATCGTAAAGATAATGACCATCTACCCAAGCACGAGTGCTTATACAGCTACTGTCGTCTTTCGCATCGTGCACACCAGAGGTTTCTGTTGTTCCAATCATCTCGTGCGACGCTCTTTCCTTCACCCCACCTAGTATATATATTGTACTGCTGTTAAAATGCACACAGTACATAATAAGGAGATAATAAATTTTAAAAGAGAAAGGATGCAGATTTTGTATTGAATGTAACATATGTTTTAAAATGTAAACAAAAAACTTTGGGAATATCGACTTACCCAGTCAACGTAGAGGTCGATTCCTATATGATATAACACAATATTCAGTTATATGTTATGAAAAGAATATATGAAGTTGGAATTAGTGTTATAATAAGAGTAAAGAGTAATAAAATTATAATTTAATAAATAACAACTAGCATTAAGAAGATTAGAGGTAAAATAAAGATGTTTAATAAGAAATAGAAAAATGATATATTTTTAATAGGTATATGATAAACAAAGGTAAAGAAATTAGGGAATTATCAAAGGGGCAATTTTGTAAATTGTTAAAAAAAATTGTATTGTATAGTGATGAAGGAAATGTTTATTAGTCTTCAATTATATTCAATAAGAGTAACGTTATTAGTCTAATTTTATTTTCAATAAGAGTAACGTGAAGAGTCTAATTTTTATCGAATAGTAACAGCATGAAGAGTCTAAAATTATATCTATTAAAAGTAGCTTAAGAGTCTAAATTCATAAAATAACATTTGTACATCGTCAAGTTTAATGTAATAGGTTAAAGGAAAATAAAGTAAAGGAGTTTAACTTGTGATACCAGAGATTGATTATAATATTTAATAAATAAATAATAACACGAGAAATATAACAATATCCTTAATAGAACGACGACAGAAGAGGGAAATCCTGGACTGAAGAAGAGTTTAAGTGGCCATAAAGGATAATTAAGTGTTCCGAGGAGACATCTGTGTTGCAGTAGTCCTGGAGAGCGGCATTCAGCGGTGAGATCAATAAGAAATTTGTGTGAAGGAACAGATTGCCAAGCCTAATATTGCTTTTGAAAAAAGGTAAACAACAACCAGAAGTGAACCCGTGGCATCTGGAAGAATTCAGAGTCGGTTAAGTTACATTAGTCTGGTATCTATTTTTTACATGGTTAATTCTCAAAACACTACATATTAACTAAATTTGGTTTGGTTTAGAGAAAAGAAAATATTAGACACAATCGTAAATACGATCAAATAGCTTAATAATCATTAACCCTGAGAGAAAGAGTTTCTTTACAAGTGCTGGTAAATAAAAAAATATAATAACAGTAGGTACATTTATTAATTGTATTATACTATTAAATAATTACAAGACTCATATAAAAACAAAATTACACCACAAATAATGGCTGTCCCAACGTGGAACATATCTTAAATACCAAACGTGTAAAATTACAGCAGAAATAATGGCGCCCATACGTGAAAGCAAAGATTTTCTTTAAGCCAGCACGAAAGAACACAATTTTGTTAAATTTAATTAAAAAAAAAATTTCCTTGTAATTAAATTAAGTTAAAGATTGTAAAATGGCTAACAAACCAGAGCAACGATATGAATTAAGGAGTAATAGTGCTGAAGAGGAAGAAACTGAAATGGAAATAATAGTAAGGGATGCCCAAAGGAACCAACCAAAGAAACCAACCCAGTCAATGGAAAATAAGTTACAGGGGATGATGAGAATTATAATGGAAGGGAATAACAAAAACAAAGAAAATTTCAAACAAATGAAAGAAGAAACTAATGACAATTTTAAGAAACAGGAAGAAAAAATAAATGAGAAATTAGGCAAGAACAATCCGGAAGTAAATGAGAAGTTGGACAAAAACAATGAGAAAATGAGACTAGAAAATGAAAATTTATTTAAACAAAATAATGAGGAATTAAAGAAACAAATGAAAATAGATAATGAAAATTTATTAAAAAAAATAATGAGGAATTAAAGGAGACCATTCAACAACAAATAAATGGGGTGAATAATACATTAGACCAGCAAAAGGCTGAAGTTGAGTTAATATTGAAAAATTATGAGGAGGGGAATGTTAGACAATTTGCAGAGGTGAAATTGGATATGGAAACAATGGAAAATAGGTTAGACAATATAGAAACGAAACGACAGCCACTGAAGGAAGAAGTGGAAGAGAAATGAGGAAAATATAAACAAGAAGTCATAGAACAGATGACGAGAGAATTGGTAAAACACAAACAGGAAGTAACGAACAATATTCAATCCATGGGACAACAGTTGGACAGCAATAATACCAAAATAGAGGATACCATGTGACAATTAGTAGTCAGGGTCAATGAAATAGTACAAAATGGTAATCAAACATGTGTTATACGAGAAGACAAGAATATTAGTCATGAGGTGCCACATATGAAAGGATATATAAAAAATCCTATGGAGTATTTAAATAGAATGAAGGAATATTTGCACAGTACCAAGGAAAATTGATGGGAGAGAATTAAGCTAATGTTAGATCAAGGGTTCCATGAAATGAATGATTATTGGTGGGATGCTGTTAGAAACACCTTGAATAGCTACCAGGAATTTATGGACAGCTATAAAAATAAATATTGGACGCGATCCATACAGACAAGGGTGCGGGAGACCATAGTATAGTATATTCGCCAGTCAAGCCAATACTATAGAAGCGATGACCTTATTACTCACTGATTATGAGAGGAAAATGAATTGTGACAATCGCGCTAAACAAGGTAATATGAGACGAGGCAGCTACCCTAATAGATACCCGGGAGAACAAAACCGTGGTAGGAATCAAATAGTAGAAAGGAACGACCAAAAAATGTTCCAAGATACCAGGATAGCGAAGGTGGAAGAAAATACTACAGAAACGATAATCGGAATGACCGGAGATATGATAATAATAATAATAATAGTAATAATTACAATAATAATTATAGGGGCAACCACGCTTCAAATAACTATCGAGCAAATTTTATACGCCGAAACCATGATTCCCGAATTTACAATAGTCGTTACCCGAGGGAGACTGATCGAAATGAATATTCTCGCAGTGAGGAGAGACAGAGTGAGGTGAATAACAACTATGAACAGTTAAGAAATAGAGAGCAACATAGTTCCCTTTCCTAGTCAGAAAATAATCAACAGGAAGGAAGGAGAGAGGAGAGAGTAACCATAAATGAAAATCAGGAAAACTAGAGAGGACTGTGAGTGAGTGCAGTGGTCAACCACAGTCAAGTAGCCGATCACTGTCTTGGATAACCAGTTTAGGTCAGGATTTTATGGGCAACGAGAGAATCAATAAAAATGTAATTGAAAGTGATGTAGTGTCTATTACCGGTTAATACCGGGAAAACCAATCAAAATTTTATTTTTGATACTGGTGCCGAAATATCATTGATGAGTATGACTAAATACCATGAATTAAAGGAGATGGAAAAGGGAATCACGTCATCCGAAGGAAAGGCTAATAGAATTTATGAATTACCTATGAACAAAATTACTATAGTGGGTGTAACAGGACGAGCCAATCGAACTGCTCGCAAACAAATAATGATGAATGTACAATTCAATGGAAGGGTGATACCATTAACATTTGTAGTATATCAAAATATAGAAACAGAAATATTAGTCGGATGTGATAACTTGCGGAAGCATGAAACTATTATTGATTTAGAAACTAATCGGGTGGTATTTACATACGATGAACAAAAAATACCTATAAAAATTATAAATAGAAATGAAGAGGTAAGGAAAATGGTCAGTTCAACCAAATTAAGTGATAAATTTGAATACTCATATAAGGATAGACCAATCAATAGAAAGTCACTACAGCAGTTAACACTAAATAATCCAATGTGGGAGGAAAAAATGCAAGAAATCAGACAATTCTGTAATCATAATAATCAACTAAACAAAGAGCAAATAGATCAATTAATGGAAATTTATTTGTAACATTATAAAGTATTTTCAAACAAACCTGGCAAAATAGTAGGAGTGCAATGTAAGCTACCACTAAGAGAAAATGTGACATTTAACAAAAGATCATATCCCATACCCTACAAATTAAGAGAGCAAGTACAGGAAGAAATCGACAAAATGCTTCGTGAAGACATCACTGAACTAAGTCAGTCAGAACACACTTGCCCATTAGTAGTAATTCCCAAATAAGATAAGTCATTAAGATTGTGTTTAGATGCACGTCAAATTTATAAGATGATAGTTACTGATAAGACGTCGCCTGAGAACATAGGAGAAATTTTAAAACGTTTTAATAACGTACAATTTTTTAGTAGTTGGGATGCTGTATCTGGATATTGGCAAGTAGAATTGCATCCAGAAAGCAGAAAATATGTGAGTTTCATAGTAAACGGTAGGAATTATCAATTTAAAAGATTACCTTTTGGTCTGGTCCATAATGTAACCATATTTACTGAATGATTTGACTGAGTAGGGGGCAAGGAGATTTTAGAAGTTATTACGGTTTATGTCGATGATTTAGTAATTGCATAAAACAGTTGAGAAGAATATTGTAATAGAATTAAGAGGGTACTTACCAGATTGGGGAAAAATATAATGACACTCAAGTTGAATAATGTCATAGCCAGTAGGATTAAATTGTGTGGATTTGTAGTAATTAAATACCGAGATGGGAAGGTTAAAGATACATAAAATTTTAATCTGATTCGACCGTATAAATAAGTAATAATTAAAAGAAAAAATTCTTGAATGAAGAACAAATGAAATGTATGACCCGGATTGGGAAGGTGAGGTTCAAAAGAAAGATAATGTTTTAGTCATGTTTTTGAGTTTTTTAGCCATGAAATTAGGCACAATTGTTATTTGTTATTTATTATTTTGATGTAAAACCAGTTGGTTTAATTAACGTTGTTTTAAGCCATAAATAAGTGTTTAAGATATCATGATTCCTGATAATAATGAACCATATTTCTAATATTAATAAAAGAAAAAACCAATTTGTTAAAAGAATTTTGTGAGGTACAAATACCTAATTAATCAGATGTTTAAATATTAAGATTAGACTATGTTGGTTATTTCAAAATTTCATCTAAAATTGTATCTGAAATTATGAAATAAGGGAAGGTATTATGTACTGCTATTAAAATGCACACAGTACATAATAAGGAGATAATAAATTTTAAAAGAGAAAGGATGCAGATTTTGTATTGAATGAAACATATGTTTTAAAATGTAAACAAAAAACTTTGAGAATATCGACTTACCCAGTCAACATAGAGGTCGATTCCTATATGATATGAAACAATATTCAGTTATATGTTATGAAAAGAATATATGAAGTTGGAATTAGTGTTATAATAAGAGTAAAGAGTAATAAAATTATAATTTAATAAATAACAACTAGCATTACGAAGATTAGAGGTAAAATAAAGATGTTTAATAAGAAATAGAAAAATGATATATTTTTAATAGGTATATGATAAACAGAGGTAAAGAAATTAGGGAATTATCAAAGGGGCAATTTTGTAAATTGTTAAAAAAAATTGTATTGTATAGTGATGAAGGAAATGTTTATTAGTCTTCAATTATATTCAATAAGAGTAACGTTATTAGTCTAATTTTATTTTCAATAAGAGTAACGTGAAGAGTCTAATTTTATATCGAATAGTAACAGCATAAAGAGTCTAAAATTATATCTATTAAAAGTAGCTTGAAGAGTCTAAATTCATAAAATAACATTTGTACATCATCAAGTTTAATGTAATAGGTAAAAGGAAAATAAAGTAAAGGAGTTTAACTTGTGATACCAGAGTTTGATTATAATATTTAATAAATAAATAATAACACGAGAAATATAACAATATCCTTAATAGAACGACAGAAGAGGGAAATCCTGGACTGAAGAAGAGTTTAAGTGGCCATAAAGGGTAATTAAGTGTTCCGAGGAGACATCTGTGTTGCAGTAGTCCTGGAGAGCGGCATTCAGCGGTGAGATCAATAAGAAATTTGTGTGAAGGAACAGATTGCCAAGCCTAATATTGCTTTTGAAAAAAGGTAAACAACAACCAGAAGTGAACCCGTGGCAGCTGGAAGAATTCAGAGTCGGTTAAGTTACATTAGTCTGGTATCTATTTTTTACATGGTTAATTCTCAAAACACTACATATTAACTGAATTTGGTTTGGTTTAAAGAAAAGAAAATATTAGACACAATCGTAAATACGATCAAATAGCTTAATAATCATTAACCCTGAGAGAAAGAGTTTCTTTACATGTACTGGTAAATAAAAAAAATATAATAACAGTAGGTACATTTATTAATTGTATTATACTATTAAATAATTACAAGACTCATATAAAAAAAAAATTACAGCACAAATAATGGCTGTCCCAACGTGGAACATATCTTAAATACCAAACGTGTAAAATTACAGCAGAAATAATGGCGCCCATACGTGAAAAAAGATTTTCTTTAAGCCAGCTCGAAATAACACAATTTTGTTAAATTTAATTAGCATAAAAAACTTCCTTGTAATTAAATTAAGTTAAAGATTGTAAAATGGCTAACAAACCAGAGCAACGATATGAATTAAGAAGTAATAGTGCTGAAGAGGAAGAAACTGAAATGGAAATAATAGTAAGGGATGCCCAAGGGAACCAACCAAAGAATCCAACCCAGTCAATGGACGATAAGTTACAGGAGATGATGAGAATTATAATGGAAGGGAATAACAAAAACAACGAAAATTTCAAACAAATGAAGGAAGAAACTAATGACAATTTTAAGAAACAGGAAGAAAAATAAATGAGAAATTAGACAAGAACAATCAGGAAATAAATGAGAAGTTGGAAAAAAAAATGAGAAAATGAGACTAGAAAATGAAAATTTATTTAAACAAAATAATGAGGAATTAAAGAAACAAATGAGAATAGATAATGAAAATTTATTAAAAAAAATAATGAGGAATTAAAGGAGACCATTCAACAACAAATAAATGGGGTGAATAATAAATTAGACCAGCAAAAGGCTGAAGTTGAGTTAATATTGAAAAATTATGAGGAAGGGAATGTTAGACAATTTGCAGAGGTGAAATTGGATATGGAAACAATGGAAAATAGGTTAGACAATATAGAAACGAAACAACAGTCACTGAAGGCAGAAGTGGAAGAGAAATTAGGAGAAAATAAACAAGAAGTCATAGAACAGTTGACGAGAGAATTGGTAAAACACAAACAGGAAGTAACGAACAATATTCAATACATGGAACAACAGTTGGACAGCAATAATACCAAAATAGAGGATACCATGGGACAATTAGTAGTAAGGGTCAATGAAATAGAACAAAATGGTAATCAAAAATGTGTTATACGAGAAGACAAGAATATTAGTCATGAGGTGCCACATATGAAGGATATATAAAAAATCCTATGGAGTATTTAAATAGAATGAAGGAATATTTGCACAGTACCAAGGAAAATAGATGGGAGAGAATTAAGCTAATGTTAGATCAAGGGTTCCATGAAATGAATGATTATTGGTGGGATGCTGTAGGAACACCTTGAATAGCTACCATGAATTTATGGACAGCTATAAAAATAAATATTGGACGCGATCCATACAGACAAAGGTGCGGGAGACCATAGTATATGGTAGGTACAACCCAAGCGTAGGACAA
The DNA here is from genome assembly GCA_034769895.1 of Magicicada septendecula. Taxonomy (NCBI): domain Eukaryota; kingdom Metazoa; phylum Arthropoda; class Insecta; order Hemiptera; family Cicadidae; genus Magicicada; species Magicicada septendecula. The sequence goes on from CM068375.1 coordinate 171,128,667, forward strand.
ACACCGACCTCGTATTTTTTATCGCATGTTTGCAGGGCAAGATATTTAGATCCACCCATGGATGACAGGTATGTGGTGGAAGCTTTGAGTCACCATTTTCCTGAAACGGTAAGCTTAGCACAATTTGCCAGTCAAGCCAATACTATAGAAGCGATGACCTTATTACTCACTGATTATGAGAGGAAAATGAATTGTGACAATCACGCTAAACAAGGGAATATGAGACGAGGCAACTACTCTAATAGATATCCGGAAAACAAAACCGTGGTAGGAATCAAATAGTAGAAAGGAACGACCAAAAAATGTTCCAAGATACCATGATAGGGAAGGTGGAAGAAATTACTACAGAAACGATAATCGGAATGACCGGAGATATGATAATGATTACAATAATAATTATAGGGGCAACCACGCTTCAAATAACTATCGAGCAAATTTTATACGCCGAAACTATGATTCCCGAATCTACAATATTCGTTACCCGAGGGAGACTGATCGAAATGAATATTCTCGCAGTGAGGAGAGACAGAGTGAGGTGAATAACAACTATGAACAGTTAAGAAATAGAGAGCAACAATAGTTCCCTTTCCCAGTCAGAAAATAGTCAACAGGAAGGAAGGAGAGAGGAGAGAGTAACCATAAATGAAAATCAGGAAAACTAGAGAAGACTGTGAGTGAGTGCAGTGGTCAACCACAGTCAAATAGCCGATCACTGTCTTGGATAACCAGTTTAGGTCAGGATTTTATGGACAACGAGAGAATCAATAAAAATGTAATTGAAAGTGATGTAGTGTCTATTACCGGTCAATACCGGGAAAACCAATCAAAATTTTATTATTGATACTGGTGCCGAAATATCATTGATGAGTATGACTAAATACCATGAATTAAAGGAGATGGAAAAGGGAATCACGTCATCCGAAGGAAAGGCTAATAGAATTTATGAATTACCTATGAACAAAATTACTATAGTGGGTGTAACAGGACGAGCCAATCGAACTGCTCGCAAACAAATAATGATGAATGTACAATTCAAAGGAAGGGTGATACCATTAACATTTGTAGTATATCAAAATATAGAAACAGAAATATTAGTCGGATGTTATAACTTGCGGAAGTATGAAACTATTATTGATTTAGAAACTAATCGGGTGGTCTTTACATACGATAAACAAAAAATACCTATAAAAATTATAAATAGAAATGAAGAGGTAAGGAAAATGGTCAGTTCAACCAAATTAAGTGATAAATTTGAATACTCATATAAGGATAGACCAATCAATAGAAAGTCACTACAGCAGTTAACACTAAATAATCCAATGTGGGAGGAAAAAATGCGAGAAATCAGACAATTCTGTAATCATAATAATCAACTAAACAAAGAGCAAATAGATCAGTTAATGGAAATTTATTTGAAACATTATAAAGTATTTTCAAACAAACCTGGCAAAATAGTAGGAGTGCAATGTAAGTTACCACTAAGAGAAAATGTGACATTTAACAAAAGATCATATCACATACCCTACAAGTAGAATTGCATCCAGAAAGCAGAAAATATGTGAGTTTCATAGTAAACGGTAGGAATTATCAATTTAAAAGATTACCTTTTGGTCTGGTCCATAATGTGGCCATATTTACAGAATGATTTGACTGAGTAGGGCGCAAGGAGATTTTAGAAGTTATTACGGTTTATGTCGATGATTTAGTAATTGCATCAAACAGTTGAGAAGAATATTGTAATAGAATTCAGAGGGTACTTACCAGATTGGGGAAAAATATAATGACACTCATGTTGAATAATGTCATAGCCAGTAGGATTAAATTGTGTGGATTTGTAGCAATTAAATACCGAGATGGGAAGGTTAAAGATACATAAAATTTTAATCAGATTCGACCGTATACATAAAGTAATAATTAAAAGAAAAAAATTCTTGAATGAAGAACAAATGAAATGTATGACACGGATTGGGAAGGTGAGGTTCAAAAGAAAGATAATGTTTTAGTCATATTTTTGAGTTTTTTTGCCATGAAATTAGGCACAATTTTTATTTGTTATTTATTATTTTGATGTAAAACCAGTTGGTTTAATTAACGTTGTTTTAAGTCATAAATAAGTGTTTAAGATATCATGATTCATGATAATAATGAACCATATTTGTAATATTAATCAAAGAAAAAAACAATTTGTTAAAAGAATTTTGTGAGGTACAAATACTTAATTAATCAGATGTTTAAATATTAAGATTAGACTACGTTGGTTATTTCAAAATTTCATCTAAAATTGTATCTGAAATTATTAAATAAGGGAAGGTATGATGTACTGTTATTAAAATGCACAGTACATAATAAGGAGATAATAAATTTTAAAAGAGAAAGGATGCAGATTTTGTATTGAATGTAACATATGTTTTAAAATGTAAAAAAAAACATTGGGAATATCGACTTACCCAGTCAACATAGAGGTCGATTCCTATATGATATAAAACAATATTCAGTTATATGTTATGAAAAGAATATATGAAGTTGGAATTAATGTTATAATAAGAGTAAAGAGTAATAAAATTATAATTTAATAAACAACAACTAGCATTACGAAGATTAGAGGTAAAGTAAAGATGTTTAATAAGAAATAGAAAAATGATATATGTTTTAATAGGTATATGATAAACAGATGTAAAAAAATTATGGAATTATCAAAGGGGCAATTTTGTAAATGGTTAAAAAAAAAATTGTATTGGGTAGTGATGAAGGAAATGTTTATTAGTCTTCAATTATATTCAATAAGAGTAACGTTATTAGTCTAATTTTATTTTCAATAAGAGTAACGTGAAGAGTCTAATTTTATATCGAATAGTAACAGCATGAAGAGTCTAAAATTATATCTATTAAAAGTAGCTTGAAGAGTCTAAATTCATAAAATAACATTTGTACATCATCAAGTTTAATGTAATAGGTAAAAGGAAAATAAAGTAAAGGAGTTTAACTTGTGATACCAGAGTTTGATTATAATATTTAATAAATAAATAATAACACGAGAAATATAACAATATCCTTAATAGAACGACAGAAGAGGGAAATCCTGGACTGAAGAAGAGTTTAAGTGGCCATAAAGGGTAATTAAGTGTTCCGAGGAGACATCTGTGTTGCAGTAGTCCTGGAGAGCGGCATTCAGCGGTGAGATCAATAAGAAATTTGTGTGAAGGAACAGATTGCCAAGCCTAATATTGCTTTTGAAAAAAGGTCAACAACAACCAGAAGTGAACCCGTGGCAGCTGGAAGAATTCAGAGTCGGTTAAGTTACATTAGTCTGGTATCTATTTTTTACATGGTTAATTCTCAAAACACTACATATTAACTGAATTTTGTTTGGTTTAAAGAAAAGAAAATATTAGACACAATCGTAAATACGATCAAATAGCTTAATAATCATTAACCCTGAGAGAAAGAGTTTCTTTACATGTACTGGTAAATAAAAAAACAATAACAGTAGGTACATTTATTAATTGTATTATACTATTAAATAATTACAAGACTCTTATAAAAAAAAATTACAGCACAAATAATGGCTGTCCCAACGTGGAACATATCTTAAATACCAAACGTGTAAAATTACAGCAGAAATAATGGCGCCCATACGTGAAAGCAAAGATTTTTTTAAGCCAGCACGAAATAACACAATTTTGTTAATTTAATTAGCATACAAAGTTTCCTTGTAATTAAATTAAGTTAAAGATTGTAAAATGGCTAACAAACCGGAGCAACGATATGAATTAAGGAGTAATAGTGCTGAAGAGGAAGAAACTGAAATGGAAATAATAGTAAGGGATGCCCAAGGGAACCAACCAAAGAAACCAACCCAGTCAATGGACGATACGTTACAGGAGATGATGAGAATTATAATGGAAGGGAATAACAAAAACAACGAAAATTTCAAACAAATGAAAAAGAAGCTAATGACAATTTTAAGAAACAGGAAGAAAAAATAAATGAGAAATTAGACAAGAACAATCAGGAAATAAATGAGAAGTTGGACAAAAACAATGAGAAAATGAGACTAGAAAATGAATATTTATTAAAGCAAAATAATGAGGAATTAAAGAAACAAATGAAAATAGATAATGAAAATTTATTAAAACAATATAATGAGGAATTAAAGGAGACCATTCAACAACAAATAAATGGGGTGAATAATAAATTAGACCAGCAAAAGTCTGAAGTAGAGTTAATATTGAAAAAATTAAGAGGAAGGGAATGTTAGACAATTTGCAGAGGTGAAATTGAATATGAAAACAATGGAAAATAGGTTAGACAATATAGAAACGAAACAACAGTCACTGAAGGCAGAAGTGGAAGAGAAATTAGGAGAAAATAAACAAGAAGTCATAGAACAGATGACGAGAGAATTGGTAACACACAAACAGGAAGTAACGAAAAATATTCAGTACATGGAACAACAGTTGGACAGCAATAATACCAAAATAGAGGATACCATGGGACAATTAGTAGTAAGGGTCAATGAAATAGAACAAAATGGTAATCAAACATGTGTTATACGAGAAGACAAGAATATTAGTCATGAGGTGCCACATATGAAAGGATATATAAAAAATCCTATGGAGTATTTAAATAGAATGAAGGAATATTTGCACAGTACCAAGGAAAATAGATGGGAGAGAATTAAGCTAATGTTAGATCAAGGGTTCCATGAAATGAATGATTATTTGTTGGATGCTGTTAGAAACACCTTGAAGAGCTACGAGGAATTTATGGACAGCTATAAAAATATATATTGGACGCGATCCATACAGACAAGTGTGCGGGAGACCATAGTATATGGTAGGTACAACCCAAGCGTAGGACAAACACCGACCTCGTATTTTTATCGCATGTTTGCAGGGCAAGATATTTAGATCCACCCATGGATGACAGGTATGTGGTGGAAGCTTTGAGTCACCATTTTCCTGAAACGGTAAGCTTAGCACAATTTGCCAGTCAAGCCAATACTATAGAAACGATGACCTTATTACTCACTGATTATGAGAGGAAAATGAATTGTGACAATCGCGCTAAACAAGGGAATATAAGACGAGGCAGCTACCCTAATAGATATCCGGAAGAACAAAACCGTGCTAGGAATCAAATAGTAGAAAGGAACGACCAAAAAATGTTCCAAGATACCAGGATAGGGAAGGTGGAAGAAATTACTACAGAAACGATAATCGGAATGACCGGAGATATGATAATAATTACAATAATAATTATAGGGGCAACCACGCTTCAAATAACTATCGAGCAAATTTTATACGCCGAAACTATGATTCCCGAATTTACAATATTCGTTACCCGAGGGAGACTGATCGAAATGAATATTCTCGCAGTGAGGAGAGACAGAGTGAGGTGGATAACAACTATGAACAGTTAAGAAATAGAGAGCAACATAGTTCCCTTTCCCAGTCAGAAAATAGTCAACAGGAAGGAAGGAGAGAGGAGAGAGTAACCATAACTGAAAACAGGAAAACTAGAGAAGACTGTGAGTGAGTGCAGTGGTCAACCACAGTCAAATAGCCGATCACTGTCTTGGATAACCAGTTTAGGTCAGGATTTTATGGACAACGAGAGAATCAATAAAAATGTAATTGAAAGTGATGTAGTGTCTATTACCGGTTAATACCGGGAAAACCAATCAAAATTTTATTATTGATACTGGTGCCGAAATACCATTGATGAGTATGACTAAATACCATGAATTAAAGGAGATGGAAAAGGGAATCACGTCATCCGAATGAAAGGCTAATAGAATTTATGAATTACCTGTGAGCAAAATTATTATAGTGGGTGTAACAGGACGAGCCAATCGAACTGCTCGCAAACAAATAATGATGAATGTACAATTCAATGGAAGGGTGATACCATTAACATTTGTAGTATATCAAAATATAGAAACAGAAATATTAGTCGGATGTGATAACTTGCGGAAGTATGAAACTATTATTGATTTAGAAACTAATCGGGTGGTATTTACATACGATAAACAAAAAATACCTATAAAAATTATAAATAGAAATGAAGAGGTAAGGGAAATGGTCAGTTCAACCAAATTAAGTGATAAATTTGAATACTCATATAAAGATAGACCAATCAATAGAAAGTCACTACAGCAGTTAACACTAAATAATCCAATGTGGGAGGAAAAAATGCAAGAAATCAGACAATTCTGTAATCATAATAATCGACTAAACAAAGAGCAAATAGATCAGTTAATGGAAATTTATTTGAAACATTATAAAGTATTTTCAAACAAACCTGGCAAAATAGTAGGAGTGCAACGTAAGTTACAACTAAGAGAAAATGTGACATTTAACAAAAGATCATATCACATACCCTACAAATTAAGAGAGCAAGTACAGGAAGAAATCGACAAAATGCTTCGTGAAGACATCACTGAACTAAGTCAGTCAGAACACACTTGCCCATTAGTAGTAATTCCCAAAATAGATAAGTCATTAAGATTTTGTTTAGATGCACGTCAAATTAATCAGATGATAATTGCTGATAAGACGTCGCCTGAGAACATAGGAGAAATTTTAAAACGTTTTAATAACGTACAATTTTTTAGTAGTTTGGATGCTGTATCTGGATATTGGCAAGTAGAATTGCATCCAGAAAGCAGAAAATATGTGAGTTTCATAGTAAACGGTAGGAATTATTAATTTAAAAGTTTACCTTTTGGTCTGGTCTATAATGTGGCCATATTTACTGAATGATTTGACTGAGTAAGGCGCAAGGAGGTTTTAGAAGTTATTACGGTTCATGTCGATGATTTAGTAATTGCATCAAACAGTTGAGAAGAATATTGTAATAGAATTCAGAGGGTACTTCCAGATTGGGGAAAAATATCCCCTCAAGTTGAATAATGTCATAGCCAGTAGGATTAAATTGTGTGGATTTGTAGTAATTAAATACCGAGATGGGAAGGTTAAAGATACATAAAATTTTAATCAGATTCGACCGTATAAATAAAGTAATAATTAAAAGAAAAAAATTCTTGAATGAAGAACAAATGAAATGTGTGACCCGGATTGGGAAGGTGAGGTTCAAAAGAAGGATAATGTTTTAGTCATATTTTTGATTTTTTTTGCCATGAAATTAGGCACAATTTTATTTGTTATTTATTATTTTGATGTAAAACCAGTTGGTTTAATTAACGTTGTTTTAAGTCATAAATAAGTGTTTAAGATATCATGATTCATGATAATAATGAACCATATTTGTAATATTAATAAAAGAAAAAAACAATTTGTTAAAAGAATTTTGTGAGGTACAAATACCTAATTAATCAGATGTTTAAATATTAAGATTAGACTATGTTGGTTATTTCAAAATTTCATCTAAAATTGTATCTGAAATTATTAAATAAGGGAAGGTATGATGTACTGTTATTAAAATGCACACAGTACATAATAAGGAGATAATAAATTTTAAAAGAGAAAGGATGCAGATTTTTTATTGCATGTAACATATGTTTTAAAATGTAAACAAAAAACATTGGGAATATCGACTTACCCAGTCAACATAGAGGTTGATTCCTATATGATATAAAACAATATTCAGTTATATGTTATGAAAAGAATATATGAAATTGGAATTAGTGTTATAATAAGAGTAAAGAGTAATAAAATTATAATTTAATAAATAACAACTAGCATTACGAAGATTAGAGGTAAAATAAAGATGTTTAATAAGAAATAGAAAAATGATATATGTTTTAATAGGTATATGATAAACAGATGTAAAAAAATTAGGGAATTATCAAAGGGGCAATTTTGTAAATGGTTAAAAAAAAAATTGTATTGGGTAGTGATGAAGGAAATGTTTATTAGTCTCCAATTATATTCAATAAGAGTAACGTTATTAGTCTAATTTTATTTTCAATAAGAGTAACGTGAAGAGTCTAATTTTATATCGAATAGTAACAGCATGAAGAGTCTAAAATTATATCTATTAAAAGTAGCTTGAAGAGTCTAAATTCATAAAATAACATTTGTACATCATCAAGTATAATGTAATAGGTAAAAGGAAAATAAAGTAAAGGAGTTTAACTTGTGATACCAGAGTTTGATTATAATATTTAATAAATAAATAATAACACGAGAAATATAACAATATCCTTAATAGAACGACGACAGAAGAGGGAAATCCTGGACTGAAGAAGAGTTTAAGTGGCCATAAAGGATAATTAAGTGTTCCGAGGAGACATCTGTGTTGCAGTAGTCCTGGAGAGCGGCATTCAGCGGTGAGATCAATAAGAAATTTGTGTGAAGGAACAGATTGCCAAGCCTAATATTGGTTTTGAAAAAAGGTAAACAACAACCAGAAGTGAACCCGTGGCAGCTGGAAGAATTCAGAGTCGGTTAAGTTACATTAGTCTGGTATCTATTTTTTACATGGTTAATTCTCAAAACACTACATATTAACTGAATTTGGTTTGGTTTAAAGAAAAGAAAATATTAGATACAATCGTAAATACGATCAAATAGCTTAATAATCATTAATCCTGAGAGAAAGAGTTTCTTTACATGAACTGGTAAAAAAAAACAATAACAGTAGGTACATTTATTAATTGTATTATACTCTTAAATAATTACAAGAAACATATAAAACAAAAATTACAGCACAAGTAATGGCTGTCCCAACGTGGAACATATATTAAATACCAAACGTGTAAAATTACAGCAGAAATAATGGCGCCCATACGTGAAAGCAAAGATTTTCTTTAAGCCAGCACGAAATAACACAATTTTGTTAAATTTAATTAGCATAAAAAATTTCCTTGTAATTAAATTAAGTTAAAGATTGTAAAATGGCTAACAAACCAGAGCAACGATATGAATTAAGGAGTAATAGTGCTGAAGAGGAAGAAACTGAAATGGAAATAATAGTAAGGGATGCCCAAGGGAACCAACCAAAGAAACCAACCCAGTCAATGGACGATAAGTTACAGGAGATGATGAGAATTATAATGGAAGGGAATAACAAAAACAACGAAAATTTCAAACAAATGAAAAAGAAGCTAATGACAATTTTAAGAAACAGGAAGAAAAAATAAATGAGAAATTAGACAAGAACAATCAGGAAGTAAATGAGAAGTTGGACAAAAACAATGAGAAAATGAGACTAAAAAATGAAAATTTCTTAAAACAAAATAATGAGGAATTAAAGAAACAAATGAAAATAGATAATGAAAATTTATTAAAACAAAATAATGAGGAATTAAAGGAGACCATTCAACAACAAATAAATGGGGTGAATAATAAATTAGACCAGCAAAAGGCTGAAGTAGAGTTAATATTGAAAAAATTAAGAGGAAGGGAATGTTAGACAATTTGCAGAGGTGAAATTGAATATGGAAACAATGAAAAATGGGTTAGACAATATAGAAACGAAACAACAGTCACTGAAGGAAGAAGTGGAAGAGAAATTAGGAGAAAATAAACAAGAAGTCATAGAACAGATGACGAGAGAATTGGTAAAACACAAACAGGAAGTAACGAACAATATTCAATACATGGAACAACAGTTGGACAGCAATAATACCAAAATAGAGGATACCATGGGACAATTAGTAGTAAGGGTCAATGAAATAGAACAAAATGGTAATCAAACATGTGTTATACGAGAAGACAAGAATATTAGTCATGAGGTGCCACATATGAAAGGATATATAAAAAATCCTATGGAGTATTTAAATAGAATGAAGGAATATTTGCACAGTACCAAGGAAAATAGATGGGAGAGAATTAAGCTAATGTTAGATCAAGGGTTCCATGAAATGAATGATTATTGGTTGGATGCTGTTAGAAACACCTTGAATAGCTACGAGGAATTTATGGACAGCTATAAAAATATATATTGGACGCGATCCATACAGACAAGGGTGCGGGAGACCATAGTATATGGTAGGTACAACCCAAGCGTAGGACAAACACCGACCTCGTATTTTTTATCGCATGTTTGCAGGGCAAGATATTTAGATCCACCCATGGATGACAGGTATGTGGTGGAAGCTTTGAGTCACCAATTTCCTGAAACGGTAAGCTTAGCACAATTTGCCAGTCAAGCCAATACTATAGAAGCGATGACCTTATTACTCACTGATTATGAGAGGAAAATGAATTGTGACAATCGCGCTAAACAAGGGAATATAAGACGAGGCAGCTACCCTAATAGATATCCGGAAGAACAAAACCGTGCTAGGAATCAAATAGTAGAAAGGAACGACCAAAAAATGTTCCAAGATACCAGGATACGGAAGGTGGAAGAAATTACTACAGAAACGATAATCGGAATGACCGGAGATATGATAATAATTACAATAATAATTTTAGGGGCAACCACGCTTCAAATAACTATCGAGCAAATTTTATACGCCGAAACTATGATTCCCGAATCTACAATATTCGTTACCCGAGGGAGACTGATCGAAATGAATATTCTCGCAGTGAGGAGAGACAGAGTGAGGTGGATAACAACTATGAACAGTTAAGAAATAGAGAGCAACATAGTTCCCTTTCCCAGTCAGAAAATAGTCAACAGGAAGGAAGGAGAGAGGAGAGAGTAACCATAAATAAAAATCAGGAAAACTAGAGAAGACTGTGAGTGAGTGCAGTGGTCAACCACAGTCAAATAGCCGATCACTGTCTTGGATAACCAGTTTAGGTCAGGATTTTATGGACAACGAGAGAATCAATAAAAATGTAATTGAAAGTGATGTAGTGTCTATTACCGGTTAATACCGGGAAAACCAATCAAAATTTTATTATTGATACTGGTGCCGAAATACCATTGATGAGTATGACTAAATACCATGAATTAAAGGAGATGGAAAAGGGAATCACGTCATCCGAATGAAAGGCTAATAGAATTTATGAATTACCTGTGAGCAAAATTATTATAGTGGGTGTAACAGGACGAGCCAATCGAACTGCTCGCAAACAAATAATGATGAATGTACAATTCAATGGAAGGGTGATACCATTAACATTTGTAGTATATCAAAATATAGAAACAGAAATATTAGTCGGATGTGATAACTTGCGGAAGTATGAAACTATTATTGATTTAGAAACTAATCGGGTGGTATTTACATACGATAAACAAAAAATACCTATAAAAATTATAAATAGAAATGAAGAGGTAAGGGAAATGGTCAGTTCAACCAAATTAAGTGATAAATTTGAATACTCATATAAAGATAGACCAATCAATAGAAAGTCACTACAGCAGTTAACACTAAATAATCCAATGTGGGAGGAAAAAATGCAAGAAATCAGACAATTCTGTAATCATAATAATCGACTAAACAAAGAGCAAATAGATCAGTTAATGGAAATTTATTTGAAACATTATAAAGTATTTTCAAACAAACCTGGCAAAATAGTAGGAGTGCAATGTAAGTTACAACTAAGAGAAAATGTGACATTTAACAAAAGATCATATCACATACCCTACAAATTAAGAGAGCAAGTACAGGAAGAAATCGACAAAATGCTTCGTGAAGACATCACTGAACTAAGTCAGTCAGAACACACTTGCCCATTAGTAGTAATTCCCAAAATAGATAAGTCATTAAGATTTTGTTTAGATGCACGTCAAATTAATCAGATGATAATTGCTGATAAGACGTCGCCTGAGAACATAGGAGAAATTTTAAAACGTTTTAATAACGTACAATTTTTTAGTAGTTGGGATGCTGTATCTGGATATTGGCAAGTAGAATTGCATCCAGAAAGCAGAAAATATGTGAGTTTCATAGTAAACGGTAGGAATTATTAATTTAAAAGTTTACCTTTTGGTCTGGTCTATAATGTGGCCATATTTACAGAATGATTTGACTGAGTAGGGCGCAAGGAGATTTTAGAAGTTATTACGGTTCATATCGATGATTTAATAATTGCATCAAACAGTTGAGAAGAATATTGTAATAGAATTCAGAGGGTACTTCCAGATTGGGGAAAAATATCCCCTCAAGTTGAATAATGTCATAGCCAGTAGGATTAAATTGTGTGGATTTGTAGTAATTAAATACCGAGATGGGAAGGTTAAAGATACATAAAATTTTAATCAGATTCGACCGTATAAATAAAGTAATAATTAAAAGAAAAAAAATTCTTGAATGAAGAACAAATGAAATGTGTGACCCGGATTGGGAAGGTGAGGTTCAAAAGAAAGATAATGTTTTAGTCATATTTTTGATTTTTTTTGCCATGAAATTAGGCACAATTGTTATTTGTTATTTATTATTTTGATGTAAAACCAGTTGGTTTAATTAACGTTGTTTTAAGTCATAAATAAGTGTTTAAGATATCATGATTCATGATAATAATGAACCATATTTGTAATATTAATAAAAGAAAAAAACAATTTGTTAAAAGAATTTTGTGTGGTACAAATACCTAATTAATCAGATGTTTAAATATTAAGATTAGACTATGTTGGTTATTTCAAAATTTCATCTAAAATTGTATCTGAAATTATTAAATAAGGGAAGGTATGATGTACTGTTATTAAAATGCACACAGTACATAATAAGGAGATAATAAATTTTAAAAGAGAAAGGATGCAGATTTTGTATTGAATGTAACATATGTTTTAAAATGTAAACAAAAAACATTGGGAATATCGACTTACCCAGTCAACATAGAGGTCGATTCCTATATGATATAAAACAATATTCAGTTACATGTTATGAAAAGAATATATGAAATTGGAATTAGTGTTATAATAAGAGTAAAGAGTAATAAAATTACAATTTAATAAATAACAACTAGCATTACGAAGATTAGAGGTAAAATAAAGATGTTTAATAAGAAATAGAAAAATGATATATGTTTTAATAGGTATATGATAAACAGATGTAAAAAATTAGGGAATTATCAAAGGGGCAATTTTGTAAATGGTTAAAAAAAAAATTGTATTGGGTAGTGATGAAGGAAATGTTTATTAGTCTCCAATTATATTCAATAAGAGTAACGTTATTAGTCTAATTTTATTTTCAATAAGAGTAACGTGAAGAGTCTAATTTTATATCGAATAGTAACAGCATGAAGAGTCTAAAATTATATCTATTAAAAGTAGCTTGAAGAGTCTAAATTCATAAAATAACATTTGTACATCATCAAGTTTAATGTAATAGGTAAAAGGAAAATAAAGTAAAGGAGTTTAACTTGTGATACCAGAGTTTGATTATAATATTTAATAAATAAATAATAACACGAGAAATATAACAATATCCTTAATAGAACGACGACAGAAGAGGGAAATCCTGGACTGAAGAAGAGTTTAAGTGGCCATAAAGGATAATTAAGTGTTCCGAGGAGACATCTGTGTTGCAGTAGTCCTGGAGAGCGGCATTCAGCGGTGAGATCAATAAGAAATTTGTGTGAAGGAACAGATTGCCAAGCCTAATATTGGTTTTGAAGAAAGGTAAACAACAACCAGAAGTGAACCCGCGGCAGCTGGAAGAATTCAGAGTCGGTTAAGTTACATTAGTCTGGTATCTATTTTTTACATGGTTAATTCTCAAAACACTACATATTAACTGAATTTGGTTTGGTTTAAAGAAAAGAAAATATTAGACACAATCGTAAATACGATCAAATAGCTTAATAATCATTAATCCTGAGAGAAAGAGTTTCTTTACATGTACTGGTAAAAAAAAACAATAACAGTAGGTACATTTATTAATTGTATTATACTCTTAAATAATTACAAGAAACATATAAAACAAAAATTACAGCACAAGTAATGGCTGTCCCAACGTGGAACATATATTAAATACCAAACGTGTAAAATTACAGCAGAAATAATGGCGCCCATACGTGAAAACAAAGATTTTCTTTAAGCCAGCACGAAATAACACAATTTTGTTAAATTTAATTAGCATAAAAAATTTCCTTGTAATTAAATTAAGTTAAAGATTGTAAAATGGCTAACAAACCAGAGCAACGATATGAATTAAGGAGTAATAGTGCTGAAGAGGAAGAAACTGAAATGGAAATAATAGTAAGGGATGCCCAAGGGAACCAACCAAAGAAACCAACCCAGTCAATGGACGATAAGTTACAGGAGATGATGAGAATTATAATGGAAGGGAATAAAAAAACAACGAAAATTTCAAACAAATGAAAGAAGAAACTAATGACAATTTTAAGAAACAGGAAGAAAAAATAAATGAGAAATTAGACAAGAACAATCAGGAAGTAAATGAGAAGTTGGACAAAAACAATGAGAAAATGAGACTAGAAAATGAAAATTTCTTAAAAAAAAATAATGAGGAATTAAAGAAACAAATGAAAATAGATAATGAAAATTTATTAAAACAAAATAATGAGGAATTAAAGGAGACCATTCAACAACAAATAAATGGGGTGAATAATAAATTAGACCAGCAAAAGGCTGAAGTAGAGTTAATATTGAAAAAATTAAGAGGAAGGGAATGTTAGACAATTTGCAGAGGTGAAATTGAATATGGAAACAATGGAAAATAGGTTAGACAATATAGAAACGAAACAACAGTCACTGAAGGAAGAAGTGGAAGAGAAATTAGGAGAAAATAAACAAGAAGTCATAGAACAGATGACGAGAGAATTGGTAAAACACAAACAGGAAGTAACGAAAAATATTCAATACATGGAACAACAGTTGGACAGCAATAATACCAAAATAGAGGATACCATGGGACAATTAGTAGTAAGGGTCAATGAAATAGAACAAAATGGTAATCAAACATGTGTTATACGAGAAGACAAGAATATTAGTCATGAGGTGCCACATATGAAAGGATATATAAAAAATCCTATGGAGTATTTAAATAGAATGAAGGAATATTTGCACAGTACCAAGGAAAATAGATGGGAGAGAATTAAGCTAATGTTAGATCAAGGGTTCCATGAAATGAATGATTATTGGTGGGATGCTGTTAGAAACACCTTGAATAGCTACCAGGAATTTATGGACAGCTATAAAAATAAATATTGGACGCGATCCATACAGACAAGGGTGCGGGAGACCATAGTATATGGTAGGTACAACCCAAGCGTAGGACAAACACCGACCTCGTATTTTTTATCGCATGTTTGCAGGGCAAGATATTTAGATCCACCCATGGATGACAGGTATGTGATGGAAGCTTGGAGTCACCATTTTCCTGAAACGGTAAGCTTAGCACAATTTGCCAGTCAAGCCAATACTATAGAAGCGATGACCTTATTACTCACTGATTATGAGAGGAAAATGAATTGTGACAATCGCGCTAAACAAGGGAATATGAGACGAGGCAGCTACCCTAATAGATATCCGGAAGAACAAAACCGTGCTAGGAATCAAATAGTAGAAAGGAACGACCAAAAAATGTTCCAAGATACCAGGATACGGAAGGTGGAAGAAATTACTACAGAAACGATAATCGGAATGACCGGAGATATGATAATAATTACAATAATAATTAGGGGCAACCACGCTTCAAATAACTATGGAGCAAATTTTATACGCCGAAACTATGATTCCCGAAATTACAATAGTCGTTATCCGAGGGAGACTGATCGAAATGAATATTCTCGCAGTGAGGAGAGACAGAGTGAGGTGAATAACAACTATGAACAGTTAAGAAATAGAGAGCAACATAGTTCCCTTTCCCAGTCAGAAAATAGTCAACAGGAAGGAAGGAGAGAGGAGAGAGTAACCATAAATGAAAATCAGGAAAACTAGAGAAGACTGTGAGCGAGTGCAGTGGTCAACCACAGTCAAATAGCCGATCACTGTCTTGGATAACCAGTTTAGGTCAGGATTTTATGGACAACGAGAGAATCAATAAAAATGTAATTGAAAGTGATGTAGTGTCTATTACCGGTCAATACCGGGAAAACCAATCAAAATTTTATTATTGATACTGGTGCCGAAATATCATTGATGAGTATGACTAAATACCATGAATTAAAGGAGATGGAAAAGGGAATCACGTCATCCGAAGGAAAGGCTAATAGAATTTATGAATTACCTGTGAGCAAAATTACTATAGTGGGTGTAACAGGACGAGCCAATCGAACTGCTCGCAAACAAATAATGATGAATGTACAATTCAATGGAAGGGTGATACCATTAACATTTGTAGTACAGTATATCAAAATACAGAAACAGAAATATTAGTCGGATGTGATAACTTGCGGAAGTAGGAAACTATTATTGATTTAGAAACTAATCGGATGGTATTTACATACGATAAACAAAAAATACCTATAAAAATTATAAATAGAAATGAAGAGGTAAGGGAAATGGTCAGTTCAACCAAATTAAGTGATAAATTTGAATACTCATATAAAGATAGACCAATCAATAGAAAGTCACTACAGCAGTTAACACTAAATAATCCAATGTGGGAGGAAAAAATGCAAGAAATCAGACAATTCTGTAATCATAATAATCGACTAAACAAAGAGCAAATAGATCAGTTAATGGAAATTTATTTGAAACATTATAAAGTATTTTCAAACAAACCTGGCAAAATAGTAGGAGTGCAATGTAAGTTACAACTAAGAGAAAATGTGACATTTAACAAAAGATCATATCACATACCCTACAAATTAAGAGAGCAAGTACAGGAAGAAATCGACAAAATGCTTCGTGAAGACATCACTGAACTAAGTCAGTCAGAACACACTTGCCCATTAGTAGTAATTCCCAAAATAGATAAGTCATTAAGATTTTGTTTAGATGCACGTCAAATTAATCAGATGATAATTGCTGATAAGACGTCGCCTGAGAACATAGGAGAAATTTTAAAACGTTTTAATAACGTACAATTTTTTAGTAGTTGGGATGCTGTATCTGGATATTGGCAAGTAGAATTGCATCCAGAAAGCAGAAAATATGTGAGTTTCATAGTAAACGGTAGGAATTATTAATTTAAAAGTTTACCTTTTGGTCTGGTCTATAATGTGGCCATATTTACAGAATGATTTGACTGAGTAGGGCGCAAGGAGATTTTAGAAGTTATTACGGTTCATATCGATGATTTAATAATTGCATCAAACAGTTGAGAAGAATATTGTAATAGAATTCAGAGGGTACTTCCAGATTGGGGAAAAATATCCCCTCAAGTTGAATAATGTCATAGCCAGTAGGATTAAATTGTGTGGATTTGTAGTAATTAAATACCGAGATGGGAAGGTTAAAGATACATAAAATTTTAATCAGATTCGACCGTATAAATAAAGTAATAATTAAAAGAAAAAAAATTCTTGAATGAAGAACAAATGAAATGTGTGACCCGGATTGGGAAGGTGAGGTTCAAAAGAAAGATAATGTTTTAGTCATATTTTTGATTTTTTTTGCCATGAAATTAGGCACAATTGTTATTTGTTATTTATTATTTTGATGTAAAACCAGTTGGTTTAATTAACGTTGTTTTAAGTCATAAATAAGTGTTTAAGATATCATGATTCATGATAATAATGAACCATATTTGTAATATTAATAAAAGAAAAAAACAATTTGTTAAAAGAATTTTGTGAGGTACAAATACCTAATTAATCAGATGTTTAAATATTAAGATTAGACTATGTTGGTTATTTCAAAATTTCATCTAAAATTGTATCTGAAATTATTAAATAAGGGAAGGTATGATGTACTGTTATTAAAATGCACACAGTACATAATAAGGAGATAATAAATTTTAAAAGAGAAAGGATGCAGATTTTGTATTGAATGTAACATATGTTTTAAAATGTAAACAAAAAACATTGGGAATATCGACTTACCCAGTCAACATAGAGGTCGATTCCTATATGATATAAAACAATATTCAGTTACATGTTATGAAAAGAATATATGAAATTGGAATTAGTGTTATAATAAGAGTAAAGAGTAATAAAATTACAATTTAATAAATAACAACTAGCATTACGAAGATTAGAGGTAAAATAAAGATGTTTAATAAGAAATAGAAAAATGATATATGTTTTAATAGGTATATGATAAACAGATGTAAAAAATTAGGGAATTATCAAAGGGGCAATTTTGTAAATGGTTAAAAAAAAAATTGTATTGGGTAGTGATGAAGGAAATGTTTATTAGTCTCCAATTATATTCAATAAGAGTAACGTTATTAGTCTAATTTTATTTTCAATAAGAGTAACGTGAAGAGTCTAATTTTATATCGAATAGTAACAGCATGAAGAGTCTAAAATTATATCTATTAAAAGTAGCTTGAAGAGTCTAAATTCATAAAATAACATTTGTACATCATCAAGTTTAATGTAATAGGTAAAAGGAAAATAAAGTAAAGGAGTTTAACTTGTGATACCAGAGTTTGATTATAATATTTAATAAATAAATAATAACACGAGAAATATAACAATATCCTTAATAGAACGACGACAGAAGAGGGAAATCCTGGACTGAAGAAGAGTTTAAGTGGCCATAAAGGATAATTAAGTGTTCCGAGGAGACATCTGTGTTGCAGTAGTCCTGGAGAGCGGCATTCAGCGGTGAGATCAATAAGAAATTTGTGTGAAGGAACAGATTGCCAAGCCTAATATTGGTTTTGAAGAAAGGTAAACAACAACCAGAAGTGAACCCGCGGCAGCTGGAAGAATTCAGAGTCGGTTAAGTTACATTAGTCTGGTATCTATTTTTTACATGGTTAATTCTCAAAACACTACATATTAACTGAATTTGGTTTGGTTTAAAGAAAAGAAAATATTAGACACAATCGTAAATACGATCAAATAGCTTAATAATCATTAATCCTGAGAGAAAGAGTTTCTTTACATGTACTGGTAAAAAAAAACAATAACAGTAGGTACATTTATTAATTGTATTATACTCTTAAATAATTACAAGAAACATATAAAACAAAAATTACAGCACAAGTAATGGCT
Organism: Magicicada septendecula; assembly: GCA_034769895.1. NCBI lineage: Eukaryota > Metazoa > Arthropoda > Insecta > Hemiptera > Cicadidae > Magicicada > Magicicada septendecula. Next base: position 171,147,602 of record CM068375.1, read on the forward strand.
GTCCCAACGTGGAACATATATTAAATACCAAACGTGTAAAATTACAGCAGAAATAATGGCGCCCATACGTGAAAACAAAGATTTTCTTTAAGCCAGCACGAAATAACACAATTTTGTTAAATTTAATTAGCATAAAAAATTTCCTTGTAATTAAATTAAGTTAAAGATTGTAAAATGGCTAACAAACCAGAGCAACGATATGAATTAAGGAGTAATAGTGCTGAAGAGGAAGAAACTGAAATGGAAATAATAGTAAGGGATGCCCAAGGGAACCAACCAAAGAAACCAACCCAGTCAATGGACGATAAGTTACAGGAGATGATGAGAATTATAATGGAAGGGAATAAAAAAACAACGAAAATTTCAAACAAATGAAAGAAGAAACTAATGACAATTTTAAGAAACAGGAAGAAAAAATAAATGAGAAATTAGACAAGAACAATCAGGAAGTAAATGAGAAGTTGGACAAAAACAATGAGAAAATGAGACTAGAAAATGAAAATTTCTTAAAAAAAAATAATGAGGAATTAAAGAAACAAATGAAAATAGATAATGAAAATTTATTAAAACAAAATAATGAGGAATTAAAGGAGACCATTCAACAACAAATAAATGGGGTGAATAATAAATTAGACCAGCAAAAGGCTGAAGTAGAGTTAATATTGAAAAAATTAAGAGGAAGGGAATGTTAGACAATTTGCAGAGGTGAAATTGAATATGGAAACAATGGAAAATAGGTTAGACAATATAGAAACGAAACAACAGTCACTGAAGGAAGAAGTGGAAGAGAAATTAGGAGAAAATAAACAAGAAGTCATAGAACAGATGACGAGAGAATTGGTAAAACACAAACAGGAAGTAACGAAAAATATTCAATACATGGAACAACAGTTGGACAGCAATAATACCAAAATAGAGGATACCATGGGACAATTAGTAGTAAGGGTCAATGAAATAGAACAAAATGGTAATCAAACATGTGTTATACGAGAAGACAAGAATATTAGTCATGAGGTGCCACATATGAAAGGATATATAAAAAATCCTATGGAGTATTTAAATAGAATGAAGGAATATTTGCACAGTACCAAGGAAAATAGATGGGAGAGAATTAAGCTAATGTTAGATCAAGGGTTCCATGAAATGAATGATTATTGGTGGGATGCTGTTAGAAACACCTTGAATAGCTACCAGGAATTTATGGACAGCTATAAAAATAAATATTGGACGCGATCCATACAGACAAGGGTGCGGGAGACCATAGTATATGGTAGGTACAACCCAAGCGTAGGACAAACACCGACCTCGTATTTTTTATCGCATGTTTGCAGGGCAAGATATTTAGATCCACCCATGGATGACAGGTATGTGATGGAAGCTTGGAGTCACCATTTTCCTGAAACGGTAAGCTTAGCACAATTTGCCAGTCAAGCCAATACTATAGAAGCGATGACCTTATTACTCACTGATTATGAGAGGAAAATGAATTGTGACAATCGCGCTAAACAAGGGAATATGAGACGAGGCAGCTACCCTAATAGATATCCGGAAGAACAAAACCGTGCTAGGAATCAAATAGTAGAAAGGAACGACCAAAAAATGTTCCAAGATACCAGGATACGGAAGGTGGAAGAAATTACTACAGAAACGATAATCGGAATGACCGGAGATATGATAATAATTACAATAATAATTAGGGGCAACCACGCTTCAAATAACTATGGAGCAAATTTTATACGCCGAAACTATGATTCCCGAAATTACAATAGTCGTTATCCGAGGGAGACTGATCGAAATGAATATTCTCGCAGTGAGGAGAGACAGAGTGAGGTGAATAACAACTATGAACAGTTAAGAAATAGAGAGCAACATAGTTCCCTTTCCCAGTCAGAAAATAGTCAACAGGAAGGAAGGAGAGAGGAGAGAGTAACCATAAATGAAAATCAGGAAAACTAGAGAAGACTGTGAGCGAGTGCAGTGGTCAACCACAGTCAAATAGCCGATCACTGTCTTGGATAACCAGTTTAGGTCATGATTTTATGGACAACGAGAGAATCAATAAAAATGTAATTGAAAGTGATGTAGTGTCTATTACCGGTCAATACCGGGAAAACCAATCAAAATTTTATTATTGATACTGGTGCCGAAATATCATTGATGAGTATGACTAAATACCATGAATTAAAGGAGATGGAAAAGGGAATCACGTCATCCGAAGGAAAGGCTAATAGAATTTATGAATTACCTGTGAGCAAAATTACTATAGTGGGTGTAACAGGACGAGCCAATCGAACTGCTCGCAAACAAATAATGATGAATGTACAATTCAATGGAAGGGTGATACCATTAACATTTGTAGTACAGTATATCAAAATACAGAAACAGAAATATTAGTCGGATGTGATAACTTGCGGAAGTAGGAAACTATTATTGATTTAGAAACTAATCGGATGGTATTTACATACGATAAACAAAAAATACCTATAAAAATTATAAATAGAAATGAAGAGGTAAGGAAAATGGTCAGTTCAACCAAATTAAGTGATAAATTTGAATACTCATATAAGGATAGACCAATCAATAGAAAGTCACTACAGCAGTTAACACTAAATAATCCAATGTGGGAGGAAAAAATGCAAGAAATCAGACAATTCTGTAATCATAATAATCAACTAAACAAAGAGCAAATAGATCAGTTAATGGAAATTTATTTGAAACATTATAAAGTATTTTCAAACAAACGTGGCAAAATAGTAGGAGTGCAATGTAAGTTACCACTAAGAGAAAATGTGACATTTAACAAAAGATCATATCCCATACCCTACAAATTAAGAGAGCAAGTACAGGAAGAAATCGACAAAATGCTTCGTGAAGACATCACTGAAATAAGTCCGTCAGAACACACTAGCCCATTAGTAGTAATTCCCAAAAAAGATAAGTCATTAAGATTGTGTTTAGATGCACGTCAAATTAATCAGATGATAATTGCTGATAAGACGTCGCCTGAGAACATAGGAGAAATTTTAAAACGTTTTAATAACGTACAATTTTTTAGTAGTTGGGATGCTGTATCTGGATATTGGCAAGTAGAATTGCATCCAGAAAGCAGAAAATATGTGAGTTTCATAGTAAACGGTAGGAATTATCAATTTAAAAGATTACCTTTTGGTCTGGTCCATAATGTGGCCATATTTACAGAATGATTTGACTGAGTAGGGCGCAAGGAGATTTTAGAAGTTATTACGGTTTATGTCGATGATTTAGTAATTGCATCAAACAGTTGAGAAGAATATTGTAATAGAATTAAGAGGGTACTTACCAGATTGGGGAAAAATATAATGACACTCAAGTTGAATAATGTCATAGCCAGTAGGATTAAATTGTGTGGATTTGTAGTAATTAAATACCGAGATGGGAAGGTTAAAGATACATAAAATTTTAATCAGATTCGACCGTATAAATAAAGTAATAATTAAAAGAAAAAAATTCTTGAATGAAGAACAAATGAAATGTATGACCCGGATTGGGAAGGTGAGGTTCAAAAGAAAGATAATGTTTTAGTCATGTTTTTGAGTTTTTTAGCCATGAAATTAGGCACAATTGTTATTTGTTATTTATTATTTTCATGTAAAACCAGTTGGTTTAATTAACGTTGTTTTAAGTCATAAATAAGTGTTTAAGATATCATGATTCATGATAATAATGAACCATATTTGTAATATTAATAAAAGAAAAAACCAATTTGTTAAAAGAATTTTGTGAGGTACAAATACCTAATTAATCAGATGTTTAAATATTAAGATTAGACTATGTTGGTTATTTCAAAATTTCATCTAAAATTGTATCTGAAATTATGAAATAAGGGATGGTATTATGTACTGCTATTAAAATGCACACAGTACATAATAAGGAGATAATAAATTTTAAAAGAGAAAGGATGCAGATTTTTATTGCATGTAACATATGTTTTAAAATGTAAACAAAAAACATTGGGAATATCGACTTACCCAGTCAACATAGAGGTCGATTCCTATATGATATAAAACAATATTCAGTTATATGTTATGAAAAGAATATATGAAGTTGGAATTAGTGTTATAATAAGAGTAAAGAGTAATAAAATTATAATTTAATAAATAACAACTAGCATTACGAAGATTAGAGGTAAAATAAAGATGTTTAATAAGAAATAGAAAAATGATATATGTTTTAACAGGTATATGATAAACAGATGTAGAGAAATTAGGGAATTATCAAATGGGCAATTTTGTAAATTGTTAAAAAAAAATTGTATTGTATAGTGATGAAGGAAATGTTTATTAGTCTTCAATTATATTCAATAAGAGTAACGTTATTAGTCTAATTTTATTTTCAATAAGAGTAACGTGAAGAGTCTAATTTTATATCGAATAGTAACAGCATGAAGAGTCTAAAATTATATCTATTAAAAGTAGCTTGAAGAGTCTAAATTCATAAAATAACATTTGTACATCATCAAGTTTAATGTAATAGGTAAAAAGAAAATAAAGTAAAGGAGTTTAACTTGTGATACCAGAGTTTGATTATAATATTTAATAAATAAATAATAACACGAGAAATATAACAATATCCTTAATAGAACGACGACAGAAAAGGGAAATCCTGGACTGAAGAAGAGTTTAAGTGACCATAAAGGATAATTAAGTGTTCCGAGGAGACATCTGTGTTGCAGTAGTCCTGGAGAGCGGCATTCAGCGGTGAGATCAATAAGAAATTTGTGTGAAGGAACAGATTGCCAAGCCTAATATTGCTTTTGAAAAAAGGTAAACAACAACCAGAAGTGAACCCGCGGCAGCTGGAAGAATTCAGAGTCGGTTAAGTTACATTAGTCTGGTATCTATTTTTTACATGGTTAATTCTCAAAACACTACATATTAACTGAATTTGGTTTGGTTTAAAGAAAAGAAAATATTAGACACAATCGTAAATACGATCAAATAGCTTAATAATCATTAACCCTAAGAGGAAGAGTTTCTTTACATGTACTGGTAAATAAAAAAACAATAACAGTAGGTACATTTATTAATTGTATTATACTATTAAATAATTACAAGACACATATAAAACAAAAAATTACAGCACAAATAATGGCTGTCCCAACGTGGAACATATCTTAAATACCAAACATGTAAAATTACAGCAGAAATAATGGCGCCCATACGTGAAAGCAAAGATTTTCTTTAAGCCAGCACGAAATAACACAATTTTGTTAAATTTAATTAGCATAAAAAATTTCCTTGTAATTAAATTAAGTTAAAGATTGTAAAATGGCTAACAAACCAGAGCAACGATATGAATTAAGGAGTAATAGTGCTGAAGAGGAAGAAACTGAAATGGAAATAATAGTAACGGATGCCCAAAGGAACCAACCAAAGAAACCAAACCAGTCAATGGACGATAAGTTACAGGAGATGATGAGAATTATAATGGAAGGGAATAACAAAAACAACGAAAATTTCAATCAAATGAAAGAAGAAACTAATAACAATTTTAAGAAACAGGAAGAAAAAATAAATGAGAAATTAGACAAGAACAATCAGGAAGTAAAGGAGAAGTTGGAAAAACAATGAGAAAATGAGACTAGAAAATGAAAATTTATTAAAACAAAGTAATGAGGAATTAAAGAAACAAATGAAAATAGATAATGAAAATTTATTAAAACAAAATAATGAGGAATTAAAGGAGACCATTCAACAACAAATAAATGGGGTGAATAATAAATTAGACCAGCAAAAGGCTGAAGTAGAGTTAATATTGAAAACATTAAGAGGAAGGGAATGTTAGACAATTTGCAGAGGTGAAATTGAATATGGAAACAATGGAAAATAGGTTAGACAATATAGAAACGAAACAACAGTCACTGAAGGAAGAAGTGGAAGAGAAATTAGGAGAAAATAAACAAGAAGTCATAGAACAGATGACGAGAGAATTGGTAAAACACAAACAGGAAGTAACGAAAAATATTCAATACATGGAACAACAGTTGGACAGCAATAATACCAAAATAGAGGATACCATGGGACAATTAGTAGTAAGGGTCAATGAAATAGAACAAAATGGTAATCAAACATGTGTTATACGAGAAGACAAGAATATTAGTCATGAGGTGCCACATATGAAAGGATATATAAAAAATCCTATGGAGTATTTAAATAGAATGAAGGAATATTTGCACAGTACCAAGGAAAATAGATGGGAGAGAATTAAGCTAATGTTAGATCAAGGGTTCCATGAAATGAATGATTATTGGTGGGATGCTGTTAGAAACACCTTGAATAGCTACCAGGAATTTATGGACAGCTATAAAAATAAATATTGGACGCGATCCATACAGACAAGGGTGCGGGAGACCATAGTATATGGTAGGTACAACCCAAGCGTAGGACAAACACCGACCTCGTATTTTTTATCGCATGTTTGCAGGGCAAGATATTTATATCCACCCATGGATGACAGGTACGTGGTGGAAGCTTTGAGTCACCATTTTCCTGAAACGGTAAACTTAGCACAATTTGCCAGTCAAGCCAATACTATAGAAGCGATGACCTTATTACTCACTGATTATGAGAGGAAAATGAATTGTGACAATCGCGCTAAACAAGGGAATATGAGACGAGGCAGCTACCCTAATAGATATCCGGAAGAACAAAACCGTGGTAGGAATCAAATAGTAGAAAGGAACGACCAAAAAATGTTCCAAGATACCAGGATAGGGAAGGTGGAAGAAATTACTACAGAAACGATAATCGGAATGACCGGAGATATGATAATAATTACAATAATAATTATAGGGGCAACCACGCTTCAAATAACTATGGAGCAAATTTTATACGCCGAAACTATGATTCCCGAATTTACAATAGTCGTTACCAGAGGGAGACTGATCGAAATGAATATTCTCGCAGAGAGGAGAGACAGAGTGAGGTGAATAACAACTATGAACAGTTAAGAAATAGAGAGCAACATAGTTCCCTTTCCCAGTCAGAAAATAGTCAACAGGAAGGAAGGAGAGAGGAGAGAGTAACCATAAATGAAAATCAGGAAAACTAGAGAAGACTGTGAGTGAGTGCAGTGGTCAACCACAGTCAAATAGCCGATCACTGTCATGGATAACCAGTTTAGGTCAGGATTTTATGGACAACGAGAGAATCAATAAAAATGTAATTGAAAGTGATGTAGTGTCTATTACCGGTCAATACCGGGAAAACCAATCAAAATTTTATTATTGATACTGGTGCCGAAATATCATTGATGAGTATGACTAAATACCATGAATTAAAGGAGATGGAAAAGGGAATCACGTCATCCGAAGGAAAGGCTAATAGAATTTATGAATTACCTGTGAGCAAAATTACTATAGTGGGTGTAACAGGACGAGCCAATCGAACTGCTCGCAAACAAATAATGATGAATGTACAATTCAATGGAAGGGTGATACCATTAACATTTGTAGTACAGTATATCAAAATATAGAAACAGAAATATTAGTCGGATGTGATAACTTGCGGAAGTATGAAACTATTATTGATTTAGAAACTAATCGGGTGGTATTTACATACGATAAACAAAAAATACCTATAAAAATTATAAATAGAAATGAAGAGGTAAGGAAAATGGTCAGTTCAACCAAATTAAGTGATAAATTTGAATACTCATATAAGGATAGACCAATCAATAGAAAGTCACTACAGCAGTTAACACTAAATAATCCAATGTGGGAGGAAAAAATGCAAGAAATCAGACAATTCTGTAATCATAATAATCAACTAAACAAAGAGCAAATAGATCAGTTAATGGAAATTTATTTGAAACATTATAAAGTATTTTCAAACAAACCTGGCAAAATAGTAGGAGTGCAATGTAAGTTACCACTAAGAGAAAATGTGACATTTAACAAAAGATCATATCCCATACCCTACAAATTAAGAGAGCAAGTACAGGAAGAAATCGACAAAATGCTTCGTGAAGACATCACTGAACTAAGTCCGTCAGAACACACTAGCCCATTAGTAGTAATTCCCAAAAAAGATAGGTCATTAAGATTGTGTTTAGATGCACGTCAAATTAATCAGATGATAATTGCTGATAAGACGTCGCCTGAGAACATAGGAGAAATTTTAAAACGTTTTAATAACGTACAATTTTTTAGTAGTTGGGATGCTGTATCTGGATATTGGCAAGTAGAATTGCATCCAGAAAGCAGAAAATATGTGAGTTTCATAGTAAACGGTAGGAATTATCAATTTAAAAGATTACCTTTGGTCTGGTCCATAATGTGGCCATATTTACAGAATGATTTGACTGAGTAGGGCGCAAGGAGATTTTAGAAGTTATTACGGTTTATGTCGATGATTTAGTAATTGCATCAAACAGTTGAGAAGAATATTGTAATAGAATTAAGAGGGTACTTACCAGATTGGGGAAAAATATAATGACACTCAAGTTGAATAATGTCATAGCCAGTAGGATTAAATTGTGTGGATTTGTAGTAATTAAATACCGAGATGGGAAGGTTAAAGATACATAAAATTTTAATCAGATTCGACCGTATAAATAAAGTAATAATTAAAAGAAAAAAATTCTTGAATGAAGAACAAATGAAATGTATGACCCGGATTGGGAAGGTGAGGTTCAAAAGAAAGATAATGTTTTAGTCATGTTTTTGAGTTTTTTAGCCATGAAATTAGGCACAATTGTTATTTGTTATTTATTATTTTCATGTAAAACCAGTTGGTTTAATTAACGTTGTTTTAAGTCATAAATAAGTGTTTAAGATATCATGATTCATGATAATAATGAACCATATTTGTAATATTAATAAAAGAATAAACCAGTTTGTTAAAAGAATTTTGTGAGGTACAAATACCTAATTAATCAGATGTTTAAATATTAAGATTAGACTATGTTGGTTATTTCAAAATTTCATCTAAAATTGTATCTGAAATTATGAAATAAGGGAAGGTATTATGTACTGCTATTAAAATGCACACAGTACATAATAAGGAGATAATAAATTTTAAAAGAGAAAGGATGCAGATTTTTATTGCATGTAACATATGTTTTAAAATGTAAACAAAAAACATTGGGAATATCGACTTACCCAGTCAACATAGAGGTCGATTCCTATATGATATAAAACAATATTCAGTTATATGTTATGAAAAGAATATATGAAGTTGGAATTAGTGTTATAATAAGAGTAAAGAGTAATAAAATTATAATTTAATAAATAACAACTAGCATTACGAAGATTAGAGGTAAAATAAAGATGTTTAATAAGAAATAGAAAAATGATATATGTTTTAACAGGTATATGATAAACAGATGTAGAGAAATTAGGGAATTATCAAATGGGCAATTTTGTAAATTGTTAAAAAAAAATTGTATTGTATAGTGATGAAGGAAATGTTTATTAGTCTTCAATTATATTCAATAAGAGTAACGTTATTAGTCTAATTTTATTTTCAATAAGAGTAACGTGAAGAGTCTAATTTTATATCGAATAGTAACAGCATGAAGAGTCTAAAATTATATCTATTAAAAGTAGCTTGAAGAGTCTAAATTCATAAAATAACATTTGTACATCATCAAGTTTAATGTAATAGGTAAAAGGAAAATAAAGTAAAGGAGTTTAACTTGTGATACCAGAGTTTGATTATAATATTTAATAAATAAATAATAACACGAGAAATATAACAATATCCTTAATAGAACGACGACAGAAAAGGGAAATCCTGGACTGAAGAAGAGTTTAAGTGACCATAAAGGATAATTAAGTGTTCCGAGGAGACATCTGTGTTGCAGTAGTCCTGGAGAGCGGCATTCAGCGGTGAGATCAATAAGAAATTTGTGTGAAGGAACAGATTGCCAAGCCTAATATTGCTTTTGAAAAAAGGTAAACAACAACCAGAAGTGAACCCGCGGCAGCTGGAAGAATTCAGAGTCGGTTAAGTTACATTAGTCTGGTATCTATTTTTTACATGGTTAATTCTCAAAACACTACATATTAACTGAATTTTGTTTGGTTTAAAGAAAAGAAAATATTAGACACAATCGTAAATACGATCAAATAGCTTAATAATCATTAACCCTAAGAGGAAGAGTTTCTTTACATGTACTGGTAAATAAAAAACAATAACAGTAGGTACATTTATTAATTGTATTATACTATTAAATAATTACAAGACACATATAAAACAAAAAATTACAGCACAAATAATGGCTGTCCCAACGTGGAACATATCTTAAATACCAAACATGTAAAATTACAGCAGAAATAATGGCGCCCATACGTGAAAGCAAAGATTTTCTTTAAGCCAGCACGAAATAACACAATTTTGTTAAATTTAATTAGCATAAAAAATTTCCTTGTAATTAAATTAAGTTAAAGATTGTAAAATGGCTAACAAACCAGAGCAACGATATGAATTAAGGAGTAATAGTGCTGAAGAGGAAGAAACTGAAATGGAAATAATAGTAACGGATGCCCAAGGGAACCAACCAAAGAAACCAACCCAGTCAATGGACGATAAGTTACAGGAGATGATGAGAATTATAATGGAAGGGAATAACAAAAACAACGAAAATTTCAATCAAATGAAAGAAGAAACTAATGACAATTTTAAGAAACAGGAAGAAAAAATAAATGAGAAATTAGACAAGAACAATCAGGAAGTAAAGGAGAAGTTGGAAAAACAATGAGAAAATGAGACTAGAAAATGAAAATTTATTAAAAAAAAATAATGAGGAATTAAAGAAACAAATGAAAATAGATAATGAAAATTTATTAAAACAAAATAATGAGGAATTAAAGGAGACCATTCAACAACAAATAAATGGGGTGAATAATAAATTAGACCAGCAAAAGGCTGAAGTAGAGTTAATATTGAAAAAATTAAGAGGAAGGGAATGTTAGACAATTTGCAGAGGTGAAATTGAATATGGAAACAATGGAAAATAGGTTAGACAATATAGAAACGAAACAACAGTCACTGAAGGAAGAAGTGGAAGAGAAATTAGGAGAAAATAAACAAGAAGTCATAGAACAGATGACGAGAGAATTGGTAAAACACAAACAGGAAGTAACGAAAAATATTCAATACATGGAACAACAGTTGGACAGCAATAATACCAAAATAGAGGATACCATGGGACAATTAGTAGTAAGGGTCAATGAAATAGAACAAAATGGTAATCAAACATGTGTTATACGAGAAGACAAGAATATTAGTCATGAGGTGCCACATATGAAAGGATATATAAAAAATCCTATGGAGTATTTAAATAGAATGAAGGAATATTTGCACAGTACCAAGGAAAATAGATGGGAGAGAATTAAGCTAATGTTAGATCAAGGGTTCCATGAAATGAATGATTATTGGTGGGATGCTGTTAGAAACACCTTGAATAGCTACGAGGAATTTATGGACAGCTATAAAAATAAATATTGGACGCGATCCATACAGACAAGGGTGCGGGAGACCATAGTATATGGTAGGTACAACCCAAGCGTAGGACAAACACCGACCTCGTATTTTTTATCGCATGTTTGCAGGGCAAGATATTTATATCCACCCATGGATGACAGGTACGTGGTGGAAGCTTTGAGTCACCATTTTCCTGAAACGGTAAACTTAGCACAATTTGCCAGTCAAGCCAATACTATAGAAGCGATGACCTTATTACTCACTGATTATGAGAGGAAAATGAATTGTGACAATCGCGCTAAACAAGGGAATATGAGACGAGACAGCTACCCTAATAGATATCCGGAAGAACAAAACCGTGGTAGGAATCAAATAGTAGAAAGGAAAACCAAAAAATGTTCCAAGATACCAGGATAGGGAAGGTGGAAGAAATTACTACAGAAACGATAATCGGAATGACCGGAGATATGATAATAATTACAATAATAATTATAGGGGCAACCACGCTTCAAATAACTATGGAGCAAATTTTATACGCCGAAACTATGATTCCCGAATTTACAATAGTCGTTACCAGAGGGAGACTGATCGAAATGAATATTCTCGCAGAGAGGAGAGACAGAGTGAGGTGAATAACAACTATGAACAGTTAAGAAATAGAGAGCAACATAGTTCCCTTTCCCAGTCAGAAAATAGTCAACAGGAAGGAAGGAGAGAGGAGAGAGTAACCATAAATGAAAATCAGGAAAACTAGAGAAGACTGTGAGTGAGTGCAGTGGTCAACCACAGTCAAATAGCCGATCACTGTCTTGGATAACCAGTTTAGGTCAGGATTTTATGGACAACGAGAGAATCAATAAAAATGTAATTGAAAGTGATGTAGTGTCTATTACCGGTCAATACCGGGAAAACCAATCAAAATTTTATTATTGATACTGGTGCCGAAATATCATTGATGAGTATGACTAAATACCATGAATTAAAGGAGATGGAAAAGGGAATCACGTCATCCGAAGGAAAGGCTAATAGAATTTATGAATTACCTGTGAGCAAAATTACTATAGTGGGTGTAACAGGACGAGCCAATCGAACTGCTCGCAAACAAATAATGATGAATGTACAATTCAATGGAAGGGTGATACCATTAACATTTGTAGTACAGTATATCAAAATATAGAAACAGAAATATTAGTCGGATGTGATAACTTGCGGAAGTATGAAACTATTATTGATTTAGAAACTAATCGGGTGGTATTTACATACGATAAACAAAAAATACCTATAAAAATTATAAATAGAAATGAAGAGGTAAGGAAAATGGTCAGTTCAACCAAATTAAGTGATAAATTTGAATACTCATATAAGGATAGACCAATCAATAGAAAGTCACTACAGCAGTTAACACTAAATAATCCAATGTGGGAGGAAAAAATGCAAGAAATCAGACAATTCTGTAATCATAATAATCAACTAAACAAAGAGCAAATAGATCAGTTAATGGAAATTTATTTGAAACATTATAAAGTATTTTCAAACAAACCTGGCAAAATAGTAGGAGTGCAATGTAAGTTACCACTAAGAGAAAATGTGACATTTAACAAAAGATCATATCCCATACCCTACAAATTAAGAGAGCAAGTACAGGAAGAAATCGACAAAATGCTTCGTGAAGACATCACTGAACTAAGTCAGTCAGAACACACTTGCCCATTAGTAGTAATTCCCAAAAAAGATAGGTCATTAAGATTGTGTTTAGATGCACGTCAAATTAATCAGATGATAATTGCTGATAAGACGTCGCCTGAGAACATAGGAGAAATTTTAAAACGTTTTAATAACGTACAATTTTTTAGTAGTTGGGATGCTGTATCTGGATATTGGCAAGTAGAATTGCATCCAGAAAGCAGAAAATATGTGAGTTTCATAGTAAACGGTAGGAATTATCAATTTAAAAGATTACCTTTTGGTCTGGTCCATAATGTGGCCATATTTACAGAATGATTTGACTGAGTAGGGCGCAAGGAGATTTTAGAAGTTATTACGGTTTATGTCGATGATTTAGTAATTGCATCAAACAGTTGAGAAGAATATTGTAATAGAATTAAGAGGGTACTTACCAGATTGGGGAAAAATATAATGACACTCAAGTTGAATAATGTCATAGCCAGTAGGATTAAATTGTGTGGATTTGTAGTAATTAAATACCGAGATGGGAATGTTAAAGATACATAAAATTTTAATCAGATTCGACCGTATAAATAAAGTAATAATTAAAAGAAAAAAATTCTTGAATGAAGAACAAATGAAATGTATGACCCGGATTGGGAAGGTGAGGTTCAAAAGAAAGATAATGTTTTAGTCATGTTTTTGAGTTTTTTAGCCATGAAATTAGGCACAATTGTTATTTGTTATTTATTATTTTCATGTAAAACCAGTTGGTTTAATTAACGTTGTTTTAAGTCATAAATAAGTGTTTAAGATATCATGATTCATGATAATAATGAACCATATTTGTAATATTAATAAAAGAAAAAACCAGTTTGTTAAAAGAATTTTGTGAGGTACAAATACCTAATTAATCAGATGTTTAAATATTAAGATTAGACTATGTTGGTTATTTCAAAATTTCATCTAAAATTGTATCTGAAATTATGAAATAAGGGAAGGTATTATGTACTGCTATTAAAATGCACACAGTACATAATAAGGAGATAATAAATTTTAAAAGAGAAAGGATGCAGATTTTTATTGCATGTAACATATGTTTTAAAATGTAAACAAAAAACATTGGGAATATCGACTTACCCAGTCAACATAGAGGTCGATTCCTATATGATATAAAACAATATTCAGTTATATGTTATGAAAAGAATATATGAAGTTGGAATTAGTGTTATAATAAGAGTAAAGAGTAATAAAATTATAATTTAATAAATAACAACTAGCATTACGAAGATTAGAGGTAAAATAAAGATGTTTAATAAGAAATAGAAAAATGATATATGTTTTAACAGGTATATGATAAACAGATGTAGAGAAATTAGGGAATTATCAAATGGGCAATTTTGTAAATTGTTAAAAAAAAATTGTATTGTATAGTGATGAAGGAAATGTTTATTAGTCTTCAATTATATTCAATAAGAGTAACGTTATTAGTCTAATTTTATTTTCAATAAGAGTAACGTGAAGAGTCTAATTTTATATCGAATAGTAACAGCATGAAGAGTCTAAAATTATATCTATTAAAAGTAGCTTGAAGAGTCTAAATTCATAAAATAACATTTGTACATCATCAAGTTTAATGTAATAGGTAAAAGGAAAATAAAGTAAAGGAGTTTAACTTGTGATACCAGAGTTTGATTATAATATTTAATAAATAAATAATAACACGAGAAATATAACAATATCCTTAATAGAACGACGACAGAAAAGGGAAATCCTGGACTGAAGAAGAGTTTAAGTGACCATAAAGGATAATTAAGTGTTCCGAGGAGACATCTGTGTTGCAGTAGTCCTGGAGAGCGGCATTCAGCGGTGAGATCAATAAGAAATTTGTGTGAAGGAACAGATTGCCAAGCCTAATATTGCTTTTGAAAAAAGGTAAACAACAACCAGAAGTGAACCCGCGGCAGCTGGAAGAATTCAGAGTCGGTTAAGTTACATTAGTCTGGTATCTATTTTTTACATGGTTAATTCTCAAAACACTACATATTAACTGAATTTTGTTTGGTTTAAAGAAAAGAAAATATTAGACACAATCGTAAATACGATCAAATAGCTTAATAATCATTAACCCTAAGAGGAAGAGTTTCTTTACATGTACTGGTAAATAAAAAACAATAACAGTAGGTACATTTATTAATTGTATTATACTATTAAATAATTACAAGACACATATAAAACAAAAAATTACAGCACAAATAATGGCTGTCCCAACGTGGAACATATCTTAAATACCAAACATGTAAAATTACAGCAGAAATAATGGCGCCCATACGTGAAAGCAAAGATTTTCTTTACGCCAGCACGAAATAACACAATTTTGTTAAATTTAATTAGCATAAAAAATTTCCTTGTAATTAAATTAAGTTAAAGATTGTAAAATGGCTAACAAACCAGAGCAACGATATGAATTAAGGAGTAATAGTGCTGAAGAGGAAGAAACTGAAATGGAAATAATAGTAACGGATGCCCAAGGGAACCAACCAAAGAAACCAACCCAGTCAATGGACGATAAGTTACAGGAGATGATGAGAATTATAATGGAAGGGAATAACAAAAACAACGAAAATTTCAATCAAATGAAAGAAGAAACTAATGACAATTTTAAGAAACAGGAAGAAAAAATAAATGAGAAATTAGACAAGAACAATCAGGAAGTAAAGGAGAAGTTGGAAAAACAATGAGAAAATGAGACTAGAAAATGAAAATTTATTAAAACAAAGTAATGAGGAATTAAAGAAACAAATGAAAATAGATAATGAAAATTTATTAAAACAAAATAATGAGGAATTAAAGGAGACCATTCAACAACAAATAAATGGGGTGAATAATAAATTAGACCAGCAAAAGGCTGAAGTAGAGTTAATATTGAAAAAATTAAGAGGAAGGGAATGTTAGACAATTTGCAGAGGTGAAATTGAATATGGAAACAATGGAAAATAGGTTAGACAATATAGAAACGAAACAACAGTCACTGAAGGAAGAAGTGGAAGAGAAATTAGGAGAAAATAAACAAGAAGTCATAGAACAGATGACGAGAGAATTGGTAAAACACAAACAGGAAGCAACGAAAAATATTCAATACATGGAACAACAGTTGGACAGCAATAATACCAAAATAGAGGATACCATGGGACAATTAGTAGTAAGGGTCAATGAAATAGAACAAAATGGTAATCAAACATGTGTTATACGAGAAGACAAGAATATTAGTCATGAGGTGCCACATATGAAAGGATATATAAAAAATCCTATGGAGTATTTAAATAGAATGAAGGAATATTTGCACAGTACCAAGGAAAATAGATGGGAGAGAATTAAGCTAATGTTAGATCAAGGGTTCCATGAAATGAATGATTATTGGTGGGATGCTGTTAGAAACACCTTGAATAGCTACCAGGAATTTATGGACAGCTATAAAAATAAATATTGGACGCGATCCATACAGACAAGGGTGCGGGAGACCATAGTATATGGTAGGTACAACCCAAGCGTAGGACAAACACCGACCTCGTATTTTTTATCGCATGTTTGCAGGGCAAGATATTTATATCCACCCATGGATGACAGGTACGTGGTGGAAGCTTTGAGTCACCATTTTCCTGAAACGGTAAACTTAGCACAATTTGCCAGTCAAGCCAATACTATAGAAGCGATGACCTTATTACTCACTGATTATGAGAGGAAAATGAATTGTGACAATCGCGCTAAACAAGGGAATATGAGACGAGGCAGCTACCCTAATAGATATCCGGAAGAACAAAACCGTGGTAGGAATCAAATAGTAGAAAGGAAAGACCAAAAAATGTTCCAAGATACCAGGATAGGGAAGGTGGAAGAAATTACTACAGAAACGATAATCGGAATGACCGGAGATATGATAATAATTACAATAATAATTATAGGGGCAACCACGCTTCAAATAACTATGGAGCAAATTTTATACGCCGAAACTATGATTCCCGAATTTACAATAGTCGTTACCAGAGGGAGACTGATCGAAATGAATATTCTCGCAGAGAGGAGAGACAGAGTGAGGTGAATAACAACTATGAACAGTTAAGAAATAGAGAGCAACATAGTTCCCTTTCCCAGTCAGAAAATAGTCAACAGGAAGGAAGGAGAGAGGAGAGAGTAACCATAAATGAAAATCAGGAAAACTAGAGAAGACTGTGAGTGAGTGCAGTCGTCAACCACAGTCAAATATCCGATCACTGTCTTGGATAACCAGTTTAGGTCAGGATTTTATGGACAACGAGAGAATCAATAAAAATGTAATTGAAAGTGATGTAGTGTCTATTACCGGTCAATACCGGGAAAACCAATCAAAATTTTATTATTGATACTGGTGCCGAAATATCATTGATGAGTATGACTAAATACCATGAATTAAAGGAGATGGAAAAGGGAATCACGTCATCCGAAGGAAAGGCTAATAGAATTTATGAATTACCTGTGAGCAAAATTACTATAGTGGGTGTAACAGGACGAGCCAATCGAACTGCTCGCAAACAAATAATGATGAATGTACAATTCAATGGAAGGGTGATACCATTAACATTTGTAGTACAGTATATCAAAATATAGAAACAGAAATATTAGTCGGATGTGATAACTTGCGGAAGTATGAAACTATTATTGATTTAGAAACTAATCGGGTGGTATTTACATACGATAAACAAAAAATACCTATAAAAATTATAAATAGAAATGAAGAGGTAAGGAAAATGGTCAGTTCAACCAAATTAAGTGATAAATTTGAATACTCATATAAGGATAGACCAATCAATAGAAAGTCACTACAGCAGTTAACACTAAATAATCCAATGTGGGAGGAAAAAATGCAAGAAATCAGACAATTCTGTAATCATAATAATCAACTAAACAAAGAGCAAATAGATCAGTTAATGGAAATTTATTTGAAACATTATAAAGTATTTTCAAACAAACCTGGCAAAATAGTAGGAGTGCAATGTAAGTTACCACTAAGAGAAAATGTGACATTTAACAAAAGATCATATCCCATACCCTACAAATTAAGAGAGCAAGTACAGGAAGAAATCGACAAAATGCTTCGTGAAGACATCACTGAACTAAGTCCGTCAGAACACACTAGCCCATTAGTAGTAATTCCCAAAAAAGATAGGTCATTAAGATTGTGTTTAGATGCACGTCAAATTAATCAGATGATAATTGCTGATAAGACGTCGCCTGAGAACATAGGAGAAATTTTAAAACGTTTTAATAACGTACAATTTTTTAGTAGTTGGGATGCTGTATCTGGATATTGGCAAGTAGAATTGCATCCAGAAAGCAGAAAATATGTGAGTTTCATAGTAAACGGTAGGAATTATCAATTTAAAAGATTACCTTTTGGTCTGGTCCATAATGTGGCCATATTTACAGAATGATTTGACTGAGTAGGGCGCAAGGAGATTTTAGAAGTTATTACGGTTTATGTCGATGATTTAGTAATTGCATCAAACAGTTGAGAAGAATATTGTAATAGAATTAAGAGGGTACTTACCAGATTGGGGAAAAATATAATGACACTCAAGTTGAATAATGTCATAGCCAGTAGGATTAAATTGTGTGGATTTGTAGTAATTAAATACCGAGATGGGAAGGTTAAAGATACATAAAATTTTAATCAGATTCGACCGTATAAATAAAGTAATAATTAAAAGAAAAAAATTCTTGAATGAAGAACAAATGAAATGTATGACCCGGATTGGGAAGGTGAGGTTCAAAAGAAAGATAATGTTTTAGTCATGTTTTTGAGTTTTTTAGCCATGAAATTAGGCACAATTGTTATTTGTTATTTATTATTTTCATGTAAAACCAGTTGGTTTAATTAACGTTGTTTTAAGTCATAAATAAGTGTTTAAGATATCATGATTCATGATAATAATGAACCATATTTGTAATATTAATAAAAGAAAAAACCAGTTTGTTAAAAGAATTTTGTGAGGTACAAATACCTAATTAATCAGATGTTTAAATATTAAGATTAGACTATGTTGGTTATTTCAAAATTTCATCTAAAATTGTATCTGAAATTATGAAATAAGGGAAGGTATTATGTACTGCTATTAAAATGCACACAGTACATAATAAGGAGATAATAAATTTTAAAAGAGAAAGGATGCAGATTTTTATTGCATGTAACATATGTTTTAAAATGTAAACAAAAAACATTGGGAATATCGACTTACCCAGTCAACATAGAGGTCGATTCCTATATGATATAAAACAATATTCAGTTATATGTTATGAAAAGAATATATGAAGTTGGAATTAGTGTTATAATAAGAGTAAAGAGTAATAAAATTATAATTTAATAAATAACAACTAGCATTACGAAGATTAGAGGTAAAATAAAGATGTTTAATAAGAAATAGAAAAATGATATATGTTTTAATAGGTATATGATAAACAGATGTAGAGAAATTAGGGAATTATCAAATGGGCAATTTTGTAAATTGTTAAAAAAAAATTGTATTGTATAGTGATGAAGGAAATGTTTATTAGTCTTCAATTATATTCAATAAGAGTAACGTTATTAGTCTAATTTTATTTTCAATAAGAGTAACGTGAAGAGTCTAATTTTATATCGAATAGTAACAGCATGAAGAGTCTAAAATTATATCTATTAAAAGTAGCTTGAAGAGTCTAAATTCATAAAATAACATTTGTACATCATCAAGTTTAATGTAATAGGTAAAAGGAAAATAAAGTAAAGGAGTTTAACTTGTGATACCAGAGTTTGATTATAATATTTAATAAATAAATAATAACACGAGAAATATAACAATATCCTTAATAGAACGACGACAGAAAAGGGAAATCCTGGACTGAAGAAGAGTTTAAGTGACCATAAAGGATAATTAAGTGTTCCGAGGAGACATCTGTGTTGCAGTAGTCCTGGAGAGCGGCATTCAGCGGTGAGATCAATAAGAAATTTGTGTGAAGGAACAGATTGCCAAGCCTAATATTGCTTTTGAAAAAAGGTAAACAACAACCAGAAGTGAACCCGCGGCAGCTGGAAGAATTCAGAGTCGGTTAAGTTACATTAGTCTGGTATCTATTTTTTACATGGTTAATTCTCAAAACACTACATATTAACTGAATTTTGTTTGGTTTAAAGAAAAGAAAATATTAGACACAATCGTAAATACGATCAAATAGCTTAATAATCATTAACCCTAAGAGGAAGAGTTTCTTTACATGTACTGGTAAATAAAAAACAATAACAGTAGGTACATTTATTAATTGTATTATACTATTAAATAATTACAAGACACATATAAAACAAAAAATTACAGCACAAATAATGGCTGTCCCAACGTGGAACATATCTTAAATACCAAACATGTAAAATTACAGCAGAAATAATGGCGCCCATACGTGAAAGCAAAGATTTTCTTTAAGCCAGCACGAAATAACACAATTTTGTTAAATTTAATTAGCATAAAAAATTTCCTTGTAATTAAATTAAGTTAAAGATTGTAAAATGGCTAACAAACCAGAGCAACGATATGAATTAAGGAGTAATAGTGCTGAAGAGGAAGAAACTGAAATGGAAATAATAGTAACGGATGCCCAAGGGAACCAACCAAAGAAACCAACCCAGTCAATGGACGATAAGTTACAGGAGATGATGAGAATTATAATGGAAGGGAATAACAAAAACAACGAAAATTTCAATCAAATGAAAGAAGAAACTAATGACAATTTTAAGAAACAGGAAGAAAAAATAAATGAGAAATTAGACAAGAACAATCAGGAAGTAAAGGAGAAGTTGGAAAAACAATGAGAAAATGAGACTAGAAAATGAAAATTTATTAAAACAAAGTAATGAGGAATTAAAGAAACAAATGAAAATAGATAATGAAAATTTATTAAAACAAAATAATGAGGAATTAAAGGAGACCATTCAACAACAAATAAATGGGGTGAATAATAAATTAGACCAGCAAAAGGCTGAAGTAGAGTTAATATTGAAAAAATTAAGAGGAAGGGAATGTTAGACAATTTGCAGAGGTGAAATTGAATATGGAAACAATGGAAAATAGGTTAGACAATATAGAAACGAAACAACAGTCACTGAAGGAAGAAGTGGAAGAGAAATTAGGAGAAAATAAACAAGAAGTCATAGAACAGATGACGAGAGAATTGGTAAAACACAAACAGGAAGTAACGAAAAATATTCAATACATGGAACAACAGTTGGACAGCAATAATACCAAAATAGAGGATACCATGGGACAATTAGTAGTAAGGGTCAATGAAATAGAACAAAATGGTAATCAAACATGTGTTATACGAGAAGACAAGAATATTAGTCATGAGGTGCCACATATGAAAGGATATATAAAAAATCCTATGGAGTATTTAAATAGAATGAAGGAATATTTGCACAGTACCAAGGAAAATAGATGGGAGAGAATTAAGCTAATGTTAGATCAAGGGTTCCATGAAATGAATGATTATTGGTGGGATGCTGTTAGAAACACCTTGAATAGCTACCAGGAATTTATGGACAGCTATAAAAATAAATATTGGACGCGATCCATACAGACAAGGGTGCGGGAGACCATAGTATATGGTAGGTACAACCCAAGCGTAGGACAAACACCGACCTCGTATTTTTTATCGCATGTTTGCAGGGCAAGATATTTATATCCACCCATGGATGACAGGTACGTGGTGGAAGCTTTGAGTCACCATTTTCCTGAAACGGTAAACTTAGCACAATTTGCCAGTCAAGCCAATACTATAGAAGCGATGACCTTATTACTCACTGATTATGAGAGGAAAATGAATTGTGACAATCGCGCTAAACAAGGGAATATGAGACGAGGCAGCTACCCTAATAGATATCCGGAAGAACAAAACCGTGGTAGGAATCAAATAGTAGAAAGGAAAGACCAAAAAATGTTCCAAGATACCAGGATAGGGAAGGTGGAAGAAATTACTACAGAAACGATAATCGGAATGACCGGAGATATGATAATAATTACAATAATAATTATAGGGGCAACCACGCTTCAAATAACTATGGAGCAAATTTTATACGCCGAAACTATGATTCCCGAATTTACAATAGTCGTTACCAGAGGGAGACTGATCGAAATGAATATTCTCGCAGAGAGGAGAGACAGAGTGAGGTGAATAACAACTATGAACAGTTAAGAAATAGAGAGCAACATAGTTCCCTTTCCCAGTCAGAAAATAGTCAACAGGAAGGAAGGAGAGAGGAGAGAGTAACCATAAATGAAAATCAGGAAAACTAGAGAAGACTGTGAGTGAGTGCAGTGGTCAACCACAGTCAAATAGCCGATCACTGTCTTGGATAACCAGTTTAGGTCAGGATTTTATGGACAACGAGAGAATCAATAAAAATGTAATTGAAAGTGATGTAGTGTCTATTACCGGTCAATACCGGGAAAACCAATCAAAATTTTATTATTGATACTGGTGCCGAAATATCATTGATGAGTATGACTAAATACCATGAATTAAAGGAGATGGAAAAGGGAATCACGTCATCCGAAGGAAAGGCTAATAGAATTTATGAATTACCTGTGAGCAAAATTACTATAGTGGGTGTAACAGGACGAGCCAATCGAACTGCTCGCAAACAAATAATGATGAATGTACAATTCAATGGAAGGGTGATACCATTAACATTTGTAGTACAGTATATCAAAATATAGAAACAGAAATATTAGTCGGATGTGATAACTTGCGGAAGTATGAAACTATTATTGATTTAGAAACTAATCGGGTGGTATTTACATACGATAAACAAAAAATACCTATAAAAATTATAAATAGAAATGAAGAGGTAAGGAAAATGGTCAGTTCAACCAAATTAAGTGATAAATTTGAATACTCATATAAGGATAGACCAATCAATAGAAAGTCACTACAGCAGTTAACACTAAATAATCCAATGTGGGAGGAAAAAATGCAAGAAATCAGACAATTCTGTAATCATAATAATCAACTAAACAAAGAGCAAATAGATCAGTTAATGGAAATTTATTTGAAACATTATAAAGTATTTTCAAACAAACCTGGCAAAATAGTAGGAGTGCAATGTAAGTTACCACTAAGAGAAAATGTGACATTTAACAAAAGATCATATCCCATACCCTACAAATTAAGAGAGCAAGTACAGGAAGAAATCGACAAAATGCTTCGTGAAGACATCACTGAACTAAGTCCGTCAGAACACACTAGCCCATTAGTAGTAATTCCCAAAAAAGATAGGTCATTAAGATTGTGTTTAGATGCACGTCAAATTAATCAGATGATAATTGCTGATAAGACGTCGCCTGAGAACATAGGAGAAATTTTAAAACGTTTTAATAACGTACAATTTTTTAGTAGTTGGGATGCTGTATCTGGATATTGGCAAGTAGAATTGCATCCAGAAAGCAGAAAATATGTGAGTTTCATAGTAAACGGTAGGAATTATCAATTTAAAAGATTACCTTTTGGTCTGGTCCATAATGTGGCCATATTTACAGAATGATTTGACTGAGTAGGGCGCAAGGAGATTTTAGAAGTTATTACGGTTTATGTCGATGATTTAGTAATTGCATCAAACAGTTGAGAAGAATATTGTAATAGAATTAAGAGGGTACTTACCAGATTGGGGAAAAATATAATGACACTCAAGTTGAATAATGTCATAGCCAGTAGGATTAAATTGTGTGGATTTGTAGTAATTAAATACCGAGATGGGAATGTTAAAGATACATAAAATTTTAATCAGATTCGACCGTATAAATAAAGTAATAATTAAAAGAAAAAAATTCTTGAATGAAGAACAAATGAAATGTATGACCCGGATTGGGAAGGTGAGGTTCAAAAGAAAGATAATGTTTTAGTCATGTTTTTGAGTTTTTTAGCCATGAAATTAGGCACAATTGTTATTTGTTATTTATTATTTTCATGTAAAACCAGTTGGTTTAATTAACGTTGTTTTAAGTCATAAATAAGTGTTTAAGATATCATGATTCATGATAATAATGAACCATATTTGTAATATTAATAAAAGAAAAAACCAGTTTGTTAAAAGAATTTTGTGAGGTACAAATACCTAATTAATCAGATGTTTAAATATTAAGATTAGACTATGTTGGTTATTTCAAAATTTCATCTAAAATTGTATCTGAAATTATGAAATAAGGGAAGGTATTATGTACTGCTATTAAAATGCACACAGTACATAATAAGGAGATAATAAATTTTAAAAGAGAAAGGATGCAGATTTTTATTGCATGTAACATATGTTTTAAAATGTAAACAAAAAACATTGGGAATATCGACTTACCCAGTCAACATAGAGGTCGATTCCTATATGATATAAAACAATATTCAGTTATATGTTATGAAAAGAATATATGAAGTTGGAATTAGTGTTATAATAAGAGTAAAGAGTAATAAAATTATAATTTAATAAATAACAACTAGCATTACGAAGATTAGAGGTAAAATAAAGATGTTTAATAAGAAATAGAAAAATGATATATGTTTTAATAGGTATATGATAAACAGATGTAGAGAAATTAGGGAATTATCAAATGGGCAATTTTGTAAATTGTTAAAAAAAAATTGTATTGTATAGTGATGAAGGAAATGTTTATTAGTCTTCAATTATATTCAATAAGAGTAACGTTATTAGTCTAATTTTATTTTCAATAAGAGTAACGTGAAGAGTCTAATTTTATATCGAATAGTAACAGCATGAAGAGTCTAAAATTATATCTATTAAAAGTAGCTTGAAGAGTCTAAATTCATAAAATAACATTTGTACATCATCAAGTTTAATGTAATAGGTAAAAGGAAAATAAAGTAAAGGAGTTTAACTTGTGATACCAGAGTTTGATTATAATATTTAATAAATAAATAATAACACGAGAAATATAACAATATCCTTAATAGAACGACGACAGAAAAGGGAAATCCTGGACTGAAGAAGAGTTTAAGTGACCATAAAGGATAATTAAGTGTTCCGAGGAGACATCTGTGTTGCAGTAGTCCTGGAGAGCGGCATTCAGCGGTGAGATCAATAAGAAATTTGTGTGAAGGAACAGATTGCCAAGCCTAATATTGCTTTTGAAAAAAGGTAAACAACAACCAGAAGTGAACCCGCGGCAGCTGGAAGAATTCAGAGTCGGTTAAGTTACATTAGTCTGGTATCTATTTTTTACATGGTTAATTCTCAAAACACTACATATTAACTGAATTTTGTTTGGTTTAAAGAAAAGAAAATATTAGACACAATCGTAAATACGATCAAATAGCTTAATAATCATTAACCCTAAGAGGAAGAGTTTCTTTACATGTACTGGTAAATAAAAAACAATAACAGTAGGTACATTTATTAATTGTATTATACTATTAAATAATTACAAGACACATATAAAACAAAAAATTACAGCACAAATAATGGCTGTCCCAACGTGGAACATATCTTAAATACCAAACATGTAAAATTACAGCAGAAATAATGGCGCCCATACGTGAAAGCAAAGATTTTCTTTAAGCCAGCACGAAATAACACAATTTTGTTAAATTTAATTAGCATAAAAAATTTCCTTGTAATTAAATTAAGTTAAAGATTGTAAAATGGCTAACAAACCAGAGCAACGATATGAATTAAGGAGTAATAGTGCTGAAGAGGAAGAAACTGAAATGGAAATAATAGTAACGGATGCCCAAGGGAACCAACCAAAGAAACCAACCCAGTCAATGGACGATAAGTTACAGGAGATGATGAGAATTATAATGGAAGGGAATAACAAAAACAACGAAAATTTCAATCAAATGAAAGAAGAAACTAATGACAATTTTAAGAAACAGGAAGAAAAAATAAATGAGAAATTAGACAAGAACAATCAGGAAGTAAAGGAGAAGTTGGAAAAACAATGAGAAAATGAGACTAGAAAATGAAAATTTATTAAAACAAAGTAATGAGGAATTAAAGAAACAAATGAAAATAGATAATGAAAATTTATTAAAACAAAATAATGAGGAATTAAAGGAGACCATTCAACAACAAATAAATGGGGTGAATAATAAATTAGACCAGCAAAAGGCTGAAGTAGAGTTAATATTGAAAAAATTAAGAGGAAGGGAATGTTAGACAATTTGCAGAGGTGAAATTGAATATGGAAACAATGGAAAATAGGTTAGACAATATAGAAACGAAACAACAGTCACTGAAGGAAGAAGTGGAAGAGAAATTAGGAGAAAATAAACAAGAAGTCATAGAACAGATGACGAGAGAATTGGTAAAACACAAACAGGAAGTAACGAAAAATATTCAATACATGGAACAACAGTTGGACAGCAATAATACCAAAATAGAGGATACCATGGGACAATTAGTAGTAAGGGTCAATGAAATAGAACAAAATGGTAATCAAACATGTGTTATACGAGAAGACAAGAATATTAGTCATGAGGTGCCACATATGAAAGGATATATAAAAAATCCTATGGAGTATTTAAATAGAATGAAGGAATATTTGCACAGTACCAAGGAAAATAGATGGGAGAGAATTAAGCTAATGTTAGATCAAGGGTTCCATGAAATGAATGATTATTGGTGGGATGCTGTTAGAAACACCTTGAATAGCTACCAGGAATTTATGGACAGCTATAAAAATAAATATTGGACGCGATCCATACAGACAAGGGTGCGGGAGACCATAGTATATGGTAGGTACAACCCAAGCGTAGGACAAACACCGACCTCGTATTTTTTATCGCATGTTTGCAGGGCAAGATATTTATATCCACCCATGGATGACAGGTACGTGGTGGAAGCTTTGAGTCACCATTTTCCTGAAACGGTAAACTTAGCACAATTTGCCAGTCAAGCCAATACTATAGAAGCGATGACCTTAGTACTCACTGATTATGAGAGGAAAATGAATTGTGACAATCGCGCTAAACAAGGGAATATGAGACGAGGCAGCTACCCTAATAGATATCCGGAAGAACAAAACCGTGGTAGGAATCAAATAGTAGAAAGGAAAGACCAAAAAATGTTCCAAGATACCAGGATAGGGAAGGTGGAAGAAATTACTACAGAAACGATAATCGGAATGACCGGAGATATGATAATAATTACAATAATAATTATAGGGGCAACCACGCTTCAAATAACTATGGAGCAAATTTTATACGCCGAAACTATGATTCCCGAATTTACAATAGTCGTTACCAGAGGGAGACTGATCGAAATGAATATTCTCGCAGAGAGGAGAGACAGAGTGAGGTGAATAACAACTATGAACAGTTAAGAAATAGAGAGCAACATAGTTCCCTTTCCCAGTCAGAAAATAGTCAACAGGAAGGAAGGAGAGAGGAGAGAGTAACCATAAATGAAAATCAGGAAAACTAGAGAAGACTGTGAGTGAGTGCAGTGGTCAACCACAGTCAAATAGCCGATCACTGTCTTGGATAACCAGTTTAGGTCAGGATTTTATGGACAACGAGAGAATCAATAAAAATGTAATTGAAAGTGATGTAGTGTCTATTACCGGTCAATACCGGGAAAACCAATCAAAATTTTATTATTGATACTGGTGCCGAAATATCATTGATGAGTATGACTAAATACCATGAATTAAAGGAGATGGAAAAGGGAATCACGTCATCCGAAGGAAAGGCTAATAGAATTTATGAATTACCTGTGAGCAAAATTACTATAGTGGGTGTAACAGGACGAGCCAATCGAACTGCTC
Organism: Magicicada septendecula; assembly: GCA_034769895.1. Taxonomy (NCBI): domain Eukaryota; kingdom Metazoa; phylum Arthropoda; class Insecta; order Hemiptera; family Cicadidae; genus Magicicada; species Magicicada septendecula. Next base: position 171,175,560 of record CM068375.1, read on the forward strand.
GCAAACAAATAATGATGAATGTACAATTCAATGGAAGGGTGATACCATTAACATTTGTAGTACAGTATATCAAAATATAGAAACAGAAATATTAGTCGGATGTGATAACTTGCGGAAGTATGAAACTATTATTGATTTAGAAACTAATCGGGTGGTATTTACATACGATAAACAAAAAATACCTATAAAAATTATAAATAGAAATGAAGAGGTAAGGAAAATGGTCAGTTCAACCAAATTAAGTGATAAATTTGAATACTCATATAAGGATAGACCAATCAATAGAAAGTCACTACAGCAGTTAACACTAAATAATCCAATGTGGGAGGAAAAAATGCAAGAAATCAGACAATTCTGTAATCATAATAATCAACTAAACAAAGAGCAAATAGATCAGTTAATGGAAATTTATTTGAAACATTATAAAGTATTTTCAAACAAACCTGGCAAAATAGTAGGAGTGCAATGTAAGTTACCACTAAGAGAAAATGTGACATTTAACAAAAGATCATATCCCATACCCTACAAATTAAGAGAGCAAGTACAGGAAGAAATCGACAAAATGCTTCGTGAAGACATCACTGAACTAAGTCCGTCAGAACACACTAGCCCATTAGTAGTAATTCCCAAAAAAGATAGGTCATTAAGATTGTGTTTAGATGCACGTCAAATTAATCAGATGATAATTGCTGATAAGACGTCGCCTGAGAACATAGGAGAAATTTTAAAACGTTTTAATAACGTACAATTTTTTAGTAGTTGGGATGCTGTATCTGGATATTGGCAAGTAGAATTGCATCCAGAAAGCAGAAAATATGTGAGTTTCATAGTAAACGGTAGGAATTATCAATTTAAAAGATTACCTTTTGGTCTGGTCCATAATGTGGCCATATTTACAGAATGATTTGACTGAGTAGGGCGCAAGGAGATTTTAGAAGTTATTACGGTTTATGTCGATGATTTAGTAATTGCATCAAACAGTTGAGAAGAATATTGTAATAGAATTAAGAGGGTACTTACCAGATTGGGGAAAAATATAATGACACTCAAGTTGAATAATGTCATAGCCAGTAGGATTAAATTGTGTGGATTTGTAGTAATTAAATACCGAGATGGGAAGGTTAAAGATACATAAAATTTTAATCAGATTCGACCGTATAAATAAAGTAATAATTAAAAGAAAAAAATTCTTGAATGAAGAACAAATGAAATGTATGACCCGGATTGGGAAGGTGAGGTTCAAAAGAAAGATAATGTTTTAGTCATGTTTTTGAGTTTTTTAGCCATGAAATTAGGCACAATTGTTATTTGTTATTTATTATTTTCATGTAAAACCAGTTGGTTTAATTAACGTTGTTTTAAGTCATAAATAAGTGTTTAAGATATCATGATTCATGATAATAATGAACCATATTTGTAATATTAATAAAAGAAAAAACCAGTTTGTTAAAAGAATTTTGTGAGGTACAAATACCTAATTAATCAGATGTTTAAATATTAAGATTAGACTATGTTGGTTATTTCAAAATTTCATCTAAAATTGTATCTGAAATTATGAAATAAGGGAAGGTATGATGTACTGTTATTAAAATGCACACAGTACATAATAAGGAGATAATAAATTTTAAAAGAGAAAGGATGCAGATTTTTATTGCATGTAACATATGTTTTAAAATGTAAACAAAAAACATTGGGAATATCGACTTACCCAGTCAACATAGAGGTCGATTCCTATATGATATAAAACAATATTCAGTTATATGTTATGAAAAGAATATATGAAGTTGGAATTAGTGTTATAATAAGAGTAAAGAGTAATAAAATTATAATTTAATAAATAACAACTAGCATTACGAAGATTAGAGGTAAAATAAAGATGTTTAATAAGAAATAGAAAAATGATATATGTTTTAATAGGTATATGATAAACAGATGTAGAGAAATTAGGGAATTATCAAATGGGCAATTTTGTAAATTGTTAAAAAAAAATTGTATTGTATAGTGATGAAGGAAATGTTTATTAGTCTTCAATTATATTCAATAAGAGTAACGTTATTAGTCTAATTTTATTTTCAATAAGAGTAACGTGAAGAGTCTAATTTTATATCGAATAGTAACAGCATGAAGAGTCTAAAATTATATCTATTAAAAGTAGCTTGAAGAGTCTAAATTCATAAAATAACATTTGTACATCATCAAGTTTAATGTAATAGGTAAAAGGAAAATAAAGTAAAGGAGTTTAACTTGTGATACCAGAGTTTGATTATAATATTTAATAAATAAATAATAACACGAGAAATATAACAATATCCTTAATAGAACGACGACAGAAAAGGGAAATCCTGGACTGAAGAAGAGTTTAAGTGACCATAAAGGATAATTAAGTGTTCCGAGGAGACATCTGTGTTGCAGTAGTCCTGGAGAGCGGCATTCAGCGGTGAGATCAATAAGAAATTTGTGTGAAGGAACAGATTGCCAAGCCTAATATTGCTTTTGAAAAAAGGTAAACAACAATCAGAAGTGAACCCGCGGCAGCTGGAAGAATTCAGAGTCGGTTAAGTTACATTAGTCTGGTATCTATTTTTTACATGGTTAATTCTCAAAACACTACATATTAACTGAATTTTGTTTGGTTTAAAGAAAAGAAAATATTAGACACAATCGTAAATACGATCAAATAGCTTAATAATCATTAACCCTAAGAGGAAGAGTTTCTTTACATGTACTGGTAAATAAAAAACAATAACAGTAGGTACATTTATTAATTGTATTATACTATTAAAAAATTACAAGACACATATAAAACAAAAAATTACAGCACAAATAATGGCTGTCCCAACGTGGAACATATCTTAAATACCAAACATGTAAAATTACAGCAGAAATAATGGCGCCCATACGTGAAAGCAAAGATTTTCTTTAAGCCAGCACGAAATAACACAATTTTGTTAAATTTAATTAGCATAAAAAATTTCCTTGTAATTAAATTAAGTTAAAGATTGTAAAATGGCTAACAAACCAGAGCAACGATATGAATTAAGGAGTAATAGTGCTGAAGAGGAAGAAACTGAAATGGAAATAATAATAACGGATGCCCAAGGGAACCAACCAAAGAAACCAACCCAGTCAATGGACGATAAGTTACAGGAGATGATGAGAATTATAATGGAAGGGAATAACAAAAACAACGAAAATTTCAATCAAATGAAAGAAGAAACTAATGACAATTTTAAGAAACAGGAAGAAAAAATAAATGAGAAATTAGACAAGAACAATCAGGAAGTAAAGGAGAAGTTGGAAAAACAATGAGAAAATGAGACTAGAAAATGAAAATTTATTAAAACAAAATAATGAGGAATTAAAGAAACAAATGAAAATAGATAATGAAAATTTATTAAAACAAAATAATGAGGAATTAAAGGAGACCATTCAACAACAAATAAATTGGGTGAATAATAAATTAGACCAGCAAAAGGCTGAAGTAGAGTTAATATTGAAAAAATTAAGAGGAAGGGAATGTTAGACAATTTGCAGAGGTGAAATTGAATATGGAAACAATGGAAAATAGGTTAGACAATATAGAAACGAAACAACAGTCACTGAAGGAAGAAGTGGAAGAGAAATTAGGAGAAAATAAACAAGAAGTCATAGAACAGATGACGAGAGAATTGGTAAAACACAAACAGGAAGTAACGAAAAATATTCAATACATGGAACAACAGTTGGACAGCAATAATACCAAAATAGAGGATACCATGGGACAATTAGTAGTAAGGGTCAATGAAATAGAACAAAATGGTAATCAAACATGTGTTATACGAGAAGACAAGAATATTAGTCATGAGGTGCCACATATGAAAGGATATATAAAAAATCCTATGGAGTATTTAAATAGAATGAAGGAATATTTGCACAGTACCAAGGAAAATAGATGGGAGAGAATTAAGCTAATGTTAGATCAAGGGTTCCATGAAATGAATGATTATTGGTGGGATGCTGTTAGAAACACCTTGAATAGCTACCAGGAATTTATGGACAGCTATAAAAATAAATATTGGACGCGATCCATACAGACAAGGGTGCGGGAGACCATAGTATATGGTAGGTACAACCCAAGCGTAGGGCAAACACCGACCTCGTATTTTTTATCGCATGTTTGCAGGGCAAGATATTTATATCCACCCATGGATGACAGGTACGTGGTGGAAGCTTTGAGTCACCATTTTCCTGAAACGGTAAACTTAGCACAATTTGCCAGTCAAGCCAATACTATAGAAGCGATGACCTTATTACTCACTGATTATGAGAGGAAAATGAATTGTGACAATCGCGCTAAACAAGGGAATATGAGACGAGGCAGCTACCCTAATAGATATCCGGAAGAACAAAACCGTGGTAGGAATCAAATAGTAGAAAGGAACGACCAAAAAATGTTCCAAGATACCAGGATAGGGAAGGTGGAAGAAATTACTACAGAAACGATAATCGGAATGACCGGAGATATGATAATAATTACAATAATAATTATAGGGGCAACCACGCTTCAAATAACTATGGAGCAAATTTTATACGCCGAAACTATGATTCCCGAATTTACAATAGTCGTTACCAGAGGGAGACTGATCGAAATGAATATTCTCGCAGAGAGGAGAGACAGAGTGAGGTGAATAACAACTATGAACAGTTAAGAAATAGAGAGCAACATAGTTCCCTTTCCCAGTCAGAAAATAGTCAACAGGAAGGAAGGAGAGAGGAGAGAGTAACCATAAATGAAAATCAGGAAAACTAGAGAAGACTGTGAGTGAGTGCAGTGGTCAACCACAGTCAAATAGCCGATCGCTGTCTTGGATAACCAGTTTAGGTCAGGATTTTATGGACAACGAGAGAATCAATAAAAATGTAATTGAAAGTGATGTAGTGTCTATTACCGGTCAATACCGGGAAAACCAATCAAAATTTTATTATTGATACTGGTGCCGAAATATCATTGATGAGTATGACTAAATACCATGAATTAAAGGAGATGGAAAAGGGAATCACGTCATCCGAAGGAAAGGCTAATAGAATTTATGAATTACCTGTGAGCAAAATTACTATAGTGGGTGTAACAGGACGAGCCAATCGAACTGCTCGCAAACAAATAATGATGAATGTACAATTCAATGGAAGGGTGATACCATTAACATTTGTAGTACAGTATATCAAAATATAGAAACAGAAATATTAGTCGGATGTGATAACTTGCGGAAGTATGAAACTATTATTGATTTAGAAACTAATCGGGTGGTATTTACATACGATAAACAAAAAATACCTATAAAAATTATAAATAGAAATGAAGAGGTAAGGAAAATGGTCAGTTCAACCAAATTAAGTGATAAATTTGAATACTCATATAAGGATAGACCAATCAATAGAAAGTCACTACAGCAGTTAACACTAAATAATCCAATGTGGGAGGAAAAAATGCAAGAAATCAGACAATTCTGTAATCATAATAATCAACTAAACAAAGAGCAAATAGATCAGTTAATGGAAATTTATTTGAAACATTATAAAGTATTTTCAAACAAACCTGGCAAAATAGTAGGAGTGCAATGTAAGTTACCACTAAGAGAAAATGTGACATTTAACAAAAGATCATATCCCATACCCTACAAATTAAGAGAGCAAGTACAGGAAGAAATCGACAAAATGCTTCGTGAAGACATCACTGAACTAAGTCCGTCAGAACACACTAGCCCATTAGTAGTAATTCCCAAAAAAGATAGGTCATTAAGATTGTGTTTAGATGCACGTCAAATTAATCAGATGATAATTGCTGATAAGACGTCGCCTGAGAACATAGGAGAAATTTTAAAACGTTTTAATAACGTACAATTTTTTAGTAGTTGGGATGCTGTATCTGGATATTGGCAAGTTGAATTGCATCCAGAAAGCAGAAAATATGTGAGTTTCATAGTAAACGGTAGGAATTATCAATTTAAAAGATTACCTTTTGGTCTGGTCCATAATGTGGCCATATTTACAGAATGATTTGACTGAGTAGGGCGCAAGGAGATTTTAGAAGTTATTACGGTTTATGTCGATGATTTAGTAATTGCATCAAACAGTTGAGAAGAATATTGTAATAGAATTAAGAGGGTACTTACCAGATTGGGGAAAAATATAATGACACTCAAGTTGAATAATGTCATAGCCAGTAGGATTAAATTGTGTGGATTTGTAGTAATTAAATACCGAGATGGGAAGGTTAAAGATACATAAAATTTTAATCAGATTCGACCGTATAAATAAAGTAATAATTAAAAGAAAAAAATTCTTGAATGAAGAACAAATGAAATGTATGACCCGGATTGGGAAGGTGAGGTTCAAAAGAAAGATAATGTTTTAGTCATGTTTTTGAGTTTTTTAGCCATGAAATTAGGCACAATTGTTATTTGTTATTTATTATTTTCATGTAAAACCAGTTGGTTTAATTAACGTTGTTTTAAGTCATAAATAAGTGTTTAAGATATCATGATTCATGATAATAATGAACCATATTTGTAATATTAATAAAAGAAAAAACCAGTTTGTTAAAAGAATTTTGTGAGGTACAAATACCTAATTAATCAGATGTTTAAATATTAAGATTAGACTATGTTGGTTATTTCAAAATTTCATCTAAAATTGTATCTGAAATTATGAAATAAGGGAAGGTATTATGTACTGCTATTAAAATGCACACAGTACATAATAAGGAGATAATAAATTTTAAAAGAGAAAGGATGCAGATTTTTATTGCATGTAACATATGTTTTAAAATGTAAACAAAAAACATTGGGAATATCGACTTACCCAGTCAACATAGAGGTCGATTCCTATATGATATAAAACAATATTCAGTTATATGTTATGAAAAGAATATATGAAGTTGGAATTAGTGTTATAATAAGAGTAAAGAGTAATAAAATTATAATTTAATAAATAACAACTAGCATTACGAAGATTAGAGGTAAAATAAAGATGTTTAATAAGAAATAGAAAAATGATATATGTTTTAATAGGTATATGATAAACAGATGTAGAGAAATTAGGGAATTATCAAATGGGCAATTTTGTAAATTGTTAAAAAAAAATTGTATTGTATAGTGATGAAGGAAATGTTTATTAGTCTTCAATTATATTCAATAAGAGTAACGTTATTAGTCTAATTTTATTTTCAATAAGAGTAACGTGAAGAGTCTAATTTTATATCGAATAGTAACAGCATGAAGAGTCTAAAATTATATCTATTAAAAGTAGCTTGAAGAGTCTAAATTCATAAAATAACATTTGTACATCATCAAGTTTAATGTAATAGGTAAAAGGAAAATAAAGTAAAGGAGTTTAACTTGTGATACCAGAGTTTGATTATAATATTTAATAAATAAATAATAACACGAGAAATATAACAATATCCTTAATAGAACGACGACAGAAAAGGGAAATCCTGGACTGAAGAAGAGTTTAAGTGACCATAAAGGATAATTAAGTGTTCCGAGGAGACATCTGTGTTGCAGTAGTCCTGGAGAGCGGCATTCAGCGGTGAGATCAATAAGAAATTTGTGTGAAGGAACAGATTGCCAAGCCTAATATTGCTTTTGAAAAAAGGTAAACAACAACCAGAAGTGAACCCGCGGCAGCTGGAAGAATTCAGAGTCGGTTAAGTTACATTAGTCTGGTATCTATTTTTTACATGGTTAATTCTCAAAACACTACATATTAACTGAATTTTGTTTGGTTTAAAGAAAAGAAAATATTAGACACAATCGTAAATACGATCAAATAGCTTAATAATCATTAACCCTAAGAGGAAGAGTTTCTTTACATGTACTGGTAAATAAAAAACAATAACAGTAGGTACATTTATTAATTGTATTATACTATTAAATAATTACAAGACACATATAAAACAAAAAATTACAGCACAAATAATGGCTGTCCCAACGTGGAACATATCTTAAATACCAAACATGTAAAATTACAGCAGAAATAATGGCGCCCATACGTGAAAGCAAAGATTTTCTTTAAGCCAGCACGAAATAACACAATTTTGTTAAATTTAATTAGCATAAAAAATTTCCTTGTAATTAAATTAAGTTAAAGATTGTAAAATGGCTAACAAACCAGAGCAACGATATGAATTAAGGAGTAATAGTGCTGAAGAGGAAGAAACTGAAATGGAAATAATAGTAACGGATGCCCAAGGGAACCAACCAAAGAAACCAACCCAGTCAATGGACGATAAGTTACAGGAGATGATGAGAATTATAATGGAAGGGAATAACAAAAACAACGAAAATTTCAATCAAATGAAAGAAGAAACTAATGACAATTTTAAGAAACAGGAAGAAAAAATAAATGAGAAATTAGACAAGAACAATCAGGAAGTAAAGGAGAAGTTGGAAAAACAATGAGAAAATGAGACTAGAAAATGAAAATTTATTAAAACAAAATATAGAGGAATTAAAGAAACAAATGAAAATAGATAATGAAAATTTATTAAAACAAAATAATGAGGAATTAAAGGAGACCATTCAACAACAAATAAATGGGGTGAATAATAAATTAGACCAGCAAAAGGCTGAAGTAGAGTTAATATTGAAAAAATTAAGAGGAAGGGAATGTTAGACAATTTGCAGAGGTGAAATTGAATATGGAAACAATGGAAAATAGGTTAGACAATATAGAAACGAAACAACAGTCACTGAAGGAAGAAGTGGAAGAGAAATTAGGAGAAAATAAACAAGAAGTCATAGAACAGATGACGAGAGAATTGGTAAAACACAAACAGGAAGTAACGAAAAATATTCAATACATGGAACAACAGTTGGACAGCAATAATACCAAAATAGAGGATACCATGGGACAATTAGTAGTAAGGGTCAATGAAATAGAACAAAATGGTAATCAAACATGTGTTATACGAGAAGACAAGAATATTAGTCATGAGGTGCCACATATGAAAGGATATATAAAAAATCCTATGGAGTATTTAAATAGAATGAAGGAATATTTGCACAGTACCAAGGAAAATAGATGGGAGAGAATTAAGCTAATGTTAGATCAAGGGTTCCATGAAATGAATGATTATTGGTGGGATGCTGTTAGAAACACCTTGAATAGCTACGAGGAATTTATGGACAGCTATAAAAATAAATATTGGACGCGATCCATACAGACAAGGGTGCGGGAGACCATAGTATATGGTAGGTACAACTCAAGCGTAGGACAAACACCGACCTCGTATTTTTTATCGCATGTTTGCAGGGCAAGATATTTATATCCACCCATGGATGACAGGTACGTGGTGGAAGCTTTGAGTCACCATTTTCCTGAAACGGTAAACTTAGCACAATTTGCCAGTCAAGCCAATACTATAGAAGCGATGACCTTATTACTCACTGATTATGAGAGGAAAATGAATTGTGACAATCGCGCTAAACAAGGGAATATGAGACGAGGCAGCTACCCTAATAGATATCCGGAAGAACAAAACCGTGGTAGGAATCAAATAGTAGAAAGGAAAGACCAAAAAATGTTCCAAGATACCAGGATAGGGAAGGTGGAAGAAATTACTACAGAAACGATAATCGGAATGACCGGAGATATGATAATAATTACAATAATAATTATAGGGGCAACCACGCTTCAAATAACTATGGAGCAAATTTTATACGCCGAAACTATGATTCCCGAATTTACAATAGTCGTTACCAGAGGGAGACTGATCGAAATGAATATTCTCGCAGAGAGGAGAGACAGAGTGAGGTGAATAACAACTATGAACAGTTAAGAAATAGAGAGCAACATAGTTCCCTTTCCCAGTCAGAAAATAGTCAACAGGAAGGAAGGAGAGAGGAGAGTGTAACCATAAATGAAAATCAGGAAAACTAGAGAAGACTGTGAGTGAGTGCAGTGGTCAACCACAGTCAAATAGCCGATCACTGTCTTGGATAACCAGTTTAGGTCAGGATTTTATGGACAACGAGAGAATCAATAAAAATGTAATTGAAAGTGATGTAGTGTCTATTACCGGTCAATACCGGGAAAACCAATCAAAATTTTATTATTGATACTGGTGCCGAAATATCATTGATGAGTATGACTAAATACCATGAATTAAAGGAGATGGAAAAGGGAATCACGTCATCCGAAGGAAAGGCTAATAGAATTTATGAATTACCTGTGAGCAAAATTACTATAGTGGGTGTAACAGGACGAGCCAATCGAACTGCTCGCAAACAAATAATGATGAATGTACAATTCAATGGAAGGGTGATACCATTAACATTTGTAGTACAGTATATCAAAATATAGAAACAGAAATATTAGTCGGATGTGATAACTTGCGGAAGTATGAAACTATTATTGATTTAGAAACTAATCGGGTGGTATTTACATACGATAAACAAAAAATACCTATAAAAATTATAAATAGAAATGAAGAGGTAAGGAAAATGGTCAGTTCAACCAAATTAAGTGATAAATTTGAATACTCATATAAGGATAGACCAATCAATAGAAAGTCACTACAGCAGTTAACACTAAATAATCCAATGTGGGAGGAAAAAATGCAAGAAATCAGACAATTCTGTAATCATAATAATCAACTAAACAAAGAGCAAATAGATCAGTTAATGGAAATTTATTTGAAACATTATAAAGTATTTTCAAACAAACCTGGCAAAATAGTAGGAGTGCAATGTAAGTTACCACTAAGAGAAATGTGACATTTAACAAAAGATCATATCCCATACCCTACAAATTAAGAGAGCAAGTACAGGAAGAAATCGACAAAATGCTTCGTGAAGACATCACTGAACTAAGTCAGTCAGAACACACTAGCCCATTAGTAGTAATTCCCAAAAAAGATAAGTCATTAAGATTGTGTTTAGATGCACGTCAAATTAATCAGATGATAATTGCTGATAAGACGTCGCCTGAGAACATAGGAGAAATTTTAAAACGTTTTAATAACGTACAATTTTTTAGTAGTTGGGATGCTGTATCTGGATATTGGCAAGTAGAATTGCATCCAGAAAGCAGAAAATATGTGAGTTTCATAGTAAACGGTAGGAATTATCAATTTAAAAGTTTACCTTTTGGTCTGGTCCATAATGTGGCCATATTTACAGAATGATTTGACTGAGTAGGGCGCAAGGAGATTTTAGAAGTTATTACGGTTTATGTCGATGATTTAGTAATTGCATCAAACAGTTGAGAAGAATATTGTAATAGAATTAAGAGGGTACTTACCAGATTGGGGAAAAATATAATGACACTCAAGTTGAATAATGTCATAGCCAGTAGGATTAAATTGTGTGGATTTGTAGTAATTAAATACCGAGATGGGAAGGTTAAAGATACATAAAATTTTAATCAGATTCGACCGTATAAATAAAGTAATAATTAAAAGAAAAAAATTCTTGAATGAAGAACAAATGAAATGTATGACCCGGATTGGGAAGGTGAGGTTCAAAAGAAAGATAATGTTTTAGTCATGTTTTTGAGTTTTTTAGCCATGAAATTAGGCACAATTGTTATTTGTTATTTATTATTTTCATGTAAAACCAGTTGGTTTAATTAACGTTGTTTTAAGTCATAAATAAGTGTTTAAGATATCATGATTCATGATAATAATGAACCATATTTGTAATATTAATAAAAGAAAAAACCAATTTATTAAAAGAATTTTGTGAGGTACAAATACCTAATTAATCAGATGTTTAAATATTAAGATTAGACTATGTTGGTTATTTCAAAATTTCATCTAAAATTGTATCTGAAATTATGAAATAAGGGAAGGTATTATGTACTGCTATTAAAATGCACACAGTACATAATAAGGAGATAATAAATTTTAAAAGAGAAAGGATGCAGATTTTTTATTGCATGTAACATATGTTTTAAAATGTAAACAAAAAACATTGGGAATATCGACTTACCCAGTCAACATAGAGGTCGATTCCTATATGATATAAAACAATATTCAGTTATATGTTATGAAAAGAATATATGAAGTTGGAATTAGTGTTATAATAAGAGTAAAGAGTAATAAAATTATAATTTAATAAGTAACAACTAGCATTACGAAGATTAGAAAAAAATAAAGATGTTTAATAAGAAATAGAAAAATGATATATGTTTTAATAGGTATATGATAAACAGATGTAAAGAAATTAGGGAATTATCAAAGGGGCAATTTTGTAAATGGTTAAAAAAAAATTGTATTGTATAGTGATGAAGGAAAAGTTTATTAGTCTTCAATTATATTCAATAAGAGTAACGCTATTAGTCTAATTTTATTTTCAATAAGAGTAACGTGAAGAGTCTAATTTTATATCGAATAGTAACAGCATGAAAAGTCTAAAATTATATCTATTAAAAGTAGCTTGAAGAGTCTAAATTCATAAAATAACATTTGTACATCATCAAGTTTAATGTAATAGGTAAAAGGAAAATAAAGTAAAGGAGTTTAACTTGTGATACCAGAGTTTGATTATAATATTTAATAAATAAATAATAACACGAGAAATATAACAATATCCTTAATAGAACGACGACAGAAGAGGGAAATCCTGGACTGAAGAAGAGTTTAAGTGGCCATAAAGGATAATTAAGTGTTCCGAGGAGACATCTGTGTTGCAGTAGTCCTGGAGAGCGGCATTCAGCGGTGAGATCAATAAGAAATTTGTGTGAAGGAACAGATTGCCAAGCCTAATATTGGTTTTGAAAAAAGGTAAACAACAACCAGAAGTGAACCCGTGGCAGCTGGAAGAATTCAGAGTCGGTTAAGTTACATTAGTCTGGTATCTATTTTTTACATGGTTAATTCTCAAAACACTACATATTAACTGAATTTGGTTTGGTTTAAAGAAAAGAAAATATTAGATACAATCGTAAATACGATCAAATAGCTTAATAATCATTAATCCTGAGAGAAAGAGTTTCTTTACATGTACTGGTAAAAAAAAACAATAACAGTAGGTACATTTATTAATTGTATTATACTCTTAAATAATTACAAGAAACATATAAAACAAAAATTACAGCACAAGTAATGGCTGTCCCAACGTGGAACATATATTAAATACCAAACGTGTAAAATTACAGCAGAAATAATGGCGCCCATACGTGAAAGCAAAGATTTTCTTTAAGCCAGCACGAAATAACACAATTTTGTTAAATTTAATTAGCATAAACCGTTTCTTTACATGTACTGGTAAATAAAAAAATATAATAACAGTAGGTACATTTATTAATTGTATTATACTATTAAATAATTACAAGGCTCATATAAAAAAAAAATTACAGCACAATATATATATATATATATATATATATATATATATATATAGATATTGCAACGATACAGCCATGTGCTGTATTGAGCATTGATTTAAATAAATGTAAAATTTGTAAAATTATTATAAGTTTGGGGTAAACGGACATGTCTGGGATTGTAAAAAGGTTTCATTGTTACACTAGGGGAGAAATTAACCTGTTCCAACAGGCAAGGAACACCTGCTGGATTGTATGTGTGTTACGCGTGTATCTTGTGTGTGTTAGTGATGCATGTACAGACAGGAATCCCAGCAACCCTCCCCAATTAATTACTAAAATCATTATTTTAATTCACTGTGTGAAAACTAATTAGTGTATAAACAAACAAAAGGCACCAAAGTGTGTGTAAATTTTATAGTTATCCACAGTAAGAAAATGACGTTAGTAGGACACACTACGCGAAGTCAGTGCGAAATAAGTGTGCAAAAATGCGCAAATTACAATAAGACGCTCAAATTAATACAGTGAGTGCCTAGTCTCATTATCTATGATTTGTGCTATCTCAATTCCTTATAAAATATTGCCATTTGCAAAAACTTTCAAATATATGAAAAGGTTCGGGAGTGGGGGTTATCATGTGACCTGCAGGTCTGGACAGGACAATTTCGGAACCAACAGGTGCGGAATCTCGAGAGGGTATAAATTAAGGGTTCGACTGGAAGCCCTTCTCTTCATTTCAAGACACAGTTGCAGTCGGACACGCTGTCCGTCGGCAGAACAGTTTTATTTTGTTATAAGTCTCATCTACGAACGAATAAAGACGTTTCAAGTAATTATGTTTACACTAGTACGGGAAACGTAGAGTACCGGGACCGTTTAAGTTAGCAAGAGTATCTACAGAGAAGCTACAAAGAGCGACGCGAGATGCTGGACGTTTGGAGATGGTTTTTAGTCGCCTAACAGCCGAACGAGATCCACTTTGCAGCCGATATTAATTCTCTGGGACGGACCACACACTGCTGGAGAACGACGCTGGACTCTGGACATATCCAGGACCACGCCAAGCTAGGAGTAACGGTAACCCAACTCTGGACAACGCGGGACTCCGTCAATAAGTCGTAAGGTCAACAAAACTCGAGGTGACATGCATAACGCGTTTATAAATGTTTTTTTTTTTTTAAAGAGGTCATAAAGACTATATAAAGAGACAATGAATTAAAACTAGAAAAGAAGTTTATAATTAGGTAAATAATGTAATAGAGTCTTATGTAAATATTTTAGTCGTAAGAATGAGCGATCGCATATAGATAAATATAGAAGAAGAAAAAAGAGTTTAATTTTGAGATAGTATTTTTTTTTTATCAAAGAAAAATAATTGAAATGATTTGATATTTGCATTTTGTAGAAAAGAATAATTTAAATTTTGAATACGAAACAAATGCCAGTCTAAGAGTAATTAATATAATTTTAAATTTATTTGTAAAAAACTGGTATAGACTGAGCAAGCTAAGGTCAGATCTGAATTAAATGAATCCAATTAAAATAAAACTTAATTACATTTAAATTTTATTTCTTTTATTAAATCAATTTGAATAAATGTCTAGATTAAGATTATTAACATGTCTAGATGTAAGAGTGTTTTAAATGTGTGTAACACCGTATAGCTTAAGAGATAAACACTTAATAATGAGCGATATCTTGATCGGAGATTATTAACAATGTTTTATTATTTATAATGCCTGTTAAACTATAAACATGAAATTTTAACTACTCATAAATTTACTACTCTTATTACAGTTACACCTGGTATCGTTATGTACGTTTCAACACCTGGTATTGTTACAATTATTTATAACCTGCATATACAAAATGTTTCGTTGTATAATTTTGGGTCCCAAAAATCGTGGGGCTCCACAAATTTAAATTACATTATATAATTTGTTACATTATATAATTTTGGCGCTCCAAGATCGTGGGGCTCCACAAAATAAATTATATAAAAAATTTGCTACGTTATATAAAATTGTCGCCCATTAACGTGGAGCACGGCACGCCTAAATTTAATAATTAATGTATTCTCTATCATTACCAGTGTTTGATAATTTATATGATATAATTAATATTATATTTTAATTAATTTTGTATGTTAGTTATTTTAAATTTGTTGTGTGTATTGTATTGTAATAACACAACTGGCGCCCACCCCAACAAACAGGTGTAATTGTAATATGAGTAGATAAAAATAAATAAATAATAGTAAGTAAACAGTAAATAAATAAAACCTCGCATACGGTTCACCAATAATAAATTATAAATAAATATTTTAATAATAATTCACTATGGCAGCACCAGAAAGCTTGAATTTGGAAGCACTTCAAACCATGATGCGTGCCTGGGTGGACGAATTAAGTACAAACCAAAAAGAAGAAAATAGAAAGCAAACAGAAGAGTTAAAAGAATTTAATACAAAGCAAATGCAAAATAGTAGGGAAGAATCTAAAGCCGAATTAAAAGAACTAAAGAGGTATAATAAAGAATTTAAAGCTGAATTAGCGAAAACTAATGAACAAATACAAAAGAATAGCGAAGAAAGTAGGTCCGAATTTAAAGAGTTTAAAGAGCAACTGACTACAAAACTCGAAGAAACTAATACGAGAATAGAAATATTAGAATCTAGGGTAGAACAGTCGCTAAATGAAAAGCTATAAAGATAGAAAATAGGTTTGAAGATCAGAAAACAGAATGGTCGAAAGAATTAAAAGAAAGTATTAAACAATTAGCTGAACACTGGAATGACAAGTTTAGAGTTTCAAACCAGGAACAAGATATGAGGATTAAAACAGTTAGTGAACAAATCGGGGAAAACATTAATAAAACGCAGGAAATAGAAGCCCGAACGACGACGTTGGAAACTGCTGTAGTAGAGTCTGCAGAATCCACCAAGGACTAGTCAGGTAAAACGAACACACTTAAGGAAGAGATCTACGTGGAGAAGTAGAACGTCTAAGAACGGAGATCAAGAAACGACCGGTGCAGACAATGATGTTCACTGCACCCATAGAAGAAAGAAGTAAGATAAGCTTTGCAGGTAACAAAGGGGAAAATAGAAAGGAATTTTTGGCGAATATTGAGAGAGAAATTGAAAAAATTGTAAGTATGAGTGCCGACGAGGAGAAAGTGAGTTTTGTCACCCGTCATTTAAGAGATTCTGCAAGTCAATGGTACACCATAATTCGAGACAATATAACCACGTATCAGCAATTCAGAGAAGCATTCGAAAATAGGTACTGGAATATCCACACTCAAAGGCAAGTACGTGACCAATTGGAGTATGGTAAATATAATCCGCATGGACGCCAGAATATTGAGCAGTACGCTATAGCGCAGATTGAACGCGTAAAACATTTAAAACCAAAATTTTCTGAGTATGAGATAGTGTCTAAGTTGTCTTACCATTTCCATAGAGATATTTAGTTAGCTGTATTACGCAGGGTGTCAAAACGATCGAACAATTCTTAATACTTGTCACTCAATCACAAAATATTAACAAGAGTAACACTTCACCACACAATCAACAAACACGCATTAATTATCACGCTAGTTACGACCGTAGTGATAAAGCACGAGAACGTGACGATACGCAAAACCGTGATAATTATAAGCGAAATTATACGCCGCCAGCACACAGTGTAAAGCAAAACACAGCTGTGAATAACGCACGTGACGTACAGAAGGAACAACACGATGAGAGAAACGTGCGCGATACAAATTGGAAGAAAAAGTTTAGTAAACCATATGACCGCACCGTATCCACAAGGCAGACCAATAGAGAGAGCGCAGAAGAGGAAATAAAAGTGAGACAGCAACTGGGGCCTGTTCAACCACCCTGTTCCCGCGACACAAAACAATGACGGAGAAACAGGACGTGCGGCTACACAATAAACAATATATATCCGTGCGACGTTAGAAATGAGTTATTAGACACTGACAGGAATGTGACACCAAATCAACAAGAAATAAATTGTCCTATAATTAATGTACGAATTAATGGATGCAGAATTAAAAATTTAATCGATACAGGTAGCCAATTAACTGTACTAAACAATAAGTGGGTACAACAAAATAAAAAAATATTTTAAATAAACGGCTATTTTACCTGTCAATAATATAAATGTTATTACAGCCATGAATAAGCGATAAAAGGTTAGACAGCAAGCTTACGTAACTTTAAATTGTAAGGACTCATAAATAACATATCCTATGATCATAATGAATAAACTTATGTATGATGGAATTATTGGAATAGATTTATTAAATACTTTAAATGCAAGGATCGATATTAATAACAATAAGATGGTATGTAATTATAAGGAAGTTCTATATGAAATAATTATGAATGAAAATGAAGAAAATTGTGAGGTAAGTGGAAAACCTATTGTCGTAACCAAGCCACGTATACGATATGCACCTACTCAGCATGCTAATACAGCCGAAGAAGGAATGTCATCTCAGGAAAAAGCGAAGTTATTTAAATTAATAGAAGAGTATAATGAAGTATTCAGCGATGTACCGACGCAGACCACAGTCTACGAACACGCTATTGTAAAGCAAATATTGTAAAGAAATTTTTTTTTGTGTAAACGGCACAGTAGCGGGTGTCGACAGTCAAAAGTGATGTATGTCGTAGCCAACCGGCCGCCGTTAGACAATAACACATGCGCAACATTAGCTACGAAACAGGCTCCGCTAAGAAAGACAATGCCTTAGCGACAGCAGATGTTTGACGTGAGTGAACGGCATGGGTGTGAGCTGCAATAACAGAGAGACAAAAGACTACATCTTCTCGTACCAATTACTGAGAAAACGTATACGAAGGCGACGCAAATATTTGTCAATCCACACATGGGAGGTTAGCGACTGCACATGGATGAGACAGGCTCCACAAAAGCAAGATCCGAACGAACGTTATAGGAACAATAGACCACGCATAGAGACACAGCGGGGAACTTGTTTACCAGCAAAAGTAAGGGCATGCAGGAGAGCTGCAGAGCAGATGTTTATTCTTGGAAGAGTACCGCCATCAGCGTGTGAACGTAACGAAGGAAGTCGAGGACAATACGGCGATTCGACACACCCGAGTTATGAGACACACATGTAGCTGGACGGAAATTACTAGGGAGAAACCTAAGGAGAACGTAAAAACAAACGGATGACAGGCAGCCGTGAAATCAGCTCCGCCGTCATACGGTGAAGGAGGAGCAAAAAGTGAGATTTTAAAGGAGGGATATAGATTAACCTACCACGAACGAGAGTTCAGTAAAGGCGGGTTGTTGAGAAGACATCACCATGGAAACGAGGGTGATGAACGAATGAGAAAATAGTTGGGGTACTAGCTCGAGAATCTAGGAGGAGTCTTCGCAGAATCGTAGACGAAAAGCCAAGAGTAGATGGTAGGAAGAGTATACGAGCTGTGGAGAGGGTCAAGATACTGAAGATATAAAAATAGGTCTCAGCGAAGAGCAGAAGCCAGTTTTTAGTTATCAATTCGTAACAGTCTTAGCCAGTTTTCAGTTTTCAATTCGGAGCAGTTTTAGTTTTCATTGTGTAAACGTTTTTAAGCCGTTTTCAATTTGTAACAGTTTTAGCCAGTTATTAAACGTTTTCCATTCAGAGTCTTTCAGAATCGTTCAGAAGGAGAAGTGTAAAATTTTATTCGTGGAAGCAGTAAGAATCAGTTGTAGAGTCAGTGAGATTCATTCGAACAGTTAATATGGTTACAATCGAACAAGTATTAAACTGATTAGTTAGTCAGAAGTTAGTCAGAAGTTGTAGAGTTATTAAGAAACAGCCAGATAATTATGTATTCAAAAGTGAACAGTTATCTAAGACCAGTCTTTTTACGATAAACCAGCAGAGAGTTAATTTATCAGTATTAAAACGATTCATAAAAGCAGTTAGACTATTAGGGAGTGAGTCGGAAATCATGTAAGACTGTTAGTACGCTGAAATTAGGTAGTGAAGTGATGGAGTAGTGAATTAATTGTTGAACTTACTCGTGTATTAAGAGAATTTGTTAGATCGTGGGATTCATTTATTAAGACAATGTTTAATTAACTTTAATCAGACTTTGTAATACATTCATTCTCACGACTCGAACGTGTGTGATAACGTATTAATAATATATCACTATACCGTAACGTAGGTGACATGAAACAAATAACTTATATCGAAATCACGTCACGAATTAATTCACCATTGTACCAAATAAACATTTAAATTCGCGTAATAAAATGAATCATAAGGGGAACGATCGTGCTAATTGAACAAAGTATGAGCTATTAATGTGCGTGTACAGAGTGTAAGGGTAAAACCGCACGCGAAAGGGTCATAAGACAATAAGCCTAATCCGAGTGACCGCAATTAGTAATTTTCGTTAATGAACATATCCGAAACAAATGCGGAGGAAAATAGTGTCGACGACGGAGTGCAGAGTTAAATGAAAATGGAGAAGTGCCGATTCAAAACAATGTGGAGAGGATTAATCCAGTCATCAGAAACCAGGAACTCGACGGAGAATGGAGAACTTCGCAGATAATCGCCGTTGAATTGCATACGTACTCCAAGTAAACCATTACTATTTATATATTATTAGATTAAGTAGCCACTGTCCTGTCACTCACAAAGAACACACCATTGAGGTCATAAAACGTTTATTTAATTTCTTTTGAGCAAAACCGAATGAAAATATGAATCCATAAAGTAGAGTACGTTGTAATATGTAGAGTAATTAGTTAAACACGTAACCGATTAATAGTTAAGATATTAGAGATGTAACAGACGATCTAGTAACATGATGTATCCTAAGGTATTGTGTAGTAATACTAACTTTATTTTCAGAATTTGAAAGTGATTTCCAACTATATAAAATAAATTATTGTTGTTTCACAAAGATTTATGGTGCCCGATTCGTATTATTATTGTTAACCTGTGCCGGTGTTGCATAACCCGGCAATGGAAGGTTTTATAAAATTTGTTTAACATAAACGCGAGTACAAATGTCGATTAGAACGCCGATATCTAGGCTGCACTGTTGAATCTGCCTGCGCCATCTCGCGTCGAAATTGCGCTGTTTGTGGGATTGTAACTGCACGGGGAGTCCGACTTCAGCTCTCACAAGGGAATCAACAGGCTCCCCGAACCGGACAGACATTGTTGCGTAGTTTCTTCTACACCTAATGGCAAGCTAGATTTACGAGACTTCCCGGGTTCTCGCTCCTAGTCGGAGATTCTGGTCTCTGCTGGTGTAACGACACCTCCATCAGCCATGAGCCATCCTACACGCACCTGTTCGGAAGGGGGAGTTTGTTGACCAGCCACAAGATGCATCCTACGTACACTATTAAGGTGATATGAACTCTTTTATTTTTCGTTGGCCTGGCCTGCCGTTCATCTGAGTTAAAATTTATTTTCTTTTAAACCATGTGCCCACGCTGCTAGACAGTCCGCTCTGGGGTGTGTCAACTGAACAGTCATTATGAACATCATTTGACTTTTATAATATAACTCCATAAATCTAAAGTACTATCATTGTAATTGTGTGCTGCACTGGAGGAGCGTGCCAGAGTTTTTTTTATTCTTAAATATTTTTTTTATATATATACAAGAGTCTTAGAGTCATCACACTATTCAATATAAAATTAAGTCATATGTTATGGGTTCTGTTCCGGCTGGTTCAGAACGGGTTCATATTTTAATTTCATTTCGGTTTAACATGTAAGGGCTGGGGGTTTTGTTTTTCAGGCTGTTTTCGGGGGGTAAAAGGGACATAGTTTTTTTTTCAAGTTAGGCACATGTTCATACAGTTTTAGGCAGGTATGATTCCTGTCTCATATAGTCTGGCACACGCTGGCGCGCTTCCACATCTGCTAGGATACAACAGGCGGTTATTATAAAATCAATTATACACAGATGTCTGACTTTAAGAGAAAAGAAATTTTATATTTTGTTGGCATATACTGATAATTTTGACATTGTAAAAGCATACTGATGCTACTGATTCTTGTCAGTTGAATTAAATCATTTTCATTAAGGAACAATTTCCTGACACATGTATACATCTGGATTTGTAACTCAAAAATTAACATTTTAGAAAATCATGCCTATTGCTTAAACTCAGGTGATGAAGGTTTTTCCCACTTATATGCTGTTCAAGAGACTTAAAGATTTTCATATGCTCATAATGGGCAGTTTATTAGAGGTTATCAATTCATATGGGCTGTCTGCCTATCATTATGCTTTTGTTAGTCCTTATCATCCTTTTGGGGGTTTTAACAATTTAATTTTTTATTTAATGGAGTAAATGAATTATGGGTCTTAAAGGAGTAATTCCTATAGTGGCTGGAAGTTAAATATTTATGATTGCTCGTTTTGGGGCTTTATAGAAATCCTGCCTGTCGGCCAGGTCGAACATGAGTATTGCGATGCTATTATGAGTCTATGTGTCTTTGTGTTTCTATATGTGATGTCAATGTTAAGTGTTATTAAAGGGGGGGAATTTATATAATTTATGGGATGTTGCTCGATATATATATATTTATCTATACAATTTAAGGAACATGTGGACATTACCTATTTATTATGTATTTTGTTATTTATTGCTGATTGTGATATTTGCATGTAATGAATTATGGGGGCAACAATAAAAATTGTTATTGTTAATTAACAGACGAGTTTAATTGCAAGTCCCGTCATACTGGACACAGCGCATTTTTGGCTTCTCTAGGCTCCCCCCTAGTTTTAAATAACTAGTGGCTTCTCTTTCAAAAAAAAAATAAATAAATACAAAAAAAAAGGTTTTTTTTACGCATAAAAAGGAAAGAGGGGTCACAAATGGTAGCAGAGAGCGTGGTTCATTCTAGGGTTGAACCCTTGGGTCCTTGGGTGTGACGGGGCTTGCAAACTCGGAAATACTATGCTATTGTTTCTTTAGGTATATGCCCATATATGCTAGGTTAGGTTGCATAACTTGTGAGTCTGGTCGCACCACGGGGCGGGTATTTGTGTTTGGAAAATTTGAGAGGTTGAACTGCCGGGGGGTCTCAAGCGTTGCCTGGGTGATAGGATGTTGCTGATTCGAGGTAGGAGTGTAGCGTGTGGCATTAGCGGGATGCGGTATGGCCCGATCGGAAGTCGGTACCGTCACCGACTAAATTCCTGTGTTGTGAATTCTGATTACTAGTTCCCGAATTGGGAAGTCTGATTACTAGTTTGTGTCTGTTAGTTATGTGTTGGTGAGACGTGTGTGTCGGATTGATGTTTGATGTTATGTATGTTAAGTATTGTTGGTTGTTGCTTGTCTCCTTCTGTGGTGTTAGTGGGTGGTTCGGACGTAGGCCAGGTCTCCGCAGCGCTAGAGAACCCGGGGGTCCTCTTGATGGAAGGATAGTACTCAAGATTTTCCAGTTCAGCATTTGGTGTTTTCATGTTATTTATTGTTGTGTGTGTCGCGTGTGATAATTAGAGCGGTTGGCGGCATGAGCGGGATGAATCCCGACCTGTTTCTTAAACACGAGCTAGAGTTTGAAATTAAGTCCCGGGGTGGGAGGCCCCAAGGGGATGTCGCTTCCTTGAGAAGCAGTTAAGGGACGCCCTCTCCTCTGGAGGGACGACGTCGATTGTGAAAGTTACTGATGTGACAGCGGAGCTCGAGCTGTGCCAGGAGAAGTGGGGAGAGTTGCGGGAGGTCATGGAAGATTTGGAGTCGGCCCCGTCCAGCCTCAGGGCGAGGCAGAGAGTGCGTCAACGAGCGGAGCATCTGCAACATCGGCTGGAGAACTTGTCCGCACAAACTACGATCGCTGAAGTCAGCGCCACGCTGAAGTTGATCTCGGAACAGGTGGCGAAAGCGTTGCGGAATTTCGAGCCTGGGAAATCTCACCCTCCCGTGAACTCTCCCCAGCCTCCTGAGTTGGACATGGGGCAGACGCCGAGTCCGCCGGCTCAATTGCCGACGTTCTCGGGCGGATCGAGTGTTTCATATAATAAGTTACCTAACCCCCTTTCCTCCATTATCCAGCAGCTTCCGGTCGTTGATGGTCTGGATGTGGATAGGCTGATGGTATTTTTCAGGATTTTGTTCCAGCTGTCCGACTTCCCGGGGAGGTCGGATGGCACCCTCCTCGAGCTCGTGTATCCCTACTGTCGGGGGTCCATGGCTGAGCGGGTCGCGCAAACTATACGATGTGGCGGCAGTGTGACGTCTTTCCATCGGGGGGTGTTGGACACATGCGTGCCTGGCCGATTGCTGGAGCAACTGCAGCATAAGCATTGTTATCGGGTGCAAGCCCACGGGGAGAATTTTGCTGAGTTTGCGCGTAGTATCCGTGAAGCTGTACGAATTTTAGGGTTGGGACTGCCCGAGATCGAGGTGGTACAGATGATTGTCGAAGGGGTCACTCCCCAGGAGAGGTCGCGTTTAATTTTTGCCGAGCGACCACGCAGCTATGAAGATCTTGATAAGATGTGTGTGTTATCCCGGGCCATACAAGCGATCGATGAGTCCCGTGGGCCCGTAAGGGCTAATCCGGGCGAGGTTCGAGCGGTGGAACGACGGGTCGTTCAGTCCCAGCCCCGACCGGAAAGAACCACCGGCGATCGAGGTGGACCGTTGAGAGGCGTGGTTTGTTTTCGTTGTCGAAGACAGGGGCATGTTGCCCGCGATTGTACGGAGGGTGGTCTGCGTCCAACGCTTCCCCCGAGGGTCCGGCCTTCAAAAAACTAAATTACCAGGGGAAGACAAGTCGGAGGTTGTCTTCCCCTCGTCCTAAGACTGTTCGGTGTTCAAGTGCCTCCAGGCCAAGGATAGGTCTTGACTCTTCTGATATCAAGGTCCTTGCTACTGTCCCGCAAAAGGCTTCTGTATGCCCCTTCCTGTCGCTCGAGGTAAAAACGGGTCAACTCAGAGCGTTAGTTGACTCCGGTTCAGCCCGATCTATCATCTCATCTCGAGTATGTGCGGAACTTGAAAAGCAGGGCTTAATAAAACGGTCGGATCGTTCGTCCGTAGTATGCTGGACTACGTCACGGGAAATCCTGCCCATCTCCCGGGTGATTTCCTTCAAATTCAAGATCGATGGTTTTTCTTGGGTGTGGCCTTTTCTAGTTTCTCCGGCTCTGGGAGTTGATTGTATTGTGGGTGCCGATTTCATCGCTAAAAGTGGTCTCGTGTTGGACATTCATGGGCACCAGTGTTATTTCAAATTTAATCGGGGAGTCGTTATTCCTTTCCTTGGATACCAGGGAGGTAAGGGAGGTATCCAAGAGGTAGCTTGTCCCGATTCTGCACGAGATCATCTCACTCCCGCCCAGCAGAAGGCCTTAGACCAACTGTGTGAGGAATTTCCCTCAGTGTTAACTCCTACTTTGGGACTCACACATTTACTGGAATATAAAATCCGTCTGACTGATTCCAAGATAGTGAGGTCACATCCATATAAATTCGCCCCTCCGAAAATGGCCGTTCTAAGGGAGAAGGTTCAAGAGCTGTTAGAGCAAGGGGTCATTGAGTCTTCCAATTCCAGTTATGCCAGTCCAGCGTTCCTGGTACCCAAGCCTGGGGGTAAGCACCGCATGGTAATTGATTACCGTAAGTTGAACGCTAACATTGAGGTGGATTCGGTTCCCCTTCCGGATCTCCACTCGGCTTTTGATTGGTTTAGTGAGTCCAAGTAATTTACCGTAATTGATCTCAATGCTGCATATCACCAAATCCCTTTATCCAAGGAAAGTAGACCTTACACGGCGTTCTGCGTCCCGTGGAATTTATACCAGTATACGCGAGTCCCTATGGGTCTGGCAGTAGGCGCCCAAACCCTCACGCGTCTGCTTGACCTGGTATTTCAGGATGTGGAATTTAAATTTATTTTCAATTATTTAGACGATTTGCTAGTACACGGCAAAACGTATGATGAACATCTATGTCATCTAAGGGATGTGATGTGCAGGTTGAGAAACGCGGGCCTCACGGTTAATCCAGAGAAAGTGCGAATTGCACAAGAGAGTATATCATTTCTGGGGCATCTGGTCTCGCACCGAGGTGTTACTGTGGACCCTGAAAGGACACAGGGTATTCGGGATTTTCCCCCGCCTAGGGATGCCAAGGGCATCGCCAGGTTCGTGAGCATGGTTAATTTTTACAGACGATTTATTCCTAACGCAGCAGAGATAGCTGCACCCTTAAACGAATTGAGAAAGAAGGGAGCTAAATTTATGTGGGGTGAGAGCCAGCAGAAGGCCTTCGAGACTTTGAAGGAAGCTATCATCTCCCCACCGGTGCTACGGATGCCGGATTTTTCTCATCCGTTCATCTTGCAGATGGACGCGAGTTCGGTGGCGCTCGGGGCGGTTCTGTCCCAAGTCGTTGATGGTGCTAGGCAGCCTGTGGCCTTTATTTCCCGAACATTGACCCAGCAGGAAAGAAAGTCTTCAGTTATTATCATAATTCCCCACTAGGAGGCCACAAGGGGATTTCGAAGACCATTTCCAGTATTAGAAGTCATTTCATCTGGAAGGGCATGGATAGGGACATCGCCACGAGGGTTAAGAGCTGTCATCTGTGTGGCTTGAGTAAACCTGCCCAGAACACTAAGTTAGGGTTGTTGTCATCGGACGTGGCGAGCAGACCGATGGAGAAGTTATTCATCGACTACGTGGGACCCTTCCCGCGTAGCAAGTCAGGTAATTCTTACCTACTTGTCTGTGTGGATGCTTTTTCGAAGTTTGCCTGGCTACTGCCCTTACGGCAGGCAACGGCTCGTTTGACCATAAACGCGCTCCATAACCAAGTCTTTCAGCATTTCGGGCTTCCGACCTTCATATTCTCCGACAATGGCCCCCAGTCCATTTCGGGTGAGTTCCGGCGGATGTGTTTCGCCAGCGGAATCAGACATGTAACCACTTCTCCGTATTACCCACAGCCGTCCCATGCGGAGAGATTCAACAGGAATCTCAGGTCCGCACTCATTGCATATCACGCTGAGCAACAGACCACCTGGAACCAGAATCTGAAGTGGTTACAGCTAGCCTTTAATACGGCCCTGCATGACAGTCATAAAGCCGTTCCCTTTGAGATCATGTTTGGATTCTCGCCCGCACTCCCGTTGACTAACTTGTGGAATATTGATGATCTTCTACCACGGGAGCCAGATAATGGAACTGCAGAGAGATGGAGGGAGGCTCGGAAGAATTTGCTGCGAGCGCACGAGCGTGTCCGTCGACGATACAATCAGGGGCGAATTCCTAACCCCTTTCAGACCGGAGACTGGGTCTACTGTCAAAGCCATCCGATCAGCTCAGCTGTGGACAAAAGAGCGGCTAAGTTATGCTATCGTTGGTCGGGGCCATATCGTATACTGGGGTTCGCGTCACCGGTGACGGCTCGGTTGGAAGAGCCGGGTGGTAATTCGAGGGAGATTACCACACATATCTCGAAATTGAAGTTATGTAGAAAGGGGTAAACGCCCTGAAAAAGGGGGGAGTAATTGGTGGTAGCTGTGTTAGTAGGGATTTTGTCATTTTGAAAGGGTGTGCTCCGGGGGTGTTGTTGAGAACGCTAGGGTAGCGGGTAGATGTTCTCCACAGTCCCAGTGGGGTTAGTCTACTTCAGGGATGCGCCCCTGCCTTCGCGAGCCTTGGCTTTCTCCATTCGTCCTTATTTCCGGAGGGAGCCATGTCCTTACTTTTAGTCCCAGCCCATGACCTTTCAATCAGCTTTACCCTCTCCGTCTCCCCGATTTCCTTACCTTCCCCTTTAAAAACATAAAAGAAAATAAAAAAAAAAAATTCAAAAAAAAAATTAGAAAAGGAAAAATAAAAAAAAAAGGAGTTAGAGAGAGGAGTGAAGCCTGCCGGATGGATGGGGGCAGTTGGGCACCTCATCCACACTGTAGGTTTTGGGCATACCCTTGGATTATAGTTTCATGGAGACCATCATTTCCCCTTTTTCCCTTGCCCCGGGCAGTGACGGTATTGTTGAAAATGGGTTTCGTTATCGGGGAATCCCTCCTGTAAGAATATAGGGCAAGTGGCCCTGTTAAGGTGGCATTTGTGTTCTGGCTTGAGTGGACAAGCCTCAGGAGGTCAGAACTCAGGGAGCTCCCGAACTTTTCTTTCGTCTTTTCTTCGCTGTCCCTTCTGGCTGTGGGCTGGCCCTTATCAGGTCAGCGCGCAGCACCCGCAGACTTACACATTACACGTCTTCTTTCATCTCTTTCGTTTTCCTTCTGAGCCTCTGTTCTCCTGAGAGCAAGTGCCACTGGGCCGCCATGAGCACCGAGTCCACTAGGTTCGCTTTGGAGGGGGGGTACACTGCAGGGTATCCTTCCGAGTTCAAGTGTGGGGCAACCAGGTTGCCCTTTTGGGGTTGGGGTTTGCCGGTGTTGCATAACCCGGCAATGGAAGGTTTTATAAAATTTGTTTAACATAAACGTGAGTACAAATGTCGATTAGAACGCCGATATCTAGGCTGCACTGTTGAATCTGCCTGCGCCATCTCGCGTCGAAATTGCGCTGTTTGTGGGATTGTAACTGCACGGGGAGTCCGACTTCAGCTCTCACAAGGGAATCAACAGGCTCCCCGAACCGGACAGACATTGTTGCGTAGTTTCTTCTACACCTAATGGCAAGCTAGATTTACGAGACTTCCCGGGTTCTCGCTCCTAGTCGGAGATTCTGGTCTCTGCTGGTGTAACGACACCTCCATCAGCCATGAGCCATCCTACACGCACCTGTTCGGAAGGGGGAGTTTGTTGACCAGCCACAAGATGCATCCTACGTACACTATTAAGGTGATATGAACTCTTTTATTTTTCGTTGGCCTGGCCTGCCGTTCATCTGAGTTAAAATTTATTTTCTTTTAAACCATGTGCCCACGCTGCTGGACAGTCCGCTCTGGGGTGTGTCAACTGAACAGTCATTATGAACATCATTTGACTTTTATAATATAACTCCATAAATCTAAAGTACTATCATTGTAATTGTGTGCTGCACTGGGGGAGCGTGCCAGAGTTTTTTTTTATTCTTAAATATTTTTTTTATGTATACACAAGAGTCTTAGAGTCATCACACTATTCAATATAAAATTAAGTCATATGTTATGGGTTCTGTTCCGGCTTGTTCAGAACGGGTTCATATTTTAATTTCATTTCGGTTTAACATGTAAGGGCTGGGGGTTTTGTTTTTCAAGCTGTTTTCTGGGGGTAAAAGGGACATAGTTTTTTTTCAAGTTAGGCACATGTTCATACAGTTTTAGGCAGGTCTGATTCCTGTCTCATATAGTCTGGCACACGCTGGCGCGCTTCCACATCTGCTAGGATACAACAGGCGGTTATTATAAAATCAATTATACACAGATGTCTGACTGTAAGAGAAAAGAAATTTTATATTTTGTGGGCATATACTGATAATTTTGACATTGTAAAAGCATACTGATGCTACTGATTCTTGTCAGTTGAATTAAATCATTTTCATTAAGGAACAATTTCCTGACACATGTATACATCTGGATTTGTAACCCAAAAATTAACATTTTAGAAAATCATGCCTATTGCTTAAACTCAGGTGATGAAGGTTTTTCCCACTTATATGCTGTTCAAGAGACTTAAAGATTTTCATATGCTCATAATGGGCAGTTTATTAGAGGTTATCAATTCATATGGGCTGTCTGCCTATCATTATGCTTTTGTTAGTCCTTATCATCCTTTTGGGGGTTTTAACAATTTAATTTTTTATTTAATGGAGTAAATGAATTATGGGTCTTAAAGGAGTAATTCCTATAGTGGCTGGAAGTTAAATATTTATGATTGCTCGTTTTGGGGCTTTATAGAAATCCTGCCTGTCGGCCAGGTCGAACATGAGTATTGCGATGCTATTATGAGTCTATGTGTCTTTGTGTTTCTATATGTGATGTCAATGTTAAGTGTTATTAAAGGGGGGGAATTTATATAATGTATGGGATGTTGCTCGATATATATATATTTATCTATACAATTTAAGGAACATGTGGACATTACCTATTTATTATGTATTTTGTTATTTATTGCTGATTGTGATATTTGCATGTAATGAATATGGGGGCAACAATAAAAATTGTTATTGTTAATTAACAGACGAGTTTAATTGCAAGTCCCGTCATACTGGACCCAGCGCATTTTTGGCTTCTCTAGGCTCTCACCTAGTTTTAAATAACTAGTGGCTTCTCTTTCAAAAAAAAAAATAAATAAATACAAAAAAAGGTTTTTTTTTAAAGCATAAAAAGGAAAGAGTGGTCACAAACCTAAGTAATTCAAATTTAATTCATTAACGAATAATTAAATTATGCAAATCCTATCATTGTAAATGGCGCTCAAATCAAAGTGCGTGATGAAGTAAATACAAACGATAAAGGTTCATATAAGTCTCACTTACATTTTTAATTGCACAGTTAGTCAACCAATGTATCCAAGATTACTAAAAGATAATTAATTAATTAATGCATAGACATATTTGCATATAAACAGATTTGCATAAACATTATTTTACATACGGCTTCCCAACGTGAGGCTTAAGAATACTAGCATCAATACTTAACACTTTATTAAGAATGCAATAAACAGCAGGTAACAATAAAGTTAATTAAATAAAATCTAATTAATTAGCAATTAACTAAAAATAAAATTAAACATATATTTGTATATGGTATGCCCAACCTGGGGCAGTAAGCACAAGCAGTAGTGTAAAGACACAGTTATACAAGGCTCCCAAATACGGGACATTAGTAATTAAAGTAAATAAATGAGGGTTTATTATACAGATTTATATATTGTAGCATGACAGATTATCCACATTATAATGAATGAAAAATTATCATAAATAAATTTAAAATAAAATGAAATCAAGGAAATATCCAAATAAAAACAAATAAGTACCACAGTAAAATGCAATCATAATTTGAAGAAATAAAAAAAATTAAAAACAACTAAGCAACACCTATGAGTAATGAAAAATAAACCAAAAAACTAAAATAAAGTGCGGAAATACCCAGGTAGGATAGGAGTAAGTAAGGAAAGCCCCAGAACAAACCGACACCCCTAATATAAGGACCATTTTTGAAGAAACAAGGTAGGATGGGAGTAAGTAAGGCAAAACCCAGAAAATACCGACATCCCTAATAAAAGGAATTAAATTAGAAGAAACCACGTCGTAGAACAAGATAGAGTAGAGAAATACCCAAAGTAAACCCAGTAATAAAAGGATAAAACCCCAAAAGAGAGTATATTTAACCGATGGAAGTATAACACATAAAATAACAAATAATATAATATAGATATAAACAAAAGTGTCTAAAGGTAGAACTATAAGTGAACCAGTGGAAATTATTTATAAAATGGAAAAAACAAATCTTCTTAATCTTCTATCAATAAAATTCTTGATCTGATAAGACTATAAAACTAATTTGAGATAGCAG
The DNA here is from genome assembly GCA_034769895.1 of Magicicada septendecula. Lineage (NCBI taxonomy): Eukaryota > Metazoa > Arthropoda > Insecta > Hemiptera > Cicadidae > Magicicada > Magicicada septendecula. The sequence continues at coordinate 171,206,371 of CM068375.1, forward strand.
ATAAGAATAACAGGGGACCAGTGCAAGTTATTTTATTATGTTAAATAAACTTCAAGTGTCTGTGTTTAAAGTTCTTAAACTAAGTGTATCTTAAACTAATTGGTACCTTTACGCAACTTTAAAGTTATTGTATCAAATACAGAAATAGTATTTTGTAAAATGTTATTATAAAAAATAGACTACAAATGTTTTTAAGGAAGTGCCACTTTTTATTCAACAATATTCATTAAAATGACAGAGATAAAATAAGAGCAGGAAATATTTAAGTGAAGTGAAAAAGGGTACATTCCCCATATAAAACAAAAACAGCTAAGACTGCACCAAAAGTAATTTTAAGAAATGATCTAAATAATGAAAGTACAGATGTGTTTTGTTTATGTTAATTCCAATGAACTCAAGGCTGAAATGTCTGGGTTTGAATACAATTTTTGTTATAAAATATTTGTTAAGAGTTAATAATTGTTATCAATGCTAAATGCTCATGTAGTTAAGTAAGGGAATTTTAATTAAAATTGTATTAGAATAGAATGTCAGAAGGGGTAGAAGCAAGCTGTAATATCCATAAAACATTGTAAATGAACACAGTTAAAATTTAGGCAAATGGTAAATCTCAACAACCTTATAATTGTTGAATAAGTCAGGTAAATTAATCAAACTGATGAAATTTGTATAATGTAAATCAGACACAGTGTATTATAACTGAAACTATACTTTAGAAAGATATTGGAAAAGGGTATGAAAGATTATTGGAAAAAATGCAAATGTAATAACAGAAAAATCAAAGGGGGGAGTCCCAAATTAAAGAGTAATATTTAAAAAAGCTAACTAATTCATAAAATTACAAGGAATTAAGGAGAAATAAACATTTTATTTCAATCAGGAATTTTGTTCAATCATAATTATAACTTCGTAAGGATGGTAAACCATTTAATGTGACAGGAAGTAAAATTATAGACCTACCTGTAAAAAATACTGTAAATATGGCATTTTGAGATGGAAAACATTGTAAAAGTATCATATTTGTTATTAAATCACGTAAAATTAACTAGAGAAAGAGATTATGTATTAGGTATTTAATAAAATTAAAAAATAGTAAAAATGTATTCAGTCATATAATGTAAAAATCAGTTATGTAAGCGGAAATGCTAGAAAGTTAAAACAATGTCTTTTTAATGTTAAATTGGCGTCCAACTGAAGGGGGTTTAATTAGCGATTGACAGGCCACTATATTTTGCCCAATTCCTAATTTTAGCTTGGCAGCTGTTATAAAGTCAGAAGAATAATTAAAATGAAGAAACGGGCGTTATCCAAGAAAAGGGCGGCGGAAGCGGAAAAAGAAGTTGAAGAAATAGATATGGATGACAAAGCGGCAATTACCAAAGTGGAAGGAGCATACACTCAGAAGAAAAAGAACCGCAAATCGATTAGTACAAGAGACAATCCTATTAACGCAGAACCTAATTCTAATTACACGAAGGAATATAATTTGACAAAAACAATTTCAATATAATTAAATTTAAACCACAACAGTTTAAAATAATTAATCCAAAAACAATTAAAACATAAAACATAAATTTTCAAAAAAAAAACAAAATTTGTTATTATTTGTTTACAAAATTAATATTGTTACAAAATTGACGCTCACAACAGTGGGGCATAAAGTAAACACGAACAGAAGTTGTAATATATTGTTACAATATCAATTAATTAATGATAAATGATATGCAAAATAGATCATTGCATATGGCGCCCAATGCGAATGCTCGATTAATTAATAATAATTATTGTTAGTGAGTAGATTGAGAACAGGCAGTGGCAATAAGTATTTGTTAGAAATAAGTAACTAGTAGAGAAATAGACTTAGCTTAAACTAACTTGAATGATTACGCAAAGTCGCCCAAAAATGGCAACCAATCATTCAGAGAGTCTGGAGTTCGAGGTGAACAACCAGTTAGGCGTCGAAGGACTCGAGGAAAATACAACGCAAAGCGATAACACCAACGCCGACGAGACAAACATGGCGGGGGGGACAATCGTTAGCACCTCGCGAGATGAATTTTCAACTATTACTCGAGTTTATTAAACAACAGAATGAAGAAATGAGCGAGAAAATGAGACGACAGAATGAAGAATTATGTGAAAAACTGAGTGAGAAATAGAAACAACAGAAATAAGAACAGGTTGGAAAAATAAAAGTAGAATTGCAAGAGCACCCCAAGAAATGGGAAGAAAAAATCAATGAGTTACAGAAAAAGAATGAAAGTGGAATGAAGAAGTTGAAGAACAAATTAAAAAGACATACCAAAGAAAGTAAAGAATTGAGAGAGAAGGACCGACAGGAATGGCAAGAAGCAATTAATAATACACAGAAGACAGTAGATCAAATAAATAACAAAATAGACACACATATACCAGAAACTAACAGCAAGAATGAAGAATTAAGAGAAGAAATCATGAACAACGTAGAACAACTGAGTTCTTGATATTCTACCTAATTGAAATTAGGTAGTGAAGTGATGGAGTAGTGAATTAATTGTTGAACTTACTCGTGTATTAAGAGAATTTGTTAGATCGTGGGATTCAGTTATTAAGACAATGTTGAATTAACTTTAATCAGACTTTGTAATACATTCATTCTCACGACTCGAACGTGTGTGATAACGTATTAATAATATATCACTATACCGTAACGCAGGTGACATGAAACAAATATATCGAAATCACGTCACGAATTAATTCACCATTGTACCAAATAAACACTTAAATTCGCGTAATAAATGAATCATAAGGGGAACGATTGTGCTAATTGAACACAGTATGAACTATTAATGTGCGTGTACAGAGTGTAAGGGTAAAACCGCACGCGAAAGGGTCATAAGACAATAAGCCTAATCCGAGTGACCGCAATTAATAATTTTCGTTAATGAACATAACCAAAACGAATGCGGAGCAAAATATTGTCGACGACGGAGTGCAGAGTTAAGTGAAAGTGGAGAAGTGCCGATTCAAAACAATGTGGAGAGGATTAATCCAGCCATCAGAAACCAGGAACTCGCCGGAGAATGGAGAACTACGCAGATAATCGCCGTTGAATTGGATACGTACTCCAAGTAAACCATTACTATTTATATATTATTAGATTAAGTAGCCACTGTCCTGTCACTCACAAAGAACACACCACTGAGGTCATAAAACGTTTATTTAATTTCTTTTGAGCAAAACCGAATGAAAATATGAATCCATAAAGTAGAGTACGTTGTAATATGTAGAGTAATTAGGTAAATATGTAACCGATTAATAGTTAAGATATTAGAGATGTAACAGACGATCTAGTAACATGATGTATCCTAAGGTATTGTGTAGTAATACTAACTTTATTTTCAGAATTTGAAAGTAATTTCCAACTATATAAAATAAATTATTGTTGTTTCACAAAGATTTATGGTGTCCGATTCGTATTATTATTGTTAACCTAAGTAATTCAAATTTAATTCATTAACGAATAATTAAATTATGCAAATCATATCATTGTAAATGGCGCTCAAATCAAAGTGCGTGATGAATTAAATACAAACGATAAAGGTTCATATTAATCTCACTTACATTTGTAATTGCACAGTTAGTCAATCAATGTATCCAAGATTACTAAAAGATAATTAATTAATTAATGCATAGACATATTTGGATATAAACAGATTTGCATAAACATTATATTAACATACGGCTTCCCAACGTGAGGCTTAAGAAAACTAGCATCAATACTTAACACTTTATTAAGAATGCAATAAACAGCTGTTAACAATAAAGTTAATTAAATAAAATCTAATTAATTAACAATTAACTAAAAATAAAATTAAACATATATTTGTATATGGTATGCCCAACCTGGGGTAGTAAGCACAAGCAGTAGTGTAAAGACACAGTTATATAAGGCTCCCAAATACGGGACATTAGTAATTAAAGTAAATAAATGAGGGTTTATTATACAGATTTATATATCAATTAATTAATGATAAATGATATGCAAAATAGATCATTGCATATCGCGCCCAACGCGAATGCTCGATTAATTAATAATAATTATTGTTAGTGTGTAGGTTGAGAACAGTCAGTGGCAATAAGTATTTGTTAGAAATAAGTAACTAGTAGAGAAATAGACTTGGCTTAAGCTAACTTGAATGATTACGCGAAGTCGCGCAAAAATGGCAACCAATCATTCAGAGAGTCTGGAGTTCGACGTGAACAACCAGTTAGGCGTCGAAGGACTCGAGGAAAATACGACGCAAAGCGATAACACCAACGCCGACGAGATAAGCAGGGCATGGGACAATCGTTAGCACCTCGCGAGATAAATTTTCAACTATTACTCGTGTTTATTAAACAACAGAATGAAGAAATGAGCGAGAAAATTAGACGACAGAATGAAGAATTAAGTGAAAAACTGAGTGAGAAACAGAAAAAACAGAATGGAGAACAGGTTGGAAAAATAAAAGTAGAATGCAAGACCACCCCAAGAAATGGGAAAAAAATCAATGAGTTACAAAAAAAGAATGAAAGTGGAATGAAGGAGTTGATGAATGAATTAAAAAGACATACCAAATAAAGTAAAGAATTGAGAGAGAAGGACCGACAGGAATGGCAAGAAGCAATTAATAATACACAGAAGACAGTAGATCAAATAAATAACAAAATAGACACACATATACAAGAAACTAACAGCAAGAATGGAGAATTAAGAGGAGAAATCATGAACAACGTAGAACAACTACGGCGAGAACAAGGAGAAGCAGCTAACTCGTTAAAACAGAAGATTGTAGAAGTGGACGGCAGACAACGATCGGCTGAACAGAAAATCAATGAGAAAGATAAAGAAAAGGAAACACGAATAGAAGAATTAAGAAGTCACATTACCAGGGTTAAAGAAGGACAAGAAAAACTACAACGCCAGTTAGCGAACACAGAAGTCGGAACAACCGCAAGATCAGGTGGGTCGCATAACAGCGAATTAAAATACAACGGCACAGACCGGTATTCCATAGAGTTCCTCAAGGAATTGACAGAATTGCACAACACGTTCTACCCAAGTGACGATGTCAAATGATCGGACGTCATTTAGAAACGGACGCCGCGATTTGGTGGAGGGTGATTCGAGATCAAATTCATAATTTCGAAGAATTTAAAGACCTCTTCACGCAAAAGTATTGGAGAGAAGAAAGACAGGACGCGATCAGAGACAGCCTAGAATTCGGCCGGTTTAATTGGAAAGGCAACTTGAATGCGATACAATACATGGAACGTAAGTTACTTGAAAGCCGCCAATTGACACCAGCAATCACGGATCGTCAGCTGATTAAGAAAATAGCTCGCCATTATGGTAAAGATATCGAAATCGCAGTGGTGACAAGGGGAATCAATTCCATTCAAAATCTTGAGTCATTGATTTCGGAATAAGCAACGATTAACCAACGCACAAACAGAGAAAGCGATTTTGTAAGAAATCACGAAAAAGTGAACTCCCGTGGTGTGGGGGGAGCGACGAATTCACCCCAAACGTTACACAACAAAGGTGTCGGCTGGAGACAACAACCTTGGACGAACAAAAAGGGTGAAAACGATAACAACAAGGGGTTTGCACGGCCTAATGACCGACAACTCGTAAACTCCATAGAATTCGTAAACAATGGTGCGTCGACCTCAGCAGTGAAAGGGGGCAACAAAGATAAAGAAAAAAAAATTAACTCAACAAAACAAAGAGATAGCCGGAATAAATAGTAACCGACTAGTAAACTGCCAAACTACTAACCGACTTTACGAGACTAACATACTCTTACCAGCTATACAACATGAGTTGATTTATGAGGACGAAATAAAATCGAACAACGGATCTCTAAATGTCCGGAAATAATAGTTAAATTCAATAATAATATTTCAGTTGCTGTTTTAGTAGACACGGGTAGTGCGATAAATGGGTTGTCCGAGGAATGGTTCAACCAAAATAATCAATATCTAGAACCTTATGAAGAACTAAGCATGACGAATACACTGATTATTAGTGCAGTAGGGAGTAGGTCTAAGCTAATACGGAAACAAATTTTATGTGAAACTTATATTAACAATGTCAAGATGGACTGTGTGTTATTAGTTATTCCAAATATAATTAGAAATTGTATATTAGGTATTAGCTTTCTGAAAAATGAAAGGTGTTTATTGACATGGAAAAGGGGGTCGTCGAGTTTAAAGGAAGAGAGGAAGAACAAAAGTTCAGCATACCCATCATACACATGGAGGTTGTGGAAGAAGAAGAAAGGATGAAATCATGAAGAAAATAAATGAGAAAGTTGACAACATAACAGTGAGCTGCTCATCAATGACATCACAACACAATTTTAACTTTCCAATTTTAACAATTTTTTACAATTTTAACTTTCTTAAAATGTGTAACTAAATTCTACAGCTTACCTGGATGACCGGCTCACTTGTTCAAAACCAGGAGGGGGCCTCCTAGTGGAAGAAAGGCCTCGTGCTGGGAAACCATTAGGCAATTGGACTAATGATGTGACCTCAATTTCCAAACTCAACAAACAACAAATTTATTGGTTCTCTAAATTTTTTTTAAAAACCTTACAATTTTATCTACAATGCGTGTACTTCATAGTAGCCAGAATATAGAAGTATTTTATTTAAAATAACAATGAACATGCAACAAAACCTCGACGGTAAATTTTAAAACCTTTACAAAAAATATAATTTCGATATTTTTGCAATAAATTATTATTAACATTACTAAATAAAAAAAATAAATCCAGAGGTTTTCAAAATTTAATACATCTAATAACAATAAGTTTTTTTTTTTTTTTTTTTTTACAAGACACCTCTGGTTGTACTATTTTAATTAATTTACACAAAGAACATGCACCATCTGAAATCTCAATCAAAAAACTAAGAACAACAACAATATAATTAGTAAAGACATAACACTAAACATAATTTGCTATTTATGTTCCTTAGTATGAAATTTACAATATGTGTGCACAATAGTGATAATAACATTGGGTTAACATGGTACGAGCATTCTTTTTTTTTCAGGTACAATGTAAAAACTAAGAATGATAACCATATAATTAGTAAAGGTATAATGTTAAATATAATTTGGTAATTATGTTCTTTAGTATGAAATTCACAATGTGTGTGCTCAATTTTTTACTAAACTTGTATAGCTCAATGGTTTTCTGATTTCATAGTGTACACCATTATTAAAAAAAAATCAAATAACCAGGTCTCTCAAAATGTAAAATGTTTTATACATACACATATGTGTATACGAATGACTAGATCCATAACACTATTTATATATACTCATCACTCAACAATTAATTAATATAGTCATTCAACATGTTTTAAACTGAGCCAACATTATTAAGTTCCATTAGATTTATGAATATATATATATATATATACAAAAAAATTTTAACATTGATTTGAAATTCACAGAGAATTAAAATATATTCTAAATCGCAAAACGTGTTGGGATATAACATAGTTTGAACCAATGTGATGGACAGTTCACAACCTGTCCTGACAAGGAGTTGCACTCAATAATACGACTTCATAATTTTCTTTTAACTTACATGCACTTCACAATTTTCACACAAGACAGTTACATGGATAACACTAATACATACTGAGAGACCTTCTCAGAGACAATAAAGGAACTAGGCATGCTTCACTCTAGTAAGCCGGGAAGTGCCTGCCTTCACCCAGCAAAGTTTAAATAGATACCAATTCACCAGTAGTATCTTAACACATTTCGTTTTTTAAAGTTTTTTTTTTGTTTTTTTTTTAATATCATAAAAAAGCTTTGCATATAAGGTATTACTATCACTTACTAACAGCATAAGAAGCTGTCCTCACAATTAAAAGAAATATCAGATGCCAGTCCAGTTCAACAGAATTTTAAAAGAAAAACTTGAGTTCAGAAATGAATTTGCAATCATTAAAATAACCTGGGTATTCCAGATATTAAGTAAAGTAAAAAAACATCAAGAATTAAAGCAAAAGTTTGTTGTTGTTGTGTTAAGATAACTAGCCAGGATCTCACTTTACGAGAGAATCAAGTAGTGCCAAATGCACACATAGGAATAAGTTAATAATTTTCTTTTTGCAAAAATTCACTTCCACAGCACACGAGAAACATTGTTCCCCAGACATACCTGTCGAGATTGGCATTAGCACATTAGCCCCGTATAAGTTCCTTGATCTTCTTATATTTCATCTTGGTCTGACACTCGGGTCACGGTAGAACGGGCCGCAGACACCCCTGGGCACACTTTGGTATTCAGCCAGCCATAATAAAAATCATACGCCCGGTATTAAAGAAAACAATTAAAACTTTTTCCAGAAGCCCGACAAGAAAACGTCTCGCCAGGATGAAGGCTGACGCGAGAGAGACCACGACACGTGTCTAAGCCAACAACCAGCAACGGCCCCTCACAGCGGAGCAGTGGAACTCAAGTCGCGTCGCATCGCTACTAGATAGCTCTCGAGTATCCATATAGCACGCAACAAGGACCCACACGGCAAAATGAATGCTTCTTATTGCCATAATTTGACTTAAACAATATTCGTATGTTGCCGTAACGAAATTCCATAGTTACGGCACAACAGGTGTAGATGAAGAAATACTAGAGAATCTGAGAGAAGTCTTAATGGATAATAAGAGTTTATTTCGGGAGAGTCCAGGGAGAATGGAATGTTATGAACATGAATTTAGAGTAACGGACAACACGCCTTATTTCCAACGCGGGTGGCCAATTCCGCTTGCATACAAGCAATAAGTCCGATTATGAAGGACCAACTCCTATTCAAGAAATATTAGCAAGTTGTGGAAGTATGAAGTACCTGTCCACGGTGGATTTAACTAGCGGTTTTTGGCAGGTGCCACTAACGAAATGTTGTCGGGATTACACCGCTTTCATGTATGAGGGGAAATGCTATAGATACACCGTCACGCCATTTTGATTAAGCACTAGTTCTGCCGCTCTGACGAAAGGACTAGACATGGCACTTGAAGAGAAAGTGAAAGAAAATACTATCATCTATGTTGGCGACTGCCTTTGCTACTCAAACGACATCAGAACGCATCTTATACATTTAAATCTATTATTGAACAATCTACGCAGAGCAAACCTAACGATTAACCTCGTGCAGAGTTAAGTGAAAGTGGAGAAGTGCCGATTCAAAACAATGTGGAGAGGATTAATCCAGCCATCAGAAACCAGGAACTCGCCGGAGAATGGAGAACTACGCAGATAATCGCCGTTGAATTGGATACGTACTCCAAGTAAACCATTACTATTTATGTATTTTTAGATTAAGTAGCCACTGTCCTGTCACTCACAAAGAACACACCACTGAGGTCATAAAACGTTTATTTAATTTCTTTTGAGCAAAACCGAATGAAAATATGAATCCATAAAGTAGAGTACGTTGTAATATGTAGAGTAATTAGTTAAATACGTAACCGATTAATAGTTAAGATATTAGAGATGTAACAGACGATCTAGTAACATGATGTATCCTAAGGTATTGTGTAGTAATACTAACTTTATTTTCAGAATTTGAAAGTGATTTCCAACTATATAAAGTAAATTATTGTTGTTTCACAAAGTTTTATGGTGTCCGATTCGTATTATTATTGTTAACCTAAGTAATTCAAATTTAATTCATTAACGAATAATTAAATTATGCATATCATATCATTGTAATTGGCGCTCAAATCAAAGTGCGTGATGAAGTAAATACAAACGATAAAGGTTCGTATAGCCTCACTTACATTTATAATTGCACAGTTAGTCAATCAATGTATCGAAGATTACTAAAAGAAAATTAATTAATTTATGCATAGACATATTTGCACATAAACAAATTTGCATAAACATTATATTTACATACGGCTTCCCAACGCGAGGCTTACGAAAACTAGCATCAATACTTAACACTTTATTAAGAATGCAATAAACAGCAGTTAACAAAAAAAAGTTAATTAAATAAAATATAATTAAATAACATTTAATTAAATATACAATTAAACATATATTTGTATATGGCATGCCCAACCTGGGGCAGTAAGCACAAGCAGTAGTGTAAAGACACAGTTATATAATGCTCCCAAAGACGGGACATTAGCAATTAAAGTAAATAAATGAGAATTTATTTTACAGATTTATATATCAATTAATTAATGATAAATGATATGCAAAATAGATCATTGTATATGGCATACCAACGCGTGGCTCGAATCGAAATTAATTGACTGAGTAATAAACATAATTAATTGTATTAATCATAAAGTAATTAATTTATGCAATTAATAAAATTTGCATAAAAACATCATTGTATATGGCGTCCAACCGCGGGGATAAATAAAGCAGAGACATACGATAAAGTTCGTACATGCCTCACTTTCATAAATATTAAATAAAATTATATCAATTAATAATCAATAAATTTGCATAAATGATATGCAAAATAATTAACATTTGCACTATTATGGTATCAGACCCTACAAAATTTGTCAGACGAACGTATCCAATACCCATGAAGTACGAGAGAGAAGTTGAACTAGAAATACGACGGATGATAGAAAATAACATCATTGAGCGGTCGAACAGCAACTTTCTTAATATTCTAGTTGTAGTAAAGAAGAAGAGTGGAGAAGTAAGTTTATGCCTGGACATGAGGAGTTTGTATAGCGTCGTTCTACGTGAATTCGATTGTGCACCACCTGCGGACGAGTTATTTGCAAAGTGTGAAGGAGCACGTTATTTGACTAAGTTGGATTTACGGTCGAGTTTTTGGGAAATTCCAATTAGAAGAGAAAATAGAAAATACACCGCCTTCCTATATAAAAATAAATGCTACCAACACAATGTAGTTCCCTTTGGTTTGAGAACGAGTTTGGCTGCGATTGTAAAATGTCTGGAGAAAGCATTAGGACCAGAAGTGGAGCCTTACACCATAGTGTTCGTGGATGATATCTTGGTAGTATCAAAAACACTTGACGAACACATTGAACATCTTAACACTATATTCCACAAGGTTAGGGAAGCCCATATATCCCTTAATTTAGACAAGTACGAATTCATAAAATCCTCAATCCAATTCCTAGGTCATATTATTTCATCCTCACGTATTCAACCCGATCCCATTAAGATATCCAGTATTACCGATTTCCCTACACCTAAGAACATTAAAGGGTTACGAGCATTTTTGGGATTCACAGGATACTATAAAAGATTCTCACAACAATATGCAGAAAGAACACAACCGTTGCTGGGGTTAACAAAGACAAATCACAAATTGAAGTGGGAGAAGAAACATCAAGATGCCTTCGACCAAGTCAAGAAGTTATTGATTGAAAACATAATGCTTCATCATCCACAGCGAGATGGAAGATTCGTTATCTACGCAGACGCTAGCAACTACGCGTGTGGAAGTGTGCTGTATCAACAAAATGCTACAGGAGAACACCGTGTCATTTCATATGCCAGTAGAATATTCAAAGGGGCAGAGAAGCAGTACTCTACATCTGAGAAGGAGATACTTGCTATAGTATACGCCCTGAAACAGTTTCGATATTATATTTATGGAACGCATTTTGAAATACATACGGACCATCAAGCGTTATCATTTCTATTAAAATGTAAAGTAACCAACGCTCGATTATTACGATGGATCCTAGAAATCGGTGAGTATTCCTTTACTATAAAATATTGTAAAGGGAAAGATAATTTTATAGCCGATACATTGAGTAGATACGTCATAGAAGAGTGTGAAGAGGTCTACGAAAATAACCATAATGAGTTACAACTGATACCTATTAAATTTACTGCTGATAATGATGTTAAACACATGCTGAAGAATCTAGCTCAACAACAAGACTTAGATGATCCTACGAGAGGATTTAAGCTACGCGATCATCTACCAGACTATTACAAGGTACAAATGGAGTCTTATATAAACTAATGAGGCAAGATTGGAAGGTAGTATTAACAAATGATATGTTGTTACGATTATTTTCTAAAACTTCCGGGCTGAAAGGCCGTGGTCGATTGCTTAAAATGCTGCTAAACGTTTCGGCCGCACCACCGGTGGCCATCTTCAGTAGCAAAAGAAAGAAATGTGTTCGATAGATGATACGCCGAACACGTCTCCCAATGGACTGGTTTGCTTGTTCACGTGTTTGGTTGCTTGTTCCCAGTCCATTGGGAGACGTGTTCGGCGTACCATCTATCGAACACATTTCTTTCTTTTGCTACTGAAGATGGCCACCGGTGGTGCGGCCGAAACGTTTAGCAGCATTTTAAGCAATCGACCACGGCCTTTCAGCCCGGAAGTTTTAGAAAATAATCGTAATGACACCGGCCGTGAAAGCCTACGCACTAAAATGATATGTTGCATAAATTGATTCGACCAACAACGAAGGTTTAGCACATGCTGCTGCACTTAAATGTTACTTAAGCCTACGTGACGATTTCACCATCAATAATATGTTCAGGAAGATTAAAAACGAAAGTAAGAAGTGTTATGAGTGTCAAACAGCAAAAGGACCGAATCTACATACTTATGTAGAAATGCAGAATATCCAGAAGGACCAGAAAGGAGAGCTAATTGCAGTGGATTTTTTGGGACCACTTCCAAGATCAAGTCGTGGGGTGAAACACATACTTGTTTGTATTGATGTATTTTCCAAAGCCGTCCATCTGTATCCAATTATGCGACCCACAACTAAAGTTGTTTTGAAAATACTCTTGCAGAAATACGTTCCTGCATATGGTAAAATGAAGACGGTAATTAGCGACCAAGGAGTGCAGTTCCAAAGCGATGTATGGGAGAAGACTCTTCGTGAAAATGGAATTCAACCTGTACTCACATCGGTACGACACCCACAGGGAAATCTCGCGGAAAGAGTAAATAAAGAGTTAGGTAAATATCTACGAATCTACTGTCACAACCAACACAACAAATGGGAAGAGTATTTACCTTTCATTGAAAAAGCAATAAATGAAAATGATAGCGATGCAACAAGTTATACGCCAATCGAGCTAGATGAATACAAAAAACTTATTATATTCTGGACCAAATATGTAAGCAAGCCAGAGAATCAAAATGTACCTATTCCATTAAGTGTAAAGGTTGAGTATGCTAAACAACGCATCATAGAACAAGGTAACAAGAGGAGAGAAAAGTTCAATAGAACACATAAATTACAACAATTCGACGTAGGAGAACAAATTCTGTTGAAAGCTAATCCCGTCAGAAAACGCATTGACAACACAGCGAAGAATTCTTTCGGCTGTACAACGGACCTTATACGTTGAAACAACGCGTGGGAAGACAGACGTTCATCGTATACGACGAACAGAAGGAAAAAGACATCGGCAAATATCATGCGACGTCATTAAAGAAATTCTACGTATGAATAACGAGAAGAGAGAGAGAGAAGAACAATTCCACTGTGCCCGTCCAAGGACAATATCACCCCCGCTCAGCGGTTATAATGGGGGGTGAATATATTGCATACCACCACAGGCGAGCGTTATACTGACCTACTCATTATTATGTGTCATTTAACTTATGTAAATTAAGGTTAAGCTAGTATAATATTATTTTTATTTGTCTAGAACAAATAGACAAAAATTTAATTAATAAATATTTATTAAATTTTTTTCACGCAGAGGAATAATGCAACGATACAGCCATATGCTGTATTGAGCATTGATTTAAATAAATGTAAAATTTGTAAAATTATTATAAGTTTGGGGTAAATGGACATGTCTGGGATTGTAAAAATGTTTCATTGTTACACTAGGGGAGAAATTAACCTGTTCCAACAGGCAAGGAACACCTGCTCGATTGTACAGTATGTGTGTTACGCGTGTATCTTGTGTGTGTTAGTGATGCATGTACAGACAGGAATCCCAGCAACCCTCCCCAATTAATTACTAAAATCATTATTTTAATTCACTGTGTGAAAACTAATTAGTGTATAAACAAAGAAAAGGCACCAAAGTGTGTGTAAATTTTATAGTTATCCACAGTAAGAAAATAACGTTAGTAGGACACACTACGCGAAGCCAGTGCGAAATAAGTGTGCAAAAATACGCAAATTACACTAAGACGCTCAAATTAATACAGTGAGTGCCTAATATAATTATCCATGATTTGTGCTATCTCAATTCCGTACAAAACATTGCCATTTGCAAAAAATTTCAAATATATGAAAAGATTCGTGAGTGGGGGCTATCATGTGATCTGCAGGTCCCGACAGAACAATTTCGGAACCAACAGGTGCGGAATCTCAAGATGGTATAAATTAAAGGTTCGACTGGAAGCCCTTCTCTTCATTTCAAGACACAGTTGCAGTCGGACACGCTGTCCGTCGGCAGAACAGTTTTATTTTCTTAAAAGTCTCATCTACGAACGAATAAAGACGTTTTAAGTAATTATGTTTACACTAGTACGGGAAACGTAGAGTACCGGGACCGTTTAAGTTAGCAAGAGTATCTACAGAGAAGCTACAAAGAGCGACGCGAGATGCTGGACGTTTGGAGATGCTTTTTAGACGCCTAACAGCCGAACGAGATCCACCTCGCAGCCGATATTAATTCTCTGGGACGGACCACACACTGCTGGAGAACGACGCTGGACTCTGGACATATCCAGGACCACGCCAAGCTAGGAGTAACGGTAACCCAACTCTGGACAACGCGGGACCCCGTCAATAAGTCGTAAGGTCATCAAAACTCGAAGTGACATGCATAATGCATTTATAAATGATTTTTTTTAAAGAGCTCATAAAGACTATATAAAGAGACAATGAATTAAAACAAAAATAGAAGTTTATAATTAGGTAAATAATGTAATAGAGTCTTATGTAAATGTTTTAGTCGTAAGAATGAGCGATCGCATATAGATAAATATAGAAGAAGAAAAAAGAGTTTAATTTTGAGATAGTATTTTTTTTATCAAAGAAAATTAATTGAAATGATTTGATATTTGCATTTTGTAGAAAAGAATAATTTAAATTTTGAATACGAAACAAATGGCAGTCTAAGAGTAATTAATATAATTTTAAATTTATTTTTAAAAAATATTGGTATAGACTGAGCAAGCTGAGGTCAGATCTGAATTAAATGAATTCAATTAAGATAAAACTTAATTACATTTAAATTTTATTTCTTTTATTAAATCAATTTGAATAAATGTCTAGATTAAGATTATTAACATGTCTAGATGTAAGAGTGTTTTAAATGTGTGTAACACCGTATAGCTTAAGAGATAAACACTTAATAATGAGTGATATCTTGATCGGAGATTATTAACAATGTTTTATTATTTATAATGCCTGTTAAACAATAAACATGAAATTTCAACTACTCATAAATTTACTAAACTTATTACAGTTACACCTGGCATCGTTATATACGTTTAAGCACCTGGTACCGTTATAACTGTTTACACCTGGTATCGTTATTTTATATATATATATATATATATATATATATATTGTAACGAGTTAACTGGTGTGTCTCTGAAAAATGTGTATCAGTTTTATATTTGTGTAGTGTTAGTGCGTTCGGTTCGTCTCGCACTGTGGTCGTTACATCTGTTTTGCGCTATCGATGTCCGTAGCGTTGCGGTAATTACCAGTACAACACAGCAGTAACCTTACCTGTTCTTATATAGGGGTGTGTTAATCCCGGGCGGCGCCAAATTGTTTATTAAAACAATTAAACTTATTAATAGAGTGTTCTCAGCTATGACGGTCGTGGCGTTCAAATAATTCCCGCTCGTTCAGCCTTCTGAATCGTGTAGGTAGTTGTACTAATTGCAACTTGAGCGGTGATTGTCAAATCTAGCTTTCGTAAACGAACACAAGTAATATAATGCACTCCCTATGAAATAATAACAACGGTTACTCCCTGTAATAGTGATTTTAATGTTTGATAAGTAATATTTTCAAATTTGACAATTAAAATATATTAGTTGAGTAACAACTTTGCACCGACCTTTTACATGAAACAATTATTCTCAGGATGACGAATCGATTAAGGAACGAGGTATTTACTCCAGCATGGCCGCTGAGGTGTTTAGCTATTATAACAATTTTCGTTCCAAAATCGAGGGATTCTTTTGATTACAAGGCAAAGAATTCCTATGATTACAATAAAAGTACTTTACCTTACTCTAAGTGTACATAAATAATAAGGTGTGTTGTTACAATCTGTTCTGTAGTGTCGTTAAATGTGTTTCAAAAGTTCGTGTTTAAACAATAGGTTAGATTTTATGTGAACAAATTTTCAGTGTGTTTATTTTTCTTAATTAATCTTTGAAAGAGAATATTCAGCTTATAGTGAGATCAAATTACTTTTAGTAAAATTCAGAGTGATTTTGTTTTTGGAAGTAAGGTAATTCAATGGTACTTAACACTTCAGATGATTTGGTGTTTTCGTTCATTGGGTCGGAAGAGGATTGGACTGCAATAAGTTC
This sequence comes from Magicicada septendecula, assembly GCA_034769895.1. Lineage (NCBI taxonomy): Eukaryota > Metazoa > Arthropoda > Insecta > Hemiptera > Cicadidae > Magicicada > Magicicada septendecula. Next base: position 171,222,922 of record CM068375.1, read on the forward strand.
TATCTTCATTAATTTTGGGAATTAAGTAGGTCAGGCGTCCTTTTCATATAGGATGTAGTCATAATTTTCTTTTATTTTTCTGTTTTATGGTCCTTGGTCTTTATTTGACTGCTCCAATGGGTCGTCTGCTTCTTATTCAGTCATGGTTTTGAATTTCGTTCACTGTTTTACATTATTTAATTAAAAATTGGTCTTCCACACTTTAACTTCTGTCCTGGCAGAGTGACGCTTTACGAGTAACGGTATTTAACGGTAATTTTCGACACCAACGTCGGTTTCTATGGTTACCAAAGAATTCTGATTGGCTTAGCTTGATATGAATCCATTGTTATCAAAATTTGAATTCATTTCAAAATCCTAGTATATCTTCTGATTGCTGTTATTCCTCTATTTTCCTTCCTAAGCATTAAATATTGTCACTATAGTATGTATTTCCTCTCATAGATTAATTTGATACCCCTCAAGTTTGGGTTGTTTCATGTTTTATGTTTTTACAATTATTTTATACTTGTTAATTACATTTCTTTTTGAATTCAAATGCTTATTATAATATTTCGTCTTATAAATGATTTACAATTTATCCTTGGCGAGTCCTTCGCCTCGGATTTGCTAATTTCTTAGTTAACTTATTACAATTTGTAGTTGTTTGTTTTTGACAGTTAGGCATTTTCATAGGCCTAAGTAGCCATTATGGCATTTGACTTATTTCATTCAAACATTCCCTTTTAGCCTAATGGGCTTTATTTTGTTATTATAATTGGTTGTATCATTTATTGTTGTGTTTTGGGTCTGTTTATGTGTTATTATTATGTCACTATTATTTTATACATAATTGTTTACTATTTGGTTTCCTCGTTTTCTAGTCATACATTTCTTAACTTTTTTACTTATTTACTTTGCCAATAATAACAATGTGGCTATTATTTACTATTTTTTGATCTTATTAAATACAATATTTAGGCCTATGGTCTGTATAATTCTTCCAGCCATATCCTATTCATAAACTTGCTTAAATAATTATTTAACTATTATTTGCTAATCTTTGTTTACAATTCATCTTATTTTATATCATTTTTTGTGTGATACACAACATCACTTTTATGAACTTATTAACGATCCCTTATAACATGGGTGTTTATTAATTTGTTTTAACTACTTAATTTTTTAAACAATCTTTACTTTCCCTCCATGTTAACACTATCTGGTTTTCCCTTCAGGGTATTCTCCCTTTTAATTATAATTGCATTTACTTAAATTTAATAATAACATTCTTTCTTAACTAAATACTGTCTTCATCACTTTTCAGCGTTCATTATACCTTACTTAACTGTTTATACTTACTGCTATTCTTAATTACTAATATTCTTCACTTTTTATCATTTAGTGTTTTCCTTGGATTCTTAATTGTTTATGCTTTTATCATTCACTATTTTTCACTATATTAACATTCTTTATTTTACATTATTCTCATTCAATCTCACCTTTACTTTTAAATTATTTATAGTTTATTATAATTTAATTAGTGTACCTTCTTTATCACTACACTTTGGGGTTTTTACACTTTCATTTTGCACTTCACAAATGTTTTTGTTTTTTAAGTGTTTCTGAATGGGTAATCCCTCTAATTACTATCTCACTACCGTACTATCTCTTTCATTACAAATGTCATTAATAATATGAACAATTTTAGGTCTTTATATTTTAACATTACATCTAACTCTAATTTGTGGGTTAATTTGCTTTTTTCTATTTATATTGAACATTGTTTAATTGGGTTTCTTTCAATTATCATTTACTTTTTTATCCATTGATGGATAATAATATTTACTTTTTTCTCATAGGTTAATTATTGGTCTTTTTTCCAATATTACATTTGAGTGCATTATTTCTCTTGCTCATATTCTTTATTACTTGTTTGTGTATTATCATTGGTTTTCATTTTTATTTATTTCCCTTTATCTTGGGTTTGTCTGTTTTTCATTTCTCTCCTTCTTCATTTTCATTGTATTTGGTGAATACTTTGGTTTTCCACCTTCTCCTTTGGGTTCATTTTAATATGTTGCATTGAGTCATTCAATTCCATTAACTTGTTTCATTTTTGTTTGGTTTTGGTTTTTTCCCTTCTTCATTTGTTCTGGTTAATCACTTTCTTATTTGGTTGTACTCTCGTTTGCTTTTTTGTGGTTCCCTTCTTCTTTTATTTCCTATTGTTGGGTCAACCACTTGGTTTAGGTCATGTTGTCGTTCGTCGTGTCATTGTCTTTTTATTTTCTTTATATTAAACATTTTATTTGATATGAAGTATTATTTTATATTCAGAATCATCTTTTTGATCCCTGGTATTGGGGTGGCTTATTTCTGTTGTAACAATATATATAGATTGTAATCTAACAGTGTTTTCACGGGTTATTTAGGTTGTGTCATCTGTAATCTAACAGTATTTTTAAACTGAATTTTATTTTATTTAACGTGTTGCTTTTATTTCGTTCATCGTGAAAAGTTATTAAGTGGAAGTTGATTCCATTTGTGTAAAAACGGATTTGTTGCCGTAATCGATTCTGTCTTCGAGCGCCCTGTTCTTCTATTAAGTAATCTGGTCCGTTCGCTGCTCACTCTCCTGGTTGCTGACTTTAATTGTTCTGTAAATTCTTTAATTCTCTACAATGACAACTCTTTCCAGTCAAAATAATAATATTTATTTTTATTTCAATTGTTCAGAAAAGATCGGTCGACTTTTGTCGAAACGAAATAATGGTCGGGTCGACTCTACTGCTCAATTCGATTATGACACTAACAACCTTCAGTAAACAAATTAATTGTAATAATTATATTAAATCTCAGGGTTTAAGGGTTCTTTAAGACTGCTATTGAATTCAGAGAATGCACACAAAAACACAATACATCACAAAAGGTAAGTAAAATTTAAAATCTTAATACTATATACGCAAACAAGCTTCGTTGGTAAGCAACGACTAATGGCAGCGGACAGTGATACTTCCACGAGATGGCCGCCCACAGTCTAACCTGCATGAGCTGTTACTTTCGAGCTGTCCTAAATTTTAGTTTTTAAGCTTTCCTTTTAATTAATGATCACTAGTGTCTGTTCTGTTAGTGAAGACAGTGTCTACGGTAGTGTTGTGTAGTCGTATCTGTAGTGTGGTTATGAATTTTTTCGGTCTCACCCATAGAAGGTTGTTACAAACGTGCGTTCGCTCTAGGTAGTCAGTATCTTCTGAGGTTCTGCATTTAGTTTTAGTTTTAATTGTTATTTCTGTTTTCTGGTCTTCCCTAGTGTTTACCGCTTCTGTCGGTAATTATTATTGACTGCCAATGGTCCAAAAAACATTACTGGTTTTTAATTAGAATTGGTTTCATCAGAGCACATCTGCCCTCTGCGATGGTTAACAATACAATAATATTTTTTGCTTCTTCATCAACGGTCTCCTGACCTTACAATACTGGCCTGTGATTGGTCAAAACTGAGAGTTCATTAGGTCACATGGTCAGTTTACAAAAATCAATGTTCATTTGCCTATAAGAAAAATACTCCTCTTTAGCCTTAAGTTTCCTTAAATTTAAATTACATCATGTTTTTCTTTATATAATTATGAGCATTTTGATACCTTATTTACATAAGTTGGTTATTATAAAGGATGATTTCCCACCTTACAAAATTTCTAACTTTGGGCCTACACTTTACCTTCACTTCGGCAATTTTACTTCACAATTCTTTAATTTAGCTTAATATGTGTAATTATTATTAAACAACAAAGTGCATTGTATAATTTGGTCCCCTTCTGGTTTCTTTACATCTATTTACTAATCTATTTGTTTCTGACATTATTCCTTTTATACTGAATTTATGGCTTAGGCCATTAGTGGTTTTTCAATACTATTTTATAATTTACATTTATTATTACTTAAACTCTGATTCTGAACCCTTTGTTTACGATTTTACTATTTACTAAACGAGTTTGGACCCTTAACATTATTTAACAAATGGTTACAATAAAATCCTTTAACATATCATTCAATATACTGCCTCTATGGCTTAGTCTACAATTATTAATTGACAAATAATATAATTAGTATTAATACAATAACCTGATTGTTTCCACATAACAATACTGGAACTATAATATTCAACATGTTAGTTGCAAATAACCTGATAAGAACAGAATCATCCGGCATGCTGTTTTAAGCATGGCTTACATGGTTAAACCTTGTATTTTACAATTAGCTACAATGATTAGTTAACTGGCATACTATTCAGCCATCCCACTAATCTTAACCAGTACTACTAATCAGTGATTAGATTATTGTTCATGGGTTTTTGGTTCCTAATGCATCACCTTTTGATTCTGCTCATAGGCTCCAACTATTTCTAACAACATGGTTCATGAATGTTACCCATAAGCTTTGGCATGAAACACAAACATAACTAGTCATGCAAAAGCTTTGTAAACATCTTAACATGATCTAAAACCCCCATCACAACTCACATAACGTGATCACAGATGACGACCCCGTTTAGACTATATGAAACAGCTTATGATCGATATGAACTGCACATCATTTTGTGAGTTGAAAAGAAAAGCAGAGAAGCATGAAAAATGGCGAGCTCCTACCAACCAGCCTATGGGCTGCTAACCTAAAAGAAGAAGAAGACCCAGACGCAAATACCAGATTTCTTACTTCTAATCCAGAGGTCAATAAGCTACTTGACAGCATACTGTTAATTTGTTATTCTGTGATAACATAAAGCAAGAATTCTTAATGAACTGCACAATCTGTAATTAAATGTAAAGTCGACACGTTTACATGCAGTAACCATCTTTCTTTTGTCAAAGGCGATGTGTCTATGATTTCTGAAGCACGATACTTTAGTGAACTGTTTTATATATGGTTGAGGTACTCTTTTAATAATTTGTATGTCTTACTGTCTGCATTTGCAGTCACCAAGACCAGTCTTTTACATAAAGACTTAACCATGTTAACCATATCACGTTCTAATTTTCAATTTCTACTTGGTCCAGAGGGCATGGGGTGAGGTAGTGGTTCTTAATTCCGAGTGGTGGTAAACTCTCAGTGAAGAAAAGATCTGAGAGAGTTGCTTCTAGTTTTACAAGCAAACTTGGAGCAACAAACAAGGCACTCAGAGCTTACTTAAACTTAACACCGACTCAACAGTTAGATACCATAATATTCTGTAATGACTCAATATCAGTCACAGAAGCAATCAACACCAAGCTCACACAGGAAATCCATGTGCTCTTAAACCAAATTAATTGTTTGGATAAAAGCTGCACTTAGCACTCAATTCCTGCACATTTACATATCCAGTACAATGAAACAGCTGACAAGTTAGCAAAAAGGCCAAGAAACACAAACAGGAAATTGACATGGTAAAGTCTTGCTAATGCTAACACTGCGGCGAAATTTACATTAATTCCAAATAAATCAGGAATACAAAATCAAATACTCAAAATCAATTTTGACAGTAGGACCTCCTCGAATAAATGCGGGTGCCACAAGGACGTACAGAAACTGCAATAATTGTCCCAACACTGAATTGACACTAAGGCACATGTTCACCCTACATTCGGTTTCAGCAGCCGTGTTGATAATAGACCATAATCCTAAGCAACAGTTATACATAAACAAAATAATCGATAAAACTGAAGCAATCCAAGAGGCACGTGGTAGTATAAGAAATTCTGTAGAGGACATAATAACAACATCAGTACTAGTATTATCAATACACTCGTAAACATGATCATTTATCATCATCATCATCATCCTTATTAATATTTCTACGTTGAGATGAAAGACCTCCTCGCGGCCACGTAACACTTAACGCAGCATCATTTATCATCATCATCATTATCCTTATTAATATTGCTACATTGAGATGAAAGGCAATTATGTGACACTTAACGCAGCAACATTCCAGCCTGTTCCAGACGGCAACTTCCGCACTGACCTACCTTCTAGCGAATTCCGAGCTCTTACGTAACGCTTCCCGGAAAGTGGTAGATATCTCTGGAACCATTACCGGGTGTAACCTATAGGCCTACAAGCGTCAGCGACCGGCTTATCAATTCAGTTTTAGACCAGCGATATTAGAGTGAGGTATTGTGACTAGCGGAATATGATTACTGTGTTAATTAGTACGAAACTGTAATAAGGTGATTTTATTGTTGCGCGTTCGACAAATTTAGTTTGAATTATTGTATAAGAATGTCTTAGTTGATTTCTAACTGCTGTTTGTGACTAATTAAAGTTGGCAATTTGTGATTTCATCTAATGTCAGTTATTCTGTTTCCACTAAACAACACGACGATCAGTGAGACCGTCGTAATATTGGGTCAGAGGTGGGATAGGTCCTTTAGCAGTGGAAACGGAGGACGCTATGTAGAAGAATAGTGTAAGTAGTAATTGATTTTAAAAAAAATGGATACTAGTCAGATGACAGAAGCTTATCCAAGCACTGCTACTGCAAACACAGGAACGGCAAAAGAAGAACGCCGGCAAGAGGCAGAAGAAGCGGAAAACGACAGGATGAGTAACGACGACAGGAGGCAGACGATACAGAGAAACGACAGGGTGAGAAACGCAGGTATGAAAGAGAAGAGGCAGAAGAGCGGCAAAAAGCGCTCTTCATCGAATCGGAGAAACGACAAAAACAAGAATTCTTGGATTTTGTTGTCCATGACGTGACCGTTGATTAATTAATTATAAGTATAATACTACTGACTCAAAACATTACGTTTTCTATTGATAAAAATGTAAAATTTTTACCTTATAGCCTGAACCAGTTTTCGCTTATTATAAGCTTCGTCAGAGGCTGCCACTGAGAACGCTGTCCGTCTTGTTCTTGGCGTCAGCGCCGTCTTTTGAAAGATCGATGTGTGTGTGTGTGATATGTTCGATTAGTACGTGCGATTTGAATCGTGTCTGTTCGTTTAGGATGTCGTTTTTGTGGTTTTGTATGTTTGTATATTTCTCGTTGTTCAAGAGTGTCTAGTTTTCGGCCTTTTGTGCGTATGTGTAGAATGTCCATGTTACTGTTTATGTTTATATATGTGTGGTTTTCGTCAATGAGGTGGTTTTCAAAGGTGGATTCTGTGGTGGAGTGTAGTCCCTTTGTGTGTTCAATGTATCTCTGTTTGAAGCAACGTCCTGTCTGGCCTATGTACAATTTGTTACAGTCTGGACAGTTTAGTTTGTAAACACCAGGTAATAACGACATCCTAAATGAACAGACACAATTCAGATCTCACGTACTATTCGAACATATCACACCGCACACACACAACATCGATCTTTCAAACGACGGCGCCGACGCCAAGAACAAAACGGACAACGCTCCTAGTGGCAGCCTCTGACGAAGCTTATAATAAGCGAAAACTGGTTCAGGCTATAAGGTAAAAATTTTACATTTTTATCAATAGAAAACGTAATGTTTTGAGTCAGTAGTATTATACTTATAATTAAAAACAAGAACGTAACCAGAAATTGGAGGTCATTAAAAAATTGTTACAAGAACGAAAAGAGATGCAAGAGCGTACTGCTCCAGATCTGGGTCTATTGCGAGGTAAATAAACAAGTTACTAGAATGTCTGAGGTACATTCTGAAAGCCAAGAACTTAGGAAGCAGAGGGAGAAGATGACCTAAGAAAACTAATTCGGAAGACGTAATTTGGATAATTTAGCTCCAAACGAAAAAGCAGCGTAAATCAGAAACGAATGTATGGCAGCAAGAAGCCTTAAAGTAGTTGTAGCTTTTAAATTATGACGAATTGTAATGGCAGAAACGGTTACAACATAAGACACAATGATTGTGTAGAGGTGTGCAAGTGCGGTAGCAGCGGTACCGCGGGAGACGCCTGTGACGTCATCATCGCCGTTATTAATCACTGCCTGTCACTAATCAGTTAGTGAGGTTCCATTATTAATCACAACGATGTAGACAGCGCTACATATTAATCAATGTTACGTTTAATGCATGCGCGACCGTGTAAGCTTGTTTGCTTGTTTTTCTTATTTAAATTGCATTAAAATTTCACATGTCTTCAGAACGTCAGAGCGTCGCCCAGCGTTTACCATTCCAGTTTATCACCACTTTTTGGCTTCATAACAATTTCATTCCGTAGGTAATCGTATTTCGTCTGCTGGGCAACAAAAAGAAAGCAATAATTTTTTTGTTTGCAGATATAGGCTAAGTTCGTAATCGTTTCCGTTTCAACCAGCGGCGATTTCTAACTCTGGATAGGGCAAGCATCGACTCTAAGCATAACATACATAAAATTCCAGTGCTGTAAAATGATTTAAAAATATTCAGGTAAGCAGTTGTTTGTGTCGCTGTAAGGAAAATATTCAACAAGTGTAATTAATATGAGTATTAAAAAAGTGACGTTTAGCAAGCTGTCGTTCTACTTCCTAGTTTTAAAAATTATGACTTCAACAACCAGTACCCAGGACAGACCGCGGGGAGATAACCTCAAATAGTGACAAAACAATCAACAAGAAAAAAATTGCCGCATGTTCACCGTGCCGGAATACTGCTACTGCTCCTAGAGGCTTTAAAACGCTACTAAAGAGTGCCTGCTTTTTGTGTCTCTGAGAGCCAGCTGCTGTGCTGTTTAACTTCTACGTAGGTACCAGAAAATCATCGTACATTGTTATAAGTTTGAGTATTTATAACTGTAGCCTAATGTAAAAAAGAACACTAGATAATGAGAACGTTGTTATGAAATCCTAATACATGCTCAGGTTTCTGGAATTATTGCCAACTCATAGTCAGTGCACCGAAGCTTTTTTGAAGTAATTGACTTGGGGCGGAGCGATCATTCAGCTGTTAAAACATCCCACAGAACCGGAAGAAAAGTGCTATTAATGACTTTGATCGACTTAAGTCATCAATATCGTTTTGGCTGGAGGATAGACAACAAATGCGACGCCGATTTTCAAAATATGAGAGATAAGAAGGCATGTAAAACAGTTTTGGTGACAACAATAATGTTGGTTACACAATCATTTACTTATTTTGGCCTGATTTTCTTTGGGCAAGCACTGCTTGCGTTGAGGTTCGGAATGTTTTTTGTTGTGACTGGCGAAAAATTATTAGCGAAAATGTAATAACGTGACATTTATTGTTATGTCACGCTTTGAGGATTCGTCTCTGGTTAGAACGTCTGCTGTCCACTGAACATCGGAAAGACAAGTGAGTAGCTGATATGCAGCGTCTCTTGCCAGAGAAAGCCAGACTTATAGTTGAGAAGTGAGCAATAGTCTTCTCAACCCTGCTTCGTAAAAAACCAGTCTGCTACATCGGGCTAAAAATTTGTAAAAATAATATTGAAATTAAAGTGTAAGACGATAACGAGATAATATTTACTATTAAGTTGCTAATAATATTGTTACGACGAGCTCACTGATCGTCGTGTTGTTCAGTGGAAACAGAATAACTGACACCAGATGAAGACAAATTACCAACTTTAATTAGTCACAAACAATAATTAAAAATAACAAAGACTTATACTGTGCCGGTTTTTTGAGAAACCGGCTGTCTGTATAAAAATATAATTTATTAATACTTGTGATTTATTATTCACGTGGTTAGTGCGCCGTGTTTCGGGTTTTCTGCGGGCCAACGCCATCTGTTGACGGAACCGGGTAATTATTTTTCCCGACTCAAAGCATCTTTTGCAGGTTCGTTCAGTCGGGCCTGGACAACACTGCGTCAACAGCCTATTCTCCTTTGGCAGTCTGAGTGGTTAAAAATTTGTATTTTTTTTTCATCATGCTTAAGTAAGCGCCCATAGACCTTCGGTAAGTGAATTAAATGTATATATTATTCATTTTATTGTAAAAGGTTTAAATTTAAATTATAATTGCCATGGATGTGAACAGATATGTCTGATATGCATGCCTCGTGCGGGGTGACCGGAAGTATATTCCTTGTCACTTATTTAATTTATTTAAACACTGAAACAGCCTTATAACTTGTGTTTTGTAAATACTAATTGTCCATGTAAAAGGAGGCGTAAACAAAAATTATGTAATTTTGTGGAACTGGGGCACTTTGATTAATTGTCTGTGTGCGCACGTGGCCGTTATAAGCTTAATACCTGGCTGAGAATGTTAACTTTTCATACGTATGTAAGGGTGAATTATAAATTTATATCAAATAATGAAGCATGGAGGCCTTGTGTGTGACCTAGTAATTTAAAAACAAAAAGAGAAAATGTTAAACGTGTTATAATGAACATAGTGGAATTGGTTTGGGGTGGCATGTGTGTGTTACGGTTTTGTGGTCAGCAAATTAATTATTATGAATGCTTAGGGTTCCCGATGCAGTCGGAGATTTGACTCCAGCATGTGGTAGTTACAGCTTCCACTATGACCTAAAAACACCTAGACTCTCGTACCTCGGCTGCCAGATGAGGAACAACTGCATAGCATGCCACAGTAACCAACTGGGAACCATCTGGACTAAATAAGGTGATATTTAACTAATTCTTACATAATTTAGCCTCTAGAGAGAAGAACTTGCATTGTGCATTTAACATACACTTAAATTGACTTTCTTCACCGTTAAACTGTTTTAATTGAGTGCGTGCCCGGCGGGACAGTTTTTCATGTAACCTTGGTTTGATAATACACTTAGTTCGAGAACAATTGTAGGCCCGCTCGCTGGATGTGTCCAGCGCGCATTAATTTTTATGCTTTATTGAAAAATTTATTCTCTATAATGGGTTGGTAAAAGTTTGTGGGGGACGGGTGTTTCCTTTAATTAAGTAGGTGGGTGCAGTTTGTACATGCTGGGGCTAGACCGGCTGGTCTAGTTTCTATTACAATCTCGGGTATTTATGCTTGTTAATTATTTTATACATTTCATAATAGGGTTGGACCTTTTCTTTATCCTGCTGTCAGGTCGGGTTACTTTTAAAATCACAGAATCTGGGGTAGTCACCTGTTGGTGCAAATCCATGCAAGCTCCCGGACATGTTACTTTCTGTCGGGTCTGACTCTTGTCCTGCTTTTTCTACCCTGTCCGGCCTTGGGGGGGTTTTCTAAATTTTTGTAATGGTTTATGAATTTTCCGGATGTTGTGTGGAGCATGTCAGCGGCCGGGCCAATCCGAATTTACTTTAAATTTATAAATGTATTTTTTTTTACAAAACTATACAGGCTGTACTGACACTTTAAATGTGTAATTGTATTTTCTTGCTATTATGGGCCAATCCAAAATTTCTTTAAATTTATAAATGTACCTTTTATAAAACTATACAGGCTGTACTGGCATTTCAAATTTATAATTGTATTTTCTTGTTATTGTGGCCAATCCAGATTTTCTCTAAATTTATGAATTTTTTTTTTATAAAACTATACAGGCATGTGAAATTTCTAAATGGAGTGGTGATAAAAATATACAGGCTGTCCACCAGGCTTTATAATTGTGATTTGTCTGTGATTCTGTGATGTATATGTATGCATGTATATTGTATTATGTGTTAGTGTCCCATAATGGTTATTTGAAATCATGAATGATATCTATATGTTATAATATTGGAATTTTTATGAATTTATGCTATACGATATAAAATAAATTATGGTAAATCTTTGAATTATAATGAATGTGAATATATATAATATGAATTAATAAAGGTTGTGATATTAATTGTTACTAGAGAGTATTAATTGCAAGTCCCGTCGCATTGGACCCAGCTCATTTTATGCTTCTTCTAGGCCTTCTGCCTAGTCTTAATTATCTAGTAGCCTCTTAAAAAAAAAAAAAGTCAATAAATGTCACATTATTAAATTTTCGCTAATCACTTTCCGCCAGTCACAATAACAAATATTCCGGACCTCAATCTAATATCGTTGGTCTACAGTACAACTTAACTGATAAGCCGGCCGTTGACGCTTATATATATCCCGTAGAGGTTCCAGAGATCTCTATCATTTTCCGGCCGACGATTCGAGAAGCGTTGCGAAAGCACTCGGAATTCATTAGTGGCTAGATCAATGCACGACTTTGACACAACGCGCCAGGCGCTGTGTGGAACAGCCTCGAATGATGTCGTGTAAAGTGTCACGTAATAAATTGTCTTTCATCTGAACGTAGCACGGCTCCCTCCTTAAGCCTATTCGTCCCGGACTGGCAAACCGTCTCGACAGTAGTGCTTTTCCAGACGATCTAGGCAGTTGGTTCTCTACTTGCTAAGAGTAATTCTGCGACTCTTCGAATTGAGTCTCGGGTGATCCTATCATCATGTCCCCAGGAAGACGAATCTCCCGCCCAAACTCTGAAGTCATACCGGTTTTGTCGTATATTGTTGACCTATACGCCATTAAGACTAATGGTATATGCTGGTCCCAGTCTGTTTGACTCTCGTTAACAACCTCTTGCGTAACGTCCTCTTTAGCGGTGTCTCCCATAAGTGCTTCTTTTAGATCACGAACAAGCAAGAACATCTCCTCGACGACCATAGTTGGTTTTACCAGTAACCTCTTCTGTCGCCATACAAATTGGTATTTCATCAACTAGATCTCCCTCCGTTTCCTCATCCAACAACAAGGGCTCCTCTTCTCCGCAACTGTGTACTTCTTCGGCTACTGTCACTTACTTGATCGAATAATGGACTCTGTTATTTTAGCCACGCAAGACTTTATCTTCTCCTCGCCAACTCTCAGGAAATTTTCTCTTAAGTCCACAACGAACCCATAGACATTCATAATGTCCGTGCCAAGAATCACTTCATGTCTGCAACAAGCATTTGATAGCTAAACTCGAGGAGACCCAGGCGTATACTATTAAAACTCCCCCCCCCCCAAATTTTGTACAATTTTTTTGTAAATTTTATTATTTTTTTTTTTTAGGGGGGTTACTTAAAATTTAATAACTTACCACTAGGACTAAACGGAAGCATAAAATGGCTGAACCCATCTTGACAGGACTTGCAAATAAAACAATCAGTTAACAACCCTTCTTTTTATTGGTGCTCAATACAGTGTTTAACAATTGACTTCTTGTGTATCTCATATCCGTTCTTAATTTTCATTTTACGAACAAAGATGTAGACATATATACACTTAGTACATATCAATAATAATCTCCAATGCTGATAACAATAAAATAATTCAAGCATAACAGGTGGATTCTTTTAGCACCATTAAAAAAAAATACATATATCACAAATGTATATCCACCTGACTAGTTCTAACAAAATCTTAATCTTTCTGAACATGAAAATACTGTTTATGTCTTGGCCTATATATCAATCATTATATGTATGTATACTATCTGTCTCAATGAGAATTGCCAATAGCAGTAACAACCAAAATTATCAAGTAGTATACAAAGTGGATACGTTTTGACACAGTAAAGACTATAAATTTTGACTTGTAGTTGTAACAAAATTTCGATCATTATAACAAAGAAAAAATACGGTTAATGTGTAAGTCTTTACATCCATAACACATACAGTACTATATATATATATATATCCCATTTCTGTTAATGCATTGACAATACTAATAACAATAGTAATTAATTGAGAAATATAGAAGGTAGGTCCTTTAACACAGTCAATAATAATGACAAATATATATATATATATTGCAACGTAATAAATTGCAAATTTAATTTAATTTAAATTTGTGGAGCCCCACGATCTTGGAGCACCAAATTTATGCAACGTTACATACACATAAATAGGCGTGAACGATCTCACGTTCAAGATTGACAAATTCTTTAAACAATATAACATTTAAATTGGGTGTCAGGTGTATCTGCAATAAGAACTCTATGTAACTTGAAACGGTAATTAAAATTTATTTGATACTATAAAAAAATGTGTGCACATGGCACTGACTTCGATTTTAAAACATTAGTTATTATTTGTTATTACTGTATGCCGTAAGGCTTAAGATATATACATCCTTACTGACTAAATATTCTATGCTACTAATTATTATATAAAAGAAAAATCTCATTTTCAGACTACTCAGTCTATTAATATGTTTCAAAATCAATTTTTAAATCTTTTTTTCTATATTGTAACGTACTCAAAATATTAATAGTTATTGTTTCTCAGTACTGTTTTCTCAAATACTAATTGTTTTTATTTACATGCTTTGTAATCATTTTATATCATATTAATTTGAGCTCTTGTTACGTTAATCGTATTTGTAAAACATCTATGATTTTAACTCTACTATACAAGAAACATTGATCTTATTTTTAAATAAAATATTAATGTCTTTAACTGTCTTTGAATTCTTTGTATGATTAAGATATGAATAAGTTGTCTATCACCTTATTGTCGTCAATCATACTCGATCATTTTTTTTCCATCGGTATCCGTCCTCGTCTCGCCTCCAGCGTCGGCTGTCTCTCTTCTCCTCTTGTCCAGCGTCGGCTGTCTCTCTCTGGAACTCTCCTCTTGTCCAGCGTCGTATCGCTCTCTGGAACTCTCCTCTTGTCCAGCGTCGTATCGCTCTCTGGAACTCTCCTCTTGTCAAGCGTCGTATCGCTCTCTGGAACTCTCCTCTTGTCTAGTGTCGAATCATTAATGGATCTTCTTAAGTAGTGCTGTTATTAATTAAAATGATTGTCTTTACAGCTTAGTTACGTATTTGTACGTAACTGGCAATTTTAAACTGTTTACAAAAAAATAAATATGCCGTGCTGACGGGCATAAGCTCCCGCTACACCGTGGATGATTCAAGAAAGAGAACCACTGTAGCTTGCGTGTCATATTTATACCCACGTCTTGGTCGACACCCTCCAGTGATACAAAATCGACATGTTAGAAACTGTCTTTGGCTTCAGTTCCCCCACTCTTTGTCAAATTCGTTATTTTTTATATTTCTGCGAATTGCAGAGTCCTGTAAGTATATTCTTATACTTATCTTATAACTAATTTTACAACACATGTTCACTGTAATTTTGGACATTGCAACTTAACCCTTTCGATTTGTACACAGTTATTTCACTATTACACTCGTACGGTGTGTCACTTTCGCGTGGTTTTCGTACACAGTATTTAGTAAATTTATTTACATTTTATGGTGCTTTTGGATTTTAATTCTTAATTCTAGTTTATGAATAATTACGGAAAACCAGTAATTGTGCAATTATTCATCTTGGGGTGGCAAACTCGCCTGCAGAGACCTGCGTTCACACACACTAGCAAAATACTGGTGTACACACTTTCAGTTACATTTGTGTGTGTGTGCACGTTGATTCAGGTCGAAACACCTGTTCATATTTTTGTCTGAGCCAAGCCTGCAATCCCTAACATGCTTATTTCTAATATATTATTAATTATTTACAGTTTATTAAGTAAATTTAAATTTTTATATTCTATGCTCAGTACATCACTTATTTGTACTGTCGCAATATATACACACAGGACTTGTTCTAATTTTGATTCACCAGAATATACAAATACTGTTCAGGTGTATACATTCTTTGTGAAGTGAAAACCGGTGTGGTGTTGCGGACGAGATTTTATAAACGGAATCGGCCCACCTTCACATTTGTAGACTTGGCAATACCCGTTAGATCCTGTGGTAGAAAGGTGGATAAGGTTGATGGTTAGTTCATCATTTCGGCTCGTTTCCTTCTATCCAGAAGTCTTTTGATGTTGACGAGCATGTCTAAGCCTGACGGCGATGGGGGAGTGTTCTAGTGTCCAGTTCTGACGATGTGACGGTTGTAGTTGTCATCATCAGATCATTCACCCCTCTCTTGGCCTGTGCGAGAACCCTAGAACAAATTTCACTTGTAGAATGCCGTCGGGAAATATAACCACCCACAAGCTCACTCGATCCAGTACAAAGGAAGCCACACACACTGTGGGAATTTGTTATCCACACTACCACTCTGTTGTTAGCTATATTGCTCAGTGTAATCACGAAGTTTGAATTCACATTTACGTTCAAATTAACATTTCCACCATTCAAGGCCTTTATATTTATTTTACTTTTATTTTTATTTTTTACCTTTTAGCTTACTTATTTTACCTTTAATCTTTCAAACAGTTAAGTATAATTACCATGCACTCGCCCATCTACCGGAAGTAAAATATAAGTCACACACATACAAAATTGCCATGCATTCTCCCCTTAATTAAACAGAATTAAATACGTAACCCCTTATTCATACATAACAGTGAATAAATAATTGTCCTCACCTAAGACACTATAAATTATTACTCCATATTAGTAGAAGAAACCCTTGCTTGCCACGCCGCCAGACCTCGAAATGCTCCATGGAATGACCGAGAAGAAAATGAGAGAAAGACACGGTTTCTTTAAAACACGAAGCCACGGCAATCGGTCAATCAGCTGATTAACCGCCCACTCTATAACATCGCCGAGAGACAGTAGCGGCGCCCTGAATTTCGTTACCGTTCCCCAGCGCGGCATTTTACGTAGATAATTACGACTTTGGCTGTCTTCTGCTACGACGTCACGGCGCGATAATATAAACTCGCCGGGGCAATACCTTTGCAACGGCACACTATGTAGGACTACGTCTACTTTCTTAACAATTTGATGAGGCTTCCAGTCACATTCTGTATGGTACAAGAGCTAAATTGAGGGTTGCTGTGCTGACTAAATTTGGCGTACAATGGACACTGTTACGCCTGTGTCATATGTAAATAATGTTGGTTTACCTTCCACAAATCCACTAACGATCAGGTTTCCACTGGTCTTATGGACCATCGAAACTGTGCTGTTCTGGAGCTTTATTTCTCCAATTTGTGTGATCACGCCCTTCTCTCTGCATTTTATTCTCCCAACAATCTGCTTGAAGATGTCCATGTTACACTTTGTAACACTTCAGTCTTCTATCTTTTTTCCACCATTCAAATTTATTGTGGCGCTCTTGACCCTCTGAATTGTTTGCCTTGTAACATTTTTTTCTCCCCCCCCCTGTATATGCAATGTGATAATAGAATCTTCTGACTACAGTGTGATGACATAAACTCATTAATGTAGAGGGACGCTGATGTGGCAGCTTCAAACTCGAGGGCATGAACAAGAGCTTCTGAGATAATTCAGTGTCTCACCATTCGTAACACTTGCTGAAGTTCACAATCTCTGGCGCCATCAATTTTTGTTTGTCTGCACCACAAACCTCATTCGAAAAGTCTCTGGTGGTTCCAGGATAGGCCAGTCTAATTAGTTTGTCAATGCTTGCTTCGTACTCTTGAAGACTCTCACCAAAATGCTGTCACCTTGGTCTCAGTTGAGCGTACACATTATGCAAATTTCACCATACCATAATTCTAGAGCTTTTTACCTATTTGGCATTGGTATTCTGGCTATCAGGTGACACTTTCTGTAGTAGCTGTGCAGCAGGTCCTCTTAAAGCGAGGATGAGTGACATCTCTATCTCTTTCTCCGTCCAGTTATTTCTGCATGCAGCAGTTTCAAATTGGCATAGATACGTCACCCAGTGACCGCTTCCGTCAAAGGTTGGCCCCTTGACATGAATTGTCCCTAGTGTAGGCAAAGTGACTTTCTCTACTGGCTTATTTTCTGTGTTTTTCTGTCTTTATCTTTGGTACAGTCTGTTCAGAAATTTGTTTTGGTTGTGTCTTCATGAACCGCTCGACTCACTGTAGTAGCTTCAAATTGCTGAAGACACATCACCCAGTGAGTGCTTCCATCAAATGTTGTGAGTCTTGACGTGAATCACCCCAATTGCAGTCAAGGCCACTTTCTCTGACACCTTATTTTCTATGTACTCTTCTGTCTTTATGATTGGTACTGTCTCTTCAGCCGTTTGCTTTGAAACTTCACTCTTAATTTTCTCTCTTATGCTTCCAACTGACTCTTCTACTGCAACGGGTCAATGAGTCCTGAGGAAGGGGAGGCTGCGAAAACAGTCACTTGAGCCCCGCTCAGCAATCAGACCCCCCTTCAGTAGCAGAACTGAGAATCATTAGATTTATTCTAAAGGATCTACAAGGTTTGAAAAGTAAATACGTTTTCTGAAAAAGAGCTAAGAAACCAATACAAGGAAAACAAATGTGAAGTCTTCCAAATGATTTAAATATCCTTGTGCCTTTCTTACAGTTACAGAATCTTGAGAGCTCTTAGAAAACCTCAATTACTTTTAGTCTGCGTGCTGACTGATGATTTTAGAATTATAATTCCAGTAATCTTTACTGTTTGAATGAATATGTTTATTACCCAAGACTACGGAATTACAGACTAGAGACTACAGATTTTTAGAACAACTCTGTTGCAAAACTAATTTAAAGCGGTTTGCATAGCACTGAGTACACATGGCTTGCAGTTCAACTCCACAACTTTTGCTTGTAAGCCATCCAGTTCCACTAACATGACACTCGCACCGGCATAAGTCTGAGCAATTAATTTATTTTGTATGTTAAATTTTTGAAGAGGCTTACATAAAACACTACACAACCCATCACCTGTTTTGTCTTCGTTAACATCAAAATACCCTAAAAACTACTCTTGGATTTCACTGTTAGAATCTATAAGTCCTACAAAACTACATAGCACTGTGTCCTCTCAGAGTGGTTAGTCAACCATGTAAGCAAAAAGAGGAGCTTGGTTGATATTAGCTTAAATAAAAAGGTTTACCTCATCATGAAAGCATTCAATGAGCTCATTGTGTATGTTTTTGGACAATGTAACCCATGTTTTTGCAGTGTTGTTTTAAATCTAAATTCCTGCTTAGAACGAGCTGAAAAATACCTTTAAAGTTTTCCGTGTTAATCAACACCTCTGATTTGTCATAATCTCTGAAACCAAGATCTTACTTATGTTATAAACTAGTAACATGTGTTACAATTTTTTTAATATATCTATGTCTTTAACTTTCTTGTTATATTTTATTTATTGCAATCGTTTATGCTAATTTAAAAGTTCATATAAATTCCTGTTAGAACGAGCTGAAAAATAGCTTTAAAGTTTTCCCAGTAATCAATTGTTCTGATTTGTCATAATCTCTGAAAGCAAGTTGTTACTTATGTTATAAACTAGTAACATCTGTTACAATTTTTTAAATATATATATTGTCTTTAACTTTTTTGTTATATTTTATTTTAATTTAAATTTAAAATATACCTTATTTTGATCCGTCTTCCGACTGAGTTGAAATGTGACAGTCGGGTAGTGCGCACTGTGTTTGATAGTTGTGTGTTTACGGTTTTAATTATGTTCTTTGTAACAGTTGTGGTTGTGTTATTTGTCTGTGTGTGTATGTGTTTTTAATAATTTCGCCGACGATTCCTATATACTAGGAAGAAAATTTTGACCTGAAGATGAGAATTTATTCCCGAAACTGAAACATGTAGTGAACTTATAAACTACAAGATCGCAAGACGGATCAAAATAAGGTATATTTTAAATTTAAATTGAATCTTAAATGCGATCTGGAGACTGTATATAATGAATATTTTATTTGTTGCAATCGTTTGTGCTAATTTTAAATTTTAGATATTTTTAGTGTCTTTTCAATAGGGAGTTTAAGGATAGATATGAATTTACATGGTTTCTGGAAGATGCATGCCAAACTAATGCCCATGACAGATTCTTTAAATCATCGCAGCCTTTAATAGACCATAGACCATATAGCTTAAAATAAGCAGGGTGAGCAGAATAACTTCAACTTTGCTCTACTACCACATAGCCATTTATGTTGGTCATACCATGACAACAGTAAAGTTCTAGTTTGGTTTTTGTATCTTTTAAGAAGTAAAATGTTTGGATAAGTCAACCACATTTCAGTTCACATTTCAGTAATAATTTCACTTCTCTCAAAATCACTCAGCCATAAAAATTGTTTTCCAGTAGTGTTGTAATAATTTCTTTGTTCAGTACTGATATCACTTACACTTTCTTCTGCTAAATCCATTTTATCCTCATGGTAGAGATAACCAACACATGACAAGAAGAGATGGATAAATTATAATGTACACACACAAGGAGCACAAGAATAAAACCTACTTAAATAAACCACATTAAACTGTGCCCAGAGGCTAAGTAACTCTTTGCCTCTCAGCCACGATTACAGATGCACCACCCGCCAGACAGCTCTCCCCTTGCTGTATGAGCACTTCGGTGGCTACTCAGATTTCTGCCTCTGCTGCTATTTTGCACTGTTGTTGATAACGTGTGATCATTAAGTTTTTTTTTAGTGGTCAGATAATTTAAAATGCCAAACTGTGATTACAGATTAATTCAGGTCCAGTTACAATAGAAAATTGGGCCTATTATTAGCTGTTTATTTTATATTTCTTAAAATTTAGCTGAGGAGGATACGCAAGACAACGGATAACAGAAAGGGGTAACAAGAGGGTAGAGAGATTTAATCTAACTCACAAGCTACAACAATTCAACGTGGGAGAAAGTATACTACTCAAAGCAAATCCAGTGGGAAAACGGAGTGATAATACGGCGAAGAAATTCTTCAGACTTTATAATGGACCGTATACATTAAGACAGCAAGTAGGACAGAACACTTTCATCGTATATGATGAGATACAGAAGAAAGAAATTGGTAAATTCCACGCAACGTCATTTAAGAAGTTCTACACATGAAAACAGAGGTCAATGAAACCAGTTAGATCAGCTGTTTGTAAAGCCACCCTACTACAAGGTCGCGAGCAGTGAGCGTACGAAGAGGGGAGGTAAGAGATTTGTATACACTCCAATTAAGGGTGAAATGACGAATATTATTCTTTATTATTTATTACATTTTTTTGCAAATAATAACAATAAATAAATTTAAAAAAATTATAATAAATAAATTTATTAAATTTTTTTTGTTACCAAGCAGAGGAATAATGCGACAGTACAAATAAGTGATGCACTGAGCATAGAACATAAAAATTTAAATTTACTTAATAAACTGTAAATAATTAATAATATATTAGAAATAAGCATGTTAGGGATTGCAGGCTTGGCTCAGACAAAAATATGAACAGGTGTTTCGACCTGAATCAACGTGCACACACACACAAATGTAACTGAAAATGTGTACACCAGTATTTTGCTAGTGTGTGTGAACGCAGGTCTCTGCAGGCGAGTTTGCCACCCCAAAGATGAATAATTGCACAATTACTGGTTTTCCGTAATTATTCGTAAACTAGAATTAAGAATTAAAATCCAAAAGCACCATAAAATGTAAATAAATTTACTAAATACTGTGTACGAAAACCACGCGAAAGTGACACACCGTACGAGTGTAATAGTGAAATAACTGTGTACAAATCGAAAGGGTTAAGTTGCAATGTCCAAAATTACAGTGAACATGTGTTGTAAAATTAGTTATAAGATAAGTATAGGAATATACTTACAGGACTCTGCAATTCGCAGAAATATAAAAAATAACGAATTTGACAAAGAGTGGGGGAACTGAAGCCAAAGACAGTTTCTAACATGTCGATTTTGTATCACTGGAGGGTGTCGACCAAGACGTGGGTATAAATAGGACACGCAAGCTACAGTGGTTCTCTTTCTTGAATCATACACGGTGTAGCGGGAGCTTATGCCCGTCAGCACGGCATATTTATTTTTTTGTAAACAGTTTAAAATTGCCAGTTACGTACAAATACGTAACTAAGCTGTAAAGACAATCATTTTAATTAATAACAGCACTACTTAAGAAGATCCATTAATGATTCGACACTAGACAAGAGGAGAGTTCCAGAGAGCGATACGACGCTGGACAAGAGGAGAGTTCCAGAGAGCGATACGACGCTGGACAAGAGGAGAGTTCCAGAGAGCGATACGACGCTGGACAAGAGGAGAGTTCCAGAGAGAGATACGACGCTGGACAAGAGGAGAATTCCAGAGAGAGACAGCCGGCGCTGGACAAGAGGAGAAGAGAGACAGCCGACGCTGGAGGCGAGACGAGGACGGATACCGATGGAACAAAAATGATCGAGTATGATTGACGACAATAAGGTGATAGACAACTTATTCATATCTTAATCATACAAAGAATTCAAAGACAGTTAAAGACATTAATATTTTATTTAAAAATAAGATCAATGTTTCTTGTATAGTAGAGTTAAAATCATAGATGTTTTAGAAATACGATTAACGTAACAAGAGCTCAAATTAATATGATTATAAAATGATTACAAAGCATGTAAATAAAAACAATTAGTATTTGAGAAAACAGTACTGAGAAACAATAACTATTAATATTTTGAGTACGTTACAATATAGAAAAAAAGATTCTAATAACTTATTTATTCAGCTCACCTCAAAATAGACCCAGCTCTGCAGCAGTATGCTCTTGTATCAATGCTTTCATGTCATCTGTTTCACACTTATGTTTCCATTTTTGTTGTTCTTCCAATTCGAAAATTTCTGCTTTCTGTAATTTTTCTGTTTCTTCTGCCTCCTGTCATTGTCATTCCTCTGTCTGGAACAGCAGTGCCTGGAAATTTTTCATCATCCATTTCTTGCAAATAAATTAATATGTACTAATATGACTCTTCTATAAAGTGTCCTCTGTTTCCACTGTTAAGGTTCCATCTCTCTTCTGACACCAATGTTATGACACTTACACCAATAGTCGTGTTGTTCAATTGAAACAGAATAACAGTCACCAATCACCAACTTTAATTAGTCAAAAAGAACAATTAAAAATCAACAAGGCACTCTTATACAATTATTCAAGTTCAATTTGTCCAACAATAAATGTCATACTATTAGACTTCTCCAGTAATTAACAACAATAATCACTTCTCACTTATCTGCAACAATCACTTGATCCGCACTGGAAAAATCGCCAGCTGTAACTAAGCTGCTCTAAAATCCAGTAGTTATGCCTCCGCCGCCTTGCAGTGTAGTGAGCGAGTAGGCGTGGATCCTGGCAGAGTAGTTGAGTAAATGTCTGGAAAGAGCATCGGCATCTCGCATAACCCAGAATGTAATTCTGCCATGTAGAACAATCTGTAAACGACTGGAACAATCTCACATGCCGCTACATGTCCAGAGCCACGTATACACTTAGCAATGTGGTACTATTTATTTAATCAGTGTAACAATATGCTTGAATTCCCTCACTTCAGTTACATTTCTGTAGAAAAGGAGTACCAAAATTGACCAATCACAGCTTTACAATTTTCAGTCAAAGCACAAAATAAGTTCAGTCCATTTCAGCTACTCAGTTGTGACACACGTGATCATCTCTACAAATGATAAGTTTGGATGAAACAGCCACAAGTCTGCGAATTCATCCCATTGAACACTGCTGAACTTGGAGAATAATCTATGGGTTACTAAATATTATAAGCAGATGTAGATTTCCCAACAGTTAAAATAAAATATTTCCTATGTTTGGAAGATTATCCACATAGGCTTTTGGAAAGGCACTTGAAGGTTTGGTGTAAGTCCAATACATCGCATTTGAGAAAATAATTTATACTGAATTAAACCCATGAATTTTAAAGACCAATAACAACGTGAAAGTGACCTTTAGAAACTGCGTGTACCACACAGCTGTCGAAGGTGTCAACTGTAGATCATTAGGTCACAGAACTCCAGCTGCGGACATCATTCTTCAGTCCATATATATACTGTAATTACAGTATTATTATATATTTATTACTGTATTTCCTTAGACATACTTTGTTAGTAACAAATCCTATAATTGCGGTGTTTACTGTAGTTAAGAGTTATGTTTGATTTTCTGTTATTAAGAAATTATTGATTACAAGGCTTATTTACTTTTTTAGACATTTTGGTCAAAAAGCCAGCCACTTAATTGGGCTAACTTGATATAGTCCCGATGTGTCCAGATAAAGCAAAATCCACTATATATTCAATTTATATGAAGCCTTTGAAGATACAGACTGAATCTGGGAAACGTGTGTCACAGACTGAACATGTGTAACTGTAGTTTCTATAGTAATAAAAAATGAGGAAAGTACACTTGCAGCAATAATAATAGTTTGATAATATATATATATATATATATATATATATATATATACATATTATAACACCTTTCTTTATATATATTATATTTGTCAATTTACATATGCCTCTTATTTGCGGCGACAAATTATATAAAGACTTTTTTCGCTATCAATCTACTTTCTATAAATATAATGATAGAAAAAATGTTACTTACCCGTGACTTTTTACTTTAGCTGGGTGCCAGAACAAATCCCAGATACAAATGACACAGATTCAGCTTAGCTCAAAGCATAGAGACACACTATCTCAGGATTCGTTCAGTGAGTGTGGAATTCAATGGGAATCGTTACAAATAACACTTTAAAATTTGTTGAAGTTTGTTTAATTAACGATTAAATGTTATTTTATTTATGCTCTTTCACAGCTAAGTTAAGGACTTATTGGTAACCTAACTCTTATTATTAATGAGTGTGCGTAAAAAGTGAAGATTAAAACGTCGAAACGACCAATTGTTCTCATCTGGTTTAATTAGGAAATTTTATATCTCCCAAACCAGTGCTAAAGAACGGGTCTGAAATAATTTGCACGTTCAATACTACACCTTACTCCCCATTCAACACTCCTATATTACGTTATTACTAATCTTAATGTTTAAAACCAAATTATGAATTTACTTAGTGTCTTTTAAAATTTTTTATTGATTTATTATTTATTTTGTTACTTATTTCATTGATCAATGAATATATTTCTTAATGATTGATGCGTCGACCGTAGATAGGAATCCGTAGAGATCCTCCTTTTGATGGTTCGGCTCAGAAGAAATTGTTCTTGACCAATATCGTTGACCGATGACCCTGGGCGCTTACAGATGCTGTAGCTACTCTGGTGAACAGGTCAATTCACAATTAATGAATTATTTAATTATTTAATTTTTTAATTAATTAATGAGTTGTTACACAGCGAGAGTATTTATTAATTAACTTTACTATTTCCTCTACTACTGCGGACCACTTCTCGAACGGTTATTTAAATAAAACTTTGCGTGGTTTGCGAAATTGAACTCGTATCTAACACACGTCTTGCCTGTTTAATGTTCGAACGAAGAGTGCTCGATTCCCCAAGTCTGAGTTAGCGTCTTTTCTGAATAAAGCTTTGTGATTGGTTGTTCCAAATAAATCATGCGTTTTCCATTTGAAATAATATCGAACAAGTCGACCAAACGCCCCTTAACAGGTTTGAGATGGTAGAGAATTACTGGATAATTTCATACTTCCTCCGTTTGCAAATCGTTTGATTATGGGTATTTGCAAAAGTGATTTCACAGATCTCACCACAGAATATTATTGCTTAGGTTTTTTTCTGTAAGTGTGTGAAAATACCTAATTCGTACCTAGCCTAATTCTCTAGTTATTTCTCTTGGCGTTCATCTTCAGTATAACTTCTGTAACTGTTAAATATATTTGTTGATATTTTGGCTACTTATAGAGCACTAATTGCTGAACACTATGCAGGTTTCAGAATTGCTGTATATTTATTAGTTTTGAAGATATTGCAGTATTAGCTAATAAAAATAGATGAATAAAAATTCATGTCTGTGCCGGCAACATTCGTAGCCGTGGCGATGTTAGACAGAGATAGCTGTGATTATACCCTCTCTCTCTTGCTTACGCCGCTATACTCGCACAGTATGACACTTTCATATAACGACCCGATGGGTCGGCTTTATGAATCGTTATAATATATATATATATATATATATATATTTTAAGATGACGAATTTAGGGTCTCGTAAAATCTTGTTGTCAGTTTTATTAGTTATTATTATGGTTTTGTTTTTTGTTATTAATTTTTGCTTTATTGATTTATTCAATCCAATTCAATCTATTATTGAATCCAATATGAATAAATCGGTTCACTTACTCTTTGACGTTGTTTATTAATTTTGTTTATACTGGTTTTTTGTTCAATATCTTGAGTTCGTATCTGAATAAGTTGCGTTGACTTTCTGCCATTAGCTGCGGTGAGTCGATCGGTACATTCCTGTATAGACATTAACATAAACACAGCATGTATATGATACTTACTATCAATTGTAGAATGCTAAAGATATTAGATAATATTGTTGGTGAGAATCATTAAATTTGAATATTCGCTCTGGCTCCTGGTACCAACCGTCTCTTGTTGCTCACCTAAGCTGTAATTCTATTCTTTTCAATAAAGGTCAACACTTTAATTTGTTCGTGAAACAATAGTTGTTTATTTAACTCAAGAAGAATGATTGTTGTTACAATTTTATTAATTATTTTCCTTTTAAAAATAATTAAATTTGAACATGGACTCTTAAAATAATTAAATTCTCAGGGTGGTATGACTGCATTTTCCCCTCATTGATCATTCAACGTCTCTTCTTAAACTAATACAATTGACTTCAATCACAGAATTAAAATTGTCATTATCAAAATCTTTCATTTGATTATTGTTTATTTTATTTTTCAAAGTCCCCTTCCTTGTGCAATTTGGGTTATTTGTTAATTAATTCAAACAAATTAAATCCGCTATTAGCGTTCCTTAATTAATTAATGATTTTTTATCTAATATAATATGCACTGTTATGATCATTTGCACTGATACTTGCGTATTCTGTTGATTTGAAGAATTAAAACTTTTTTAACTTTTAATAATTAATAATATCTTAATTAATTTTCATAAATGCACATCACACACTGCCTATACGCATGAACTCCGTTATAGAACACTTAAAAATAGACTGCACTGTCTTCTCGGTTCGACCTAAACTCAACTCAAAGTTTCGAGGTTAGCCTGTGTATTAACAGCTGTCGGCTGTCAAACCCACGTTGTGATGGCCGCTCCGCTAACGTGAAGTATCTCTCGAATGTTGATGATGAACTGGCTATTCATCCAATCCAAACCTGGTTGGGATTCGACACTTCGTATTTTTTAATGAGCTCTGATTGGCTAATTGTCTTTATGTCGTGTACTCTCGGTGTGGATCGTCAAAATAGAAGCTTAACATAGCGTCAGTAGCTGGGTTCAAGATTATGATTTACTGGTCACATACCCAAGCGCAAGGGCTTGTCACTTTCTAATATTTTTCTTATAATTCAAATATCTTATCTATAATTACACTGACAATATTTTTATCACTCCCATCGTTTCTATCTTATGATTACGAGTAATTTGCATACCCTCATCATATAGTTCTGATTTGGGGTTGATAAAACCGCACTTGGTATAAATTCATAATACTTCTTAAGTTACTTAATACCTTAAATACATTGTTTTTATCCCATGTTTTCATGGTAATAACATATTGTTACAGTATTATTCACTTTTCACTTCTAGTCATGTACTAATAATTATAAAATATCTATTTTCCTAGGTTCAAATCCTAGGCTTATTGTCACATATTTTGTTTATCAATAATATTACAATAATAGTAGTTGATAATAAAATTTTATTATGGCCTATGCATAATGCATTGGTCATTATCACTTCTGCTAGTGTCCTTTTTCTTTATCATTTTGTTTTATTATCTGACTATAGTCTGTTAAGTGAGTTTACTATACTCTTGAAAGTTACATTTTTACATGAGTTGTAATGCTTTCAAATTATTCTCATTATTGTTTTAAATATCTCTTATCAGTGTTCTGATAACACTGTTAGTATTGTGCAGTAGTTAATTCTGCATTTACAATGATAATTGCTTTGGTTTGAATGTACCATGATTACTTGCATCTAGCTGTCACTATGGTTTACTTATTATTTGTGTTATTATTAGTATTCAGGTGGCTATAATCCTTGACTTTACTTATTTAAACGTTATTCTGCTTTATTCAATGTTATTAGTTGAGTTCCTACTCTTTTATTACAAGTTTAAAAGATAATTTTGTTGCATCATGCAACCATTCTAAGTCAGGCATTTGGTTACATTAAATCACATCAATTCAGCCTTTATTCTTCTTTATTACATTATCTGTTGTACAATAAATGTTCCTTATATTATTTATTTATGTCACACTATAACACATTTTAGTTTAACATTGCTTTAGCCTTATTTTTCTATAGTTTTCTTGCAATCTATTTGGCCAGATTAGGTTATGTTATAATCTAATTATCCAACAATGGTTTATTGTCAGTTTTGTATTTCTACATTACATCTGATTTATTTAACTTTATGTAGCACTGGTATATTTATTGTTTATTATTAGATTCCAATTTGTTTATTTTTACAGTCTTTATTATTGGTAACCGGTGGTTAGTTACAATTTCAATTCCACTTTACAATCTGTCTTTAGTGTTTTGGACATAGTCCTTTTGTCATGTTTAAACATCATTTAGCTATGGTATTATCATACTGCTATTCATTCTCTTTATTAATTTCTGTGTTCAATAATTAACTCTTATTGAGTACTGTTTGTATTACATTGTCAAGGAAGGTATTTCCTTAATAAGTTTAGGTCAGTGTCAATTTTATAGCTTAGGGATTTAAATCATGTTGTTTATTTCACTTATACTTTCTTCTTTTATAATAATACTTCTATTTGCACCTGCTAATTCATTATAATTTATATTATCTCCCTTTTGGTGTTTGACCTGGATATTTTTCTTCTTCTCTGCACTGATTCCTTCCTCACTATTAATAAGTTTCTTCATGATGTTGTTGTCACTGGTTTCCTTCTCACTGTTTGATCTATTGGGTAATTCTGTATGTCGTCTCGTCGTTAGTCTTGCTTTATTTTCTTTAGTAGTACATTTACTTGTAATTCATTCTTCATTTTATTCACCTATTTTGACTTATGATACTTCCTTTATCCATGATTGTATGTTCGACCTTGTAGGTATTCTTATTTGTAGTGGCTTTCAACTCATTGGTGGTACGTTGGTGTTGGTTGTGTTATATGTACCATTACATATTGCCTCCCTACTAGAATTGATTATTTCTGACATTCTTCTTTAGTATTGAAGAAATTATCAATTTTTTTATTTTTTCATTTTACTTTTTAGTCACATATAATACCTTCATATCTCTATCTCCTTTTATACTTGTCTTCACTTCATTAAATTTCTACCTTTTCTCTTCCTTCGTAAATCCGGAATCTGGTTAAACATCTTCTTGGCTGGCGTGTTATCCCTTAAATATTTAGTTTCCCTAACATTTTTTCCCTATCATGTGAGCTGCGGCAGCCCAGAGCGGCAATTGTGGCTACAATAATCTGCTGGCCATACTACACTTTTTTGAGATCAGAGGAACATCATCTCTGCTCATGAAAATGATTGCTGGAACATTTCTTCAGTCAATTCATTATATAAACACTTATAAGTCGTCGATTGGCGACTAATAAAAAACACTCTTGGGTTTATTCACTCTTTTGCCGTCTATATTTGATTATACTTTTCTTCTTGATTCCTTCTTATTTTCTGTAGATCTTTATTAGTTGACAAGTAGCACATGTAAATACTTTTCATTTTTTCTTCTTCTTGTGACAAATGTTCTTCGTATTGAATTTTTTTCTTTTCTTCTTGATCAATTCCCTTTCTTATAATCTCCTCTGCATAATACTCTCTTTGGTGGTCTTCTTCTCTTCTTTTTCAAATGTCAGATTTTTTAACATTTATTCTGGAT
Organism: Magicicada septendecula; assembly: GCA_034769895.1. NCBI lineage: Eukaryota > Metazoa > Arthropoda > Insecta > Hemiptera > Cicadidae > Magicicada > Magicicada septendecula. The sequence continues at coordinate 171,252,500 of CM068375.1, forward strand.
AATATTTCTTCTTATTGTGGTTGAAATCATTGTTAAAGTATCTTAAGTTTATTCAATAGTCGTTTGTCTCATCGTTGTGGATTTATTATATTATCATTTTTCTTCTTTATTCTTTCCCTTTATTATAGCCCTCTCTTATATAATACTCTCTTTTGTGTTTTTCTCCTCTACTCCTTCAAATGTTAGATAGTTACATTTATTCTGGAATGTATTCCTTTAATGATGCTTGGTTATAAACTCCCTTGGTTCTGTTGGTAGTGGGGTCCACAATTTCATAGGTGTTGTTTTGGTTATCTTTAATAATTGTATATGGTCCAGTGTATAGTAGTAGGAACTTTTTTGTAATTCCTTCGATGGTACTGGGGAGTTCTCGATTTGTTAATTGTACTTGTTCTCCTATTTTATACTGGATGATCTTGGGTTGTAGCTTCTTATATTTTTCTCGTATCTTTTTTGTTCGTTCGACAGTCTTGTAGAATTTTATTTGATCAAATTTGTATTCGTCACTTGGGGGAAAGTCTAGCAGTTCAGTAATTTCTCTAGGTGGTCTTCTCTCAAACATGGCTGTAAATGGGGTTGTGTCTATCGCTTGGTGGTATGCCAAGTTAATAAAATCTTCCGTAGATGGCAAGTACTCTTCCCATTTTCTCTGTTGTTGGTGACAGTAGGTTCTTAGGATCCTCCCTACTACGCGGAGAACTCGTTCAGGTGGATTGCCACTAGGGTGATATACTGATGTCTTGAATGTTTTCACTCCATTGTTTAGCAGTGTTTCTTTCCACCTCCTCTCCTTAAATTGGGTCCCATGATCAGTGATTATTGAGTTTGGTGTTCCTACTTCTGGCATGTATTTGTGGAGAATTATTTCTAACAGCTTCTGGGTTGTAGCTGTGTTGATTGGATAGAGCTTAGTGAATTTAGTATAGTGGTCGAAGATTATTACAATGAATTTATATTGTCGTCTTCCCCCACTTCTAGGTAATGGACCGCAAATGTCCACAAACACTTTCTCCAGTTTTTTAGATGATGTGATCGGTATCATTAACCCCTCTTTCCTTTCATTGTTGCACTTCACTAACTGGCATAGGTGGCAGTGTCTAATGTATTTACGTACTCTCCGGTTAATGTCTTTGAAGTACGCATGTTCCTCTAAATCTCTGATTACCTTCACGGCTCCCATGTGCCCATATCTAATGTGGTAATCCATGGTGATTTCCTTCTCGATGGTTCTCGGTATTAGTAACTTCCATTGGTTACATCTGTGCCTGTCCTTTATAAATAAGATGTCTTTGAGTATGTAGTAGTATGGGGTGATCCTATCATCTTGATCATTTAACCTCTTGCAAATGTTTCTCAATTTATCGTCACTCTCTTGTTGGTGTCTTATATTATTTATTATTTCGGCTTGTTCTGTTTTGTCTTTAATAATATGGTAAATTTTTGCTAACGCCTCCCTTTCTCCCTCAAAAGTTTGATCTTGTATATTAACTCTAGATAGCACATCTGCTGCTATGTTGCACTTTCCTGGTACATACTCCCAAATGATGTTGTATTCCTGCGACTCTAGTGTCCATCTTGTCAGTCTCCCATGACTCAGCCTGCAGTTCTTCAGAAAGGATATTGATTTGTGGTCTGTCCTGACCATTAGTGTGTAACCCAAAATGTAGGTTCTGAAATTGTTACATGCAAATACAATGCTGAGTAATTCCTCTTATGTGGTGTGACAGTTGCGCTCACTTTTATTTAGTATTCGGCTTGCGAAACTAATCACAAGGTGATTCCCTTGGTCGTCTTCTTGGATCCTAGACTCACGTCGCTGGCGTCGCAATTCATGTAAAACGCTTTTTTAAAATCTGGGTGGTGTAACATTACTGATTCTAAAAATTTGTCCTTGATTAGTTGGAAGGTGGTGTCCTGTTCTGCTCCCACCTTCCACTTGTGTTTAGAGGATAGCTGGTGTGAAAATTCTGCTGTTAATTCCGAGTAATTGCTCTGGAATTTTCTATAATAGTTGCAGATGCCTAAAAATGATTGTAACTGCTTTTTGTTCTTGGGTGTCGGGAATAATTGTATTGACTCTATCTTTTCATGCGATGGGGTGATGCCATTTTCTGACAGGTTGAATCGGCGATGAACTTTGATTTTTCTAGCTTCAGCGTCACATTATTTTCTGCTAACTTCGATAATACTTGATCAATCCTACTACAATGGTCTTCCCAGTTGTCTGAAGTAATTAGCAGGTCGTCTACATATACCGTAGTAAATTGTAAGGCCTCTTGTCCTAGGATTTTGTCCATACATTTTACGAATACTGCCACTGAATTTACAAGTCCAAATGGTAACCTTTTAAATCGCGCCCTTCAAATATAAATGCCATATATTTTCGGCTATTGGGGTGCAATTTCACTTGCCAATACCCGCAAACGGTGTCCCAGGTACTAATGAAACGGGTACCGTAAAACTTCTTTAATATTTCTTCGATCTCCCATGGTGATGTTCGATCATTTATTATAATTTTGTTTAGTTCTCTGGCATCCAAACATATTCTCACTTTGCCATTTTTCTTCGTTACTGCCACTATAGGATTAGCATATGGGGAATAACTATACTCGATAATATCTTCTTCAATGAGTCGGTTAATCACTGTTCTGACTGCTTCTTTCTGAAAATAGACGATAGGGCATGATTTCCTTTTAAAATCAGCTGTCTCCTTAAATTTAATTTCGCATTGGAAGTTTTTTATTTTTCCGGGTGTGTCGGAAAATACATGTCGATATCGCTTATAAATTGTAATTAATTCTTCTACTTGATCGTTGGTTATTCGTCTATCACTTATAGCTGTTTGGAACTTTCGGATCTCTTCTAATTTTTCTTCCCACAGGTCGTCTCTTTCATTTTCATAATTAATCTCTTCTCTGGGTATCGTATTCCTATAATTATTATTTTCCCTAACATAACAAATGATCCGGTCGTGAGGGCCTTCTTTGCTTCCAATTAACTCCGCCGTCCATTGTACACAATTTGAGCTCAGAGATACTTTCGCTCTGCTCATATCAATTACAGCTGCGTATTTTCTTAATACATCACAGCCTATTAACAAATTAAACGGTAACCCACTGGCTACTAAAAAGATTATAGGAATTTTTTTACCTTGACTGGTGACTTCTAATTGGATCTGTTTCCTTATAGTTTTATTTTGTCGTCCTGTAGCTCCGATTAACGTGATATTGTTTATAGGTAAGGTTGGTATTGTCTCCTTATTTCCACTTTGTATTTTATTTAATTCCAATTGATCAATCAGTGATACATTAGCTCCTGTGTCGATCATTATTCTCGTAGTTATGCCATTCACCTCGGCAGGTATATAAGCGATCTCGCTGTTATTGTTATTATTTTTCGTGATTTCTTCTTCCATTAGATCTCCCCTAATATCCTTTAGATAATGGTTACGTATTATAGTAAATGTTTCGTGGTTCATCGTTTGTTGTCGTAGTCCGTCATACCCAACAGATCGGATCAGTGAGGGTGTCGTGTAAGTTTTCACTGCCGCTGTCCGTTTAAAGAGATAGCACACACTTCACCGCTCCTCTCTCTTGTGCGATTCTCTCTTCCTTCGGGTCTATCTGTGTTCGCTGTTATGATTTCGGCGGACATCTTCACTACTGCGACTCCTTCGCGAGTCATAACCAGACTCTCTACTTCTTACGTCCTGGCTGTATTGATTGTGGTGTTCGTTAAAACTACGACGTCCCTGGTAGAAGCGCCTCCCTCCATTTTTCTCTTCAGCTCGAAAGTAATTCGTTCTTCTAAAATTTCCTTGATTCCGGTTATTACTATTATTCGGCCTGTACTGGTTATTACTGTTGTGTGGCCGGTATTGATTGTCATTGTTAGTTGGCCGGTACTGGTTTCCGCCGTTGTAATTTGGGCGATAATTGTTGTTGAAATGGTTATTATTATTATTAGTATTCGGCCTGTAATTCGGGTTATTTCTGTTTTGCTGATAATTATTCCCATTGTTAGCCGGTCTTGGATTCTGGTCGGCACTGTCCCGGTTTGGGTTATTGTAATTGATTTGATAATTATTCCTGTAGCTAGTCTGGCCGTTTCGTTCGAAGTACGTGTCCGGTCTCTGGCGACTCCTTCGGTATTATTTTTCGTGTTCATAATTCTCCAATAATGCGGACATAGTTTGTATCGTACGTATTTGTCCGTTGAGTCTCGCTCTGGCCACGCCCTCTTCAAAATGGTATGCCAATTTGGTAACAAGGCATTCCTCAGGTATCTTGGGTTCAAGGTTCCTGGCCATGCACACTTTGCCCAGGAAGTATGCCGTGAGTGTGGTTCCCTTGTTGCGATCGTATTTCCCATTACAGATGTCGTCGCGCACGATATTCTGCGTCGACTCGGACTAATATTTCGCTTTGAAAGGTGTTTTAAAGTCTGCATAGTTTTGTATCTCATGTCTGGTGGCAGTCCACCAGTTGTCGTACACGTCCTTAAAGTAATCGTCCAACATACTCCGTATTGTTGTCCACCTGGTTTCATGTTTACGTGCTATATTTTCTTCGACCCTCTCAATGAATTCCATAGGATTTTTCTTATAAGTCTTGAAATTTATCGTCTCCCGGTTGTCCATGTTTGGAATTCCCGTCATCTGGATCGGTTGACTCCGGAATAACTTAATTTCCTCTCTGAAATTGTTGAATTCTCCCCGCTGCACCTCGGCCATTTTTTCTTTATCGCTGTGGACCTGTTCTCGAACATCGTTTACTGTTGCGGTGATTTCCTCACACCTCGTTCCGCTTGCTTTAGGTCTTCCTGTTTTTTCGCAATTAATTCAAATTTATTTAAGTAATTTTCTTCAATGCTATCGATTCGGGTATGAGGGTTCTCTTTCGTTTGCTGCAGTTCTTGTTGGTTAACTTCGGAAATTTCTCGCCTTACTCCGGTTATTTCCTCTTCTATCTTCGTATTTAATTTCTCTTTATTTTCCTCGATTCTCTGACTGATAATTTCCATCTTCTTGTTACTATCTTCGATGCTGTTATCTATCTTCTTACTCAATTCTTCCTTATTTTTCGTTAATTGTTCCACCATACTTCTCTGAAAATCCTCTTTTAACGATTCTAAATTTTTATTTAATGATTCGTTACTTTTCTTCAATGTTTACTCCATCATTTTCTGGCTGTCTTCCTCTTTTTCTGGCTGTCTTCCCCTTTTTCTGGCTGTCTTCCTTCAACTCTTCCTTTAACGATTCCACATTTTTATTCAAAGAGTCTATATTTTTATTCAAGGTTTCTTCCATCATTTTCTGGTTGTCTTCCGTTTTTTTCTGGCTGTCTTCCGTCTTCTTGTTACTTTCCATGATCGCCCTTATTATTTCTTGTAAACTTACGTCCCCTGTTTGTGCGGGTCTCTCAAGTTGTTCCTCTTGTTGTACAGGTCGGTTAGGTTCCGTAGGAGGTAATATTTCTTCTACATCTCCGACTGGCGTCGCCTCTTTGTCTTCCATGTTGATCTCCTTCTCGACTTCCGCCGCACGTTTCTTCGAAGTTACTCTCCGTTGCATTTTCAGTTTGTGTGTATTGCAGCTGCCTCGAAAATTAGGTCAATTATTTTTTTTTTATTGAGTAGGTTAAATATTTTTCACCTAATTCACGCCTCGAACGTTGGTCGCCAAATTGTAAGATGACGAATTTAGGGTCTCGTAAAATCTTGCTGTCAGTTTTATTAATTATTATTAAGGTTTTGTTTTTTATTATTAATTTTTGTTTTATTGATTTATTCAATCCAATTCAATCTATTATTGAATCCAATACGAATAAATCGGTTCACTTACCCTTTGACGTTGTTTATTAATTTTGTTTTGATTGTTTATAATGGTTTTTTGTTCAATATCTTGAGTTCGTATCTGAATAAGTTGCGTTGACTTTTCTGCCATTAGCTGCGGTGAGTCGATCGGTACATTCCTGTATAGACATTAACTTAAACACAACATGTATATGATACTTACTATCAATTGTAGAATGCTAAAGATATTAGGTAATATTGTTGGTGAGAATCATTAAATTTGAATATTCGCTCTGGCTCCTGGTACCAACCGTCTCTTGTTGTTCACCTAAGCTGTAATTCTATTCTTTTCAATAAAGGTCAACACTTTAATTTGTTCGTGAAACAATAGTTGTTTATCACTCAAGTAGAATGATTGTTGTTACAATTTTATTAATTATTTTCCTTTTAAAAATAATTAAAGTTGAACATGGACTCTTAATATAATTAAATTCTCAGGGTGATATGACTGCATTTTGTCAAATCGATTATTTTCTGTTTGTAAATAGTTTGGTTATTATGCTTTATAAAATTAGTAGGTTCTTTGAGTCTGCAAGATACACTTCTACAATAAAATGCTCTACTGTGATAATAAGTAGGCGGAGAATAAAAATATTAATTGTTGCTATAACATAACATAAAATATGAACGACTATTCATTGTTTCCAATTGAGGTTAATAGCGGTTCATTCTAACCATGCTTATTTAAAATTGATTAACTGATGCTTCTTTGAGGCATTACTTATTTAGTATATCATTATAATGTATTAAATTCAGGGTTAAGTTCCTGAATAACCTCCAATATTGGATATAAACAAAACAGGTAATTCAAATTAATTCGCTACGACTAGGGTACACTCATGTGTGACTTTGAGGTCATGTACTACAATTAAATACAATAACATCTTAAAATTATTAATTGTTAGGTTTCATTTTCCCCTCATTGATCATTCAACGTCTCTTCTTAAACTAATACAATTGACTTCAATCAAAGAATTAAAATTGTCATTATCAAAATCTTTCATTTGATTATTGTTTATTTTATTTTTCAAAGTCCCCTTCCTTGTGCAATTTGGGTTATTTGTTAATTAATTCAAACAAATTAAATCCGTTATTAGCGTTCCTTAGGTAATTAATGATTTGTTATCTAATATAATGATCATTTGCACTGATACTTGCGTATTCTGTTGATTCGAAGAATTAAAACTTTTTTAACTTTTAATAATTAATTAATATCTTAATTAATTTTCATAAATGCACATCACACACTGCCTATACGCATGAACTCCGTTATAGAACACTTAAAAATAGACTGCACTGTCTTCTCGGTTCGACCTAAACTCAACTCAAAGTTTCGAGGTTAGCCTGTGTATTAACAGCTGTCGGCTGTCAAACCCACGTTGTGATGGCCGCTCCGCTAACGTGAAGTATCTCTCGAATGTTGATGATGAACTGGCTATGGTTACCTGGTCGGGATTCGACACTGCGTATTTTTTAATGAGCTCTGATTGGCTAATTGTCTTTATGTCGTGTACTCTCGGTGAGGTTCGTCAAAATAGACGCTTAACATAGCGTCAGCAGCTGGGTTCAAGATTATGATTTACTGGTCACATACCCAAGCGCAAGGGCTTGTCACTTTCTAATTTTTTTCTTATAATTCAAATATCTTATCTATAATTACACTGACAATATTTTTATCACTCCCATCGTTTCTATCTTATGATTACGAGTAATTTGCATACCCTCATCATATAGTTCTGATTTGGGGTTGATAAAACCGCACTTGGTATAAATTCATAATACTTCTTAAGTTACTTAATACCTTAAATACATTCTTTTTATCCCATGTTTTCATGGTGATAACATATTGTTACAGTATTATTCACTTTTCACTTCTAGTCATGTACTAATAATTATAAAATATCTATTTTCCTAGGTTCAAATCCTAGGCTTATTGTCACATATTTTGTTTATCAATAATATTACAATAATAGTAGTTGATAATAAAATTTTATTATGGCCTATGCATAATGCATTGGTCATTATCACTTCTGCTAGTGTCCTTTTTCTTTATCATTTTGTTTTATTATCTGACTATAGTCTGTTAAGTGAGTTTACTATACTCTTGAAAGTTACATTTTTACATGAGTTGTAATGCTTTCAAATTATTCTCATTATTGTTTTAAATATCTCTTATCAGTGTTCTGATAACACTGTTAGTATTGTGCAGTAGTTAATTCTGCATTTACAATGATAATTGCTTTGGTTTGAATGTACCATGATTACTTGCATCTAGCTGTCACTATGGTTTACTTATTATTTGTGTTATTATTAGTATTCAGGTGGCTATAATCCTTGACTTTACTTATTTAAACGTTATTCTGCTTTATTCAATGTTATTAGTTGAGTTCCTACTCTTTTATTACAAGTTTACAAGATAATTTTGTTGCATCATGCAACCATTCTAAGTCAGGCATTTGGTTACATTAAATCACATCAATTCAGACTTTATACTTCTTTATTACATTATCTGTTGTACAATTAATGTTCTTTATATTATTTATTTATGTCACACTATAACACATTTTAGTTTAACATTGCTTTAGCCTTATTTTTCTATAGTTTTCTTGCAAACTAGTTGGCCAGATTAGATTATGTTATAATCTAATTTTCCAACAATGGTTTATTGTCAGTTTTGTATTACTACATTACATCTGATTTATTTAACTTTATGAGCACTGGTATATTTATTTTTTATTATTAGATTTCAATTTGTTTATTTTTACAGTCTTTATTATTGGTAACCAGTGATTATTTACAATTTGAATTCCACTTTACAATCTGTCATTAGTGTTTTGGACATAGTCCTTTTGTCATGTTTACACATCATTTAGCTATGGTATTATCATATTGCTATTCATTCTCTTTATTAATTTCTGTGTTCAATAATTAACTCTTATTGAGTACTGTTTGTATTACATTGTCAAGGAAGGTATTTGCTTAATACGTTTAGGTCAGTGTCAATTTTACAGCTTAGGGATTTAAATCATGTTGTTTATTTCACTTATACTTTCTTCTTTTATAATAATACTTCTATTTGCACCTGTTAATTCATTACAATTCATATTATCTCCCTTTTGGTGTTTGACCTGGATATTTTTCTTCTTCTCTGCACTGATTCCTTCCTCACTCTTAATAAGTTTCTTCATGATGTTGTTGTCACTGGTTTCCTTCTCACTTTTTGATATATTGGGTAATTATGTATGTCGTCTCGTCGTTAGTCTTGCTTTATTTTCTTTAGTAGCGCATTTACTGGTAATTCATTCTTCTTTTTATTTACCTATTTTGACTTACGATACTTCCTTTATCCATGATTGTATGTTCGACCTTGTAGGTATTCTTATTTGTAGTGGCTTTCAACTCATTGGTGGTACGTTGGTGTTGGTTGTGTTATATGTACCATTACATATTGCCTCCCTACTAGAATTGATTATTTCTGACATTCTTCTTTAGAATTGAAGAAATTATCAATTTTTTATTTTTTCATTTCACTTTTTAGTCACATATAATGCCTTCATATCTCTATCTCCTTTTATACTTGTCTTCACTTCATTAAATTTCTACCTTTTCTCTTCCTTCATAAATCTGGAATCTGGTTAAACACCTGCTACATACAAAACTCAGAACAAATATCATGTAAACAAAATATCATGATAAAGCACAACAACATGTATATCATTATAAAACATTAAATATCAATTAAACAGTCTACTCTTTTCAAACTTGTCTATAGTAATTTCATCTCGTTAGACACCGCGTTTATTGTTTACCTCTTCCACTGGTCACTCCATATTTTATATTTATAGACATTTTTAATTATTTTGTTATCTAGTAACCTTACTAGGTATTATTAATATATTTTTTATGTGAGGTTTACCTTCCTGACCTTAATTATGGCATACATTGGGTATTGTTTTAATTTATATTGACAAAGTTTTTATGTAACGTCTGGGACCTTAACTTTGTTACGTTGCATAATACTCCCCCTCCGAAAGAAGTTTATTTTAGCTGAATACCGTTTAGTTGAAATAAACTTATAGTTTCTTCATGCCTTGGAATATTTATTTGATAAAATTATCAATTTATAATGGTTTCAGTTTTTTATTGTTTCTGCTTTAGTACGCAATTCAATGGGTTCTTTGGGGTTTATTTTCTCTTTCTATTCCTTAAACTTTTAATTGCACCGGAAAACTATGTTGACACTCATTGTATGTTTCGTCATTGATACCTCCCTCAGTTGTAGACCTGTCCTTTTCTCTGGAACTCATAACTTCTTCTAGCTTATTACGCCATCATTTCTTATTATCATATTTATATTTAATTACCTCGCTTGGTGTATAATCCCTAAAATACTATATTTCCCTAACATTTTTCCCTAATATCATAGCTGGTACGGAATCAGAGGGGCACTATTGGCTTCCATTACTCTGCCGTTTCCCTAACTATATCTTCTGAGATCAGAGGAACTTCATCTCTGTCCAGAAAAAAAATAAACGTTGCACTATCACAACATAATACATATAATTATTACCTATAAGGTAGCTCCTTCGCTACAAACTTATATTCAAGGGATGATTACTATTATTTCTGAGGTATCCTAATACTTTTCTTAACTTATTTATCTCGTTGTTCTGTAGTTCCATTTATCATATTATTCACCAGTATAGTAGTTAAAGCTGTTCAATATTCATTTTAAATTCTTCTTAGTTCCGTGCTGTCAATTAATTATTCTTTAGCATACGTATTTTACTTTTCTTAATTCACTCCCATTTACTTCTGCAATTAAACACTGAATCTCCTCCTTATCATAAATTTTATGGCATATTCTTCCTTCGTCTAACTCATTTCTAACCCTTCTTTCTCTTTTTTTATGTTTATTAGTTTAAAATAATTTCTTCTGAATTATATAGTAAGGTGTTCTTACTTATTTTTAAATTTTGTGGTTTTTTAATTGATTCCAAATAATTTATCTTAACTATTTTGTATTGGCCACTGTTCGGGCTGCTCTACCAATATGGTTTTCCGGTGGATTCCATAGATTATATGCAGTTGTAAATCTTTCAATGGCATCGTCGCAGTATGGATCATACACATACGGTTCTATGTCCTCTTCGTTCCGTCTATTCCTTCCCTCAGCATTCCCAGAATCGGGATTAGGTTTACGGTTTCCACAATAGTCCTCTTGGTTATCCCTCTCATTAGCCATGATATAGTTCCCTGGTCATTACTTGGTTGATTTTCCGAGGGTATGTCTCTCCTTTGTTCCCTGCTTCCTCTATCATTCTCGACGCTCCTATTTCTGGGTTGATTTCTTTCGTCATCGTTCCCTCGGTTACTATTCCAATAGTCTCTCCCGTTATCAAAATTCCTGCGGCCCGTGCTGTATCGATTATTATTAGGGTTATTATAATGATTATTGTTTTGGTAATTATTATTGCGGTAGCGGTTATTCATATAATGGTCATTAACATTTCGATTATAATTATTGTGGTTATACCTATTCATTCCCTGACGCGATTCTTGATTTTGCTCCTCTCTCCTATTTTTTGAATAGTCACTTTGTCTTCGAGATCTCTGATAATAGTCTTCCATTTCATAGCCGGCTAACAAGGTTTCCATTGCTCCTACTGTCTTCACTTGTCCACTGCGTCTGGCACGAACTATTTCTTCTTCGAAATGGTAAGATAGTTTATTCACTAAACATTCCTCTGGTATTCGCGGTTCCAAATGACGCGCCAAACACACCTTTCCCAAAAAGTAGGTAGTTGGGGACTGCTCTTGATTAATGTTGAATCGTTGTCCCTAATGTTGGTAATGTTGTCCCTAATCATGTTCTGTACGGAATCCGACCAGTATTTTGGCCTAAAAGCCTTCTTAAACTCTTCATAATTACTTGTTTCGTTTCGAACCGCTGACCACCAATTATCATTTATGCTTTTAAAACAGTCATCCAACAAATTTTTGATTATGTTCCATCGGGTCACTTTAATTCTACCAAACCATTCATCTATTCTATTCTATGGGGTTTCCTCTATAAATTTTGAAATTGATGTTTTCTTTTTGCTCAGGGTCTATGTGATGTGCCCGGTACATTGGTCGATTTTGTAAATTTTCTATTGACTCCTTGATATTAATCAACTCCTGATTCTGTATGTTTTCAACGGTCCCTTTATTTTGATCCACTTGGGTTTTTATTTGCGTCATTTCATGGTTAACTATCTCAATTCTCCCAGCTATGTTATTTTGTACTTCGTCCAATTTTCCGTGGGTTTCTAGTTGTACCTCTTTTATTCTAGTTTTTTTATTGTTTTCTACTTGATTTATTTTGGCCTCTACTTCCACTCGGAGTTGTATGATGGTTTCATCTGTCTTTTCTAATAGTCCGGTCAAAGTAGACATTTCAATCTTACAATAATTCGCATAAAGCTGACAATTGGTACACATCTTAGGAACACTGTTACAAATAAAATGTCAAAAATCCCCATCGATCCCACGTCTGCTAAAAAAGTTATTCAAGGTCAAAGGTCAAAAATATTGGTTTTTTTCATTTTTATGGTAAACAGTAAGTTTTATCATAAAAATAGGTCAGACAAAAGTTGTAGATCATGAAATTATCTACACAAATTGTTCTTATACTTTTTTTCCTAAGAATCACCATTCTTGAGAAATCGCGATTCTAAAAGTTGAATTCTACATAATATGCACACATTTCCGCACCACCTGTGAGGTAGTGTACTTGGCGCATTTTTTTTTAACGTGGTGTCCCCGGTAGGCGTACTCCACGATCTATTGTGAATGAGTTTTGTTAAAAAATATTCTATTAACTAAAAAATGGTACTATTGGAAATGATTGAAGTGGCTCGAATTATTGTTGATTTCGGGAAAATGTTAGTCTGACTGATAATCTTCAAATGCTACTTCAACAGTAATGTCTTCTCCGCTTTCTTCTTCTTCTTCTTCTTCTTCTTCTTCTTCTTCTTCTTCTTGCTGGATATCTGAAAATTGTTCTGAAAAAGATAATCAGTTGTCTCCTCATTGATATCATAAAAATCTTCATCTGTTGCATTTGATTCAACATTAGAGCAAGACTGGCCTTGACAATTGGTGCATACTGGTGAACAAAATAATCCGACTTTTTTACAGCCACATTTGCACTACAACCTTTTTTGCAGTTGCAAAAAATAGTGTTAAGAAGTCTTTCCGGAGCAGGTGGGAGTAAAGTTTGAATTGGCTCCAAAGTATTATCTATTAATTTCCAACCCCAGTCTTCTGGGTCCAGTTGATTGCCTAGCCACACTTGAACTTGATAGTATACTCGATATAAGTGTTGATGAGCAGAAGCAGATGTTGGAGGAAGACAAGATAGTTGTACTCTTTTATTGTTCCGTGTATTTTTTACAAAACTTAAATATCTATACTTGTCTAAACAATCAATTTTTTTTGGAGCTCCATATAGAGCAAGAAGAAAGCGAATCCCGTTTGTGATGATGTCTTGTGGAAAAGAGTCAATCTTTTTAAATACTTTAGCGCAATCAATTAAATCATGTTTTTCAAACAATTTAAATACTGTTGTTTTACCCCTTTTGAAAAATGCTGATGTAGTATCGCAGCCAGTTATTGCATGTAAAAATAAGATATGATTTTGACATTTTGGATAAGCAGATAAGCAGGTATACGACCGTTGCCTCCCGGACAAAAGAGTAGTAGACAGATGTTGCTCAAGGTTATACGGACAAATGAAGTTAGGGACTGAGTTTCTTTTATGTGTATATTCTCATAATCGTATAATTTGTATGTATAAGTTACACAAACCAATATTTTTACTTATATTAAACATCCGATGATGTATTTAGGCGGTTAAGCGTGCATATTATTATTTTCGATGTTTCAGATGATGATATCTCAGGAATGGTGATTCTTAGGAAAAAAAGTATAAAAACAATTTTTGTAGATAATTTCATGATCTACAACTTTTGTCTGACCTATTTTTATGATAAAACTTACCGTTTACCAGAACAATGCAAAAAAACAATATTTTTGACATTTGACCTTGAATAACTTTTTTAGCAGACGTGGGATCGATGGGAATTTTTGACATTTTATTTGTAATAGTGTTCCCAAGATCTGTACCAATTTTCGGCTCTATGCGAATTATTGTAAACTTACTAATATTTTTTTGACTACTTTGATCGGACTAACCTACCTTAGTTTCAGCAATTTGTTGTCTTACTTCCTCTTCGTAATCATCCACCCTTTTGCTAAGTGTTTCATTGATATTTGCAATCCTTTCATTGATGACTTCCCTCAACGCTTGGTTTTGTTCATTTATAATTTGCCGTAAATCCTTATTACTGTTTTCAATTCTTTCATCTATTTGTTTGTTATTTTCCTGAATCTGCCTTAAACTCTCGTCGTTACTGTCAAACCTTTCATTAATTTGGTTTAAGCTTTCATTTATCCGCCGGTTATTCTCATCAGTTTCCTCTTTATTTTTGTCAAACTTCTCATTCATTAGTTTGATTAAGTTCTCACTCGAAATTTCGTTTTGTTTCTTTGAGTTTTCGTTAATACTGTCTATTTTGTTTTCTAGCTTTTCTGAATTTTCATTTATACTGTCTATTTTATTTTCTAACTTTTCTGAATTTTCATTTATACTGTCTATCTTATTTTCTAACTTTTCTGAATTTTCATTTATACTGTCTATTATTTTCTAACTTTTCTGAATTTTCATTTATACTGTCTATTTTATTTTCTAACCTTTCTGAATTTTCGTCACATTTTTTATTTAATTCTTCCTTTTGTTTCTTGGAATCTTCTTTAATACTGTCTATTTTCTCATTAGTTTGTCTATTTTCTTCTTTGATTAATTCCCATAATTTTTGTAAATCCAGGCCTCCTCTGGCTTCCTCCTTGTCACCCGCCTGTTGTTCCTTTTCGATGTCAGTAACTATCTCTGCTTCTTCCTCTCGTCTATCTTCTTCCGTTTCTTGGTCTTTCGCCATCCTTTTAGAAACACCTCTCGTATGCATTCCTGTGCCTCTAATAGTTGCCTGCTCCAGTTAAGTAATAGCGATATAGTCGATTTTTTACTTAACTAAAGCCCACTCATTGAGCGCCAATTTGTATAGCCACAGTACTGCTTTACTAATTAAATTAAAGAATGTTTATAAGCCGCAACGTTTAATTCACCAATTTGTTACAAATTTATGTCCCATAAATTTACCCTCAATCTATTTATAAGGAAAAATATTTATTATGTGGTTGATATTATTCGGTTCTTGTTAACAGATCTGTATTAGATAGTTATTAAGTGTTTTACAAGAGAAGAACGCTGTATTCCAGTTATTATATTGAATAATTCAATATTTTTCTCCAACCCTAGTCGGTATCTACTATCGAAATTGTAAAGAGAAGAGAGCGGAGAAATAAAGTTAGTTCTCTATTCTCTCGTATTCACCAGCTGTCAGCAAACGAGCGCTGTGGTTGGCGATCGGCCAGTTATTATAGGTTTTCCGCTTGAGGCGTTTCTCACGTTCCTTACTCTGTAAATTACACCCTATTCGAAATACACTAATCATTCTACAAATAACAAGAAATCGTCAAATTCAAGAAGGATTCTTTATTTTATATATGTTTTAATTCCAACAGCTGCTTCCTCTTGCTACTAATACATCATATCGATTACACAATACATAATCGATTTGTTATTGAATTCGGGTTTTAGATGTGTTAAGATTTAATTATAATTTTTAGTTTGTTTTTAATCTCAGGGTACATGTAGTTCTTTCAACTATTAGTAAGGTCAGGTGATGCAATTTTAAGGTTACTAAGTATTACAATATCGTTATAAAATCTTATTATATAAAATTAAATATAAGCAGGTTTTTTACCAACTTCGATCGGATACTTAATGTGGCAGTGTTTTGCTACGCCGAGACGAGAACAGAATGGTGATTCAGCTCTTGAACAATAACAGCTTCCAGTTTCTAAATAAAAGTTTGGTATTGATGTCCCAGGATGTAGTAGAACTTTCATTTCTGGTCTTTGTTAATCTTCACGGCGCTGGTAGTTGCAGGTCCCAATGGAATTTGTGTAGTATTAAGATTTCGTTCAGTGGAATTAAGTGAGGTTTAGTACGTTATTTCAAATTTCTTCGTTTGTTTTTTAATATATTTTTAATTAATTTGGCATCCCTCGGCTATGGATCATCTTTATTTAATTATAGTTCATTTTCATCATTACTCTTTTGCTGTTAGTAGGTTGAATGATTTATTTTTTTGAATTCATTTAACTTTAATTGTATGTAGAATTATATTTGCTGAGAGATAGATTCCGAAGTTACTACTCAGTCCTTTTTAATGGATTTCTTTTTATGAAATTTGATTTATCTAATTTTATTCATTTAGTTTTGGTTCTCTTTCTGTTTTAAATTTGTACTAACTCAACTCTACTCATTCACATATAACAATTAAGTGTTGAAATCAACAAGATATCTTGCATTCAGTCGTCCCTAACAACCATCTTCTTCTTCTGTTATTGGATAATATTTGTTATCCTAGAGCCGTAATTAGGAAATATTCTTACACTTATTTAATAAAATACTCCCTTATTGGAATTACATTAAATCACATACAAATTTCACCTAATATGCATTATCAAACCATATACATTTTACTACATTTTCTTCTTGATCGACTTATTTTAAAAGGTATTATTTTCCTTTTACAAAATACTAATTTTAGGCCTATTTGTTTTATTACATGTGTTATAATTTTTTGTTTTTAATTTAACTTTTCTGACCTGACCTACTGTACAATGAGTCACTGGCTTATGGCCAATTATTCTAATTTTATTTTATCATGATTTCAATTTATTATTATTATTTATTTTATCATTGACCCCTTCATCGGTTTATAACATAATTACAATGACCCCTTGACAATTTATTAACAATTATTGTCTTCTTGGCCAAGTTTACAAATATTCTCTTATGATATCTTCATTAATTATTCAAAGTAAATACACTTAACATGATACAATACATAATAAATACACTTGTATTACTTAAATACAAGTTTAACATGAATGAAATTAGTATCCATTACTTAATACTTTCTTAAAGCAATGGCTTCACACCTGCTATATACAAAACACAGAATAAATATCATGTAAACAAAATGTCATGATAAAGCACAACAACATGTATATCATTATAAAACATTAAATATCAATTAAACAGTCTACTCTTTTCAAACTTGTCTATAGTAATTTCATCTCGTTAGACACCGTGTTTATTGTTTACCTCTTCCACTGGTCACTCCATATTTTATATTTATAGACATTTTTAATTATTTTATTACCTAGTAACCTTACTAGGTATTATTAATATATTTTTTATGTGAGGTTTACCTTCCTGACCTTAATTATGGCATACATTGGGTATTGTTTTAATTTATATTGACAAAGTTTTAATGTAACGTCTGGGACCTTAACTTTGTTACGTTACAATATATATATATATATATATATATATATAAAATCATTGCTTTAGTATAGTAATCATCTACTACGTGTAACCCCATCTTATATACAGGTAAGTCATCAACATTATCACCTCTGGTTGCACCAACCACATCGTAAGGTAAGAATTCAATATAATTATCAACTCTCTCTCTCTGCATTCTCTCTCTTAATTCTTTATAACTCCTACCAACCTCAAACAACTCTATCACCCTTTCTCTCTCAAAATACCTCTCATCATAACACCATTTCACACTTTCTCTATCATTCCATGCAGAGTGTACTAAATCATAAAAACACCTCCTGGCTCTTCCAGGAACACCACAAAAACTCAGGGAACAATTTGAATACACATCGTCTTCCACTAAGGGACTCTCGCCCTTCAAAAACACTTGTAAACCTCTTGGTTCACAATAAACACGGGGAAAATTTACCCTCTGCCCCATATCCACAAAATAACTCTCTTTCCACTCTTTCTCTAACTCATTAACACTCACCATCTTGCCATTAATAAATTCTACTTCCACTGAAACTTCATCACCACTATTTTCAATTATATCATCATAATTCTCACCCCTACTTACCGTGTTATATGTTACCTGATTGTCTTTATTTTCGTATAATTGATCGGTCTCTTCACCATTTTCTACCCCCACTATACTCTCATAATTATAATTAACACCATTCCAACCACTTACCTTATTATATGTACCATTTTCTACCCCCTCCTTTCTCTTTCTACTTTCATTTACTTCGTCTTGTAATTGTTTTACAATGGCACTAAAATGTTCATCAACTTCTTCTAAACTTTTATTAATATCAAAATTCTGTTGTTTTATTTCGTTTCTACTTTCATTAAAATTACTATTTATTTCATTGAATCTACCATTTACTTCATCAAACTTTCTACTTATTTCATCAAATTTACTATTTTGTTCATTCATTTTAGTGTCATTGACTTCAAAGCGACTATTTATGTTTATCTTCTGCTCATTGAATTTCATATCTAACATTGTTTGTATCATTTTCAGCATTTCATAGCTATCATCTTTCTTAACTGGGATAGGCGTCGATTGATTCGCTACGCCTTCCATTATTTTCGACTCGGTCTCGCTTACTTCAATATTTACTTGACTTTCAGTATTGCCGTCAGTGAAGCTGACTTCATTGTTAATATTTTCACTCGTATTCATTTTAATTATTTAATTCTTACTTATTTAAAATAAACATATATCAATCATATGATAACATAACCCTATCTGACATTCTTGTCATCTACATCTATTTATACGTACATACCGATTTTTCTTTACTCATCTCAAACAACCATTTCGCTCTCTAAAACAGGTCCACATGTGCATAACTTTCATTTATGCAATGTCCCAGTTCGGGCACCATTGTAACTATTTTAATTTTTTAACTTTATTATTGATACTTTGTTTACAAATATTAATTTTCGACTACTTTAGCCGCCATTTTTGTTGACTACCAACATCAAAACTTTTTACTTACCGGGTCCAAGGTTCAAAGTTGGACGAGCTGAAAAGCAAAATGGTTGTTCGACACAAATAAAAATTCACTTTACAATTTTACTAAAACTTGAATTTTATTCATTATGGTTACTTCCATTCTCTTTCAAACATATTCAAAGCTATTAATCCACAATATTTTACTTGATAAAAATTAATTAAAATTTTACTTGGTTCTATATAAGCAAAAGTGTAGTTGAAACAAAATAACATATATTTACGGTACCATTTAGAATTGTTTATGCAAACCAGTGCTCCTAGAATATTACTTATAAACATTCATCCACACTCATACACCCCGGGCCCTTGAGATCTCATTTTTAGTGATTCAAAGTATTTTAAATAAATTTTTTAATAATTTTTCATATTTGATTTTAAATTTTGTAGTACTTCGCAGATTACTTAGCTGTTCGTTTGGTGATCCGGAGCCGTCCCTTATTTTCTGTCATCCCGCACCTTTCGTCTTACACTGTTTTTATTGCCGAAACTGTTATTACATTTTGTCACAACACTGTATAGTTACATTATTACTCTAATTATTCTTTTGGTTTTAAAAATCACATTGTAACACCTTTTGGTGTTTTGGGCGCGCCTGTAATTTTGTTCTGGAACTTTGCGGCTGTACAGCACGAGTTGTTATTGCAGACTGGGACGAAATTTACTGTCTCAATTTCTAAAGTAGCGGGGGAGTCACATGATTTCAATCTTTTGTTCTTTTTGCGTTTTAAGTCAGTTTTGACTGGATTATTAATTTGAATCGACATTCCAGCAGTGACGTATAGCTGGGATCGGCTCTGACGTAATCTGGCATGACTTCTGTTTTACATAGGTCAAAGTTTATACTCCTAATGTAACTGCTTTCCTTGCGTCCTGATGTTGGCCTTGACACTAATTCGTTCACACTGCATACTAGGTTTATGGTTCCCAAATAAAATTTACAATTATTACGTTGTGACCTCTTTTCTCCAAATTACCCCGGGTAGACCTAAACTGTCCCGTTACAATGATTGCTACAAGCATCACTAACTTTGCAGTAATCAAATACTAAATATGCAGAGAAAAGAAAAAAATAAACAGAGTTATGCTTTTTATACCTATAAAATAATACACTGAAGTAGAGGGAAAATGGGGGTTCTGACTCACAAAGGAATGCCGCCTTTCTTAAAAAACAATAAAAAACACTAAAAAACTAGATCTAAGAGATGACGCCGCCACCGCTGGACCCGCAGCATCCCAATGGACCACAGCATCCACGAATTTCAGCGAATAAAATTTTTTTATTTTTTTAATGTGATTTTTTATTTTTTTAATTAAATTGATTTGCATATCAAGGGGGTGGGTGGGGGTGGGGGTGAGGTTCAATGGACCACCTGCATCCGTGAATATAAATTTTATTTTTTTAATAAAGCTGATTTGCATATCAGGGGAGTGGTGGTGGGTGGGAGGTTCCAACTAGATGCATTATAGTGTATATATTAAAATATATGATCAGAGTTACCAACCTTTGCACGAGTTCAAATTTGTCGCGTGTTATAATGTATATTAAATCTATATGATCAGGTGTACCAACCTTTGCACTAGTTCAAATTTGTTGTGTGTGTTATAATGTATGTTAAATCTATATGATCAGGTTTACCAACCTATGCATGAATCCTCTTTGTATTATTATTATAGTATATAGATATTTTATATGAGCAGGTTTGCCAACATTTTCTGTGGCGGGGGAGGGAAATTCAAACGTGTGATACACTACTAGCAACACGTTATAATGTATATATATACCTATATGTGTGTGCGGTTAGTCGATCGTGACGACGACGAAATCAACTTTCAATGGCGAAAAATTCAAACATTGATACATTAAGCGGTCTCCCTAAATCATATGTTATGTTCAAACAGTTTCTCCTCTCTCTCTCTCTCTCTCTCTCTCTCTCTCTCTCTCTCTCTCTCTCTCTCTCTCTCTCTCTCTCTCTCGTTGTCAAACGTTATGTTCAAACCGTTTCTCCTCTCCCTCTCTCTCTCTCTCACTGTGTACATGAGTAGATCTCTCTCTCTCTCTCTCTCTCTCTCTCTCTCTCTCTCTCTCTCTCTCTCTCTCTCTCTCTCTCTCTCTCTCTCTCTCTCTCTCTCTCTCTCTCTCTCACTCGTTGACAAAACGCAAAACGTCGACTTCATTTTCAATGTATTAAATAATTAATAGTTTTATAATGTAGGGTGTATCAGTCAGTGTGAAGGATCACTGTTAGTGGTCATTATCGTGCATGTACATGATTTTAGAAAGTTTATATTCGACAAATATTAACTGTTTACGTACTTAGAAGCGCCCTCTCTCTTTCTCTCTCTCTCTCTCACTCGTTGTCAAAACGCCGACTTCATCTTTCAATGTATTAAATAATTAATTAATAGTTGTATAATGCGGGATGTATCAGTCAGTGTGATTGATCCTTGTTAGGGGAGGTCTGTATATGATTTAGAAATATATATATAGTTGACAAGTATTAACTATGTGTGTGCGTGTGTGTGTTGTTGTCAATGAACTACTTACATGTGTCCACTCTAAGAATTCCCTTATTCAACACTCTCACTCTCTTTCTCGCTCGCAGACGTCAGAACAAATTCCTACTTTATAATGTAATTACCTGTGCGTGTGCTGTTACAGATGACTCCTCAAAAATCTATTGTACATCTCTCGCTCGCAGACGTCAGAAGAAATCCCTACTTTATAATGTAATTACCTGTGCGTGTGCTGTTACAGATGACAAATCCATACGTTAACGGCTTAACAAACTCTCTCTCTCTCTCACAAAATTAATTGTACACATGTTCAGAGGTGTATAGTAAAATAAATGAAAATAAACCATAATTTGTTTAAATGATTAAATATATATAATTACACCACTGTATAGAAAGATTAACTATGTGCGCGCACACACACACATACACACACACACACAAAGATACAGAAGTATTCACTAACTTAAGCCAAGGGTCATTGATTCGGTGCGTCCTACTTTCTAAACCGTAAGTAACTCGTAAAGATCACTACCGCCAATAACTTGTGGTACAATACTTCTATTCGATGGTAAAACCTAAGACAAAAAGCATTAAATAAAACATACAATCAGTAGTAATAATACAAAATCACTGTTTTATTAATTTAAAATACTGTATGAAAGAGTGGTGTGTAATTTTCATACAAAATATGTAAAACAAAAATACAGATTATATGAAACGTATATTTACAAAAAATGTGTATTTACAAAATAAGTATATTACAACTCGGGAAAGAGTGGTATGTAATTTTCACCCACCCAATCTTCCACAAATCTGCCATAATTTACTCCGCCAGCATGGTCGGTAATGAACTGCGTATAAATATTTGACAAGTCTTTTTTTACTTGTGTCTCGCCTTGAGACTGGCAATCGGAGCGATGTTGTAATAATAGTTCCTTGTTATGCTTCACTTGAGCCGCATGTCTGTCTACCCAATCCGCCATGTAACGTTCGAAACTGCTTGCGGGAGACATTATACGCGACTAAAACAAAGACATTCACAATGTTTATCACTTAATATATTATCATAACTACACAGTGTCGACTGATTATGGTCCTACATAACATTCGAAATTTGAACGTTACAATCTATATAACGTTCTGTTTCAGATAATAATAGTTTGAATATAAAATGAAAGGGTACGTTGTATTTTGTTATGAGAAAATGCATTTCTAAATTTTGTTACATTTGTAAATTACAGAATTGTTCTCTAACTACAGCCACAATCGTTCAGTTTCATTAACATTTGAAAAATTGATGGATTTGGTACTCGATATATTCTACTCTCACAGTATTTTCATTGATATATTTCAGAAACTGAGTACAGAATAAATCTACAATCACCCAGGCGGAATCATTAAGTTTTACAAAAGATCTTATTGATCAGACGTGTGAGTAATTATATTAATCTTTATGTAGCAAATACGCGCGCATTCATAAAATACAGCACTCAGGTGTAGGGCAATTAATCCTTTTTTGTATTGAACGTATTTAAGTAGGCCTACTCGTGATGTCAGTAAATTCTGTCTAAACGGCAACTCAAATGTCTGGTACATAAACGTACCTGATAATCGCTTCTTGAGTCGTAGTCATTATTAAACTCGACATAACTACTTGTGTTACGCGATTGATGTTCGTGTTAAACGATTGATGACTCATGTAATAATACAGATTACCTCGTATAATAATTAAGGCACATGAGTATTAAATTATACAATATTTATTGTCATCATCAAGACTGTGTATGAATACAAAGAAATATCAAACACAACAGATCAATTATTTGAGTGAACGTGATTGTGTATGTGAGCGTGCGTGTGTGCGTATATCATTGTATATGTGAATTAGTTGAAGCAATACGAGGGAGAATGGGTGTGATTGTTGACATAGGCCTATACATAATTTTAAATACTGTATAATTGTCTACGATTGACAAAGAAGAGAAAAGACATACTTTACGGAATTTCTTGAAATTTTTGTAGATAGTCTTCACCTCATCACCCTCACATGTACTAGCAGTGTGTTTGGGTACAATGTTCTGAGAAGTACACATATTCATCTGCTCGCCTCCCTCTTGTGTACTGACAGTATGTTTGGATGCAGTTAACGATTCAATGTTCTGATAAGAATTCATCTTCTTGTTCCTATAATAATAACAGTACCTGCTTCATTATCATATACATTATGTGCTATATACACACATAAGGCTTTCAACACACACACACACACACACAGCACATACCATAAATCCAGAACATGAAAGGTATTATAACAAACATTACGAAAACAAATATGTATGGTCACGTACATAGATCAACGTTTAAACAAACAGATTAATACCTGAATAAATTTTTTAAAAACAGGACAGTGTATTTAGAACACTTAAAATTGGAAATCTGCAAACACATCAAAAAATATCTGTCAAACCCCTATCAAAAATCGTACCCAACAAAAACCTCGTTCTTATCGAGAGACAACAGTAACTGACCTAAGCACATGTGCTTCATTAGGCTACAAACCAAAAAATCAAAAATAGACGACTATAAGCTCAATTTATATAAAAATTATGTTTACTTACCTCTTAAATGTTGTTGTTACACACACACACACACAATAGTCGATTGCACGATGAGTGTCTCATACAAATGAGAAATAGTGACAAGTCTTCTTGTATATATATATATATACATATATATATATATATATATATATATCATACGACGGTAGGGTAGCTCGCGTACACGTTTGAAAGTTGATGCATGACATATACCCGAAGGGGTTCCTTATTCAAAGCTATTACTGTACACAAACTAAAATATGGTTTACAGACCATTGTAATTTTTGCATTAATTAAGTATATATCGTAAACAATGAAATAATAATATTTCGTCATTGTAAGATTTTAATAAAACAATTATCAGTTTTAAATAATAATTTTCGTGATTGCAAGAAACAACCCGCGACTTAAAAATATAGTTTACCGTTGTGGTGTTGTGGTAGGAAATTCAAACTATTAAATTGTCTCTCTCTCTCTCTCTCTCTCTCTCTCTCTCTCTCTCTCTCACACACACACATTTCTGATTACTATAAAAATAATTGCATGTATGTTCAGAGGTTTATAACGAAATAAATTAAAAAATAAACCATTGTGTATTTGCGAACTGAAACAGGAGTCTAAATCGATGCATTCTACTTTCACTTTCTAATTTGACACATGGCTTACTTTCATACAGAAATAGTTATCGCATGCGTCCGTGTACAAGTTTCCTAAACGAAATTAACAATGCTGTAAGACATAACGTCCCGTGAAATAGATATGGTATGTTTTTAGGACAGCCAATGTCATCAAGATTTATTATATGATGATGGATTATTTTCGAGAGCGGAGTCGTCGGCAATTAATTTGTCACGTATCCGATAATGACCGTACGCAAGTGTATCACGACCATTGTCTAGTATATAGCGCTTATCATCATACGGTGACAACGCTTGCTTTCAAAGCGTGTAGGTCCGACGGCATGTCTGCATACAAGTCAGGTGTTTGAATACTATACATCAGACCGTCTGTATCTGTCATTAGCAATCTAACGTTACGGCCGTACTTGCCGACAGCATAACGATAATGCGTTTGACAACGAGAGAGAGAGAGAGAGAGAGAGAGTGAGAGAGGAGAAACGGTTTGAACATAACGTTTGACATTGTATATTGCAAGCGTGAAATTATTATTATTTAAATCTGTTATCTTCTTTTGTATGGAAGTCATCTATAAATATCAGGTCAGTGCGACACAACGTGTAACAAACGTAATTGGACCTAACGTGTACATGATTCAACCCAATGTGTGCGCGCGTTGCACGTGTGTATGATTACGTCGTGTGTGTGTGTGTGTGTGTGTGTGTGTGTGTGTGTGTGTGTGTGTGTGTGTGTGTGTGTTACTATAATAATAACAGTACCTGCTTCATTATCATATACATTATGTGCTATATATACACATAAGGCTTTCAACACACACACACACACACACACACACACACACACACACACACGACGTAACTATACACACGCGCAACGCGCGCACACATTGGGTTGAATCATGTACACGTTAGGTCCAATTACGTTTGTTACACGTTGTGCCGCACTGACCTGATATTTATAGATGGCCTCCATACAAAAACAGATAACAGATTTAAATAATAATAATTTCATGCTTGCAATATACAACCTATGTACACAAACTTATAAAGCATCAAACTATATATCCTTCGTTGGGTTGTAATTATTACTAAACAGTAATACACACACACACACACACACACACACACACACGACGTAATCATACACACGTGCAACGCGCGCACACATTGGGTTGAATCATGTACACGTTAGGTCCAATTACGTTTGTTACACGTTGTGTCGCACTGACCTGATATTTATAGATGACTTCCATACAAAAGAAGATAACAGATTTAAATAATAATAATTTCACGCTTGCAATATACAATGTCAAACGTTATGTTCAAACCGTTTCTCCTCTCTCACTCTCTCTCTCTCTCTCTCTCTCGTTGTCAAACGCATTATCGTTATGCTGTCGGCAAGTACGGCCGTAACGTTAGATTGCTAATGACAGATACAGACGGTCTGATGTATAGTATTCAAACACCTGACTTGTATGCAGACATGCCGTCGGACCTACACGCTTTGAAAGCAAGCGTTGTCACCGTATGATGATAAGCGCTATATACTAGACAATGGTCGTGATACACTTGCGTACGGTCATTATCGGATACGTGACAAATTAATTGCCGACGACTCCGCTCTCGAAAATAATCCATCATCATATAATAAATCTTGATGACATTGGCTGTCCTAAAAACATACCATAGCTATTTCACGGGACGTTATGTCTTACAGCATTGTTAATTTCGTTTAGGAAACTTGTACACGGACGCATGCGATAACTATTTCTGTATGAAAGTAAGCCATGTGTCAAATTAGAAAGTGAAAGTAGAATGCATCGATTTAGACTCCTGTTTCAGTTCGCAAATACACAATGGTTTATTTTTTAATTTATTTCGTTATAAACCTCTGAACATACATGCAATTATTTTTATAGTAATCAGAAATGTGTGTGAGAGAGAGAGAGAGAGAGAGAGAGAGAGAGAGAGAGAGAGAGAGAGAGAGAGAGAGAGAGACAATTTAATAGTTTGAATTTCCTACCACAACACCACAACGGTAAACTATATTTTTAAGTCGCGGGTTGTTTCTTGCAATCACGAAAATTATTATTTAAAACTGATAATTGTTTTATTAAAATCTTACAATGACGAAATATTATTATTTCATTGTTTACGATATATATTTAATTAATGCAAAAATTACAATGGTCTGTAAACCATATTTCAGTTTGTGTACAGTAATCGCTTTGAATAAGGAACCCCTTCGGGTATATGTCATGCATGAACTTTCAAACGTGTACGCGAACTACCCTACCGTCGTATGATATATATATATATATATATATATACAAGAAGACTTGTCACTATTTCTCATTTGTATGAGACACTCATCGTGCAATCGACTATTGTGTGTGTGTGTATAACAACAACATTTAAGAGGTAAGTAAACATAATTTTATTTAAATTGAGCTTATAGTCGTCTATTTTTGATTTTTTGGTTTGTTGCCTAATGAAGCACATGTGCTTAGGTCAGTTACTGTTGTCTCTCGATAAGAACGAGGTTTTTGTTGGGTACGATGTTTGATAGGAGTTTGACAGATATTTTTTGATGTGTTTGCAGATTTCCAATTTTAAGTGTTCTAAATACACTGTCCTGTTTTTAAAAAATTTATTCAGGTATTAATCTGTTTGTTTAAACGTTGATCTATGTACGTGACCATACATACTTGTTTTCGTAATGTTTGTTATAATACCTTTCATGTTCTGGATTTATGGTATGTGCTGTGTGTGTGTGTGTGTGTGTGTGTGTGTGTGTGTGTGTGTGTGTGTGTGTGTGTGTGTGTGTGTGTGTGTGTGTGTGTGTGTGTGTCGAAAGCCTTATGTGTATATATAGCACATAATGTATATGATAATGAAGCAGGTACTGTTATTATTATAGGAACAAGAAGATGAATTCTTATCAGAACATTGAATGGTTAACTGCATCCAAACATACTGTCAGTACACAAGAGGGAGGCGAGCAGATGAATATGTGTACTTCTCAGAACATTGTACCCAAACACACTGCTAGTACATGTGAGGGTGATGAGGTGAAGACTAACTACAAAAATTTCAAGAAATTCCGTAAAGTATGTCTTTTCTCTTCTTTGTCAATCGTAGACAATTATACAGTATTTAAAATTATGTATAGGCCTATGTCAACAATCACACCCATTCTCCCTCGTATTGCTTCAACTAATTCACATATACAATGATATACACACACATGCACGCTCACATACACAATCACGTTCACTCAAATAATTGATCTGTTGTTTTTGATATTTCTTTGTATTCATACACAGTCTTGATGATGACAATAAATATTGTATAATTTAATACTCATGTTGCTTTAATTATTATACGAGGTAATCTGTATTATTACATGAGTCATCAATCGCGTAACACAAGTAGTTATGTCGAGTTTAATAATGACTACGACTCAAGAAGCGATTATCAGGTACGTTTATGTACCAGACATTTGAGTTGCCGTTTAGACAGAATTTACTGACATCACGAGTAGGCCTACTTAAATACGTTCAATACAAAAAAGGATTAATTGCCCTACACCTGATTGCTGTATTTTATGAATGCGCGCGTATATGCTACATAAAGATTAATATAATTACTCACACGTCTGATCAATAAGATCTTTTGTAAAACTTAATGATTCCGCCTGGGTGATTGTAGATTTATTCTGTACTCAGTTTCTGAAATGTATCAATGAAAATACTGTGAGAGTAGAATATATCGAGTACCAAATCCATCAATTTTTCAAATGTTAATGACACTGAACGATTGTGGCTGTAGTTAGAGAACAATTCTGTAATTTACAAATGTAACAAAATTTAGAAATGCATTTTCTCATAACAAAATACAACGTGCCCTTTCATTTTATATTCAAACTATTATTATCTGAAACAGAACGTTATATAGATTGTAACGTTCAAATTTCGAATGTTATGTAGGACCATAATCAGTCGACACTGTGTAGTTATGATAATATATTAAGTGATAAACATTGTGAATGTCTTTGTTTTAGTCGCGTATAATGTCTCCCGCAAGCAGTTTCGAACGTTACATGGCGGATTGGGTAGACAGACATGCGGCTCAAGTGAAGCATAACAAGGAACTATTATTACAACGTCGCTCCGATTGCCAGTCTCAAGGCGAGACACAAGTAAAAAAAGACTTGTCAAATATTTATACGCAGTTCATTACCGACCATGCTGGCGGAGTAAATTATGGCAGATTTGTGGAAGATTGGGTGGGTGAAAATTACATACCACTCTTTCCCGAGTTGTAATATACTTATTTTGTAAATACACATTTTTTGTAAATATACGTTTCATATAATCTGTATTTTTGTTTTACATATTTTGTATGAAAATTACACACCACTCTTTCATACAGTATTTTAAATTAATAAAACAGTGATTTTGTATTATTACTACTGATTGTATGTTTTATTTAATGCTTTTTGTCTTAGGTTTTACCATCGAATAGAAGTATTGTACCACAAGTTATTGGCGGTAGTGATCTTTACGAGTTACTTACGGATTAGAAAGTAGGACGCACCGAATCAATGACCCTTGGCTTAAGTTAGTGAATACTTCTGTATCGTTGTGTGTGTGTGTGTATGTGTGTGTGTGCGCGCACATAGTTAATCTTTCTATACAGTGGTGTAATTATATATATTTAATCATTTAAACAAATTATGGTTTATTTTCATTTATTTTACTATACACCTCTGAACATGTGTACAATTAATTTTGTGAGAGAGAGAGAGAGTTTGTTAAGCCGTTAACGTATGGATTTGTCATCTGTAACAGCACACGCACAGGTAATTACATTATAAATTAGGAATTTCTTCTGACGTCTGCGAGCGAGAAAGAGAGTGAGAGTGTTGAATAAGGGAATTCTTAGAGTGGACACATGTAAGTAGTTCATTGACAACAACACACACACGCACACACATAGTTAATATTTGTCAACTATATATATATTTCTAAATTATATACAGACCTCCCCTAACAAGGATCAATCACACTGACTGATACATCCCGTATTATAAAACTATTAATTAATTATTTAATACATTGAAAGATGAAGTCGGAGTTTTGACAACGAGTGAGAGAGAGAGAGAAAGAGAGAGGGCACTTCTACGTACGTACACAGTTAATATTTGTCGAATATATAAACTTTCTAAAATCATGTACATGCACGGTAATGACCACTAACAGTGATCCTTCACACTGACTGATACACCCTACATTATAAAACTATTAATTATTTAATACATTGAAAATGAAGTCGACGTTTTGTCAACGAGTGAGAGAGAGAGAGAGAGAGAGAGAGAGAGAGAGAGAGAGAGAGAGAGAGAGAGGGAGAGGAGAACGGTTTGAACATAACGTTTGACAACGAGAGAGAGAGAGAGAGAGAGAGAGAGATAGTTTTACTTACATTCAAATGTGAGAAAGAGAGAGAGAGAGAGAGAGGGAGAGAGAGAGAGGGAGAGAGGGAGAGAGAGAGAGAGAGAGAGAGAGAGAGAGAGGAGAAACGGTTTGAACATAACATATGATTTAGGGAGACCGCTTAATGTATCAATGTTGAATTTTTCGCCTTTGAAAGTTGATTTCGTCGTCGTCACGATCGACTAACCGCACACACATATAGGTATATATATACATTATAACGTTTTGCTAATAATGTATCACACGTTTGAATTTCCCTCCCCCGCCACAGAAAATGTTGGCAAACCTGCTCATATAAAATATCTATACACTATAATAATAATACAAAGGGGATTCATGCATAGGTTGGTAAACCTGATCATATAGATTTAATATACATTATAACACGCGACAAATTTGAACTCGTGCAAAGGTTGGTAACTCTGATCATATATTTTAATATATAAACTATAATGCATCAAGTTGGAACCTCCCACCCACCACCACCCCCCCTGATATGAAAATTGTAACCCCTCTTTAACTTAGGCAGTTAAAAAAAAAGATTATTTTTTTTGAAAAATTTTTTTGAAATTTTTTTTTTTTTTAAAAGAGGGGCCACAAGTTAATTAGAACTAGACCGGAGTCTAGAGAAGCCAAAAATGCGCTGGATCCAGTGAGACGGGACTTGGAATGAAAACTCATAAATTAAACGATTAATAAATCCCTTTTATTATTCTATCTCGCTTGGTAAACAAACTTAATAACAAAATAAATAAACACAACAGTCATAATCTATTATTCCCTTAAATTGTCAATTAAAATAATTTACACACCTTCAACAATGTCACCTGAAAATAATTAACATATATAAAATATTTTCACTATCTCTCTTTAAAATGAAGTAAAATTTAAATTTCATTACTATTCTTGAAATAAAGTTTCCTGTAAAATATTAATAAAATAAAATTTATTTTATATGTTCTCTTTAAAATGATCCATTGAACTTAATGGAGATAATTTGTATAGACTCCTTGATAATATTAATTATAATAATAAATTCTCAAACAAATTAATTAAAAATTAAATGGTGACAATTCATATACTTGTTATTAAAGTTAATTAAAATAAATTATTTTCTTAAAGAAATAATCAGCAAAGATTAATTGAGATAGAATAAATACTTGTTATAAAAATTAAAAGGATATATATATATATATAATCCTATGTTTCAACCTTCTTT
The DNA here is from genome assembly GCA_034769895.1 of Magicicada septendecula. Taxonomy (NCBI): domain Eukaryota; kingdom Metazoa; phylum Arthropoda; class Insecta; order Hemiptera; family Cicadidae; genus Magicicada; species Magicicada septendecula. The sequence goes on from CM068375.1 coordinate 171,283,903, forward strand.
TATAAAAACCCTATATCTAAACTACCCACCAAAAATACATCTAAACGTACAATACATATAACCCCCCAAAATACACACACAAATGTACAATACATCACATGTTCCACAATACAATACAATTATACAAAGATTCCTTGCCACGCCCTTTTCTTACCCCATGAGGTATGTGAATAATTCTTTTACGGACATCCACGTTAGGATTACAAAACTTAATTGGTTCATTACACATGACATGTGTTTCAGAATATGCTTATGCAACTTCAGTAGTCCCCAGGACATAATAAATTTCAAAATTTGGCTAAGTGCCTAATACTGTTATACAATTCTGCCCCACTGGGCTCTTATACTGTGAGAAATAAAATTTTAGAAAACAATGAACACCCCCCAGTTATCATAATTAATTAGTATATTTATATATAGAAACATTGCTAAGTTGGGAAAATAGAAATATGTCATGAATATTTATAACCCCTTTAAAAGTACTTTTGGCCCAGAGACCAACATGTTAGTTTGCCAGTTGATGCATAATTTAACCTGTCTCAACAACACGTTTAATACTGTATGAACATGCATCCATTCAGGATTAAACTTGTGAAAATCCACCTAACTACCCCAGAAATTTCTATACAATATGAACCAAACTGAATTTAAAATTTAGAAAAAAATATATATATATAATGAACACTAAATTGAACTCGAGAAATTACAAATTAAATGACTGACTTAAAAGCTGTAAAGAAACACGTATACTGAAATAAGAGGAAATTATACGTCTGAATGTTGAACTGTCTAAGATACATGCCAGTCTCTGAGCTGACAATTTTACAACAAATCTAATAAAATTTACAAATAATTTTACACCCAGTTCACACACTAAACTGTCCCGTTAATTGGGGATCCAATTAAATGTTTAAAAACTTGAAAGTGTTGTGGTTGATAGATAGAACTGGTTCACTGGGTCTTATTGAGTGCTGACTCTACGTGTACATAATATATTGGTTTGAGATCACCTGATTTTTGTCCATGGGGGTGAGGTGGCAATCTCGTGGCTTACATTACAGGTGTTGGTGTGGCTTCCTGGCTATTCCTCCGGCAGATGAAAAGAGAGCTTTATGGTGTTACAAGTTCAGGTCATGTTGTAGGCATTTCCTCGACTTGTTCGATGGACCCTAATTACACAACATTATATATATCAGCCAGGGTACACAACACAATGCCCCAGAGAAGTTCGCAAACCCCCCCAAAATACATATATAAAGTTAACATAGCTTTAGAGCTACTTAAATATAAAACTTGACAAAGTTATATGGCCAACAGGCCCTATTTGAAAGTATTTAGTACAGTACATCTTTATAATAATAACTTCACCCATGCGGGTTACCATTTTTGAAATTTGATAGTTAATTATGGCTTGTTACAATTTTACTAATTTTATACACAGTGTGAATATATTGGCACCACGTGGTCAAGAAGGTTAAATCCGATAACATCGTCTTTACTACATTAATTAATACGATTTGGTTATTATATTACTTTCAATTGGTGCCCCAGTAAGCTTCCTGATATGAATAAAGTTTTACTATCAATACTAGTAAAAGTTGTATTCAACTTAGACCAAATTACGCATTGCACAACCGCCATGCGGTTTTTTTACAAGTTATCAGAACTCCACTTACTTAGGCCTATTCTACAAGACTTTCTTTAGTGAAATATTAAATACAATTAATATTAAGGTATTGGCGAGACTTACCGCAGTCGATTTACAGACGTAGCCTGTCATAGTGGGAAGAATGATGGACGAATTTTTCTTCATCTCCCGGAGTAACTTAATAAGCTGCCGATCTAGGCCACCATTTCAGCGAGACAAGGTTAAACCGAATAATCTCCGTCCCTCTCGCTTGTCTACAGAGCCAGGCGCCAGAGTGCAGCACGAATCGAGCTTTCTCTATTCACCGGTAGTATTTCTTATGTCCACGGCAAGGGTGCAGCACTAATTACCGCATTAAATTCTGTACTGCGTTTAACTTACAGAACGTTATACTGGACCTGCGCCGATTCTATACTAGAGTTCGGCACAAAATCAGCTTTATTAAAAAAATAAAAAATTATATTCACGGATGCAGGTGGTCCATTGAACCTCACCCCAACCCCCACCCACCCCCTTGATATGCAAATCAATTTAATTAAAAAAATAAAAAGTCACATTAAAAAAATAAAAAAATTTTATTCGCTGAAATTCGCGGATGGTGTGGTCCATTGGGATGCTGCGGGTCCAGCGGTGGCGGCGTCATCTCTTAGATCTAGTTTTTTAGTGTTTTTTATTGTTTTTTAAGAAAGGCGGCATTCCTTTGTGAGTCAGAACCCTCATTTTCCCTCTACTCACTGATTTGAAAGCAACCCTTGTGTTTACTAGAAATAAAAAATACAAACAGCATATTTATAATACAGGCTAGTTATTTTTAAATAACTCATTTGAGCTATAAGAACAGATTTTTCCTGTATATAAACTGCAAGGCACGTAAATTCAACTACATAAAATATTACTTGAAAACTCTACTCTAAAAGAGAAGTGAGTGGAATACTGCCTGCTTTCATTTACGAACAACAAGAAAAATAAATCAGTATAAAATATTAAAAATTTCACAAATCTTTCAATTTTTATTTTTCATTGACACGTAATTATCACAATCACAGTTATACAAAATTATAAATATAATTTTATAACCTCAAAAACAACGAGTACACGTTTACTTTGAACCTACGGAAACACTAAACCTGATACAATTTACAAATCAAGAAGGCTTTCCACACTTCATGACAAAATTAAAGATGCACTACAGCGCTGTTAGTGGAACGTTTCGGAAACTTTGCAACCGCCTAGCTAACATAGGAAACATACGGCAACTGTGAAGAGTAACGCACGTCCGTCCATATGCTTGTGTAGTAATCTTTGCCACTTACTCTTCAAGTTGCAAGCGGGCTACAACCACCAGCCCGCGTGCCACATTTGAATAGTTTTTTTAAACATTCAATAAAATTGAACGAAGGTCAACCCGGTATTGATTAGTTTTACCGTGGGAGCGTTCCTGTGCAGGTTGTTACGGCCGCATGTTGCTTTTATTTCGTTGTTATTTTGTTTTAATATGTGTTATTTATTATTTTTTTACAATGTATGTGTTGTTTTTTAATATTTGACGAGATGAATATACATCGATTAATGTTTTAACCTTAAATCATATTGGATCTGATGATGACACCATTGGTGTCGAAACTCGAGTAATCCCGTATAGGATTCTGAGAAACGTTGACAGAAGGTAATTAACCTATTTTATAGTCACATTTGAATAGTACATGAACATTGGCGCATAGAATTTAATATGTTTTCTGTTGAAATTTATGACACTTTTAACTGCTTAATGATTTCGTATATTATTTTATAGTTTAGTTAAACTAGATTGGTGGTTGTACAACTCTGCAGCCATAACCAGCCGCCATTATATACTAGGCCCTATAGGCCTATATTGAAATTTCTTAACACATGTTTATTTAATTAGGTGATACAATACTAGTTCGGTGTGAATGGAAAATTGGTGAACATGAGCTAGGTTCTTGAGCATTGTCAACATACTTAAATAAAACACACTTATTCTAATCCCAACCAGTAGATAAGGGTATTAATATAACTGAACTCCACTTACATGTAACCCACGTCCTGCCACAATGGCAACAATGATGGGATAACTGATTGGAAGAGAGCTTGACTTTGCATGGTATACATTTGTCAAGTTGTGCTGTGGATTTCATCAAGGTAGAGTTAGTTCGACTCTGTCTACCAATTCAACAGTTTGACTGAGACAAGCGGATCTCAGTCAGTAACAACAAGAGACAACACACTCCCCATCTTTGGCAACAAACAGAGCTTGTCACTGCTTTGGCTAAATGTGGACCATTTAGGTTGAAGCCCTAATACTTGGGGAAGACAATGATCATGATAATGTTTAATTAGGCAGCCAGGCAGCTTGTTAGATAGTAAATGATTACCTTGTATGCGGTCCGCCGTGTGACTTCTCGAACTTGTTTAACGTTACGCGTTTCAAGGCGTATGCCTCATCATTAAGACATTTAAAAAACCAAAAACACACATATCACACAAAACTGCGTTTGTCAAGAAATGAAATTGCAGAAACAAGCATATTATGTGCACGTATTGTAGGGTGCGCACCCGTTCAGGTATTGTCTGCTACTGGTTGGAACTCGTTGAGCAGTCTCAAAGCAGTATCATACAGGCGGTTAGATACAAAGTTCAATTGTTCATTCAGAACAAACTCGCGACTGCTATCATTATTATATGCATTATAAATTTCCAGCTCCTCCAAGGCATTCATAAATCGGCCCTTGTTGCATAGCCTATATGCAAAGGCATTAGATTAGACTTAGATTTTATATGCTTGTTTCTGCAATTTTATTTATTGACAAACGCAGTTTTGTGTGATATGTGTGTTTTTGGCTTTTTAAACGTCTGATGATGAGGCATACGCCGTGAAACGCGTAACGTTAAATAAGTTCGAGAAGTCACACGGCGGACCGCATACAAGGTAATCATTTACTATAATATAAAAGTGACTTGGATACCATTACGAAACATGAATGTTAAGCTTGTTAGATACTCACTATTCTTGCTTAACTATAACAATTTAAGTCAACTAAGATTCAAGAGATTTGTGTAGTAACAGTTAAATACAGGATGTACGTAGGTACTTACTTTGGGGGTAGAGTAGTTGTTGAATCTTGTGTACAGCAGTGTGACACTGCTACTGGTACAATTGTGTTGATTCTCATCGTCTCACTGATGGTAGCCATTCTGTATGGCATTCTGAAACCTCAGACACAATAAAAATTGTTATGTTTGATTAGTGTTCATAAGGATTAGTGAAAAGAAATAAATTGGAAGTATTTACAGAAGATGTAGATAAAGTAATTAGACGGATAAGATGATTTAAATAAAATAAAACTGTAAGCTATAATATTTTTTAGGAGGAGGAGAAAAATGTATCGTGCACTGTCGAAGGGCTGGTCAGCCACCCCCTGGTGTGAACTCTAATCGACTAAAAAACTCTCCCACACCAGGCATAACCCCACATCAGAACTGCTCCTCGCATTACTTCGATATGGAGCTTCTGTGAAGACTGTCAGGCTAACAACTCGTTTTCAGATTATATTAAATCTTGTTTCCTCTTATGCTCCGTCAGCTCCCCTTAAATGTAGGGAATGATGCAATCTCAATTGTCCTCATCAGCTAGCATCATTCCCATGATGTTATCCGGCATTATTTCACCCATCTGGATTACAAAACATAGCCTTTGTGCCACCACCAAAAAAGTGTGGTAACCAACATTCATAGGTGAGTCACCACGTCACCATACTGGCAGGCTGGGCTCATGATGCTTCCCATACTCTTAAGATAAGCCATGCACAGAGAAAAATTTGGTGAAGTAGTATTTAACTTCCCCATACCCACCGTCTGTCCACTTGGCAAGATTTGTGTTCAGCCTAGCAGTCCATTTTTGCCTGATCTCAAAACCCCAAAATACTTGCCAGCATCACACAGTGATCTCTCTTGCCTCTGTGATTACAACTTCATTATCCACTTTAGTTTTCCTTCTACACATACAGTACTTTCCTTCAGCTGCAAGGAGGTCAATAAGAATCACACTGCAACCACGATAACAGCTTGTTCTGACATTGTGCAGGAAGAGTCTGCTACCCTGAGGGTTCCATGTCTCTCTACTATGGCCATTCTCTTCCTGTACTTACTTTACTGAATTTAGTCAGCCCAAATCATGCTGTTATAAGAAGGATGCAATGCATGACTGAGGTCTTTGCTTACTTGCTGTTAGACCTCCTATGTTTGAATTGAGTCTGCTCAGAGTTGCATAACTCACGCTACGAGGTGCATAATCCTAACAAATAATATGGTTGGCTGTACATTATGTTGAAGCTCCCATACAAATCAGTTTCATCTGTAGAGGCAACGAAGCACTTGTAAACTGCAGTGATCTGGATGCTGCATTCAGTCTTGGGTTAGGTACATAGGCTTTGTATAGAACGAGGGACATCTTTTGTGATGTTAATTGTTGATCTATTTTAAAAGTATTAATAAACCAATAAATTAAACAAATTTCAATTTTTTTTTTTTTGAAAAACTTTGTGCAACAAGAACGTAACCAACAAGCAACAAGTCATACTGTAGCCCTGTAAGATTCGAATAGTAAACAAAAAACTGTTTATTGTATAGAAATATTTTAAGTTATTGTGGAATAAATTACTGCCCAATTTCTACACCATTCATTGCACAACTGAGGGGGTCAGTGCAAGGTAGTGCACAAGCCTCATTTTTCAGAAATTCATAGTTGAAAGTTTAATCAAATCCTTACATCTTTTGAAACAAATTAACTAGATGGCGTTTAAGAACATAATTATTATCTTTATTTAGCTGTGAACAAATTGCATGCATTACTTCCTAGCTTATACTATTGTTACACATTATAACTAATAATGCAGTACACATCTCAATTTATGAAAAAAATATGGTTTGACACTATCTTGCCCTGCCCCCCTCAGTTGTTTTCTTATTGCACAATTACTGCAGAAGTATTTCCTACTCATTAAGAGGGCAAATAAACTAGGATAAAATTTGAATTGTCCAGACAACTAGCAATGTTTACTCGTAAGACGCCAATTAAAAAAATCATCCTCACCTAATTAATTATCCTAATTACTTAATTTGACTTAACCTATACGGCTAAATTTCTACTGGCACTTTCTTTTTAATTTTTGGCATTTCCTTTTTACCTTTATCCCTTGGGAGAAGGGTTAAGCTCCAGAACCTCTTGTTGCTCCACCACAAGAACAAATGTATATAAAAGTGACCCCATTAACAATTAAGCACAAAAAAGGCCTCTTGACTACATAGTTATTCATTTAAATTTCTAAGGAGCATTATCTAAAGTAACTACTTTGTATCTTAATCTTGATCTCTCATACTAAAACATACACTGTAAGCATCAACCATCAATCTGACAGTAATTTTTGTCTGCTTTGTTGACATAAAAGCATTGGACACTTATGAACTTTTTTAGCTTCCATCTTAATTAATACACTATTAAATTACTGCAAAACATTCAAAGACTAAACAACTATAAATCTTGGTTACATGGTTAAATTGGTTGTTGTTTGTTTGAAAAGCAACTGCCGGTTGGATTGTTATCTTTACAAGGTAGGCTACTAGAAAGTTTTATTAAGACCTGGGTCATATCATTTAACAATGAATGCAGTTCATTAATTATGAATGCTAAAAGGAGGTCTACAAAGGTATTAATCATGTAGGCTATGAAATATTATGTTTGCTGCTCAGCCCAACTAGAGGATTTAATGACAACCATTGTTTAATATTAAACTAATATTGTAGATGTGTAGGTAGATGGCCTTGCATTTATATTACATGGATTATCTATACTTACTTTGGTACTGAAGGCTACAAATAAAATTAATGTTGCATGCATACTGAATCTGAGGTTGAAAAATGGTACCTTTAACTTACTACTTTGATCTAAACAGAATAATACAAACTTGTTTCTATCATCTAGATTAGCTCTTCTGGATCTCTGTAGCACACGATCGAGTTCTTCTTGTAACTTTTCCTGTACTTCAGGATGACGTACCAGGTACATAATTAAAAATTCAATGGTGTTGCTTGTGGATTCGGCTCCGGCAAACAATAAGTCTGTACAGTTTACTACCAGGTCATCCACTGCGAACATCAAAGAAATGCCAATATCAAATCTCACGTTTTAGATTTTATGAGATGATACTTAACAGGGCCGGATCCACGGGGGGGCAAGGGGGCACGCGCCCCGGGCGCCAGGTTTTGGGGGCGCCAAATGATGGGGCACCAAAAAATAATTTATTTATAAAAATTAGTAACTGCTTCATAACCAAAAATATAAGTTTTAGTGTCAAGTTTAAATTACTCAATATTGTTCCAGAAACAATAAATTATAAATTTTTAGTGCAAATTCCCAATAAGCTACATTTGTCCATAGCCACATCTACCTAAATATAGTAAGAAATACGTAAACAGGGTGAGGATATTCTCGCAGTATGAGTTGCTGTTGGCAACTCTGTGTGTTTTGATTGACTGTCAGTCGCCAGTCTCGCCTCAGTCAGCAATGAGTCTGCTGAGGTTGGGTTACCTTCAGTGACTGACTGAATATTCTAACAGTGACTATCTTGTTTGTTTGTATTTATAAAAAATAAAACTATATCAATATGTCAAAAAAGGCGTCAGGAGCTTTCAACAGAAAGAAAGCGAAAGCAAGACAACAAGAGGCAGAGAAGTCGTCAAGTTTGATGTCATCATGGTTGCAAAATATCCAAGAACAAGAAAAAGGTAAATAAAAATTTGTTATTATTTGTTGAGAACAATATTTATATTAAAGAGAGACAAAATAGCTGCTTAAAAACTAAATATGTTTTATTTTTCTTTGTCTCGATACAAACACTGAACGGAAGGAAAGCGGACGCGAATTGAGCGATAGCCGATGCGTGCAGCGGGCGGCAGTCGGCGACATACTCCTCACTCCCTGTACACGTGACTTACTGACTCACCCTGCCCCTCGCCCCCTCCACCGCCAACACCAATCCACTCCGCGGCAGTAACCTTCCCCGCCCGTCATTGCGTAATTTATGGAGCCTATTATTATCAATTCAATGATAACTCAGTTCCAAAAAGAATAAATTTTGATGGAAAAGTAATTAAAAATTTTTTAGAGGCGAAGTATCGCAAAATAGAGTTTAAATCTAGGCCTGTTAACTTTCCATGTTGCTATTAATTTATTAGCTATGCAATGTTGGCTTGACAATACCTTTGTAAATAAAATAATGTTTTAAATTCACAACTATTTATTTCGCCTAATTATTTATTTCATGATGGAACACTTTATAAGTAGGCTACTGATGCTGGTTGTCTTACTAATTAAAGTAAAAATAAAAAAAAAATCTTATATGCCTATTAGGCATTAACTTTTTTCTCCTTATAAACCTTTCATAAAACTTATGCTTTATTAACTTAGTGTTTATTTATAGTTACATACTTGAATTTTAAAAATAAGTCTGGACTAATACTTAACATTGTAATGATTCAGTCATGTATACAATTATGTTTGTTGCTTGCAGACGAAGCCACGAGCGATCAGCCATCCATTCAAGAGGAATCTTTGGAAGAGGATGAGAGCAGTGTTAGAGAAGAAGACTTCATGGAATTTTGTGCAGAGGAAAAGAATAAAAATGACTTACTTTGTGAAAAACCAAGTACGTCCCATGCTACTGACACTTCAATGTCACTTCAAGAAACATTACCTGGTGTAAAGTGGAAAAGGCCTAATAATGAGGAAACTGAATGTGAGCATAATTTCAATTTTAATGATCCTGGAACTTGGCCAGCTAGACTTAGTGATAATCAAAGATGTTACATAACACAAAATAGGTATGAAAAAGAATATCATAATCCTGACTTGAGTAAAAGTTGTAGGGAGGGCCGAAATCTTACAAAGGATTGGTCCTTTAAAATTTTGAAAAATGGTTCAAAGGTTAAAAGATCTTATTTGGCTTACAGCGAGACAATGAATGCCTTGTATTGTGTTCCATGTAGGCTTTTTCCCACTTGATCACAGACCATGAATCTAAACGGCCTTACTTAGCAAGAAAGGAGGGCTTCATAAATTGGAGAAAACTTAATGAAAAGTTACCAGAACATGAAAACTCACAGAGTCATAAGATGTCGTTTGTTTCATGGAAGGCCTTAGAAGCTTCCCTTGGTAAAGGAGGGATCGACAGGGAATTGCAAGATCAAATAAAAAAAGAGGAATCCCATTGGAGGGAAGTGCTACGCTGTATAGTAGAGATGCTATCTTATTTTTGGCAAAACAGGGTAGTTCGTTTAGGGGGACGAATGAAACGTGTAACTTGCGTATCCAGATAGTGGCAAGTTTCTCAACACTATAGATTTAATTTCCCACTACAACGAAAACTTGCGCCAACATATTGATCGCCACAAGAAAGGGCAGCTCAGTTATTTTTCCCACAAAGTACAAGAGGAGTTTCTTGATCTCATTGCACATCAAATTAGGGAAGACATTATTAAAGACATTAAAGCAGCTAAATATTTTTCTTTGATTTTCGACTGTACTCCTGATGTGAGTAAAAATGAACAGATGACTGAAGTTATTCGATACATTAAATTTAATGAGGAAGGGCCTGAGATTTGTGAAAGTTTTTTGGATTTTTTCACTGTGAGTGAAAAGACAGGTGAGGGTCTTTTTGAAAGTATCGCTGAAAAGCTCAAACAAGATGGTCTAGATTTGAAATATTGCAGAGGCCAGTCATATGACAACGGAGCAAACATGGCTGGGAAATACGAGGGAGTACAATCAAGGATAGTCCAAGAGAACAAACTGGCCTATTTTGTTCCATGCTCAGCCCACTCCTTAAATTTAGTTGGAGTCCATTCAGCAGAGGCATGTGTTGAAGCCCAATCACATTTTGGTATTGTAAACAGTCTTTACAACTACTTTTATGGTTCAACATCAAGGTGGGAAGTATTAAAAAAAACATGTACCTCTTAGTTTAAAATCAGAAAGCAAAACAAGATGGTCAGAAAGGCTTGAATCCGTGGAGGTTATATATAAACATATGGACAAAGTGCTCTATGCTCTTGAAGAACTGAACACTCATGAATTCTCATCACTCAGAAACAAGATCTGAAGCCAAATCTCTAATCTGCAATTTGAAAAATTTCGAATGCGTTGTCATGACATGTTTTTGGTATACAATTCTCAAGAAAATTGATCGAGTTAAGTTTTTACAAAGAGAAGATGCAACAGTAGACAAGGCTGCAAAAATCATACATGGTCTTCTAAATTTATTATCTTCGACTAGGGAGTTAACTGTTTCAGAGGCAATTGATGAGGCAAAATTCTTATCAAGTAATATTGGCATAACAACAGAATACAAAGAAACAAGGAAGAGGAAAAAAAAGAAAATGCCAGGGGAAACATGTGAAGATGATGCATCAAATCTCACGGCAGAAGAACTGTTCAAAAAATCTCTTTTTCAAATTTGTGATAGAATTATTAGTGAGCTAACCAACAGGTATGATGCACTGAAAATGATTGCTGACAAGTTTAGTTTCTTGTGTGGGGATCAAATTAAAAAACTAGATGTTGATACTTTAAAAAGTAAGGCTAGAGAGTTAGCTAGAACCTGTGCAAATGATTTAAATGAAGAACTTTTAAATGAAATAGAGAGTTTTAAGTTTCACGCTCTAACCACGGAAGATGGATTGGAAGATGCAACAGCAGCAACTATGGTCAAAATATTTTATGAAAGCAAGCTGGAAGAGGGGTATCCAAATATACATGTTGCTCTAAAAATCTTTGTAACACTTCCAGTGTCTGTAGCAACTGGAGAAAGAAGTTACAGCAAATTGAAGCTTATAAAAACCTATTTGAGAAATGCTATGAAACAGCAAAGACTTACTAACTTGAGCATTATTTCCATTGAACATCAAAGGGCTTCTTCGATTTCTTTTGATTATATAATTAACACATTTGCAGCAAAGAAGGCTCGAAAGATAAGAGTTTAATTAATATATTGAATAGTATGTTTTTACTTTATTGTTCTTTTCCATTAAATTTTAAAAACTGTATATGCGTTATAATTATAAAAATACTCAAACTTTTCTTTATAATTATTTCTTATTCATTTATGGTACTTTTTGAATACTAGTGTAATATGTGTTATGAAAAAGAATTACTATTTAATTAAAATAATACTGTAATCTCTAATCTGGTTTTTTTTTCAACCTCATGTAGCATAAGACCTTTTGGTAAATCGGGTACCCTCGGGGAGGGCGCCAACAGCAAAGCTTGCCCCCCTAATAATAATTGTAGGTCCGGCCCTGATACTTAACTAGTACAGTCCTTGATTCCTGTACTCACTCAAGCGCTCCTAGTGGCACGCTCTGACAAAGCATATAATAAGCATGTACTGGTTCAGTCTACAAGATAAAAATTTTACATTTTTACTAATAAAAAACTTAGTGTTTCGAGTCAGTAGTATTACACTTACATTTTGACAAATAATTTAGACTGTAAATTATTGCATTTAAGTTTAAGAATGTTTCTATAGATATTTACAACCCTATGTCTGAACGTTTCAGAAATATAGATAACCAATAACAATATTTAAATCTTTACTTGCAAACTTAGCTTACCAGATTTTTGAAATGATCCAAAATTTTTGCATATTAGTGTTGAGAGATATTTCCTCTATAATATGCTTACAGATACCACGTTCGTGTTTTGAACAAAACCCCTCGTAACTTGATACTCCATAAAAACTTTTACAATTTTCTTAAAATTTTGAGTTCCATTACTATGTTTTGGTTCTTCCAAATTTAAATTTCATAGTAAAAGCTACATTCAAATTTGGGTTAAAATTCCCTTTGGTCTTACATCTCAGGGCTAAATTTTGAATGAATTGTTACAATTCTGCAAATATCTGATTCCTTTTTGTGGCTCTGGTGTCCTAAAATTTTGAAATTTCCAAAACTTAACACTCATTACATTTAAGTTTTAGTTAAAATCCTTCTTAATTTGATACCCCACATGGATTTTTACAGTTTTACTAAAATTTTGATCCACTTTTTGCAACCTGGTGTCCAAAAGTTTTTAAAAATGAACAGTATATTAAGATTGTGGTTAATTTTTCTTTAATTTGACATGTTACATGGATTTTAGTGACTTTTTCAATTTTGACCTGTAAAGGTACAGAATTGTGTGCCGCCCCAGTTTCAATTTTATTTTATATCAATTCAGTTTTAATTTTCAATTGTCATCTTCCACCTGTGAGGTGCCCCTGTGTAACATACAATGTTAGCATAAACAACCGTCTAGACACATTACGTAACAGCTTGCCAGCAGCGGCTTTGTAAATCACAGTATGCAGATGGTCATCAGAGTGTTAACAGCCAACAGTAGTAAGCAGCAGCATACAGTGCAGTACCAAGTTAAACGGTGGCCTCGGGAGTGTAAGATAGGCCGAAATTAAAGTAGGCCTATCATGAACAACTAACAATACATAAATAATAGCGCGGCCAACTTACAACAACATCTCAGTGCGAATAAAATTACGTCGACCGACTTTATCATATTTTATAACGTGGAACCAGTAGATCAGTGAGAACCATTAAACAAAAACCGTAAAATCAGTACCAACAGTGGCGTGAGTGTGACAGAACTCAGAAATTGGTCAACTAGTGAACTTGTGTCACGGTTATTACATGTGAACAATATGGGTGTTCATTGGAGTGAAACCATTATTAGGATGAGTACCATTTTTTAAAACTTTAATTACTATATTACAAAATTTACTTTTATAGACACTTTAATAAGAAACAGTGATCTCTAAGGGAGGGGAGTTTATTTAAATATTAACGTAAAAGAAAGTGTGTGTGTGTGGTAATATAGAGGTTACATACTGGTTCATTTTCAATCTTCTTATATGTACTTAGTAATGTCAATCATAATAGTAGTTTAAAACAAAATTTAACAAAGATACTGTCATTTGTAGAATGTAAAAGAAGGGTGTGAGTATGGATAAATAAAAATAAGTATGTAATTTAGAGAGTATAAAATGCGTTAGCGTAATCATTTCGCACTTGAACCCAGATAACCTTGTCTGCAGCTGATTTTTTCGTCTATACGACCTTGGACGAGAACCCGAAGGTAAGATAAGATATTATAAATATTAATTCAAATAATTGAGTAGTCTCAGACCTTCTCACATTATTGCCATCTGCTCCTCATTTTTGGGATGATCAATCTCAGAAACAATAGTGGATAAAAGTAAGGACGCACATGCCAAGTTTTACAAAAATCGATTGATGATTCAAAAGTTATCATGAGACATCCACAGATATACAGATAGACAGACAGGCAAATGCTAAATGATCGAGTTAAAACTAAGAAAACGTGTTCAACTGTAGCCTAATAGAATACACACAGACTCTTAACTTACTCACAGTGATAAATGGATAACTCATTTTCACCTTTAACCTGTCTTTGGTCTTCTCTACAGCAGACTCTTAAATCATTGTGTATTGTACCATAAAATACTCACCCATATTTCATTTCCTTAGCATTATGAGAACATGCTAAAACATGGATTTTGTTGTCCATGACGTGTCCGTTACTTAACTAAATATCACTATTGCATTAACGACTCGGAACACTAGGTTTTTTATAAGTAAAAGCATAAAGTTTTACCTTACAGCCTAAACCGGTTTTCTCCTTTATAAGGCTTCTTCAGAGGCTGCCGTTGGTAGCACTGTCCGTCTTGTTGTAGGTGACGGAATCGAGTTTCGAAAGATCGATGCTGTGTGTGTGGGGTGAGATATGTTCGAATAACGCGTGCGATTTGAAATGTGTCTGTTCGTTTAGAATGTCGTTTTTATTTGTTTTTGTGTGTTTGTATATTTCCAATTCTTCTAGAGTGTCTACTTTTTGGCCTTTTGTGTGTTCATGTAGAATGTCCATGTTATTGTCGATGTTTGTGTATGTGTGGTTTGCTTCGATGAGGTGGTTTGCAAAGGTGGATTCTGTAGTGGAATGGAGTGCCTTTGTGTGTTCAGTGTATCTTTGTTTGAAGCTACGTCCTGTCTGGCCTATGTAGAATTGATTGCAATTTGAGCAATTTAGCTTGTAAACACCGGGTAGATCGAATTTGTTTTGTGCTTTGTGTGTGTGTTTTGATAGTGTGTGTTCTGTTTTGTTAGTAGTTTTGTAAGCGATTCTGTATCCTGCTTTTTTTAATTTATGGGCTATTTTTTCAGTTTGTTTGTTGATGTATGTTAGTGTTATGAATTTTTTGTTTTCTGTCTTTGTCTGTTGTTTCTTTGTGTAGGAGTTTACTGACTATTGTTCTGTCATATCCGTTAGATTCTGCTAGATATTTTATCGATAAAATTGTGTTTGTACTTTTCAAGAAAAAAGAAAAACCAGTTTTCATCAAAACCGTACCATTTAGTTTATTGCTATATTTTTGGTATGGAGAGTGAAATGGATCAATCTGGGTGGTCTGTCAACTTCAGTACAAAGGAAAGTCATACATAGTCAGAGTCAGAAAATAATTTATAACACGTACAAGTTTATTAAATTGGAAGATAAAGAAATATCATAAAGGAAGTTACAGGAACATACAAGTTTATTAAATTGGAAGATAAAGAAGTATCATAAAGAAAGTTGTAGGAACATACAAGTTTATTAAATCGGAAGATAAAGAAATATCTAAATATCACTATTACTTTAACGACTTGGAACACTTGGTTTTTTATAAGTAAAAGCCAAAATTCAGAGCCTCTGAAAAAGCCTTTTAAAGGTGAAAACCGGTTAAGGCTGTAAGGTAAAACTTTTTGCTTTTACTTATAAAAAACCTAGTGTTCCGAGTCGTTAAAGTAATAGTGATATTTAGTTAAGTAACGGACACGTCATGGACAACGAAATCCAAGAAAGAAATATCATAAAGAAAGTTACAGGAATGGGTAGCTCATGCATGTGGTGTGACTCTAAGTAGCATTTTTAGAATTATTAAAGAAGTGTCAGCATTTGGGGTGATATAATTCTTTCAGCACTCCCCATAAAACTGTTCAACAAAGAAAATAAAAACTGGTTTAGACGATTTTGACAAGTGTACTAGTTAACTAATTATTCTCAAATGTCAATCCATTTTAGGCGAAAGACCAAAATATAATTTAAACAATTTTCAAGAACGAATTAATTTTAATGGTAGTGCATTTAGTCTGAGCCACTTTATTCGTCAAATGGAATTTTGATGGAAATGTGCCAAAAGCAATAAGAAACTTTTAATAGAAAAACATGACATTAGAAACTTGTGAGTTGACATATAAGAAAATTGTGGCAATTCAGAGAAGAACGGTGGCCCATAGTATACTCAGACGAAAATTATTTTCACAGTTTAACATATCAGTTACAAAAATTGTGGGCACCCAATAACAAAAGTGGCTGAAATTTCCAATAAATAAATAAATCCACCTGCGACATCATTAACAAAGAGGCAGAATTATTAACTGGATACTGAATCATGGGATTCCTTTGGCCCATTTATGTTAGAATCCGAGCTCTATTCACTAATCAAACAAAATATACCGACATACAAAACATTTAAAATAAACACTGTATTGGCAAACCATGGACATTCCGCATTACCCAGATCTTAAGCCTAGAAAGATTTGGGCAACTGTGAAGAAGCATCTTAAAAGAAATAAACGTCCATTTTCTGTAGACAGTGTTATAAAACTGTGTAAAAAAGGAATTTGAGTGTTGTTACATCTTTCAAAATGTACTGTTTAGTCATATTGAATTAGAAATCAAAATCAAAACTTACATATTTAGACTTGTCATTCAGGGAGTTGGCTAATATTTTAAACTGTAGCCTTTTCCTACTCATGTGTATTACTGTTCCTGCTTTATCCCAACTACAACGTGTGCGACTGCTCCATGTCTGATTACTTTAACTATATTACTGTATTATTGTCTCAGTAAATTCAGTGTCTAATGATTAAGTAATTTAAATTATTCAGTAAGCATATGCAAATTAGTAAGCCTGTACTTACATGATATTTACTCATGATCCTTACAATCATTGTGTGTATGATTCTTACTCGTGCAATATGTTTATGAAAAGCTCTTTTTGGCATTATAGGTGGAATGTACATGAGTGAAATTCTATAAGGCAAGGATCATTTTTACTTGTCCTTGTGACACTGAGTAAGTTATGTATTTGCGAAATCCCTATAAGTTGCGTATTATCGTTCCTCCAGAAAAACCCCCTGCTTGTAAAGAAAAGAATGAGGAAAACCAAAATTATGCTACTTGTTCCTAAGTTTTACCGAAACAACTTTAGGACTATAAGCCGAGGGGACGGAGAGGTGTGGGGCGTCTAAGGAAGCCCTGGGGTGACCAGCTCTAATCTTTGCCTGTTTGAGACCGGAACAAACCATCCTTGGTTTAATCCTAGCAGATGATGATGATGACTAAGATTTATTTTCAGTGAACAGCAGCTATATTAAAAAATTCAATAAAATATATTTTTTAAAGTAACATAAGATAAAGTATTGACTAATCATAGAAAATAAAACAATGCAAAAATATTAACAGAAAACTTGACACATTTAAATACATAAATTATACAATTCGAGACAATGAAGCAAACAACGTAAAAGAAAGAAAAATGGAACTATCATACTGCCTAACTCCTCCTATGCCGCTACAGCCCAAGTCGGGCCCTGGCCTCCACCAATCTTCGCCTCCAATCCACTCTATCCACTGCAACCCTCCTCCAGTTTCTTATCCCCATGTCCCTCGCATCCTCTGCAACGCTATCTTCCCACTTCTTCCTCAGTCTGCCTCTAGGTCTCGTTCTCTCCCATGTAGCCAGCAAAGCCCTGTTGGGGTTCCTGCCATCCTCCATTCTCATAACATGTGCGGCCCAACACAATCTTTGTATTCTTATAAATTTTGAGACTGGTATCTCTTTATATATTTGATACAGTTCATTGTTGTATCTCAGTCTCCATGAGCCATTTTCTTGTATTGGGCCTATAATGCGTCTGAGGATTTTACTTTCAAAGGTGTCTACTATGTCGGCTGTTTTCTGTGTGATTGTCCATGCCTCACACCCGTAGCTATTGCCTCACACCCGATAGTGCTAGGAATAGTTCTCTACTATTATTATCACTCACAGTGACTGATTATACATGAACAGGTTCTATTGATCTGATTAACCCTGAAAGGTAAAATTTTATAGAGAAACAAATGTTGAACAATAACTCCCTAAAAGAGATACCAAGGTGCAATTGAACATGGTTAGAAATACTATATTTGTAACTGGAAACTTGTATAAATAAATTGTTTTGCAATTTCATTTCTTCAACTGTGAGCATAACAAGAGGTAAAAACTCTTCTTGAATATGAATCTCCATATCAGAAATCATAATTTTTTATGTACATTCCCAATCACATCCTGACACTATCATAATAACAGAATCTGGCCATAATAACATAATACTAGCCAGGCAAAAATATAATAATACCTAGCTTATACAAAAGATGTTATGTGTTGTCACCGGACAAAAGGCTTGCCGCATGACAAATCTTACACTCTAGTGCTTTTGGTGGCCCTAAAAAGGACCTGGTGGCGAGAAAGCTGATGTTGATCGTGCCGCACTGAGATGTTCGGCGGCAGCGCCCGCTGTTCGTGGCGTACTGCAGTCCTCCTCTTGAAGAAGAAAGTGAAGACGCACGAACGCCGGTTCTATTCTTCGGCCGTTCCTTCCGGCTGACTCCGTGTCGATGTCATCCGAGAGAGGAGAGGAAATGAAGTGCGTCCGATGGCGCGGCGATGAAGAGTCCGCAAAATTTTCTGCCGGCCCGGGTTTTATTAACTAACTGGGATCGCTGATTGGCTCGCTCCGAATGCTGATGCCGGATTGGCTCGCTGTGTCCACCGCTGGTACCGGAGAGCAGATGTTCGCATACCGCTGCCGTCACAACTCCACCGGGTCTCGAATGCTCTCCGGTAGCCAGCCTACTGCTCTTCTCCAGATGTTGTGGAGGTGTCTGTTGGGCGCCATGTTGATTGATGTGCCGGCTGGTAGCTCGCTGGCGTGGCTGGATCTTGCATCCGCAAGATGATCGTCGCCCCACGTTGGGCGCCACTTGTCACCGGACAAAAGGCTTGCCGCATGACAAATGGCGCCAATCGTACACTCCATTGCTTTTGGTGCCCCTAAAAAGGACCTGGTGGCGAGAAAGCTGATGTTGGTCGTGCCGCGCTGAGATGTTCGGCGGCAGCGCCCGCTGTTCGTGGCATACTGCAGTGCTCCTCTTCTTTCGGCATCGTGTGTAGAGTCGGTTGCCGGCCCAGCGACGTCCTATCGCTGGCGCGAAACTGGAGGGCGAAGACGCAAGAACGCCGGTTCTATTCTTCGGCCGTTCCTTCCGGCTGACTCCGCGTCGATGTCGTCCGAGAGAGGAGAGGAGATGAAGTGCGTCCGATGGCGTGGCGATGAAGAGTCCGTAAAATTTTCTGCCGGCCCGGCTTTTATTAACTAACCGGGATCGCTGATTGGCTCGCTGTGTCCACCGCTGGTACCGGAGAGCAGATGTTCGCATACTGCTGCCGTCACAGCACATATACGATAATTAACATATATCGAGCCACACGTTGGGCACGGCAATTTATTATACAACATTACAATAATTATTGTACACAAATACATTATCATGTACTCAACGCAACTATGAAGTGTATCACACCGGCCAGGCCGCAGGATTTTTTTAATTCTCGTTGCGTCAAGTATATGTAGTTGCACAATAGAAAAATAATTTTCAAAGAGGAGTGAGATGTTGATGACATGAAATAATTAATTAAAACCGTTACAAAATAATCATTCTATGATTTATTAATATTAATTTGAATTATAAAAATAAAAAAATATTCTCTTTTATAAGTTTACAAAAAAAGTACAATATAAGCTTCTATGCTGTTCATGACAAAAAATAAACAACCATATAATCTTATTAGCTAAACAGACATGTCTTATCTAAACACTTTTTATTTCAGAGTGTCTGACTTTGATTCTAATTTTAAAATAATAATAGCAACTCATTTACAAACAAAAATAATATTAAATCTCAAGCATAAAACTAATTGTTGCTATTAAAAAATATAACATTTACTTCCAACATATTATTTATTTCTACTGACACGCCCAAATTTTAACATACAACAGAAGATTAGTATTTTTTAAATTTCCTTGTTAAATTAAATTATTTTCTTTAACTACCATTTAAATTTATGTACAGTGATTATATTTAGAACTTTAAGTCTTTACTGTTCATATATAAGTTTCTTTTTAAGAGTTCTTTTCACAAACAAAAAATATAATTGTTTATTCATCACCTGCGTACTGCCGACGTTACCGTTCCGTGCGTGCGCGCGCGCGTGAGCGTGTGTGTGACCTGAATCATGAGAATTTGATGATGATGATGATTATGCTGATGCTGTGTTCTCTGTCTCTACGGTTTGTTGTTTGTGATGGTCCAGAGTTCCTCCATAAGTCTTGGTGTGTGTGGTAACAATGTTCGATCGGTCAGCAGACCAGCAGCGTGACGTTGTGTGAAGATATCTTGAGTCTCTCTCTTTGAGATCGGCCCAAAATTGCTAGTGGTATTTATACTGGACGGCAATCTGACAAGTCCAGGACTGTTTTCGACCTGTTAGATATTGTCATTTCATGCAAAGCATCCTTTTAATTACAAATCACTTTCTGGTTCATTATCATGATTTCGTAAACATATTCGTACCATGAGCGATATCATTTGCATAATTTTTTTCTAGTAACTCACATATAACACACTTATTAATTACTATTTAATTACACTAGTAATTAACATTAAATTACCTAGCGTCTTTATTATTGCAAATTTCTGCAATACTTTAACATCACTATAATCGTTAAAAATTCCTTAATGTAATGGTGTTTTTATACTTGGGGTAAGTCTTTGTTCACAGATTTAAAATGAATTAATTAGTTTATTTTTATCCGGTTAAAACCTGATTACAGCCAAACCAACAATTCGTATGCATCACCCCATCGTAGCTTGCGTTAACACACACAAGCGCTGTATTCACTCGCGGGGCAGGTGTACGCTTTCTGGCAATTCTTAGCCTGCATAATATTGTTAAAAACTGTTCATCATATATTTTCTATGCTAAATATTTACAAATATACCGCCCTGGGCAAATATGCAAATATATGTATTGTTGCAATATACGTATATTGCAACAGTACAAATGTACAGGATACTGTGCATTGCACAAATTAATTAAAATAAATAAATAATTCATATTGTTAATAATAATAATTCAGCATGCAATATGAATGACCAAACTTTCAGGTTGGAACAGGTGGATCACGCCAGCTGCACTGTCTGTGTGTTGTAACGTCACAGAACGTTCCATAAAGGAAACCATCTACATAGCAATTTATCATAAGAGGAGAGTGAGGTGGACAGTATCGAACCCAAGTAGCCCTAAAAAATTTTTTAATATTGTCTAATAATTATTACTACTAACATGAAAAAACGACCAGACTGTGACTAAGACACAAACCCCATATATATTATTAAAGTGAATAACAGTGAAAAAACCAAAAGATACTATGAGAGAGACAAATAATATCAGGATCAACCAAAATGAAGTCATTAATTATTGAGTTTAGTAACTCTGAATAGAGTATAAAGAACTATTTATTGTGAATGAATGGACATGATCCATTATTATATTATGTAATGTAAATAAAATAAATGTATTAAATGACTTAAATATATTATTAGAAGGAATCTAAGTTAAAATAAAAATTATATAATTGTTATGACAAAAAATATGAATGTGTTTATAACCAAACACTCAGATTTCATTTAAAAATTAATTATTATCAAATTGAAATAACAACTATATGTAATTGTCAAGCAGACAAAAGTGAACAATTTATATTAGATAAAGAAAGCTGTCAAATGAATAAAAGTCAGTCAAAGTAGCCAAAAACAGTATTAACTAAAAACATGTGGTAGGCATATAATACTGTATGATTTATGGATTTAATGTTGCCAAAATGCAATCAAATTGCATTTGAAAGTTGAAATATAATATAAAGCGACTATACTAATATATTTGACTAACTTTAACATTGTAATAGTCGAGTTAGCAAAATATTTACCTATACCATGTATGGCTAGGGCCAATCAACCAGTACAAAAAATAGTCATATCTGGCTAAATATTTACAAAATGTTGGCAAAAATAAAAGAGAATGATACAATACTTCAGTATACCTTAAAAACGAACAAACTCAGTTGAAAATAAGATCAATTATGAAAGAATTTAACTTATAAGAGTGAGATTTGTCACACTAAGAAAAAGGACATCTCAGACCAACCAATATGATGCTATGTTGTCCTGTAATAAAGATAATATGTGTAAAGAGTAACCAGGTATCACAAAAGACAGACAATATAATAAACTCTGAGTGTACACTAGTGAAATACTATATATGTTAAAGAAAGAGACTAATTATTGTGTCATAACATTGACAACAACATAGGCCATGGGCATGGGCCATGTACAATTGAAATTATCTGTGTATTATATATGTTAAAATTTGTTTGTTTTCTTATAGGAAGATAGTAATATTATGTGTTCATGTTATGGAAGAAACATAATACTTTCACAACAATTTTTTGTTCTAAAAAATTGAATTTTCAATGACAACAACCCAAGGTGAGAGTTGTATATTGTGTTACTTATTAGAGTTAATTTATTTAAAAACCAATCATAATTAGTATCACTAGATTCAGTTGAAAACAGAGAATCTAAATGTAATAATGGCATGCAAATTGTGAGTACTAATGTAAAACTGTTTGACAAATACCAGAGTAATTTTTGAAATATCCTTAGTGTGAAGAATAAGAAATTTGTTCTAAAAGCTTCGACGGAAATTAAATTTGTTCCATGACGTTCCATTTCTTTATTCTCGAACAATCTAGAAGGAATTTTTACACAAATATACCGGAAGTCAATGAAAACAATCAGCCTGAATTAGTATAAAAGAGAGACCAAATTCGACCCAAAAAACACTTGAAGCTTGAAATCCGGAACAGACGCATCACCCACGACACTGATCAACGCAGTCAAGGCGAAACCGAAGGCGAGAAACCGACACCAGACCCGAAGAAAGGCTTTTCCCGTACATTGACCAACAGACTGACTTAACCTCTACAAGAATCTACGCCAATGTGTTGCTGAAATAGAGCAGCAACACGGCACATTTTAATAGAAATCACGCAGCCAGAACGTCAACGGCCCAGGAGGGACCGAAATTTTAAATAGAGAAACAATTCTGCTGTGTTCGCAAAGACAAACTAACTTGACAAAATACCTCCCATAACGTATTACATACACAAAGCCTTTCTCGCTACTGCAAGGGTATCAGCGCTGTGACGGCCAATTTGGTAACCAACGCGAAACAGCTGACCTGTAAGCGGCGGGATCCGAGCGAAATTCTACTGCCAAACCGTTTCACAAAAAGTGCGGAAATTGTAAATGATCGCAATTTTGACTTAAAATAAATTCAGAGCACACATGAAGAGGCGAGATTGAAAAACTACCAGAGAGGAGTGTCCAGTGCGAGATTAATTAACCATTGGAACGTGAGTTATCGAAATTAAAGTCATTTTCTACCTGGTTACATTTTGTCACACAGTTGTACTACACATGCCGCACACACCTTCAAATCACTTAATTTTTCTTGTAAAGCATCTTATTGATATGTCTTGGTAGTTCAAAGGAGTCACGTCCTGAGAGTAAAGATTTTTTCACGTATTAAACTCATGCTTTTCAACTGAGTAAAAAATTGAAAATACTAGCCGATACTTGATTGGAGAAATAAAATTGTCAATAATAATAATAACATATGAATCTTTTTTGTAACTCTGCAATTTTATAAATTTTTCATGAATGTTAGTCCTTCAGACGATTTGTTTTTTTTGAAGAATCATTAAACTTACCTTATTTTTTCAAGCTAAACTGACTTGTTTACATTTTTTCATAGAATTAAGAATTCAAAATTTTAATTTCTTTAATAACCATATTTCTTTCTTGGAACAAACGATTCCAAGTGGCGCCCACAAAAAACATAGTATTAAATTGTGTTACAGGACTACATCACTGCAAAGGATCCAGTCACCGGTAAGTACCAAAAGTGCGCGGAGGTAACGCCCGACATATTACAACACATAACAACCCATACACACTGTGCTATTTGTTATAACTTGACGACTCCAACGTGAGGTTGTTGAAAAAGGTTTACACACGTTCAATTTGTTATAGTGTATACACGTATGTTAGATGTGTGAGTGACACCTGTCCATTCCTGAAAAGCGTCAAAACTTAAGGAACTCTATCAATTATTCAATTTATTTAATTTGTAAAAATTGTGTCCACAATAGCACAAAGCCAAATACACCAAAATGTGTATAAAAATAAGACGCATATGTGTATAAAAAATAGTCTAAATAGGATAACGTGATGACGTCACGAATGACCTTGACAGCCAGTGTTGTCAGGGTGATGACGTCACGAACAGATGCTCTCTTGACCTACATAAACAGCCAATGACAACACAGAAACAACGATGGGGTCATCGTTTTAGGCGACGTCTATTGTTTCAGTGTTGAAACAATGGTTTCATTGTTTTTTTTTGTTTTCTAATACCGCCTACTGTTTCATGCTGTCGAGGTCATCATCCCACTGACCGCTGTATCAGTATCCCCCCTCAACTGTTTCAGTATCCTCTCCCTGTTGTACGGAGGGGGTGTTGTAGGCTGTGTGTGTGTGTGTGTGTGTGTGTGTGTGTGTGTGTGTGTGTGTGTGTGAGTTCATATACAGAAATACAATGTTTAATCAATGTAAATAGTATAATTAAGAAAAATAATCGTAGATATTACAAAAAGGGTGCATGGCAGGCTGTGTACATGTGTGTGTGTGTGTTAGGTCATATACAGAAATACAATGTTTAATCAATGTAAAGAGTATAATTAAGAAAAATAATCGTAGATATTACAAAAAAATAATATATACAAACATAAAAAATGTAATAACAAAAAATAAATACAAAACATGACCGATATCACCTTATATTAAACCAAGAACGCTGCAGTTAACTAGCTCGGGCTCTGGACATGTCGCTCGCGAGTGTTGAGATAAGACTGAAGAGTTTAGCGAACGAACCTTGTGTATATAGACGGACAATCACCCTCCACCCATCTAGTTCTACTAACGAGTGTAACTATTGTACCATACTGTTGCGCAATATGATGCAACAGTTCCACTTGACCTACTTAAACAGATCGCCACAACCTCCCCCCCGGGCCATCGATGGCCTCGAATTCTCCCCATTTTATACGCAGAGGTCGCGGAGGGGGGTGCTGTAGGCGTAGTATGTGTGTGTGTGTGTGTGTGTGTGTGTGTGATACTTTTGTGGAATAATATGATGCAACAGTTCTATCGATCGAATAGTGTCGTAATGAGTCACGGTGATATGATACAACAGCACGTGTCCTTGACCTACTTCAACAGCTTGTTCCGTGTTTTGGAAAACTCGGCTGCTTTTTTATGTCAACGAGAACGGGCAGCGTCGAATTAATAAATTAAGTATTACCGGCGTCCGTCTTGTTATCTTTCGCTGTGCCGATCCGCGCGCGCTCTAGGTCTGTTGCTTCGTAAAAATTTTCAGGGGTTGCAATAACCAGTTTACTCTCAGCGTTCAGCGTAGTAGCTCGAATTGGAATTTTACCTACTATACTTAACTATGCCTAGATAAACAACTACGCGACTCTCCGGTAAGTCTGTTTAAGATATATTACTTACTATTTAATAAAAATAAATTGTATTTTATTCAATATCAAAGCTGATGCCGGGCGATATATTTGCATTCAACTCAGCACGTGGCGTGCATTAGGTTAATTTCTGTTTGTTCATGTTTCAAATGTTAACGCTGGTTAACAGACATGGTTTTACAGTTTTTGTGCCTGTTTATTTAATTCATTATATTGGAATGGGGCGTAAGTTAATTATTTTGTGATTTTGGTGAAATGAACGTACCTCACGAACCTGTTAAAGTTTGCTAGCTCATGTCGAAAGTGATTAAGTGCTTGACGAAAATTTATGAATAACTATTTATCTGAAATGATTTATTATGTTGAATGAATATATTGGGATATATTATATATTATAATATTTAAATATGTTATTTTTGAAGTGATTTCTTTAATTCAATGGGGTTTCAATGCATAAGTAAATTTTCTGGAGATTTTAAACTGCGCATGTCGTGAAGTGTGGGTTCAGCTGGATGAATGGGGTATTTTGATTTATTGAACCTGTGAGCGATTACCCATATAATTGTGCAGGGTTTCCGAACTAGTCGTCAATCTGTCTCGCTCCAGCGGATGGCCGATCACCTGCCTTCCATGATGTAAATCCAATCACTTTCCGTCTAGCTGTCAGGACGAATGGACGGGCACACACGACAAGATCCTCAAACCTTATGCTGTTGACCAGGTGAAATTTATGCTTTTTTAAAAATGTTTGTGGCCGCTACACCTTACAGTGAAATATTTCGGAAATGCTCCAGTTTAGAACTTTGTTTGCGCACAAGTCCAACGGGACATTTGGGGTTACATATTATCTTTTCCTTTTTTACTAATGCTTACGCCTCAGTATATCTGTAAACTCAGCCAGGGTCATGCATCACCCGAATTGATGGTAGTTTTTTTTAATGTAAATATAGGCGGCACTGACTGTCACTGAATGATATTAGCGTTAAGTATGCATGCACGGGCGCCTCGGTACATGGTTGGGGAATTTTCGTGGTCATATACATTTTTATTTAATTGCGGTTTGATTTGGTTATTAATTAAGAGTTTGGGGGAGGTGTTTAAACCTGTGGACGACACCTGTTGGTGCCTTTATCCACAGGTCCATAACATGTCACAGTTTGTTGGATCCAGTCCGGGCGCATGACCGTGCCTGAGGTCAAGTGGGTCTTTATGAACACCTCAAGTATGTTTTATCACATTAAATCACTAAATTCTGCTTTATAAAATTCATTCCTACTGTTTAAAGAATTTTGTAACCACTAAACTTTGCCATAGCCAGCAAAAGAATTGTTCAGTTTTCCTTTTTTTAATAATTCATAATAATGATTCATTGATAATGTTAAAGAATGTAAAACAAATCAATACCAGCTATAAGCTATTTTTTGGGTGGTACTTGGTACTTGTGTGCCGTTCTGACTATTTTGCCAATTTGACTTTGGCCTTTCACATACTTAGAATTTTTGGGATGTTTCAACTCTGGTTTTTGTGACCTTTTATTTGGTTTTGGGGTTTGTTAATTGAGAAGTTTTAAAATGCGCCGGGTACTTGATCTGAATAAGAGGGTGTTACGATGACAATATATATGCTGTTAACCAGGTGGACATGGTGTGTGGTATTTATATGTAAATGTGTATCTACGTTAATTATATGTTAGTGTCATGCCTTTATGTGATTGTTAGATTGTTTATACGATGTTATACATACATATATATATATATCATGTTTATGGTTTATGTGGTTTACTGGAAGGGTCGATACTATGCGCCATTCTTACATTATTTAGAAGTAACTGTATCAACTCAACACTACTATAACTGTAACTGTATTGTTGCTCAGTGATATCAAGGTCAATTATTTGTCCATGCCTATGTTTAGTGTTGATGATAACAACATTCTGAGCTATTTTTATGAAGTGAAAGCACTTGTAATCCTGATTTGATTGTATGAAGATGCAAATATGTGCATAGGTATAATATTGAACTCTATTAATGAATTTTATTTATTCTATGGATTGTGTAAAATTAACTTCAATTATTCGAAGGCGCATAGATTATATACTGGGGGAATTGATTGTACAAAAAACATAACTCTAATAAATCTTGTTATTGTTGACTTAGAGCAGAGTTTCATTTGCAAGTCCCGTCATACTGGACCCAGCGCATTTTTGGCTTCTCTAGGCTCTTGCCTAGTTCTAAATAACTAGTGGCCTCTCTTTCAAAAAAAGAATTTATATTTAAAAAATAAAAAATAAAATAAATAAATACAAAAAAAAGGTTTTTTTTTATAAAGCATAAAAAGGAAAGAGGGGGTACAAATGGTAGCAGAGAGCGTGGTTCATTCTAGGGTTGAACCCTTGGTCCTCTGGTGTGACGGGGCTTGCAAACTCGGAAATAGTTTGGAAAAAACATCAATTTCAGAAATATTTGAAAATGAAAATAGATAGATGCAATGGCAGGGTTGATATCGTATGTATGTATATGTGCATTATGTATGAATTATTGCTATGTGATTCGAATTGTAAACTTGGTGCCGCCACGTGGCAGGTGTTGTAGTTGGGTTTTGTTGTTGTTGCGACTGGACCTTACCGGAGATCGCGTGGGGATGGGCTCCCTTATTTATTGTATGGAAGTAATAGCGCATGCGGTTAGCGGAATGCGGTATGGCCCGACTGGAAGTCGGTACCGTCCGACTGAAATTTGTGCTAGTGTCTTGGTTGAAATGTTATACGTTGTGGTAGGTGTTCGGTGGTGTGGATTGTATGTTGGTGTTAGTGTCTGATGTCGTTTCTTCCTTTGAGTCTGGCGACTGACGGAGAGTTAGTTCTGGAGCGGGTCAGGTTTTCGCAGCGCTAGGAAACCCGGAGGTCCTCTTGATGGAAGAGAGAGTACTCAAGATTTTCCTTTTGTAAGTCATGTTTTGTGTTAGGTCTTTCGTGGTAATTTATGTTTGTTGTTGTGTGTTTTGAATTGTGCAATTCTGGCGGGGGTATGCTACGAGTAGTTGCCCCCCCCTCTTTCAGGAGTTCTCCAGAAATTTTCAGTGTTAGATGGAATAGATGAGGGGCAGTTGCTGGTTTTCTTAGACCTTGTCCTGCAGTTGGCAGATTTCCCGGGGGTGACCGATGTGGAGGTCTTGTCCCTTATATACCCGTATTGCCGGGGTCCATTGGCAGGGCTGGTCACAAACACTCTGCGTCGGGGCGTCAGTGTTGACGCTTTCCATGGGGAGGTGTTGGACTTCTTCATACCCCGTCGACGACTTGATCAGTTGAAGTTTAAGTTATTCTATCGCCTACAGGCCAACGGAGAGGCGTTGGGGGATTTCGTGCACGATGTAAGGAAAGCTGCCCGTATATTAAGGTTGGGGTTGCCCGAGACGGAAGTCATACAGGTAATACGAGAAGGTCTGAATCCCCAAGAGAGATCCCGGCTGGTTTTCGCGGAGCCTCCACGTTATTTTGCAGACCTGGACCGGTGGTGTGCGCATGCCAGGAGGGTCCAGGAGAATGATGAGTCCCGGGGAAGAGCTGCTAAATATGTCCAATACTCCAGTGGTTTGTTAGGAAGATCTAAAAAGGACAAACATGGTGGTTGGAGGAGAACACAAGAGACTGTCAGAGAGCCTGAATATTCCGGAAGTAATGGAGGCTACAAGGGGGTGGCAAGTGAGAAGACGGTGACAACGTCTACAGCACAGAAAACAAAGAAATATGAAATTAACAGGGGAAGAAGAAGTTATATTAGGGAACAAACATCGGCAGGTAGGGATCCTGTAGCAAGTTATTCCTATCTGGAGAGAAAGGAAACTTTAAAATTTCGAGATGAAGCGCAAGTTCCTAATAGAGCAGTGGATGAAGAAGGTGAAGCAGAAGTAGAAGAGCGGAATAACTTCTGTGGATTAATACAAGACGACAAGAAAACGTCTTTTGATACTGAATTACAGGACTCAAAGAGGACGTCATGGTTGAATCCAGAGGCCGCAGAATTTGTTCCGGTATCTCCATCTCGGTTCGTGAGGGAGCCAGAGCCTGTAACATCATCATCGCCTACGCCGGGATATGAGAAGTCACTTGATGGTGTAGCTTTATCATCGCCAGTAGAAATTAATTTAGTCATTGCACAGGGACCTGGACAGCTGGATTCCAGGGTGGAAAATGTTGAGGACGTTGTAGTTGCTGAGAGTGGTGAAGGAGTGGAATCGAAGGGAGAGGCAGAAGAGCGGTCTGCAGATGCTGCACAGGCGGGTATAGTTGTAGGTGTTAGGGAGACTGAAGAGTCGGAGTTTGCGGAGGGACACAGGGATGTCCAGGCTGCAAGTGTTTCTGAGGTTGCGGATGGACAAGGGGATGTCCTTGCCGCAAGTGTGGTGAAAGGAGATGAGGTAGCAGTTGAGGAGAAATTTGGTGGCAGCGTTGTGGAGTGTGTGAGTGAGAATGATGTAGTGTGTGAAGATGTGCAGACGCCTTCTGTAAGTAGTGTTGAGAATTCCGAAGAACGAAAAGAATTTTCAGGTGGACCAGGTGAGCAACTAGAGGAGGACGAGGACGTGCAGTGTTATGATGGTGGTAGTGGACGTGATGGCGATGATGTTGATGATGAACGTGTTGAGGAAAATGAGATTGGAGTAGAGGTTAGTCAAGAAGTTCGTGAAGGAGCTGGCGATGAGTGTGATGAAGAAATTGGTGAGGAGCTGAGGGAAGATGCGGTTGAAGATGGATCAGAGGAGCAACTGGAAGATGCTGAGGAGGTGCAGTGTCATGAGGTTGATTTGGATTATGGGGACAGAAAAGGAGAAATTGTAGAAGAAGAGGAGTTACATGATGAGGATAATCCAAAGCGGAGTGAAAGGAGTGATATAAGTGGCCTTGATTCTGATTCAGAGGAAACCAGCCAGTACTGCTCAACACGAGATAATTTCTCAGAGAGTGGTGTCCGAAATGAACGGGTACCTAAAGTCCATGTCCATCACAGAAAGGTAAGAAGAAGAGGTTAACGGGTAGCGGGTAGATGTTCCTCACAGTCCCAGTGGTGTTCGTCTACTTCAGGGTTGCGCCCCTGCCCACGCGAGCCTTGGTTTTCTCCAGTTAGTCTCCTTTTCGGAGGGAACCATGTCCTTACCCTTAGTCCTAGCTATTGACCTTTCAATGATCCTTGCCCCATTTCATCTTCCCAATTTTCCTACCCTCCCCTTAGTAAAAAAAAAAAAAAAAAAAAAAAAAAAAACAACAATAAGGAGTTAGAGAGACTTGCCGGAAGTGATTAGATTGTGGTCCTCGAGATTGTCGGTTTCCCCTGTTCTGGAAGGTTATCATGGAGAAAGTTAGAGAGTTGGAGAGTGCCCTTAGATTTGTCGTGGTCTTGGAGATCGTCAGTTTCCCCTGTTTTAAAAGTAAGATGGAGAGTGATAGCGTGCTGTTGTTTCTGATTAATGGTTGTAAATCTTGATTTGTGGGCTAGTGTAGAGGTCGAGCCATGCCGCATTCTCCGGTTGTTTCCCGGGTGTTTTTGTTGAGAGAGAGGGTTATATTTATTGGGTATCGACGTCGGAGGAGAAGTAAAACCCCCTTGCTAGTCATGGTGTTTTTGGTTGAGTAAGAGTTAGGATGGATGTTCGCGTGCCCTTGATGCGGTCCTCTCTGTCTGGCTAAGCGGGGCCGTCCGCCCTTGTGTAGGGATGTGGGCCAGCCATATGGCAATGATGGAGATGCCTTGTGGGTGCATGTGGCTGGTCGGTCCAAGAGATGGACGAGAAGTAGTACGGTCACTCACATACCAAGGTGGGATACCTTGTTTGGTCTTAGGACGGGTATGTGAGTGGGACCGGTGGGAGTAGGTGATGGTCACCGGAGGGGGTGACGTGTTGGGGCGGTCCCGTGGGGTTGGCATGGCGGAGGGGGTCGCATGGGGAATGGACGCAGTTGTGAGGTTTCTCTGTTCTCCTGAGAGCAAGTCCTGCTGGGCCGCCATGATCACAAGTCCACTAGGTTGTTTTGGAAGGCGGTACACTGCAGGGTACCCTCCCTGAGTTTAACTGTGAGGCAACCAATTTGCCCTTTTGGGGTGGGGGTGTGCCGTGTTTTGGAAAACTCGGCTGTTTTTTTATGTCAACGAGAACGGGCAGCGTCGAATTAATAAATTAAGTATTACCGGCGACCGTCTTGTTATCTTCCGCTGTGCCGATCCGCGCGCGCTCTAGGTCTGTTGCTTCGTAAAAATTTTCAGGGGTTGCAATTACCAGTTTACTCTCAGCGTTTAGCGTAGTAGCCCGTTTGTATTCGCCTGGCAGCTCCGAATTGGAATTTTACCTACTATACTTAACTATGCCTAGATAAACAACTACGCGACTCTCCGGTAAGTCTGTTTAAGATATATTACTTACTATTTAATAAAAATAAATTGTATTTTATTCAATATCAAAGCTGATGCCGGGCGATATATTTGCATTCGACTCAGCACGTGGCGTGCATTAGGTTAATTTCTGTTTGTTCATGTTTCAAATGTTAACGCTGGCTAACAGATATGGTTTTACAGTTTTTGTGCCTGTTTATTTAATTCATTATATTAAAGTGGGGCGTAAGTTAATTATTTTGTGATTTTGGTGAAATGAACGTACCTCACGAACCTGTTAAAGTTTGCTAGCTCATGTCGAAAGTGATTAAGTGCTTGACGAAAACTTATGAATAACTATTTATCTGAAATGATTTATTATGTTGAATGAATATATTGGGATATATTGTATATTATAATATTTAAATATGTTATTTTTGAAGTGATTTCTTTAATTCAATGGGGTTTCAATGCATAAGTAAATTTTCTGGAGATTTTAAACTGCGCATGTCGTGAAGTGTGGGTTCAGCTGGATGAATGGGGTATTTTGATTTATTGAACCTGTGAGTGATTACCCATATAATTGTGCAGGGTTTCCGAACTAGTCGTCAATCTGTCTCGCTCCAGCGGATGGCCGATCACCTGCCTTCCATGATGTAAATCCAATCACTTTCCGTCTAGCTGTCAGGACGAATGGACGGGCACACACGACAAGATCCTCAAACCTTATGCTGTTGACCAGGTGAAATTTATGCTTTTTTAAAAATGTTTGTGGCCGCTACACCTTACAGTGAAATATTTCGGAAATGCTCCAGTTTAGAACTTTGTTTGCGCACAAGTCCAACGGGACATTTGGGGTTACATATTATCTTTTCCTTTTTTACTAATGCTTATGCCTCAGTATATCTGTAAACTCAGCCAGGGTCATGCATCACCCGAATTGATGGTAGTTTTTTTTTAATGTAAATATGGGCGGCACTGACTGTCACTGAATGATATTAGCGTTAAGTATGCATGCACGGGCGCCTCGGTACATGGTTGGGGAATTTTCGTGGTCATATACATTTTTATTTAATTGCGGTTTGATTTGGTTATTAATTAAGAGTTTGGGGGAGGTGTTTAAACCTGTGGACGACACCTGTTGGTGCCTTTATCCACAGGTCCATAACATGTCACAGTTTTTTGGATCCAGTCCGGGCGCATGACCGTGCCTGAGGTCAAGTGGGTCTTTATGAACACCTCAAGTATGTTTTATCACATTAAATCACTAAATTCTGCTTTATGAAATTCATTCCTACAGTTTAAAGAATTTTGTAACCACTAAACTTTGCCATAGCCAGCACAAGAATTGTTCAGTTTTCCTTTTTTTAATAATTCATAATAATGATTCATTGATAATGTTAAAGAATGTAAAACAAATCAATCCCAGTTATAAGCTATTTTTTGGGTGGTTACGTTCCACTGATCTTGCTTAAAATTTGTTTTTTTTTTTGGTAAGAAAATAAAAGGAATGAGAATATGCAGTTTATGCAACCGGGCATCCATGTTGACCTCGTGATGGCACATTTATCATTATTTGGGGTACGAAATTGATAATTACCTTTCGTGCTTGGTACTTGTGTGCCGTTCTGACTATTTTGCCAATTTGACTTTGGCCTTTCACATACTTAGAATTTTTGGGATGTTTCAACTCTGGTTTTTGTGACCTTTTATTTGGTTTTGGGGTTTGTTAATTGGGAAGTTTTAAAATGGGCCGGGTACTTGATCTGAATAAGAGGGTGTTACGATGACAATATATATGCTGTTAACCAGGTGGACATGGTGTGTGGTATTTATATGTAAATGTGTATCTATGTTAATTATATGTTGTGTGTCATGCCTTTATGTGATTGTTAGATTGTTTATACGATGTTATACATATATATATATATATATATATATATATATATATCATGTTTATGGTTTATGTGGTTTACTGGAAGGGTCGATACTATGCGCCAATCTTACATTATTTAGAAGTAACTGTATGCTGCTCAGTGATATTAAGGTCAATTATTTGGCCATGCCTATGTTTAGTGTTGAATTATAACAACAGTCTGAGCTATTTTTATGAAGTGAAAGCACTTGTAATCCTGATTTGATTGTATGAAGATGCAAATATGTGCATATGTATAATATTGAACTCTATTAATGAATTTTATCTATTCTATGGATTGTGTAAAATTAACTTCAATTATTCGAAGGCGCATAGATTATATACTGGGGGAATTGATTGTACAAAAACCATAACTCTAATAAATCTTGTTATTGTTGACTTAGAGCAGAGTTTCTTTTGCAAGTCCCGTCATACTGGACCCAGCGCATTTTTGGCTTCTCTAGGCTATTGCCTAGTCCTAAATAACTAGTGGCCTCTCTTTCAAGAAAAGAATTTATATTTAAAAAATAAAAAATAAAATAAATAAATACAAAAAAAAGGTTTTTTTTATAAAGCATAAAAAGGAAAGAGGGGTTACAAATGGTAGCAGAGAGCGTGATTCATTCTAGGGTTGAACCCTTGGTCCTCTGGTGTGACGGGGCTTGCAAACTCGGAAATAGTTTGGAAAAAACATCAATTTCAGAAATATTTGAAAATGAAAATAGATAGATGCAATGGCAGGGTTGATATCGTATGTATGTATATGTGTATTATGTATGAATTATTGCTATGTGATTCGAATTGTAAACCTGGTGCCGCCACGTGGCAGGGGTTGTAGTTGTGTTTTGTTGTTGTTGCGACTGGACCTTACCGGAGATCGCGTGGGGATGGGCTCCCTTATTTATTGTATGGAAGTAATAGCGCGTGCGGTTAGCGGAATGCGGTATGGCCCGACTGGAAGTCGGTACCGTCCGACTGAAATTTGTGCTAGTGTCTTGGTTGAAATGTTATACGTTGTGGTAGGTGTTCGGTGGTGTGGATTGTATGTTGGTGTTAGTGTCTGATGTCGTTTCTTCCTTTGAGTCTGGCGACTGACGGAGAGTTAGTTCTGGAGCGGGTCAGGTTTCCGCAGCGCTAGGAAACCCGGGGGTCCTCTTGATGGAAGAGAGAGTACTCAAGATTTTCCTTTTGTAAGTCATGTTTTGTGTTAGGTCTTTCGTGGTAATTTATGTTTGTTGTTGTGTGTTTTGATTTGTGCAATTCTGGCGGGGGTATGCTACCAGATGTTGCCCCACCTTCTTTCAGGAGTTCTCCAGAAACTTTCAGTGTTAGATGGAATAGATGAGGAGCAGTTGCTGGTTTTCTTAGACCTTGTCCTGCAGTTGGCAGATTTCCCGGGGGTGACCGATGGGGAGGTTTTGTCCCTTATATACCCGTGTTGCCGGGGTCCATTGGCAGGGCTGGTCACAAAAACTCTGCGTCGGGGCGGCAGTGTTGACGCTTTCCATGGGGAGGTGTTGGACTTCTTCATACCCCGTCGACGACGTGATCAGATAAGTTTAAGTTATTCTATCGCCTACAGGCCAACGGAGAGGCGTTGGGGGATTTCGTGCACGATGTAAGGAAAGCTGCCCGTATATTAAGGTTGGGGTTGCCCGAGACGGAAGTCATACAGGTAATACGAGAAGGTCTGAATCCCCAAGAGAGATCCCGGCTGGTTTTCGCGGAGCCTCCACGTTATTTTGCAGACCTGGACCGGTGGTGTGCGCATGCCAGGAGGGTCCACGAGAATGATGAGTCCCTGGGAAGAGCTGCTAAAGATGTCCAATACTCCAGTGGTTTGTTAGGAAGATCTAAAAAGGACAAACATGGTGGTTGGAGGAGAACACAAGAGACTGTCAGAGAGCCTGAATATTCCGGAAGTAATGGAGGCTACAAGGGGGTGGCAAGTGAGAAGACGGTGACAACGTCTACAGCACAGAAAACAAAGAAATATGAAATTAACAGGGGAAGAAGAAGTTATATCATGGAACACACATCGGCAGGTAGGGATCCTGTAGCAAGTTATTCCTATCTGGAGAGAAAGGAAACTTTAAAAGTTCGAGATGAAGCGCAAGTTCCTAATAGAGCAGTGGATGAAGAAGGTGAAGCAGAAGTAGAAGAGCGGAATAACTTCTGTGGATTAATACAAGACGACAAGAAAACGTCTGTTGATACTGAATTACAGGACTCAAAGAGGACGTCATGGTTGAATCCAGAGGCCGCAGAATTTGTTCCGGTATCTCCATCTCGGTTCGTGAGGGAGCCAGAGCCTGTAACATCATCATCGCCTACGCCGGGATATGAGAAGTCACTTGATGGTGTAGCTTTACCATTGCCAGTAGAAATTAATTTAGTCATTGCACAGGGACCTGGACAGCTGGATTCCAGGGTGGAAAATGTTGAGGACGTTGTAGTTGCTGAGAGTGGTGAAGGAGTGGAATCGAAGGGAGAGGCAGAAGAGCGGTCTGCAGATGCTGCACAGGCGGGTATAGTTGTAGGTGTTAGGGAGACTGAAGAGTCGGAGTTTGCGGAGGGACACAGGGATGTCCAGGCTGCAAGTGTTTCTGAGGTTGCGGATGGACAAGGGGATGTCCTTGGCGCAAGTGTGGTGAAAGGAGATGAGGTAGGAGTTGAGGAGAAATTTGGTGGCAGCGTTGTGGAGTGTGTGAGTGAGAATGATGTAGAGTGTGAAGATGTGCAGACGCCTTCTGTAAGTAGTGTTGAGGATTCCGAAGAACGAAAAGAAGTTTCAGGTGGACCAGGTGAGCAACTAGAGGAGGACGAGGACGTGCAGTGTTATGATGGTGGTAGTGGACGTGATGGCGATGATGTTGATGATGAACGTGTTGAGGAAAATGAGATTGGAGAAGAGGTTAGTCAAGAATTTCGTGAAGGAGCTGGCGATGAGTGTGATGAAGAAATTGGTGAGGAGCTGAGGGAAGATGCGGTTGAAGATGGATCAGAGGAGCAACTGGAAGATGCTGAGGAGGTGCAGTGTCATGAGGTTGATTTGGATTATGGGGACAGAAAAGGGGAAATTGTAGAAGAAGAGGAGTTACATGATGAGGATAATCCAACGCGGAGTGAAAGGAGTTATGTAAGTGGCCTTGATTCTGATTCAGAGGAAACCAGCCAGTACTGCTCAACACGAGATAATTTCTCAGAGAGTGGTGTCCGAAATGAACGGGTACCTAAAGTCCATCACAGAAAGGTAAGAAGAAGAGATTAACGGGTAGCGGGTAGATGTTCCCCACAGTCCCAGTGGTGTTCGTCTACTTCAGGGTTGCGCCCCTGCCCACGCGAGCCTTGGTTTTCTCCAGTTAGTCTCCTTTTCGGAGGGAACCATGTCCTTACCCTTAGTCCTAGCTATTGACCTTTCAATGATCCTTGCCCCATTTCATCTTCCCAATTTTCCTACCCTCCCCTTAGTAAAAAAAAAAAAAAAAAAAAAAAAAAAAAAACAACAATAAGGAGTTAGAGAGACTTGCCGGAAGTGATTAGATTGTGGTCCTCGAGATTGTCGGTTTCCCCTGTTCTGGAATGTTATCATGGAGAAAGTTAGAGAGTTGGAGAGTGCCCTTAGATTTGTCGTGGTCTTGGAGATCGTCAGTTTCCCCTGTTTTAAAAGTAAGATGGAGAGTGATAGCGTGCTGTTGTTTCTGATTAATGGTTGTAAATCTTGATTTGTGGGCTAGTGTAGAGGTCGAGCCATGTTTCTCCGGTTGTTTCCCGGGTGTTTTTGTTGAGAGAGAGGGTTATATTTATTGGGTATCGACGTCGGTGGAGAAGTAAAACCCCCTTGCTAGTCATGGTGTTTTTGGTTGAGTAAGTGTTAGGATGGATGTTCGCGTGCCCTTGATGCGGTCCTCTCTGTCTGGCTAAGCGGGGCCGTCCGCCCTTGTGTAGGGATGTGGGCCAGCCATATGGCAATGATGGAGATTCATGTGGCTGGATGGAAGAGCATGTGGCTGGTCGGTCCAAGAGATGGACGAGAAGTAGTACGGTCACTCACATACCAAGGTGGGATACCTTGTTTGGTCTTAGGACGGGTATGTGAGTGGGACCGGTGGGAGTAGGTGATGGTCACCGGAGGGGGTGACGTGTTGGGGCGGTCCCGTGGGGTTGGCATGGCGGAGGGGGTCGCATGGGGAATGGACGCAGTTGTGCGGTTTCTCTGTTCTCCTGAGAGCAAGTCCTGCTGGGCCGCCATGATCACAAGTCCACTAGGTTGTTTTGGAAGGGGGTACACTGCAGGGTACCCTCCCTGAGTTTAACTGTGAGGCAACCAAGTTGCCCTTTTGGGGTGGGGTGTGCCGTGTTTTGGAAAACTCGGCTGTTTTTTTATGTCAACGAGAACGGGCAGCGTCGAATTAATAAATTAAGTATTACCGGCGACCGTCTTGTTATCTTTCGCTGTGCCGATCCGCGCGCGCTCTAGGTCTTTTGCTTCGTAAAAATTTTCAGGGGTTGCAATAACCAGTTCACTCTCAGCGTTCAGCGTAGTAGCCTGTTTGTATTCGCCTGGCAGCTCCGAATTGGAATTTTACCTACTATACTTAACTATGCCTATATAAACAACTACGCGACTCTCCGGTAAGTCTGTTTAAGATATATTACTTACTATTTAATAAAAATAAATTGTATTTTATTCAATATCAAAGCTGATGCCGGGCGATATATTTGCATTCGTCTCAGCACGTGGCGTGCATTAGGTTAATTTCTGTTTGTTCATGTTTCAAATGTTAACTCTGGCTAACAGATATGGTTTTACAGTTTTTGTGTCTGTTTATTTAATTCATTATATTAGAATGGGGCGTACGTTAATTATTTTGTGATTTTGGTGAAATGAACGTATTTTATCGATAAAATATCTAGCAGAATCTAACGGATATGACAGAACAATAGTCAGTAAACTCCTACACAAAACAAACAACAGACAAAGACAGAAAACAACAAATTCATAACACTGACATTCATCAACAAACAAACTGAAAAAATAGCCCATAAATTAAAAAAAGCAGGATACAGAATCGCTTACAAAACTACTAACAAAACAGAACACACACTATCAAAACACACACACAAAGCACAAAACAAATTCGATCTACCCGGTGTTTACAAGCTAAATTGCTCAAATTGCAATAAATTCTACATATGCCAGACAGGACGTAGCTTCAAACAGAGATACGTTGAACACACAAAAGCACTCCACTCCACTACAGAATCCACCTTTGCAAACCACCTCATTGAAGCAAACCACACATATAAAAACATCGACAATAACATGAACATTCTACACGTACACACAAAAGGCCGAAAACTAGACACTCTAGAACAATTGGAAATATACAAACGTACAAAAACAAATAAAAACGACATCCTAAACGAACAGACACATTTCAAATCGCACGCATTATTCAAACATATCTCACCCCACACACACAGCACCGATCTTTCGAAACTCGATTCCGTCGCCTACAACAAGATGGACAGCGCTACCAACGGCAGCCTCTTAAGAAGCCTTATAAAGGAGAAAACCGGATTAGGCTGTAAGGTAAAACTTTATGCTTTTACTTATAAAAAACCTAGTGTTCCGAGTCGTTAATGCAATAGTGATATTTATGCTAAAACAGATTCTGTGATACCAGGGGTGGGTCCATGGGTATATAACAAAATTCTTCAGGAAATCTTAAAAAACATTTTGAAAAAATGCTGTTAAAAAATATAGTCAAAAGTGATATTTCACACAGTATAAGATAGGCCTACATGAAAGAAGTAATTTAGAAAATTAATCATAAAATTATTTAATGCCTATGTCTTTTCTACCCTTATTGGGCAGGGTATATAGTCAGGATTGGTTTACTGATCAAGATTTTTCCATGGTATTTCTATAGTAGTGAATTACTGTTGATAAGCAGGAGCAGAGGTGTTGGCAATAGCAGGAATTTGTAATAATGTATATGTTATATGTTAACCTACTCAATGAATATATGGTGTAGTAAATATGGTAATACCCGACAACCCCCTTGACTATATCACTGTCCAAACAAATGTGAACAATTCTTGCAGATGAGTGTAGGGTTTTCCCTTCATCATTTTTTTTTCATTTCCCTTGACTTTCTCTTATGTTTACTCATTCGATTGAAGAAGTGATTTATGAAAAACATTTTGCTGATAAATTACATTACTTGTAGTGACAAATACACTTCATTTGTTTTTGACAACATGCTTCAGTTATTATGACATTATCAAATTGCTAATGAACTAATATAATAATTGAACACATCAAAGTAAACATAATGTCAAAATGAAATCAAATAGTAGTACAGAAAATACGTTTTTCATAAATGTTTCAACCAATGTATAAACCTGAAGAAGTCGTTATTACAATTGTAGATGCCAACTTTTTAAAAGATGTTATGTATAATGGTCTTCAACGACTTCTGACCTTCAACGTTGATCATCAATCCTCTCTGTTTAAGGCTTGCTCTTCGAGTAATCCTCTCTCTCTCTCTCTCTCTCTCTCTCTCTCCCTCCCTCTCTCTCTCTCTCTCTCTCTCTCTCTCTCTCTCTCTCTCTGTTGTCACACATTCTTCTGGGTCATCCTTTTTTCCTCCTTCCGAATGGACTCCATTTCCAAACAACTTTTGGAAGTATAATATCAGCTATTTGCCAAACATGCACATCCATATCAATTGACATCTTTCTGTAGTTTGTGTTACAGTTTCCTCCGTCCCCATAACATTCCTGATTGTTCATTTTGAACTCTGGGTAGTTATTTTAGAAGATCTCCTCAGAACACCTGTCTACATTACGTCTAGTCTCCTCCTCTCCAATTCATTATGCCACCAAGTCTGTAGATCGCATAATGAACTTGGTGTGTACACCAATTTGTCATACTCTTCATTGTAGTATTTAAAAGATGTTCCTCGACTTAAAATGTTTTTCTACAGGTCAATACAGATAATTTCAAATTTTGTTCTCAAGAAAATTCTTAAGTGATATGACAAAATTATGTACATAGGTACAACTTTGGGGGGGGGGGCAAGAGGGTACTAACCCCCCAATAGTCCAAGCTTTGTAAAATTTTGTTTCCAAATTTCTAAAATTATAAGCAAAATCCAACAAACAGTCAAATAAAAGATAGTTTCAAGCTTCCAAATACAGTGTGGGCTATTCATCATAGTCTGACTAGTTTATGGCAACAGTTCTGTGATTTATTATTACTACTTCTTTTCAAGAAATTTGAAAGCCAAACGTTTAACAGGTTTCAATGAAGTACTTCAAAATAATTGTTCTGTTTAGAACAAGCACTAACTTTGAGTTCGAAACTGCAATACAAAATGTGTACATTATAAACAAACACTATTTTGATCTACGAATTTGAGAAACTTATACTGAAATGATGATAAGCATAGCTGTAGAGACAAACTCTACACCATAATGCATGAATTTGGAATACCAGGCAAGCTGGTAAGATTAACGCAAGTGACCATGCAGCAGACTGAAGCCCAAGTAAAGGCGGATAGCCAACTAACTGAACCCATAAATATTACATGAGGACTAAAGCAAGGAGATGGGTTACCCCCAACACTATTTCATATTGCATTGGAATATGTAATTAGAGGCTTATCAATAAATAGCTCCAATCTGTTAACAAATAAAACTGTACAGATAGCCGCATATGCAGATGACATTAACGTCATGTCAAGACGGATCACGGCAGCTAAAGAAATATTTATAGAGCTTAAAAACAAAGCCAAGGAAGTTGGGCTAGCCATAAATACGGATAAAACAAAAATGCTTATCCAAACAAGAAAGGACCAGATTCATAACAACATTGAGATAGAGGAGGACACAATTGAAGTGGTGGACAATTTCACGTATCTCGGAGTGA
Organism: Magicicada septendecula; assembly: GCA_034769895.1. Taxonomy (NCBI): domain Eukaryota; kingdom Metazoa; phylum Arthropoda; class Insecta; order Hemiptera; family Cicadidae; genus Magicicada; species Magicicada septendecula. The sequence goes on from CM068375.1 coordinate 171,325,716, forward strand.
ACCTAGCAAAGACTGGATCAGAGGAGCCGGAGATCCAAAGACGGACCACCATGGCTAACAAGGCATACGTCGCATTGCTGCCATCATTTAGGTCTGGGGATGTTCACAGGGAAACGAAAATATATAGGACTGTTATCAGACCGGTGCTATGCTACGGGTGTGAGGCATGGACAATCACACAGAAAACAGCCGGACACCTTTGAAAGTAAAATCCTCAGACGCATTATAGGCCCAATACAAGAAAATGGCTCATGGAGACTGAGATACAACAGTGAACTGTATCAAATATATAAAGAGATACCAGTCTCAAAATTTATAAGAATACAAAGATTGTGTTGGGCCGCACATGTTATGAGAATGGAGGATGGCAGGAACCCCAACAGGGCTTTGCTGGCTACATGGGAGAGAACGAGACCTAGAGGCAGACTGAGGAAGAAGTGGGAAGATGGCGTTGCAGAGGATGCGAGGGACATGGGGATAAGAAACTGGAGGAGGGTTGCAGTGGATAGAGTGGATTGGAGGCGAAGATTGGTGGAGGCCAGGGCCCGACTTGGGCTGTAGCGGCATAGGAGGAGTTAGGCAGTATGATAGTTCCATTTTTCTTTCTTTTACGTTGTTTGCTTCATTGTCTCGAATTGTATAATTTATGTATTTAAATGTGTCAAGCTTTCTGTTAATATTTTTGCATTGTTTTATTTTCTATGATTAGTCAATACTTTATCTTATGTTACTTTAAAAAATATATTTTATTGAATTTTTTAATATAGCTGCTGTTCACTGAAAATAAATCTTAGTCATCATCATCATCTGCTAGGATTAAACCAAGGATGGTTTGTTCCGGTCTCAAACAGGCAAAGATTAGAGCTGGTCACCCCAGGGCTTCCTTAGACGCCCCACACCTCTCCGTCCCCTCGGCTTATAGTCCTATAGTTGTTTGGGTAAAACTTAGGAACAAGTAGCATAATTTTGGTTTTCCTCATTCTTTTCTTTACAAGCAGGGGGTTTTTCTGGAGGAACGATAATACGCAACTTATAGGGATTTCGCAAATACATAACTTACTCAGTGTCACAAGGACAAGTAAAAATGATCCTTGCCTTATAGAATTTCACTCATGTACATTCCACCTATAATGCCAAAAAGAGCTCTTCATAAACATATTGCACGAGTAAGAATCATACACACAATGATTGTAAGGATCATGAGTAAATATCATGTAAGTACAGGCTTACTAATTTGCATATGCTTACTGAATAATTTAAATTACTTAATCATTAGACACTGAATTTACTGAGACAATAATACAGTAATATAGTTAAAGTAATCAGACATGGAGCAGTCGCACACGTTGTAGTTGGGATAAAGCAGGAACAGTGTAATACACATGAGTAGGAAAAGGCTACAGTTTAAAATATTAGCCAACTCCCTGAATGACAAGTCTACATATGTAAGTTTTGATTTTGATTTCTAATTCAATATGACTAAACAGTACATTTTGAAAGATGTAACAACACTCAAATTCCTTTTTTACACAGTTTTATAACACTGTCTACAGAAAATGGACGTTTTTTTCTTTTAAGATGCTTCTTCACAGTTGCCCAAATCTTTCTAGGCTTAAGATCCGGGTAATGCGGAATGTCCATGGTTTGCCAATACAGTGTTTATTTTAAATGTTTTGTATGTCGGTATATTTTGTTTGATTAGTGAATAGAGCTCGGATTCTAACATAAATGGAATGCCAATGGAATCCCATGATTCAGTATCCAGTTAATGATTCTGCCTCTTTGTTAATGATGTCGCAGGTAGATTTATTTATTTATTGGAAATTTCAGCCACTTTTGTTATTGGGTGCCCACAATTTTTGTAACTGATATGTTAAACTGTGAAAATAATTTTTGTCTGAGTATACTATGGGCCACCGTTCTTCTCTGAATTGCCACAATTTTCTTATATGTCAACTCACAAGTTTCTAATGTCATGTTTTTCTATTAAAAGTTTCTTATTGCTTTTGGCACATTTCCATCAAAATTCCATTTGACGAATAAAGTGGCTCAGACTAAATGCACTACCATTAAAATTAATTCGTTCTTGAAAATTGTTTAAATTATATTTTGGTCTTTCGCCTAAAATGGATTGACATTTGAGAATAATTAGTCAACTAGTACACTTGTCAAAATCGTCTAAACCAGTTTTTATTTTCTTTGTTGAACAGTTTTATGGGGAGTGCTGAAAGAATTATATCACCCCAAATGCTGACACTTCTTTAATAATTCTAAAAATGCTACTTAGAGTCACACCACATGCATGAGCTACCCATTCCTGTAACTTTCTTTATGATATTTCTTTCTTGGATTTCGTTGTCCATGACGTGTCCGTTACTTAACTAAATATCACTATTACTTTAACGACTCGGAACACTAGGTTTTTTATAAGTAAAAGCAAAAGGTTTTACCTTACAGCCTTAACCGGTTTTCACCTTTAAAAGGCTTCTTCAGAGCCTCTGAAGAAGCCTTTTAAAGGTGAAAACCGGTTAAGGCTGTAAGGTAAAATTTTGGCTTTTACTTATAAAAAACCTAGTGTTCCAAGTCGTTAAAGTAATAGTGATATTTAGATATTTCTTTATCTTCCGATTTAATAAACTTGTATGTTCCTACAACTTTCTTTATGATACTTCTTTATCTTCCAATTTAATAAACTTGTACGTTCCTGTAACTTTCTTTATGATATTTCTTTATCTTCCAATTTAATAAACTTGTACGTGTTATAAATTATTTTCTGACTCTGACTATGTATGACTTTCCTTTGTACTGAAGTTGACAGACCACCCAGATTGATCCATTTCACTCTCCATACCAAAAATATAGCAATAAACTAAATGGTACGGTTTTGATGAAAACTGGGTTTTCTTTTTTCTTGAAAAGTACAAACACAATTACATATCATGCGCCATTGGCACGAAAATAGTATATTCATGTCTAGTAAACTTGCCTACACTGAATTTTAGTAATCATTTAGTAATAGTAAAAACGTTAATTTATTTGTAAGAATATAGTAATTAACATATTAAGAATATCTTACTCTTTGTACATGTGTTGATAACAAAATATTTTTCCATATTTTCGGGGTGGGTTCTAACCCAACCCCCTGTTGCACCGCTGCTCCATCCAACAGCTTCTAGTGTTGTTAGTCAAATATGAAAAGCAGCAGAAACTATGGGGTAAGCATGTACAAGTTGTCTTTTAATAATTTATTTTAACACTAAAACACTTATATCGTCATATGGTAAAATACTTGTGCACACCTTTAGTGCTAGGAATAGTTCTCTACTATTATTATCACTCACAGTGACTGATTATACATGAACAGGTTCTATTGATCTGATTAACCCTGAAAGGTAAAATTTTATAGAGAAACAAATGTTGACCAATAACTCCCTAAAAGAGATACCAAGGTGCAATTGAACATGGTTAGAAATACTATATTTGTAACTTGAAACTTGTATAAATAAATTGTTTTGCAATTTCATTTCTTCAACTGTGAGCATAACAAGAGGTAAAAACTCTTCTTGAATATGAATCTCCATATCAGAAATCAAGATTTTTTATGTACATTCCCAATCACATCCTGACACTATCATAATAACAGAATCTGGCCATAATAACATAATCCTAGCCAGGCAAAAATATAATAATACCTAGCTTATACAAAAGATGTTATGTGTTGTCACCGGACAAAAGGCTTGCCGCATGACAAATCTTACACTCTAGTGCTTTTGGTGGCCCTAAAAAGGACCTGGTGGCGAGAAAGCTGATGTTGATCGTGCCGCGCTGAGATGTTCGGCGGCAGCGCCCGCTGTTCGTGGCGTACTGCAGTCCTCCTCTTCTGTCGGCATCGGGTGTAGAGTCGGTTGCCGGCCCAGCGACGTCCATCGCTGGCGCGGAACTGGAGGGTGAAGACGCAAGAACGCCGGTTCTATTCTTCGGCCGTTCCTTCCGGCTGACTCCATGTCGATGTCATCCGAGAGAGGAGGGGAAATGAAGTTCGTCCGATGGCGTGGCGATGAAGAGTCCGCAACATTTTCTGCCGGCCCGGGTTTTATTAACTAACTGGGATCGCTGATTGGCTCGCTCCGAATGCTGATGCCGGATTGGCTCGCTGTGTCCACCGCTGGTACCGGAGAGCAGATGTTCGCATACCGCTGCCGTCACAACTCCACCGGGTCTCGAATGCTCTCCGGTAGCCAGCCTACTGCTCTTCTCCAGATGTTATGGAGGTGTCTGTTGGGCGCCATGTTGATTGGTGTGCCGGCTGGTAGCTCGCTGGTGTGGCTGGATCTTGCATCCGCAAGATGATCGTCGCCCCACGTTGGGCGCCACTTGTCACCGGACAAAAGGCTTGCCGCATGACAAATGGCGCCAATCATACACTCCATTGCTTTTGGTGCCCCTAAAAAGTACCTGGTGGCGAGAAAGCTGATGTTGGTCGTGCCGCGCTGAGATGTTCGGCGGCAGCGCCCGCTGTTCGTGGCATACTGCAGTGCTCCTCTTCTTTCGGCATCGTGTGTAGAGTCGGTTGCCGGCCCAGCGACGTCCTATCGCTGGCGCGAAACTGGAGGGCGAAGACGCAAGAACGCCGGTTCTATTCTTCGGCCGTTCCTTCCGGCTGACTCCGCGTCGATGTCGTCCGAGAGAGGAGAGGAGATGAAGTGCGTCCGATGGCGTGGCGATGAAGAGTCCGTAAAATTTTCTGCCGGCCCGGCTTTTATTAACTAACCGGGATCGCTGATTGGCTCGCTGTGTCCACCGCTGGTACCGGAGAGCAGATGTTCGCATACCGCTGCCGACACAGCACATATACGATAATTAACATATATCGAGCCACACGTTGGGCACGCCAATTTATTATACAACATTACAATAATTATTGTACACAAATACATTATCATGTACTCAACGCAACTATGAAGTGTATCACACCGGCCAGGCCGCAGGATTTTTTTAATTCTCGTTGCGTCAAGTATATGTAGTTGCACAAAAGAAAAATAATTTTCAAAGAGGAGTGAGATGTTGATGACATGAAATAATTAATTAAAACCGTTACAAAATAATCATTCTATGATTTGTTAATATTAATTTGAATTATAAAAATAAAAAAATATTCTCTTTTATAATTTTACAAAACAAAAGTACAATATAAGCTTCTATGCTGTTCATGACAAAAAATAAACAACCATATAATCTTATTAGCTAAACCAAACAGACAGGTTTTATCTAAACACTTTTTATTTCAGAGTGTCTGACTTTGATTCTAATTTTAAAATAATAATAGCAACTCATTTACAAACAAAAATAATATTAAATCTCAAGCATAAAACTAATTGTTGCTATTAAAAAATATAACATATACTTCCAACATATTATTTATTTCTACTGACACGCCCAAATTTTAACATACAACAGAAGATTAGTATTTTTTAAATTTCCTTGTTAAATTAAATTATTTTCTTTAACTACCATTTAAATTTATGTACAGTGATTATATTTAGAGCTTTAAGACTTTACTGTTCATATATAAGTTCCTTTTTAAGAGTTCTTTTCACAAACAAAAAATATAATTGTTTATTCATCACCTGCGTACTGCCGACGTTACCGTACCGTGCGCGCGCGCGCGCGCGAGCGTGTGTGTGTCCTGAATCATGAGAATTTGATGATGATGATGATTATGCTGATGCTGTGTTCTCTGTCTCTACGGTTTGTTGTTTGTGATGGTCCAGAGTTCCTCCATAAGTCTTGGTGTGTGTGGTAACAATGTTCGATCGGTCAGCAGACCAGCAGCGTGACGTTGTGTGAAGATATCTTGAGTCTCTCTCTTTGAGATCGGCCCAAAATTGCTAGTGGTATTTATACTGGACGGCAATCTGACAAGTCCAGGACTGTTTTCGACCTGTTAGATATTGTCATTTCATGCAAAGCATCCTTTTAATTACAAATCACTTTCTGGTTCATTATCATGATTTCGTAAACATATTCGTACCATGAGCGATATCATTTGCATAATTTTTTTCTAGTAACTCACATATAACACATTTATTAATTACTATTTAATTACACTAGTAATTAACATTAAATTACCTAGCGTCTTTATTATTGCAAATTTCTGCAATACTTTAACATCACTATAATCGTTAAAAATTCCTTAATGTAATGGTGTTTTTATACTTGGGGTAAGTCTTTGTTCACAGATTTAAAATGAATTAATTAGTTTATTTTTATCCGGTTAAAACCTGATTACAGCCAAACCAACAATTCGTATGCATCACCCCATCGTAGCTTGCGTTAACACACACAAGCGCTGTATTCACTCGCGGGGAAGGTGTACGCTTTCTGGCAATTCTTAGCCTGCATAATATTGTTAAAAACTGTTCATCATATATTTTCTATGCTAAATATTTACAAATATACCGCCGTGGGCAAACATGCAAATATATGTATTGTTGCAATATACGTATATTGCAACAGTACAAATGTACAGGATACTGTGCATTGCACAAATTAATTAAAATATAAATAATTCATATCGTTAATAATAATAATTCAGCTTGCAATATGAATGACCAAACTTTCAGGTTGGAACAGGTGGATCACGCCAGCTGCACTGTCTGTGTGTACACACGTATGTTAGATGTGTGAGTGATACCTGTCCATTCCTGAAAAGCGTCAACCCTTAAGGAACTCTATCAATTATTTCAATTTATTTAATTTGTAAAAATTGTGTCCACAATAGCACAAAGCCAAATACACCAAAATGTGTATAAAAATAAGACGCATATGTGTATAAAAAATAGTGTAAAAAGGATAACGTGATGACGTCACGAATGACCTTGACAGCCAGTGTTGTCAGGGTGATGACGTCACGAACAGATGCTCTCTTGACCTACATAAACAGCCAGTGACAACACAGAAACAACGATGGGGTCATCATTTTAGGCGACGTCTATTGTTTCAGTGTTGAAACAATGGTTTCATTGTTTTCTTTTGTTTTCTAATACCGCCTATTGTTCCATGCTATCGAGGTCATCACCCCACTGACCGCTGTTTCAGTATCCCCCCTCAACTGTTTCAGTATCCCCCCTCAACTGTTTCAGTATTGTGCCGTACTGGGTTCGGCATTGTAGGCGATGTGTTTTTAAAACGAGCGGCTTTGACGTCACGCGCGGCCACGGTATCTCGTCGCCGTTCGGCTATGCACACTGTTGTTGTGTAACTATGATATTCAGTTGGCGCGTCCAGCTGTTTTTGTACTTTCCTGCATCGAGAGGTTTCGTGGTTAGATAGACACCTTGAATCTGTCTCATTTCTGTTTGAACCCTCAACCAGATCATCTGCTCTCGGCTGACGGCACTCATCAGTTCAGGACTTCGTCGACTTTCTCTATGGTTGGCTGAATAAAGTTCTGCTCCAGGTATGTACAAGTTAACGGATTCTAAAAGAATATTTTAACCCCAAAATATGTTTTGTCTGTGTTTCAGCTTTAATTATAAAATATACCCTGCGTGTGTGTGCGTGTATATCAGTTTTCAATTTGGGCGTTAACGCAAATTAAAGATTAACTTAATATGTAAATGTTGCGGGTCAAATTGACTTCAGTAAAGAAAATGATAATGCATCTTGCACTCAGCTGTTGTTTTGTGTCATTAATAATTATGAAATACTCAGTTAATTAATTTGAACATTCTCAACGAAATACTTAAAACGTAATTAGTAGTTGAGTGAAATAAGTCACAACTGGGGAGTTCAATACAGATTAATACGAATTAGTGGCGATGTGTGTGTAGTGCTGTTGAAGCATTAAAGTGTGTGTTAGAAATTTAATTCGGATGGCATATGTGGCGAGATCATTTCCTTATGACACCCTATACAACTCATTGCATGTCGCAGGTGCTCGAACAAGGGCGAGATGGGTGTCGGGTGTGACGACCAACTGTCCACCCTCCTGGCAGAGACGATCCTTTAGCCATCATATGCCGTCAGTCGAGATCTACCGTTCAGACACACTTATGACGCTACGCTGCCACAGGACTTCTTAGTACAACCGAGACACTACTGATCAGCCACAGTATTGCTTAAGTGCACCGGACGATCCAGGTGGGACCACTCTAATTATTTAATTCTATCTCAACGACATTGTGAATGCACGGAAGCTCCCAGAAGCTCACTCATGAAGTTTTAACCGTTAAACTTTTGCACAAACTCTCATGTTCAGTTCTGTGACTGCATGTGTGAACATTACACAATTAAACCTAATGAAATCTATTATATCTGCTTATAATGTGTAAGAAAATTACACACACACGCAATATCCGCAGTCTGCTCTAAGTGCTACCTTTTTATCCAATTAAAGCTATTCGAGAGTTAGTTATTTTGTGCTTTCATGTCATGCGGTCATGGCGGAATTCTAGTCAAGTAAAAGGGCTGTCTGATGTTTTAAGTTGTGAAACTATTTTCATGGTCACAAATTCTTATTGCTTATTATGATTAATGTGAGGGTTGATTAGTATTTCGAGTCTCTGGTTTGGTTCGGGGCACTTACATTTTCTGGTGCTAATCACCATGGCATATTAATGCTTCGTAGCTGTTATTTATCTGATTATCTTGTTAATTATATTTATATATATATATATATATATATGGTTGTCCATTCATTTATTCTAGTTGAAAAGGGTTTTATGAGGGGTTTGGTACAGAAATGAGGGATGTTGTGTATGTGCTTGTCTGTGTAATCTTTATATATTTTGTTGGGGGAATATGTTATAAATTAAAAGATCATAAATGTGCTTACTAAGTTACTAAAAGGCTAGCCTATTTGTAGTCTATACAACACTTATGGATTAGTGATTTTCTATTTTGTGAATAATATTATTGCAACCATTAACTTGAACATAATGTGGCAGGATTTATGCAATTTATGTGAATATTCACTTCACTCACATTTTATGCCATTAAGAATATTAATTGATATATATAATCCTGCAGTTAATTTTGCTCTTTGTTCAATCTATAACCTGTCATCTCATGTAAGAGTTGCATGCTTAATAAAGTATACGCTTGTTGGTTAATAGACTTTTTTCATTTGCAAGTCCTCTCATTCACCTGGGGGGACATGTCTGTAATTGTAATTAGGCCTTGCACACTTTTGCTTCCTCTAGGTTCACCACCTAGTTCTAAATATTATGTCTCTCCCCTTTACAACAAAAAATTAAAAATAAAATAAAATAAAAATTCAAAAAAAAATTTTACAAAAAAAAACTTATAAAATAAAAGGGGGGTTTCAGTATCCTCTCCCTGTTGTACGGAGGGGGTGTTGCAGGCTGTGTGTGTGTGTGTGTGTGTGTGTGTGTGTGTGTGTGTGTGTGTGTGTGTGTGTGAGTTCATATACAGAAATACAATGTTTAATCAATGTAAATAGTATAATTAAGAAAAATAATCGTAGATATTACAAACAGGGGGCATGGCAGGCTGTGTACATGTGTGTGCGTGTGTTAGGTCATATACAGAAATACAATGTTTAATCAATGTAAATAGTATAATTAAGAAACATAATCGTAGATATTACAAAAAATAATATATACAAACATAAAAAATGTAATAACAAAAAATAAATACAAAACATGACCGATATAACCTTATATTAAACCAAGAACGCTGCAGTTAACTAGCTCGGGCTCTGGACATGTCGCTCGCGAGTGTTGAGATAAGACTGAAGAGTTTAGCGAACGAACCTTGTGTATATAGACGGACAATCCCCCTCCACCCTTCTTGTTCTACTAACGAGTGTAACTATTGTACCATACTGTTGCGCAATATGATGCAACAGTTCCACTTGACCTACTTAAACAGATCGCCACAACCTCCCCCCCGGGCCATCGATGGCCTCGAATTCTCCCCGTGTTGTACGCAGAGGTCGCGGAGGGGGTACTGTAGGCGTAGTGTGTGTGTGTGTGATACTGTTGTGCAATAATATGATGCAACAGTTCTATCGATCGAATAGTGTCGTAATAAGTCACGGTGATATGGCGCAACAGCACGTGTCCTTGACTTACTTCAACAGCTTGTGCCGTGTTTTGGAAAACTCGGCTGTTTTTTTATGTCAACGAGAACGGGCAGCGTCGAATTAATAAATTAAGTATTACCGGCGACCGTCTTGTTATCTTTCGCTGTGCCGATCCGCGCGCGCTCTAGGTCTGTTGCTACTTAAAAATTTTCAGGGGTTGCAATTACCAGTTTACTCTCAGCGTTCAGCGTAGTAGCCCGTTTGTATTCGCCTGGCAGCTCCGAATTGGAATTTTACCTACTATACTTAACTATGCCTAGATAAACAACTACGCGACTCTCCGGTAAGTCTGTTTAAGATATATTACTTACTATTTAATAAAAATAAATTGTATTTTATTCAATATCAAAGCTGATGCCGGGCGATATATTTGCATTCGACTCAGCACGTGGCGTGCATTAGGTTAATTTCTGTTTGTTCATGTTTCAAATGTTAACGCTGGCTAACAGATATGGTTTTACAGTTTTTGTGCCTGTTTATTTAATTCATTATATTAAAGTGGGGCGTAAGTTAATTATTTTGTGATTTTGGTGAAATGAACGTACCTCACGAACCTGTTAAAGTTTGCTAGCTCATGTCGAAAGTGATTAAGTGCTTGACGAAAACTTATGAATAACTATTTATCTGAAATGATTTATTATGTTGAATGAATATATTGGGATATATTATATATTATAATATTTAAATATGTTATTTTTGAAGTGATTTCTTTAATTCAATGGGGTTTCAATGCATAAGTAAATTTTCTGGAGATTTTAAACTGGGCATGTCGTGAAGTGTGGGTTCAGCTGGGTGAATGGGGTATTTTGATTTATTGAACCTGTGAGTGATTACCCATATAATTGTGCAGGGTTTCCGAACTAGTCGTCAATCTGTCTCGCTCCAGCGGATGGCCGATCACCTGCCTTCCATGATGTAAATCCAATCACTTTCCGTCTAGCTGTCAGAACGAATGGACGGGCACACACGACAAGATCCTCAAACCTTATGATGTTGACCAGGTGACATTTATGCTTTTTTAAAAATGTTTGTGGCCGCTACACCTTACAGTGAAATATTTCGGAAATGCTCCAGTTTAGAACTTTGTTTGCGCACAAGTCCAACGGGACATTTGGGGTTACATATTATCTTTTCCTTTTTTACTAATGCTTACGCCTCAGTATATCTGTAAACTCAGCCAGGGTCATGCATCACCCGAATTGATGGTAGTTTTTTTTTAATGTAAATATGGGCGGCACTGACTGTCACTGAATGATATTAGCGTTAAGTATGCATGCACGGGCGCCTCGGTACATGGTTGGGGAATTTTCGTGGTCATATACATTTTTATTTAATTGGGGTTTGATTTGGTTATTAATTAAGAGTTTGGGGGAGGTGTTTAAACCTGTGGACGACACCTGTTGGTGCCTTTATCCACAGGTCCATAACATGTCACAGTTTATTGGATCCAGTCCGGGCGCATGACCGTGCCTGAGGTCAAGTGGGTCTTTATGAACACCTCAAGTATGTTTTATCACATTAAATCACTAAATTCTGCTTTATGAAATTCATTCCTACTGTTTAAAGAATTTTGTAACCACTAAACTTTGCCATAGCCAGCACAAGAATTGTTCAGTTTTCCTTTTTTTAATAATTCATAAAAATGATTCATTGATAATGTTAAAGAATGTAAAACAAATCAATACCAGTTATAAGCTATTTTTTGGGTGGTTATGTTCCACTGATCTTGCTTAAAATTTGTTTTTTTTTGGTAAGAAAATAAAAGGAATGAGAATATGCAGTTTATGCAACCAGGCATCCATGTTGACCTCGTGATGGCACATTTATCATTATTTGGGGTACGAAATTGATAATTACCTTTCATGCTTGGTACTTGTGTGCCGTTCTGACTATTTTGCCAATTTGACTTTGGCCTTTCACATACTTAGAATTTTTGGGATGTTTCAACTCTGGTTTTTGTGACCTTTTATTTGGTTTTGGGGTTTGTTAATTGGGAAGTTTTAAAATGGGCCGGGTACTTGATCTGAATAAGAGGGTGTTACGATGACAATATATATGCTGTTACCCAGGTGGACATGGTGTGTGGTATTTATATGTAAATGTGTATCTATGTTAATTATATGTTGTGTGTCATGCCTTTATGTGATTGTTAGATTGTTTATACGATGTTATACATATATATATATATCATGTTTATGGTTTATGTGGTTTACTGGAAGGGTCGATACTATGCGCCATTCTTACATTATTTAGAAGTAACTGTATGCTGCTCAGTGATATCAAGGTCAATTATTTGGCCATGCCTATGTTTAGTGTTGAATTATAACAATATTCTAAGCTATTTTTATGAAGTGAAAGCACTTGTAATCCTGATTTGATTGTATGAAGATGCAAATATGTGCATATGTATAATATTGAACTCTATTTATGAATTTGATCTATTCTATGGATTGTGTAAAATTAACTTCAATTATTCGAAGGCGCATAGATTATATACTGGGGGAATTGATTGTACAAAAAACATAACTCTAATAAATCTTGTTATTGTTGACTTAGAGCAGAGTTTCATTTGCAAGTCCCGTCATACTGGACCCAGCGCATTTTTGGCTTCTCTAGGCTCTTGCCTAGTTCTAAATCACTAGTGGCCTCTCTTTCAAAAAAAGAATTTATATTTAAAAAATAAAAAATAAAAAATAAATAAATACAAAAAAAAGGTTTTTTTTATAAAGCATAAAAAGGAAAGAGGGGTTACAAGCTCGTCACCACCTCGCGGAGGCCGCGGAGGAGGTACTGTTGGGGTAGTATGTGTGTGTGTGTGTCATACTGTTACGCAACAATATGATGGAACAGTTCTATCGATCGAATCGTGTCGTAATGTGTCACGGTGATATGGCGCAACAGTACATGTCCTTGACCTACTTCAACAGCTCGCCACCACCTCGCGGAGGCCGCGGAGGGGGTACTGTTGGGGTAGTATGTGTGTGTGTGTCATACTGTTGCGGAATAATATGATTCAACAGTTCTATCGATCGAGTCATGTCGTAATGAGTCACGTTGATATGGCGCAACAGTACGTGTCCTTGACCTACTTCAAAAGATCGCCACCACTCCCCCCCAAATCGATGGCCTCGGATCGTCTCCATTTTGTACGCGGAGGCCGCGGATGGGGGTACTCTTGGCGTGGTGTGTGTATGTGTGTGCGCGAAGTTTTTGCAAAATATTTCGCACTCGTTCATTTCGGTCTAGTTCGTGTTCGCCTATTGATTTAGCAATGCTATTGTTTCCGTATTGCCTATTGTTTTATTCGCGCCATTATCGCCATATCGCCTATTGTTTCCGTATCCCCTATTGTTTCCGTATCGCCTATTGTTTTAGCGATGCTATTGATTCAGTAGCGCCTATTGTATTAGTGTTATTGTTTCCTTATCGCCTATTGAGTGCAAACTTTTCGCAAATTATATCTTTTCCCGTTCATTTCGGACTCGGTCTGTATGTGTACAATGTATTTTTCGCTAATTAATTAAGAAAAATAATCGTAGATATTACAAAAAATAATATATACTAAAAAAAAAATTAAAAAAATTTAATAACGAAACATAAATACAAAACATGACCGATATCACCTTAAACAAAGAACGCTGCAGTCAACTGGCTTGGGCTCGACGACGTGTAGCTCGCGAGTGTTGAGATAAGATTGAAGGGTTTAGCGAACGAACCTCGTGTACATAGACGCACAATCCCCCACCACTCGTGTTCTACTAACGAGCGTAATTATTGCACCTAAATATTTTTAGCGAGGTACAGTCTCGTTGATTAGAATCGCTGTGCTGCCTACACTACAAAAGAAACACTGGAAAAGTATTCAAATTATATGAATTTATGTGCGTTGGCACGCACAAGTGTGTGTGTGTGTGTGTTTGAGAGAGAGAGAAGGAGAGAGAGAGAGAGAGAGAGAGAGAGAGAGAGAGAGAGCGAGAGAGCCTTCAGTCGCTGTACGGAAGAGAATTCTAAGGTTGTGTCAATTTTATCACATCGTACTAACAGCCGCGCGCATACGACTTTCACCAACAGAGCAAACATCTGCTCATTGCCAGTCAGGCGTAGGACACGCGGGTGGTCGGGGGGGAGAAACGTTTCAAGTGCTAGGCTGTGTGTGTGTGTGTGTGTGTGTGTGTGTGTGTGTTGCACAACATCGTGTCAACACGTATTGCACCATACTATTGCGCAATAATATGTCGCAACGGTTCTATCTATCGAATCGTGTCGTACAGAGTCTCGGTAATATGGCGCAACAGTACGTTTCCCGTAACCGGGTCAAGGATTGTGAAATATCTTGGGCCAAAAAACGAAAAAATGGTCGATTATTGGGTGATAATAAGCGTTGTTTTGTTTAAGCTTAGAACGGCTAAAAATAGCCTTATAACCTGAAATAAAGTACCATTCTCATCCCCCTCTACAAGATTCAATTGTCGAAATCTTATAACTAGATGCATACATATCGTGTCAATTACGTATAATTAAAATAACGTTATGTCATCTCGTCTCTTCCAAGCGACCCAGGAGGTGAGACGAGCGGGCTCGGGCTCCGGCTATCCTCCGTGTTCAGATCAACGTTTCCTGACGAGTTTACGCAGGCGAGTGATGTCGTATTTGAAGATCGAAAACGGAGCGCGTTGTCGTCGATTACTACGTCCAACTCGAAAAAGTCCGTAAGGTGCGAATCCATTCTTCGTGACGTAAAGAACTTTGGGTAGAATATAGACGGATCCTCGTTCCGCATGTAACGCTCGTGTGGCTTCCCTGATTAACCCTCTGCTGTACTCTTGCGGTACGGACAAGACGTACCTTTTGTGATCGTCGGGACACTCCGTCGTCGTCGTCGTCGTCGTCGTGTCGTCGTGTCGTCGATTATCGAAGCGAACGCGCCCGACTCGTGTTCGGACGTGTTGGTTGGTAGTGATAGAAGAGGGGAAAAAGAACGAGGAATGACGAGTACCAACAAACGTCTTGAATCAAATCCATAAAACCCGCTAGCACCATTTAATTTATGACCAATAATATTAACAAAGCAATAAACCGTGATTTGCGATCATAAAGCGTCTATTATGTCATTCCAAAGTACCTGGGTATTCGTCAACACTAACAGAAGATAGGTCAGAACGCCGCACAAATAAGAAGGGGGGCAATAATAACGCTTATAATGTTAGTCAATACATGTATTGTAAAAAAAACACACGCACAAATAAAAAAGTGTAACAAAATTACGTACAAACAATATTTTACAATCTTGCAATAGTGAAGTCCGCTACACGATCTCGTTGTCCGTTGTACTGTAGGTAGAGCGTGTCCGCCTGTAGACTTTGTAGTTCCTCGTCCATAAACAGTTTCGCGTATCGTTTCGGCCGGTAGACCTTGAGTAATCCCGCGCCGTCTCGTTCCGCAACAGGCGAATCGGATACTTCGTCCTCGTTTGTAGGTCCTGACATCGTACGTACTCATAAACTCATGACCAGGAACTTGGGTAGGATGATCGTCGGCGCGTATCTGCTGCCGGTCATTACCTACGCCTGCCCGGTCTGGGGTTACCTCGCCGCAATGCATAAAACGACGTTGCAGAGCGTCCTCGACAGGGGTCTTCGGCTAGCGGCCAAAGTCCCCCGTCGCTTTTCATCTCGCCTTCTAAGGAGAGGACTTGGCGTCCGCTCCTTAGACGACACATTCAGGCGGCTTGCACGCAAATTTTATGCACGTGCGGCGAGGTTCCCAGGCAATCCTCTAGTGACTGGGCTGGGAAGGTACCGTATACGTCCAGGTGATTCGTGGAAACGCCCTCGGTGTATACTGCGCTAGTGTAGGCTAGCACAACAGCCGAGAATCGGCCTGCTATAGAGCACACGCCCTACTTGGGCAGAGCCACGAGGCAGGAGCTCCAGAAGGCAGCTCGGAACTCAGATACCGAGCGGTTCGTCTCTGCGACGCACAACCGCAAAGCCCAGAGCGAAAAAAAAAGACGGCATTGGCATTTTTCTTCACAAGCTAGTCGTCTGCGTTCTGCATTTTGTCTATATCACATAACCAGCAACAACAATACAGATTGAAATAATTAAAGTAAATTTTGGAAACTAACCATTGAGAAGACGAATGATCTCACCTGAGTGCATCGAGAGTTAATAGTGACTTTAAACAAGCAGTGCGTGTATCTGAACGAGACAGAATCATAACCTAAAAAGGCGACAACCTATCTGGTTAGTAAGAAGAAGGTTATTCTCGTTCCAAGTGCGATTTAAGTAAAGTGAAGTAACGATCACTATAATCCGATCGTTAATGTGTTTATAAATTAATCGATTCGATTAAAAACCAGGTAGTACAGTGATAAAATTTATTTGTTTACATTTTCATCAGTTAATCGTAGAACCTAACACACTTTGTACTGACGCAAAAACAATAAGACTATTAGTAGATAACATTGTACCAATTTATTTAGAGGGATTAACACATCCCGAAGTAAGAGTATATGTATTAAATTTTTTATAACTAAAATCAGTTTGAGTTTGAACAAACGAACTTCTCGTTATTCAATTGAAATGTATTAAAGGTGTCTAACCTAAATTATGATATCATATTAGTGCGTTTTTGAAGGAAAATAACGTTCTATTCTGCATCTTCAAAGAAACCACCCTTGAGGTATTTAATCAAATAAGATAAATATTTTGTTAATAAGAATAAGAGTTTTCATTGTACTCAAAACTGAGCTAGGCCAGTAATTAAACCGGACGACTTGTGATCCGTAATTTATTATTTTTGAATGTATTTGTCAAATTATTCAATAGGTAATAATAAAAACAAGTATTAGACAGCATCAACCTTTGTTATTAATTATTTTAATAAATAATCAACAATCAGTAGTGTGCCGAGTCACGCTGAATCGGCGAAATTTCAGTTATTTACAATTGGAGAGTTCTGTAATTGACGATCATAAACAGAGCTGATATCTAGCGGTGAGTCCGCGCGAAAAGTCGGAATAGTCCGCTTGACGTTATTGGCAGTACGGAATTAAAGCAGTAATTATTGCTGCGCCCTACCAGTGGATAGGAAAACTACTAGTTTAGACAACGGCAGTTGGGGGTCGGTACCTGCCTATGAAAACCTTCCGGTGCTGCTCCCTGGCGTTAATTGCGGTACGCAAACGGAGTTGGTGCCGAATTATCTGAGTTTTGTCTGACAACATGCCTAGTGGTTGACGGTCGCCATCTTTCTCCGGTAGAAGAGAAGAAAATCTCCACATTAGCTGTTCTTCTAATTATGAATAGATAATTTCTCTTCACGGCTGCGGTAAGTCTCTCAAATTAACTTATATTAATTAACAACAATATTTCGTTGGAGGATACTGTTTTTTTAGTAAGCCTGAGCAAGGATCTGTCCATCACCTGTTGAATCGGGCATTGTGCAATACGCAATGTGTTGCTAAAGTTTTTAAAACCTAATAAAACTATATTGATTCAAGTGTCAGAATCTCGCCACTAAAAAACAAAGTACATTGACCACAAAATAATTAAGTTTAAAAGAGATTTAACACCGATGTAACGAGATTGTGTTGCGCACTTAACCTGTTGCACAATGCGTAGTTAGTTTAAGTGATATAAAGTTTTGCTACAATGACAGTAAAGCTTTATATATATAATTGGCAACTTACTCAGGCACGTTAAAAGTAAATAAGGTTCTATTCATTTTATTTTCAGTAGTAAAAAACTAGGAAATTGAAACCACGTGGTAACTACCTATTCACTATTCAAGGCGGGCAAGTACATATACATATATGGCAAAACCTTAAAGCTAACAAAAAATATTTTCAACTTGGGATATAGGGCCTTTAAAATTTTTCTAAGTTCTATTTGAACCTAACATTGTGGGAGTTCCACAATGTTTCCTAAGTTTGCAAGCCCCGTCACACCCACAGGACCCTCATCGTAACCGCGCTCTGCTACCAAATGTAACCCCACTTTATCTTGAGCAGTTAAAAAAAAAAATATTTTTTTTATTGAGAAAATTTTTGAGAATTTTTTTTTTTTTTTTTTTTTTGTAAAGAGGGGCCACAAGTTAATTAAAACTAGGCTAAGGCCTACAGAAGCCAAAAATGCGCTGGATCCAGTGAGACGGGACTTGCAATGAAAACTCAAGAATTAAATAATTAACAAATCCCTTTTTATTATTCTATCTCATAACAATTTAATAATAAATAAATACAACAGTGATCTATAATTCCCCTTTAAATAGTAAATAAATAAGTATACTCTCTCAACAAGGCCACCTGAAAAATATTTATTGAAACTAAGAAAATAATTTGCTATGTCACTCTATCAATGAATTGAAATTTAAAATAATAATTAACCTTGAAATAAAGCTCCCATTAAACTATTTAATAAAATATAAAATTTATTTTATATGTTCCTTTTAGAATGCTGTATATAAATTAATGAAGATAAATAATTTCATTCCTAGTTACTATTAATAATTACAGTTAATATTTAATTTGTTGAGTAATTATTTTTATTATTAATAGTAACTAGGAATGAAATCATTTATCTTCATTAATTTATATACAGCATTCTAAAAGGAACATATAAAATAAATTTTATATTTTATTAAATAGTTTAATGGGAGCTTTATTTCAAGGTTAATTATTACTTTAAATTTCAATTCATTGATAGAGTGACATAGCAAATTATTTTCTTAGTTTCAATAAATATTTTTCAGGTGGCCTTGTTGAGAGAGTATACTTATTTATTTACTATTTAAAGGAGAATTATAGATCACTGTTGTATTTATTTATTATTAAATTGTTATGAGATAGAATAATAAAAAGGGATTTGTTAATTATTTAATTCTTGAGTTTTCATTGCAAGTCCCGTCTCACTGGATCCAGCGCATTTTTGGCTTCTGTAGGCCTTAGCCTAGTTTTAATTAACTTGTGGCCCCTCTTTACAAAAAAAAAAAAAAAAAAAAAAAAAAATTCTCAAAAATTTTCTCAATAAAAAAAATATTTTTTTTTTTAACTGCTCAAGATAAAGTGGGGTTACATTTGGTAGCAGAGCGCGGTTACGATGAGGGTCCTGTGGGTGTGACGGGGCTTGCAAACTTAGGAAACATTGTGGAACTCCCACAATGTTAGGTTCAAATAGAACTTAGAAAAATTTTAAAGGCCCTATATCCCAAGTTGAAAATATTTTTTGTTAGCTTTAAGGTTTTGCCATATATGTATATGTACTTGCCCGCCTTGAATAGTGAATAGGTAGTTACCACGTGGTTTCAATTTCCTAGTTTTTTACTACTGAAAATAAAATGAATAGAACCTTATTTACTTTTAACGTGCCTGAGTAAGTTGCCAATTATATATATAAAGCTTTACTGTCATTGTAGCAAAACTTTATATCACTTAAACTAACTACGCATTGTGCAACAGGTTAAGTGCGCAACACAATCTCGTTACATCGGTGTTAAATCTCTTTTAAACTTAATTATTTTGTGGTCAATGTACTTTGTTTTTTAGTGGCGAGATTCTGACACTTGAATCAATATAGTTTTATTAGGTTTTAAAAACTTTAGCAACACATTGCGTATTGCACAATGCCCGATTCAACAGGTGATGGACAGATCCTTGCTCAGGCTTACTAAAAAAACAGTATCCTCCAACGAAATATTGTTGTTAATTAATATAAGGTAATTTGAGAGACTTACCGCAGCCGTGAAGAGAAATTATCTATTCATAATTAGAAGAACAGCTAATGTGGAGATTTTCTTCTCTTCTACCGGAGAAAGATGGCGACCGTCAACCACTAGGCATGTTGTCAGACAAAACTCAGATAATTCGGCACCAACTCCGTTTGCGTACCGCAATTAACGCCAGGGAGCAGCACCGGAAGGTTTTCATAGGCAGGTACCGACCCCCAACTGCCGTTGTCTAAACTAGTAGTTTTCCTATCCACTGGTAGGGCGCAGCAATAATTACTGCTTTAATTCCGTACTGCCAATAACGTCAAGCGGACTATTCCGACTTTTCGCGCGGACTCACCGCTAGATATCAACTCTGTTTATGATCGTCAATTACAGAACTCTCCAATTGTAAATAACTGAAATTTCGCCGATTCAGCGTGACTCGGCACACTACTGATTGTTGATTATTTATTAAAATAATTAATAACAAAGGTTGATGCTGTCTAATACTTGTTTTTATTATTACCTATTGAATTAGGTTGACAAATACATTCAAAAATAATAAATTACGGATCACAAGTCGTCCGGTTTAATTACTGGCCTAGCTCAGTTTTGAGTACAATGAAAACTCTTATTCTTATTAACAAAATATTTATCTTATTTGATTAAATACCTCAAGGGTGGTTTCTTTGAAGATGCAGAATAGAACGTTATTTTCCTTCAAAAACGCACTAATATGATATCATAATTTAGGTTAGACACCTTTAATACATTTCAATTGAATAACGAGAAGTTCGTTTGTTCAAACTCAAACTGATTTTAGTTATAAAAAATTTAATACATATACTCTTACTTCGGGATGTGTTAATCCCTCTAAATAAATTGGTACAATGTTATCTACTAATAGTCTTATTGTTTTTGCGTCAGTACAAAGTGTGTTAGGTTCTACGATTAACTGATGAAAATGTAAACAAATAAATTTTATCACTGTACTACCTGGTTTTTAATCGAATCGATTAATTTATAAACACATTAACGATCGGATTATAGTGATCGTTACTTCACTTTACTTAAATCGCACTTGGAACGAGAATAACCTTCTTCTTACTAACCAGATAGGTTGTCGCCTTTTTAGGTTATGATTCTGTCTCGTTCAGATACACGCACTACTTGTTTAAAGTCACTATTAACTCTCGATGCACTCAGGTGAGATCATTCGTCTTCTCAATGGTTAATTTCCAAAATTTACTTTAATTATTTCAATCTGTATTGTTGTTGCTGGTTATGTGATATAGACAAAATGCAGAACGCAGACGACTAGCTTGTGAAGAAAAATGCCAATGCCGTCTTTTTTTTTCGCTCTGGGCTTTGCGGTTGTGCGTCGCAGAGACGAACCGCTCGGTATCTGAGTTCCGAGCTGCCTTCTGGAGCTCCTGCCTCGTGGCTCTGCCCAAGTAGGGCGTGTGCTCTATAGCAGGCCGATTCTCGGCTGTTGTGCTAGCCTACACTAGCGCAGTATACACCGAGGGCGTTTCCACGAATCACCTGGACGTATACGGTACCTTCCCAGCCCAGTCACTAGAGGATTGCCTGGGAACCTCGCCGCACGTGCATAAAATTTGCGTGCAAGCCGCCTGAATGTGTCGTCTAAGGAGCGGACGCCAAGTCCTCTCCTTAGAAGGCGAGATGAAAAGCGACGGGGGACTTTGGCCGCTAGCCGAAGACCCCTGTCGAGGACGCTCTGCAACGTCGTTTTATGCATTGCGGCGAGGTAACCCCAGACCGGGCAGGCGTAGGTAATGACCGGCAGCAGATACGCGCCGACGATCATCCTACCCAAGTTCCTGGTCATGGCTGAGCTGATCAGGAGTGGAAACAGTGCGCACAGGCGAGTGGATGCTCGCTTAAGAACTGTCTGTGCGTGCGTAATTTCCAAAATTTACTTTAATTATTTCAATCTGTACTGTTGTTGCTGGTTATGTGATATAGACAAAATGCAGAACGCAGACGACTAGCTTGTGAAGAAAAATGCCAATGCCGTCTTTTTCGCGCGTCGTCGGTTATATAGGATTCTCTCGATCGTTGCTAGGGTTCATTTTCCCTAAGTAAACTCGTTCGTGATTGGTACAAAATTATGTCATGATGACCGTAATGTTATTAATAAACATTATCGAGACGTATTTTGTAATCGTTATCGTTGTTGTTATTATTACATGAACTTCTTCAAATCTTGCCAAAAAAATGATGCTAACGTTAATTACTTGACTATTACAATTCAATTTTGGATGCTATTACTATCAAATTATAGCTTATTTTCTTATCTTTAGTTTGACGTGGCTTGAGGCCAGTTTAAACATAGTTTTCATTAACAATTCATTAATTTACTGTCCTAAGACATTGTTTACTATTGTCGTCTGCTAACAGTGCAAATTCGACTATTTACCTTTCTTTAATATTTGATTAATTACATTTGTTTTCTCTTTCGAACATTATAAAATGATTAAAATTAAATACATTATTAAATCTAAATGCTGCCTACAGCTAAACAATATAAATTCTTGGTCTAATTAAGTTGACACATTAATTTGAATTTTCCTAATTCATTAATTACATTTTGATATGTCCTCATTTCTAAAGCGTATAATACTGGTCAAGTGGTGGTAGTTTACACCTTATTCGTTATAGTTATACTTCTATTAGTTTATGCTAATTAGGGGTTCTATTTTCCTATCGTTTCATTGACATAAACTTGGTTATACAGGGTCTGGGTATAATTCTATTACAAGGTTTATTCCCTGATTACTATTATCTTTACATACATATTATTTACTTAGGAAGTCACCTACATACATATAATGCTTCCATTTATAATTACTCTTAATTTATACTACTCCACATTTGTTGTTTATTCTATCCTTTACAATTTTGTGGCTACATCTAGCATAGTACATGGCATTTGTTATTTCTATATAATGGTTCTATTTATATCAGCCAATATGCTGTTATGTATTACCATGTTATTAAGGTCAGTGGTTCATTTGTTTATTCTGTATGATTCTACTCATCAATGTTTTTATCTGGCTTACTTGACAGCTTATTTGTGAATCTTTGCTTGTCCATTTGTCATAGTCAGTCAGTTTATTGAAGTTGTAGTTTCATGTAGTGGATTCATCACTGCTTCTTGGGATCCCTCCTCTTCTTTTCTTCTTGGCTAGTTCATTCTCTTCTCTGTTACATTCATTTTATTTACTCATTTACGACTCTATTGGTATATTTCACCCTTCTGGTGTTCATTATGGTTATGGAACATTTTGTGATGTTACAATATATCGGCACATATCTTCCAAGTCAGTTTTCTTGGCCTGTTTAATTGGAAGGCACTCCCCATACAAGTTGCGAAATCGCGCTACTTTAACTGGTGGAAGGTTTCTCCTGCCCCTTCCCTGAGTTTTCTTAGCAGTCCTGTGTGTTTCCCAAGGCTGAAGCACATTGTGTGAAGTTCTGCCGCGTAATGTTGTAGGGTCATCAGAAGCTATTTAATATGTTCAGTAATCTTATTGTTAATACATTGTATCTGCTTACTTGCTCACGCGCAATCAGCCCACGCATTTACGTCATTCGTCGCAGTACTGCACGCGTCGCCAGCTGTTGCGATCAGTTTAGTTGAGACTCAACCTTTCATCTGTGCACTGCACTCTTCCTTTTTTGCTAGCCGCGGCAATGTAAATTTATTAATGCAACTTCTCATACAATTGTTTCTCTCTTTATACATTTATGTATCTTGGCAATTTACGCCACACGTATTTGTATTTTGGCTATGTACGCCGAACGTAATTGCGTATGCCTGCGCTTCTTCATGATATTGCAATAAACGATACTTAACTCAGATCATACAATCCACTTATTTGTTCAAAAAAAAAACTATTCTGACTCCTACACCAGCATCATTTAGTTTGCCATACCAACTGTAGAAATTTTCGAGAGCGTTAAGCAATCAACATGTGGTCCTCCGAACCCGGATATTATTTTAGCCTTACGGGCAACATTTTTGATCCACAAGCGACCGCCATTCTTTGTCCACAAGCGACAACATTTTCGGCCCGCAAGCGACCGCACTTTTGCCCAGCGACAGCATTTTCGTCCACAGCGGCATCATGTGGTCCTCCGGGCCGCGGATATGATTCATTTTTATGGACGTACAATCCACACGCAATGTATTTCACGGATGTGACTCATTTCATGAACAATTCGTTTCATGGATCAGTTTATTAAGCAGGCCTATCAGCATTTTTTCTTCATGATTTAATTCAGCAACTCCTTAATTATCACTACAATTGGAGCTCGTATTGCACGACTTGGGGACGTCATATTTCGCTAACCGGAGTATTTGAAGCATCAGTACAGCAATTGAGCACCATCAGCACGTGGCATTCAGCATGTGGGAAAATCCAGAGCAGCCTATCTAGACAGGATTCGACCGCATCGGACATCACCTGACAGGCAGCGACCGTATCTGCATCATCAATTCATGGGTACCTGACAGGACCACCAAGGTTTCGACAAGCTTTCATGCCTTCTAGAACATGCCGATAAGTACCATGTCAAGTGACTATAAACTCATGTCTCATATTAGTTTTCAATTTGCATGATTTGCATATTTTTTCAATGTCATTAAGGTAAAGGAAGCAGTATTAAAAATAGTAATATAATTTTTTTAATCAGTTTCATTTGAATATGAACTTATAATTTTTGCGAACTCAACAAGCATTTTTTAATTGAAAGTCATACCTTTCAAATAGCATTCATATCATTAGTGATTATACTGCTATATTGTTTGTACTGCCTAGATCAGTATTTATTACCATATAGAACTAGTTTAAGATGTGTTAAGTAAGGGTTACCGTGTCATTGCGTGACTTTATAATTTGGATTTCCTGCCTGGTCTTGCTCATCGCTTTGCATTCACTTGGCTTCTTTCGTATTATCATTTAAATTTTTTCTCCTACCCAATCATGACGGATATGAAGGCGCTGATCAAGAAACGTGGCACGATCAAGGCCTCTATATCTCGCATAAATACATACGCAGACAATTTCGATCACGATACGCATGACCATCATCCACTAAAAATAAATCTTCGCCACCTTATGGAGCTATCAGCTAAATATGATGAAATTCAAACACAAATTGAGTCTGAGGACTCCGACTTTACATCCACGAACGAAAGGGTTCAGACCGAAGATGATTTATGCAGCATAGAATGCAAGCTGCAAAATTTAATAGACCATGCCGAGGAGATGAGCAGGAAGGCAGCAAGTCAATCCGAAGTAGTCACATTCAGCACGCCTCCCATTCAGTTGCAACCGATTAAGCTACCCTGTTTCGCAGGTGATATAATTGAATGGCAACATTTTTACAATATGTTTTGGAGTTAGTTCATGTCCGAACGGACCTGACTGGCATCCAAAAACTGCATTACTTGCACTTATCATTAAGGGATGAGGCGCTGAACGTCATAAAATCGCTCCCTATCACGCACGAAAATTACACGGTGGCCATTGACTTGTTAAAGGCCCGGTATGACAGTAAATTGATTGTTACCACGTACCATGCGGCTAATGTCTTGGGCATGAGGCACATGCAACGGGAGTCCGTGCTCAGCATTTATAAATTTATAGATAAGCTCACCGCTAATATAAATGCGCTGAACTCATTTAACCTATCAGTAAACACATTTGAACTCATTTTTGTACATTTTCTCGCCCAAAAGTTTGACGAGCGTACGTGCAGATTGTGGAAGGAAACTTTAGATGAAAAACAGCTTCCGATTTACGATAATTTTATTAGATTTTTAAATGCAAGACGTCAGCTGTTGCAAAACGTAAATGCCCCGACTGGTTCGTCTGGTGGCAGACAGGTTAGCGATAATGCTTCTTATCGCAAAGCAA
The DNA here is from genome assembly GCA_034769895.1 of Magicicada septendecula. Classification (NCBI taxonomy): domain Eukaryota; kingdom Metazoa; phylum Arthropoda; class Insecta; order Hemiptera; family Cicadidae; genus Magicicada; species Magicicada septendecula. The sequence continues at coordinate 171,351,483 of CM068375.1, forward strand.
CTAAACGCGCGGAGTTCACTGGGTCACTAATACACACTCAAACAAACAATAAATTTTCTCAGCTGTGTCGTGGTAATTACAAATTGCTCGAATGCCCACAATTCATAGCGTTACAACCTACGCAACGTAGATAGGTTTTAATAAGTAACAAACTCTGCCTGAATTGCACACGTTCGGGCCATGAAAGCTCGTGTTGCCCTTCTAAATTTTCCTGCAAAGCATGCTCGAAAAGGCATCACACCATGATCCACGCTTCAATAAATAACTCGACCAACAGGAACAATAAGCAATGCTCCCTCAAGCTACAAACTAACAAATCGATTTTATTGTCCACCGCCGTATGCATCACCACCGATCATGCCGGTAACAAGCGCCCGGTAAGAATCCTGCTGGATTCAGGGTCGCAGGCGAATTTTTGTACAATGGGTTTCGCCCGCCGCATGGGCTTAAAGCTAAACAAATCCGAGCTACCTATCACGGGTATAAATAACTCACTATGTCAAGCCAATTTCAGCACACGGGTGCGCCTAAACTCACGCTATAAGGATTTCACTTTAAATGTCCACTGCGCTGTTCTGCCCAGGATCACAAATAACCTCCCAACAGAATCCTTTGACATGGCATCGTTGAAAATTCCGAAAGGGATATTTTTAGCTGACCCGCAACTTAATCATTCGTCACAAATTAACATATTACTCGGGGCACAGTATTTTTTGCAGTTGATTGAGCCGACTAAATTTGTTCGTAGTCCGCACTTTCCGATAATCCAGGAAACAAAGCTAGGGTTTATACTTGCCGGGAATTTACCCTTCAACGTAGACATGACTAAGCCGGTCTCTTCGTTCATAGCACGCGACGACAATAATGCTATCTCGTCGCAATTGAAAACCTTTTGGCAGTTGGAGGATGTTTCGTGCCGTACTCCCTCAGCTCAGGACACGGATTGTGAAAATCATTTCCTTGCAAACACCTATCGTAACGATAGTGGTAGGTTTGTTGTGTCGCTGCCTCGCAGTACAGAGTGCCTCGGTGATTCTCTTCCCGGAGCGGTTCGTAGGTTTCAAACCCTTGAACTCCAGTTTAGGCAAAACCAGTCTTTGCACAAGGAGTATACTAGTTTTATGCAAGAATATTTAAATCTTGGCCATATGTCTCCGCTCGATTCATATGATTTATCAATTAACAAGTCAAACATTTTTTATTTACCTCACCATGCTGTCTTTAAGACTACTAGCACAACCACCAAACTTCGCGCTGTTTTTGACGGTTCGACAAAAACGTCCAACGATTTGTCGTTAAACGACACCCTTATGGTTGGCCCTACGATCCAGCAGGATCTTTTCGCCATTATGGCCAGATTTAGAACCCATCGTTACGCTTTCATTGCTGACATCGAGGAAATGTATCGCCAAATTTTAGTATCCCCGAGGGATTCTAACTTACAAAGAATTGTTTGGCGTGGCGCTCCCCACAAGGAACTCAAACACTATGCTCTGAGAACAGTCACATACGGGACTGCCAGCGCATCATTTCTAGCCACTAGATGTTTAAAACAAATCGCCCAGGAAAATAGTACTCAATACCTCCTGCCTGCTCGGTCATTGCTAACGATTTTTACGTCGACGATCTCCTTACCGGTTCCGATAGCTCACACATCCTAACCCAACTCAACACTGATATTTCTGAGTTGTTAAGCCGTTACGGCTTCACTCTTCACAAATGGTCTTCTAATGACCGGAATATAACATCCTCACATACCAACTCGTCCCTGGACTTCAACAAGGACCAAACCGTCCGCACTTTAGGTATTCAGTGGGACGTTCATGCTGACAGCTTTGTATACAATATCCAAAGAAATTTTAAAATTGATGTATTCAACAAAAGAAAGGTATTATCGGTCATCGCTGGAATCTACGACCCATTGGGTCTGATTGGGCCTATTACGTTTTGGTGCAAGCACTTTATGCAAACGCTTTGGTCTTCGGGTACAAACTGGGACGACCCGCTTTCTGACTCATTATCAGTTAAATGGGCCGAGCTTTACGCTCAATTGATTTCAGACACTCATTTTAGGATCCCGAGAGCTATAAAAGATTCATGTAATTCGTCAATCATTTCCTTTCAATTACACGGGTTTGCCGACGCATCAGTAAAAGGTTACGCATGCTGTATTTATGTGCGCACGGTATATTCCGACAACAGTATTTCATCTCACTTATTGTATTCTAAATCAAGAGTCGCCCCTTTAAACCAGATATCGTTACCTCGCCTTGAACTTTGCGCCTGTTTATTATTAGCGCAGCTGGCTTATAAGGTTGTCCACGCTGTGACCTACAATTTCAGCGAGCTGTATTTTTATTCTGATTCCACGATTGCCCTACACTGGATTCACCAACAGCCGTCGAGGTGGAAGGTATTTGTAGCCAACCGCGTTTCGGAGATTCAGCAGCTCTCTATCAGGGGCAATTGGTATCATGTCGCGTCTCATGATAATCCCGCGGCTGTTTACCCCGTTTGTTACACGGCCACCAGCAATGGTGGCATGGTCCTTACTGGTTATTAAAGGAGCCTTCAACGTGGCCCATCCGTCCTTTTGATTCCAATTCCTCCTACGCTTATCCGGATTTGGACAAGGTACAACGTAAACAGGCTCTACTCGCTCTGGCTACTGCTTCGTCCTCTTCGAGCTACGTTGAAGATTACTCTTCTCTCTCCAGGCTTCTCCGCGTCTTTGCTTATTGCCTGCGTTTCATTCGGAACGCTAAGTCTCCCGCTTCTAATAGAAACACTTCCTTTTTGACTGCGCAAGAGCTACACAGCGCGCTTTTGGTTTTTATATGCCAAGCCCAGTTTTCGCATTTCAATATCGAAATTAAAGAACTCCAGGCACATCGGCCTGTACCTACTAATAGTAAAACCTCTTCACTCAATCCATTTATGGACAACACTGGTATACAACGTGTAGGCGGACGCCTTCAACAGTCTCAGTTAAACTACAATAATAAGCACCAAATCATACTTCACCCTCAGGCTCACCTTACTAGACTAATTATCAAATATGAACATATTCGACTACTCCACGCTGGAGTACAACTAACGCAGTGTTATCTGCGCCAAAGGTATTGGATTATAAACGATAAATCTTACATACGCTCAGTGATTCACAAATGTATCACTTGTTTTCGATTTCGCGCAACTGGTTCAAGCCAACTTTTAGGTCAATTACCTGCTCCCATGGTCACTCCCTCCAAGCCATTTTCACAATGCGCCGTCGACTACACCGGTCCTATGTTTCTACGACAGGGCGGGCAGCGGTCCAAATCTTTTACAAAGGCTTATATTTCTCTTTTCATTTGCATCTCCACCAAGGCAATTCACCTTGAATTGGTTTCAGATTTGTCTGCAGACGCCTTTTTGGCTGCCTTGAAATGTTTCATATCCCGCAGGGGCATCCCCGCACAAATATTTTCCGATAACGGTACCAATTTCCGTCGTGCTGGCACTACATTACACGAACTGTACTCTTCCTCAGTTTATTCAAGGGAGCGGCAATTTCAGCGATGTTCGGTATGAAACGCCTATAAAAATTTATCATACCGACGAATCTCGCTATGCCCTTCTCACCCCTAGGCGGAGGAAAGTCACGGATGCCCTGTGTCCTCTCTGGGTCTACCGTCACGCCCTTGTGTGAAATTAAATGGCCCAAGAAAGAAATACTCTCTTGGGCGAAACGAACCTTTTCGGGATTGACAGTGAGGCCAGCCTCTCTTAAGCGACCCAACACCTCTCTTAAATGCCGCAGATGATCTTCGAAAGTCTCGCTATATACCAAAAGATCGTCGAGATAATTATAGACGAAACGGAATTTCACGTCGTGAAAGACAGTGTCGAGAAGGCGAGTAAGTGTCTGGGCCCCCACAGCCAAACCCATGGGAACCCTTGTGTACTGGTACAAATTCCAGGGTACACAAAAAGCCGTATATGGTTTACTTTCTTTGGCAAGAGGTATCTGATGATAGGCCGCGTTCAAATCGATAATGGTATAAAATCTGGCCCCACTGAACCAATCTGAGGCCGAATGTAAATCCGGGAGGGGAACAGAATCCACCTCGATATTGGCGTTCAACTTCCGGTAATCAATAACCATTCTTTGTTTGCCACCAGGCTTTGGCACTAAAAATGCTGGACTGGCATAGCTGGAATGAGAAGGTTCAATCACCCCTTGGTCCAACAATTCTTGAACCTTCTCTCGCAGAATGGTCATCTTTGGAGGAGCAAACTTGTAAGGGTGTGACCTCACTATTTTCGAATCTGTAAGTCTGATTTTGTATTCCAGCAGGTGTGTGAGTCCCAAAGTAGGAGTTAACACCTCGGGAAATTCCTCACACAAATGATCTAAGGCCGTCTGCTGGGATGGAGTGAGATGATCTCGTGCAGAATCGGGACAAGCTACTTCTTGGATACCCGGCTTAGCGCCCTGGTACCCAAGGAACGGAATTAAAACCTCCCGATTAAATTTAAAAAAACATTGGTGCGCTTGGATGTCCAGCACGAGACCACTTTTTGCGATGAAATCGGCACCAATGATACAATCCACTCCCAGAGCAGGAGAAACCAGAAAAGACCACACCCAAGAAAACCCATCGATTTTGATCTTAAAGGAAGTAACCCGGGAGATAGGCAATATTTCCCGGGATGCCGTGCAGCATATTGCAGATGACTGTTCTGACCTTTTAATTAAACCCTGTCGTTCAAGGTCCGCATGTACCCGAGATGAAATGATGGATCGGGCAGAACCGGAGTCAACTAAGGCTCTAAGCTGACCCCCTTTTACCTCGAGCGACAGAAAGGGGCATACAGAAAGTTGTTGCGAGGTAGCTGACTGGACCTTGATGTTAGAAGATTGGGCTTTTAACGACTGCCTGGAGGTCGGCGGAAGTTGAACAGAATTGAAGCGGGGGGAAGACATCCTCCGAAATATCTTTCCCTGTCTACCTAGTTTTTTGGCGCTGGTCTAGACATAGGTGGTGCTGGTCGCGCGCGCCCTTGCGTACAATTTCTCGCCACGTGTCCCGGGCGGTTACAATTGTAACGAATCACGGAATTTGAATTCGTTTGCTGACGATTTCGAGCTGGCTGGGCCTATCGGGGGAAGGTAGGCTCTCTGGTCCCTTCCGATGTCTGAGGTCTTGGTTCGGCTCGTCTACTGTCTCCGCTCGCATGGTCGGTCATCTGCATGGCCTCCGTCATAACACAGAGTCGCTCCAGGTCGGCAAACCACTGCGGCCGCTGGGCAAAAACTAATCGCAGACGGTCGTCGGCAGAGACACCGTCGAGAATGTGTTGTACTACCTCTTCCTCCGACATGCCCATTCCCAGAATACGAGCTACCTCGCGCATTCGCAGCACGTACTGGGCCAACGTTTCGCCCCGTGCCTGGACTCGATAAAAATGACGATGGCGCAATTGCTCCATCAATCTACTTGGGATGAATGCCCTCAGCACCACCCGGTGGAACTCATCCACACCTTCTTTGCGTCGCATCACCTCCGCCACCCTGTCAGCCATGGTACCGCGACAGTAGGGGAAGATGAGTTCGAGCACCGTTCGCTCCAGCATACCCGGGTAGTCTTTCAACTCAAAGACTATTTTAAAAAAAGGTATTAGTTTGTCTGCCTCCAGTCCATCTACGACTGGAAGTTGTTGTATTATATGAGCAAGTGGGTTGGGCAGTTTGTTGTACGTTGCCGCCCCCGAACCAGTTTGTACGGGTTCTACATCTCTGTAGGAAGAAGTGTTCACAGCTGAGACCACGGACTCCTCAACAACCGGAAGCGGGGTGGATGCTCTTACTGGTTGTGACCCTTGGAGGGTCGAGGTAATCTCTTGTATCGTGTCTGGTATATTATATGGCGGCTCACTGACTTGTGCTTGTAAATTCCAATGGGCTTGCCCGCGTGGGTGTGCCGAGTCACGCTGAATCGGCGAAATTTCAGTTATTTACAATTGGAGAGTTCTGTAATTGACGATCATAAACAGAGCTGATATCTAGCGGTGAGTCCGCGCGAAAAGTCGGAATAGTCCGCTTGACGTTATTGGCAGTACGGAATTAAAGCAGTAATTAGTGCTGCGCCCTACCAGTGGATAGGAAAACTACTAGTTTAGACAACGGCAGTTGGGGGTCGGTACCTGCCTATGAAAACCTTCCGGTGCTGCTCCCTGGCGTTAATTGCGGTACGCAAACGGAGTTGGTGCCGAATTATCTGAGTTTTGTCTGACAACATGCCTAGTGGTTGACGGTCGCCATCTTTCTCCGGTAGAAGAGAAGAAAATCTCCACATTAGCTGTTCTTCTAATTATGAATAGATAATTTCTCTTCACGGCTGCGGTAAGTCTCTCAAATTACCTTATATTAATTAACAACAATATTTCGTTGGAGGATACTGTTTTTTTAGTAAGCCTGAGCAAGCATCTGTCCATCACCTGTTGAATCGGGCATTGTGCAATACGCAATGTGTTGCTAAAGTTTTTAAAACCTAATAAAACTATATTGATTCAAGTGTCAGAATCTCGCCACTAAAAAACAAAGTACATTGACCACAAAATAATTAAGTTTAAAAGAGATTTAACACCGATGTAACGAGATTGTGTTGCGCACTTAACCTATTGCACAATGCGTAGTTAGTTTAAGTTTTGCTACAATGACAGTAAAGCTTTATATATATAATTGGCAACTTACTCAGGCACGTTAAAAGTAAATAAGGTTCTATTCATTTATTTTCAGTAGTAAAAAACTAGGAAATTGAAACCACGTGGTAACTACCTATTCACTCTAAGTATAAAGTTATGAGATGTTACAAAGCCAAAATTGATTGTTAAATTGTGAACAAGGTAACTCACATTAGGTGACGTTAATGTTATAAAGAATAACCGTTGTAAAGATTTTTAAATAAGGCATGTTAGCCATATAAATTTTACCAAGTTTAATTATAGATCAATAACTATGTTGACTTTATATATGTATTTTGGAGGGTGTCCAAACAGTGGGGGCATTTGTGTGTGGTCTCTGACTAAAAATATAATGTGTAAGCAGGGTCCGCCGAAGTAGACGAGAAACAAGTCCTGCTACATAGCTGAACGATGACCACCATAAGCTCCTCGCTACCGGAGGATTTTGGACCACCACACTAACACCTAATAATGTCGGCCACAAGTTTGTCACTCCAAAAAAACCCTTCATGGACCCCAAATCAGGTGACAAATAACCAATTATATTTACACATAGAGTCAACACTGCATCATAACCGTGACCAGTTATACATAACCATCAGCTTCTACATTTCAAGTTTTTAAACATTCATTTGGATCCCCAATTGATGGGACAGTTTAGTGTGTACACTGAGTAAAAAAAATTAATTGTAAAATTTCAGTATAATTATAGTAGATTGTCAGTTCAGAGACTGATATGGTTACAAGACAGCATCCAACATAGATTTCCACTCATTTCATTATAGGGGTTTCTCTACAGATTTTAAGTCAGTTTGTGCTATTAGTAATTTCTCATGTTCAATTCACTACGTATAAAAATATATATATATTCTCTTATTTTAAAAATCAGTTTTTTTTATTTGTATAAAAATTACTGGGGAGGTAGGTGAATTTTCAACTAGTTTCAACCAGAAGCTATGCATGTCGAAACACCTTTCAACTTGTTTGTCGAGACAAGTTTGTTGAGACACGTTTGTTGAGACAAGCCGAAAGTTGAATGAACATGTCCGTCTCTGACCCAAGTGTATTTTTTTATAAGGTGCTAATATTGTGCAATTTTTCTCTTTTCATTAATTGGCCCTATTTTAGTATATATAAATTCTTTATACTAATTATGATAACTGGGGGGCGTTCTTTATTTTAAACAATTTTTATTTCTCACTGTAATTAGGTACTTAGGCACTTACGCACTTAAACACTTAGGCACATAATTTTGAATTATTAGGTCCTGGGGACAATTGTATGCTATACATTATCGTACTCCTGATGTGTAGTCAACCCACACCATGAGGGTAATTAATAAATGTAAATTTCTAATCCTAACTGGGATTATTATAAAAAGAAAAGTAAGAATTTATATACACCAGAAGGGTAATATAAAAAGGGCGTGGCAAGAGACCTTTATGTATTTTATGTATACTATTGTATAATGTATTTTTGTCTTGTGGAACATGTTATGTGTGTATATTTCTGTGTACATTTTGGAGGTTATAAATATTATGCATTTACTGTACTTTTGGTGGGAACTTGGGATATAGGGATTTATTATTCAATGTCTTTTTACAACAGAAAGTTAACACATGTAGTCATGTGGGTATATCCTTTTCATTTCTTTTAAGGGAGGTATTCTATCTCAATAATCGTTGCTGATCATTTCTTTAAGGAAATTATTTATTTTATTTAACCTTATAACAAGTATAGGAATTGTCACCTTTAAAATTTATTTAATTTGTTGAGTAATTATTTTTATTATTAATAGTAACTAGGAATGAAATCATTTATCTTCATTAATTTATATACAGCATTCTAAAAGGAACATATAAAATAAATTTTATATTTTATTAAATAGTTTAATGGGAGCTTTATTTCAAGGTTAATTATTATTTTAAATTTCAATTCATTGATAGAGTGACATAGCAAATTATTTTCTTAGTTTCAATAAATATTTTTCAGGTGGCCTTGTTGAGAGAGTATACTTATTTATTTACTATTTAAAGGGGAATTATAGATCACTGTTGTATTTATTTATTATTAAATTGTTATGAGAAAGAATAATAAAAAGGGATTTGTTAATTATTTAATTCTTGAGTTTTCATTGCAAGTCCCGTCTCACTGGATCCAGCGCATTTTTGGCTTCTCTACGCCTTAGCCTAGTTTTAATTAACTTGTGGCCCCTCTTTACAAAAAAAAAAAAAAAAAAAAAAAAATTCTCAAAAATTTTCTCAATAAAAAAAATATTTTTTTTTTAACTGCTCAAGATAAAGTGGGGTTACAGTAGTGCAAGCACTGAGGTGCATTTAACAGTGGATTATCAAGTAAACTATTTAAATTAATCTCAATTTAAATGACTGAGCACTGATAGAATCATTAAAGGTCAATACTCTCAATTATTAAATCAGAAGTTTATTTTTATGGGACATTTCTGTGGAGAAAACCCATATGGCACCCAAGTAATATTTAAAGTGTTGTAAAAAACTTCACAGTAATACTATACTGGTCAACCAAGAACTTGACAGTTTATTAATTAACTGTGAACCTCTGAACATCCAGTACTTCAAAACAGGTACGTGAAGTGTAATTTATATTAATAAACTTTGTCCAGACAATACTTTGACTTACACAGACGACAATTTTAACAGAAGAGGATTTCGACTTCAAGAGATCTACGCATCAGTTACATTCATCGACGGATCGACAAGTTAACAGTTACACATAATAAACTAAACATTAATGAAACGACGAAAGTGTAAGTAAACCGATTTATCTACATTGGATTCCACAATAGGTTGAATTGAATTAGATAAATCAATAAACCAAATCGCTAATAATAACAACAAACTTTATCAATTGTTAATAATAATTACTGCAAAAGTAGAGGCCCAATTAAATTAAATATAAACCGTAAAAACTCGGTTATATAATAGAGTGGCGCCCAATGTGGGGCTCGAAGTAGACAAGACGGACACACGATCTGAAAGATAATAGAGTGGCGACCAACGAGTGCGGCTTTAAAAAATAAACAGAAATAGTATATTTTAATTGAACTATAGTAAATTAGCCCGGCAAGTACAGTAGAACGACCATGCCTAAACCATAGGTACCAGATCGACATTCCGACCAAGAGAAAATCGAGGAGCCGACACCGAAGTGAACATGGAGGTACAGGAAATACCACCAACAACTGAAATGATAGTTACAACAGATAATGCTCAAGAAAACCAACCAGAAGTAAACCAAACCGAAACACTCGCACAAACAGGGGACGCAAACTTCCTGGAAATCTTGAGAGCGATAAAGGAAATAAATCAAAAAACAGAAGAAACATTAAAAAATAATGAGAAATTAAATAAAAATATCGAGTCATTGAACGAGAAATTAAATAAAAAATTTGACGATAATAATAAGAATATCGAGCCATTGAAGGAAGATTTAAATAACAAATTAGACGACAACAGCCAGAAAATGGACGACATCAGCAAGAAGAAGGAGGAGAATAACGAGAGAATAAACTCGAAAATGGACGGAGAAATAACGATAGTCAGGAGAGAGATCACGGAAGTACACGAAAGGTGCGAACAATACAACCAGGAGTTGCAGCAAACTAGAGAAGAGGTTGATGGACGTATCAACGGCCTAGAAGAAATTAACGAAGTCCGAATAGAATCGCTGAAGAAGATGAATCAGGATTAAATAAAACGGGTAAGGACCGACGTAGGAGAGAGATGTGAAGAAATAGACACATCAGTGAACAACATACGAAAACTGACTGTCAATAACAAGGAAAAAATTGAAGAGTTACCCCAACAAGAGATAATGCAAATACGAAAGGAACTCGAAACCATCCGTAACTGACCAACACAGGGTCAATACCTACAAACCGTGGACAATCGAGATAATATCAATGTTAAGAACTATAAAAAGAACCCAATCAAGTTTCTGGAAAGGGTAGAAGAAAATTTGACCAGAATTCGAGAAAATAAATGGACCGTAATCCGCAGTTTAATAGACGAGTATTTTATAGAAATACATGACAACTGGTGGACGGCAACCCGCCACGAAATTCAAAGTTACGATGAATTTAAGACGTTATTCAGGGCCAAATACTGGTCAGAGTCCACTCAAAATATAGTGCGAGACGACATATGTCACGGTAAGTACGACGAAAGTCGAGGGACAACGCCAACCTCTTACTTCCTTGGTAAGGTATGCTTGGCCAGAAACCTCGAACCACGAATACCGGAGGAGTGCCTGGTCACAAAATTAGCGTATCACTACGAGGAGGGAGTAGCACGATTGCGACAATGGGGACAGATAAAGACTATCCAAGCCATGGCGGCACTACTCGAAGACAATGAACACGAGGGTTATGGTTATTACAAAAGAAGTCGTAAGAGGAACGACTATTACAAAGATAAAAATAACAATCACGGTAGTAACAACAACCCCAATTTCCGGAACTACCGGAATAATTATAATAACTATAACAACAATGCGAACAACAACGGCGAAAATAATTACCGACCAAACAATCAGGGTAACAATTATGCTGGCAACAATAACAATAACATAAGACGACCTCAATATAACAATAATAACCCCAACCGACAACAGAACCAAGGTGGAAATAACCAACCCCAACCATACAGAAGGGTTAATTACATACAAGCCAATAATGATGAGGGGAGAAGGAGATATTACCCGAGACGCCGAAGCTTTAATGGGCATGATGATGAAGAGTACCAGCACGAAAACAGGAGAAATTCAAGGGGCAGACAACGAAGGAGCGAACATTTATTGTATTTATTGTATTGAAGGCGACAGCCGAAATAACGATTATCGATCCCAAGTACATTTCATGCCAACCAATGACCAAATTAACCATGTGGGACGGCCCGAAATGGACGAGAGAAATCAAGCAAACACGCCGGACAGACGTGAGGAAGAGAATGAACTCTCTTTAAATGCACCGCGGCAGTGAGAAACCAACTAGACCCCTCGCTGAACCATTCTATTGGGTACAATTACAGACAGAACTTAGATAAAACGATAACGATAATACGAAGTCATTATTTGAAGAACATCAGACAAGAACTACTTGAAGAAGAAGAAATTGACCACGACCAATGTAACAATGAAATAGCATATGTGACTGCCGAAATAAACGGGGTGATCACCACATTGATGATTGACACGGGTGCGAATGTACCTTTAATTGATAGCACCGAGATCAACCGAATACAGGAAGAATGTAAATCAGTAATACCAACCCTACCGATTAACAACATAATATTAGTGGGAGCGACTGGACGACAAAATAAAACTGTCAAAAAACAGGTCAATTTAGAAGTGACCAGTCATGGAGTCAAGATCCCAATGATATTTTTGGTAGCTAATGGATTACCCTTTTGAAGTTTAATTGGCTGTGATATCTTGAGGAAATACTCAGCAATTATTGACATGAGCAGAGCAAGAATAACTCTGATTACAAGCAATTTGGAATGGACGGCTGAGATCATTGGAAGAAAGGAAGCCCCTCAAGACCGCACCATTTTCCACATAAGGGATTTGCTAAGTCCTAGAAATCAGACACCTACGGAAGAAATTGAGTATCAACCAAACAATAACATTTTGTGGAACGAAAAAAATCAAAGAAATCCGTCAATTTAAGTCAACAAAGAGAGACAACTCACCAAACCCAGACCAAATTGAAATGTTGATCAACATATACAACAGATACCGGCATGTATTCTCGGACATCCCGGGTAAGGTCAAGAATTACCAATGTGTATTAAAATTTAAAGAACCTGTAAATTTTAATCGGAAGTCCTACCTTATTGCTTATTCTTTAAAGGAAGCAGTCAGGACCGAAATTAACCAACTATTAAAAGATGACATCATTGAGTGCAGTCAGTCACCTTATACCAGCCCTATAGTAGCTATCAAGAAGAAGAACGGGAAAGTAAGACTTTGCCTGGATGCTAGGGAGATTAATAAAAATCTAATTAATGACAGGACATCTCCTGGGGAAATCGAGGAGATTTTAAAGAAGTTTCATGGCACACAGTTTATTAGTTCATGGGACACCCTCTGCGGATACTGGCAGGTGGAATTACACCCCCACAGCCGAAAATACGTGGCCTTTATTTTCGAAGGGCGCAACTACCATTTTAAACAATTGCCCTTCGGATTAGTGAACTCTGTAGCGATATTTATTCAATGTATGGACCAGGTATTAGGTCAAGAAGCGCTCCAGTTCACTACCATTTATGTAGACGATCTACTCATAACGTCTACCAATTGGAAAGATCACTGTAGTAGAATAAACCATGTGTTAAATAAGCTGTCAGAAAACATCACGTTGAATCTCGAGAAATCACAACTTATAGCTAAGGAAGTACAATTTTTAGGTTTCCATTTAACAGAACATGGAATAACCCCCTCTAGAGAAAAGATAGAATCAATACAACAATTCCCCACCCCAAGAAACAAAAAACAGTTACAGTCTTTTTTAGGCCTGTGCAACTATTATCATAAATTCCAAAGTAACCAATCAGAATTAACCACAAAATTATCACCACAATTATCTTCAAAAGACAAATGGACATGGGGACCAACTCAAGACACAGTATTTCAACAGATTAAAAACAAATTCCTGGAGACAGTAATGCTGCATCACCCAGATTTCAATAAGCCTTTCTACTTAAATTGTGACGCAAGTGACATCAGTTTAGGGTCTACACTGTACCAAGAGGACGAAGATGGGAACCACCTGGTTATAAGCTTCGCCAGTAGAACACTGAACAAGTGCGAGCGAAATTACAATGTGACAGAAAAAGAGCTGTTAAGTGTTGTATTTGCCTGCGAAAAATTCCGGACCTATATTTTAGGATATTCAATAACTGTACGGACAGACCACAAGTCCATATCATTCCTGAAGAACTGTAAATTAAGCCACGGTCGATTGACAAGATGGACCCTAGTCTTACAAGAATATAACATCACTTGGGAGTACATTCCAGGCAAGAAGAATATAGCAGCAGACGTATTATCACGTATAAATATAACCAATCAAACCTATGAAGGAGAGAAGGAAATGATTGCAAATGTCTATCACATCATTAAGGGTCAATCGGACTTAGAAGAAATAATCAAAGTGTAACCTCTCTATGCTTTTAGTATTGATTTTGTCTCCTTTTCTTTTTGAAAGAGAGGTTACAAGTTATTTAGAACTAGGCGAGAGCCTAGAAAAGCTAAAATTGGGCTGGGTCCAGTATGATGGGACTTGCAAATGAAACACTGAACTTAAGATAACAACAATTTATTGTTCTTGGCCAGTACAACATATGAGCTTCTAAAGGCCAGATAATTAAGTCTTTTGATCGTTAAATATAATTTCATTAATACGTGCCTTGCCCAAAAGTTGAACAAGGAATAATAACTATTAACAGCACTAAGTATTGAATAATTATTAATAGTTGAACCATCATTGACTAACAAATCATGGGATGTTACATAAATAACAAATTGTAGTTATAGAATAATACAATAAAAAAATTGGCACATAGTTTCGACCTGCAAGTAATCACTTTTTATATCAAGACATAAATATACAGAAATATACACAGGCATAATCAACATGACAAGTAACAATTATACAAAACAACACACACATATAATTAACATCAACAACGTTTATATTTAAATAACCCATCACATGTTCACCCTGGTCATCAGCGCATATAATAATCTTGTTCAACACCCATAACCCCCTTACTGTTTAAGTAATAGGTGACTAAAACCCCCTTCCCAAAACTTCAATTAAAATATCCCAGGAGTGGAGCAGACATGCCCCCAAGTTTTAACAAGATAAGTGTTAACTGAATGTTCTCTGTAAGCCATGCGGCCCGCGCACAAATCCCATGCCGATATTTAATAATCAATTAAATCCCATCAATTACTATAATGAAAAGTAGCATCACAAGGTCAACATGGATGTCCGGTTGCCTAACTGCATTTTATGTTTCTTTTTTACCTTCAAAACAAAATATAGAAAAATAGTGGGACTTGACCACCATGAGTATTCATAACTGACATTGATCAATCTTGTGTAGTCTTATGGTTAACTAATTGTTATAGGGAGCAATTACAATTATGGTTACAAAATTTGCTATGGTAAAATACAATCTGTGACAATGGTAAATTTTAAAGTGTGCAAATTATCTAAACAGTAGAACAGACTTTGTAATACAGAATATAAGTCATAAGAGTATTAAGTCAGCTCACAGTGTTACAAAACTTGACTACCGGCAGGGTCAGGCATTGGACGGGATCTAGCAAGATCTGACATAGACAGGCTTGCAGTGGACGTCTCCAACGGGAGTCGACCACGGTTTAAAACCACCCCCAGATCATGAATGAATAATAAAATACGTGTCCACATGGAGCAACATCGTTAACATAACCATCCCAACATGCTTACAACAGAAATAGAATGAGATACAACTCTATCTACCGAACTCCCCTCGACCCGGGCGGTGCGTGACCCCGGCCGAGTTTTCACTCTCAGAACGAGATATACATGATAGTAATTGAGGAGGCGTAAGCCTTACAAAATACAATTAAAATATTCCACCCATTGTCCGTAAATAACTGTCCACACTGGAACGTTTCATGAAAGTCTCACCGAGTACTTCGGCCACAAGGTTTAGGTTAAAAAAAGGTTAAATGTCACCTGGTTTGAAGGGTGCATGTTGAGGGCTCAGTAGTGGGTGTCCAGTCCATACTTCCGGCTGACACAGCTGACGAAGGTTTTAAAGTTACATCGTCGGAGGCAGTTGTTCGGCCATCCGTCCAGAGCGGGGCAGATTCCCGGCTACCTCGGAAACCCTGCACAATTATATCTGGGATTACTCATAGGTTCATGAAACACACACACTACCACATTTACCCACTGACATAGCATGGACTGTCCGGTTTATAAACTCGAAAAAATTGCCTAAGTCAAGAATCCCATTGAATGTGGTAAATCACTTCAAAAATAACTTCATTAAATATGTTACTATAGAATATGTCTAAATATAGTCACTCCATAATGATGATAATTTTAATTAACCTTTATGCAAAAGTTTTCATGACGCACTTACAGGAATTGGCAACTTTTAACAAGTTCGTGACATATACAGATATCAGAAAATTACTGACTTACGCCCCATCTTAGTTTAGTTAATTTAGTAGAAGCATTACTGGATTAATATAAAACATAATTATATCCTTAACGTTACAATCAATTAACCAGGGTTGAGACAAAGCATACATAAAACAAATTATAACCTGAAACTCGCCATGCGCTAAAGGATTCACTGCAATGTATATCTCAACGCATCCACTTTAATATTAAATAAAACCAATTTGTTTTTATAAATAATTAAAATACATATTTTAATGGACTTACCGGAGGTCACGTAGCTTTCTACTTATTCATAGAAGAAGCTGGGAGACGAAAACTGTTCAATCTACTTTGCCAGCCGGGGACTAGAATGTGAAGCGCTGATAGCTAAAGTCGTACTGAATAAACCAGCTGTTGAAAACCCGTACGTGCATAGATAGGGCGCGCGCGAGGCGAGCGGGCAAGGGGCAGCAGCATGACAAAGTCCAACTGAACGTCCCAAAGGACAACTTCTTTCGCGTCGACAAATACGTAATTTCTTTAATAAAGCACAATATAGATATCGGAAGATCGCCGCGTTTTCCAAAACGCGGCACACCCCCACCCCAAAAGGGCAACCCGGTTGCCTTACCTTCAAACTCGGGAAAGTACCCTGCAGTGTACTCCCATCAAACAAAAAAACTCCGGTGGACATCGTGGGTGAGTTGGCCAGGCAGACTCGCTCCCAGGAGAACCACCATCCCCCATGCGACCCTCTCTGCCACGCCAACCCCACGGGACCGCCCCAACACGTCACCCTCTCCGGTGACCACCAATTACTCCCACCGGTCCCACTCACATATTCGTCATACGACCAAACAAGGTATCTCCCACCTTGATATGTGAGTGACCGTACTACTCCCGTCTGTCTCTCGGACCGACCAGCCACCTGCACCCACAAGGCATCTCCAACCTTGCCATATGGCTGGCCCCCTTCCCTACACAAGGGCGGACGGCCCCGCTTAGCCAGACAGAGAGGACCGCACCTAGGGCACACGAATATTAATCCAATCTCAACTCAACAAATACACCATAACTCGAGGGGGTTTTACTTCTCTACAGCACCGTCTACACAACTTTCTCTCGCAACAAAAAATAACACCAGGAAAACCGGGGAATGCGGCATGGCTCGGACCCTATAATGAACAACACCAACCTCAACAACTATTAACAATCAGCAACAGCACACCATCACTCCATCTAACCTTTAACACAGGGGAAACTGACGATCTCGAGGACCACACGCTAAGTCTCTCTCTAACTCCGTTTGATAGGGTTTTTTTTTTTTTTTTTTTTTTTTTTTTTTTACTAAGGGGAGTGGTAGGATAATTGGGAAGATGAAATGGGGCAAGGATCATTAAAGGCCAATAGCTAGGACTGAGGGCAAGGACCTGGCTACCTCCGGAAATAAGGAAGAATGGAGGAAACCAAGGCTCGCGTGGGCAGGGGCGCAACCCTGAAATAGATGAACACCACTGGGAATGTGGGGAACATCTACCCGCTACCCGTCAACCTCTGCTTCTTACCTTTCTATGCCGCACTTTAGGTATTCGCTCCTTTCGGACACCACTCTCTAAGAAATTATCTCGTGTTGAGCTGTACTGACTGGTTTCTTCGGGATCAGAATCAAAGCAACTTACCTCACTACTTTCACTCCGCTTTGGATTATGCTCATCGTCTAACTCCTCTGCTACAATTTCTTCCTTTTCTACAACTTCCCCTTCTTCATCCACATAATCCAAATCAGCTTCCTGACACTGCACCTCCTCAGCCTCTTCCCGTTGCTCCTCTGATCCATCTTCTTCACCACACGCATCGCCAGCTCCTTCACGAACTTCTTGACTAACCTCTTCTCTGATCTCATTTTCATCAACACGTTCATCACCAACGTCATCGCCATCACTTCCACTACCACCATCTGAACACTGCACATCTACGTCCTCCGCTAGTTGCTCACCTGGTCCACCTGAAACTTCCTCCCGTTCCTCGGAATCCTCAACACTACTTACAGAAGGCGTCTGCACATCTTCACACCCTACTTCACTCTCACTCCCTAACGCTACAACGCTGCCACCCAATTTCTCCTCAACTTCTACCTCATCTACTTCTACCACACTTGCAGCATGGACATCCCCTTGTCCATCCGCAACCTCAGAAACACTTGCAGCCTGAACATCTCCGGGTCCATCCGCAAACTCAGACTCTTCAGTCTTTCTAACACCCACAACTATACTTCCCTGTGCAGCATCTGTAGACCGCTCTTCTGCCTCTTCCTTCGATTCCTCTCCTTCACCACTCTCAGCAACTACCACCTCCTCGACATTTTCCACCCTGGAATCCAGCTGTCCAGGTTTATGTGCAATTACTAAATTAATTTCTACTGGCGATGGTAAAGCGACACTCTCAAGTGACTTCTCACATCCCTGCGTAGACGATGATGATGTCACAGGATCTGCATCCCTCACGAACCGAGATGTAAATACCGGAACAAATTCTGCGGCCTCTGGATTCAACCATGACGTCCTCTTTGAGTCCGGTAATTCAGTATTAACTGACGCACTCTTATCCTCTTGTATTGTTCCCACAAAGTCATTCCGCTCTTCTACTTCTGCTTCCTTTTCTTCATCTACTACTCTCTTGGGCACTTGTACTTCCTCTGGAACCTTTAAAGTTTCCTTTTTCTCCGAATAGGGATAACGCCTTGGTACAGGCTCCCTACTTGCCGCTATCTGTTCCCTAACATAATCTCTTTTTCCCCTGTTAATTTCATGTTTCTTTGTTTTCTGTGCTGTAGCTGTTGTTACTGTTTTCTCACGTGCCACCCCCTTGCAGCCTCCATTACTTCCGGAATATTCAGTTTTTCTGACTGTCTCTTGGGTTCTCCTCCAACCACCATGTTTGTCTTCTTTGGCTCTTCCTAATGAACCACTGGAGTATTGGACATCTTTAGCAGCTCTTCCCCAGGACTCGTCATTCGCCTGGACAGTCCTGGCATGCGCACACCACCGGTCCAGGTCCGCAAAAGAACGTGGAGGCTCTGCAAAATCCAGCCGGGATCTCTCTTGGGGAGTCAGACCCTCCCGTATTACCTGTATGACTTCCGTCTCTGGCAACCCCAACCTTAATATACGGGCAGCTTTCCTTACATCGTGCACGAAGTTCCCCAATGCCTCTCCGTAGGCCTGTGGGCGATAGAATAACTTAAACTTCAACTGGTCTTGTCGTCGACGGGATATGAAGAAGTCCAACACCTCCGCATGGAAAGCATCAACACTGTCACCCCGACGCAGAGTGCGGGTGACCAGCTCAGCCAACGTACTCCGGCAATACGGGTATATAAGATACAAGACCTCCCCATCGGACACCCCTGGGAAATCAGCCACCTGCAGGACCAGGTCCAAGAAAACCAACAGCTGCTCCTCATCAAATCCATCCACCACCGGAAATTTCTGGAGAACGCCTGTAAGAGGGTGGGGCAACTCCTGATAGCATACCGCCGCCAGAATTGCACAATGCAAAACAAACAATCATAAAACAAATTCCCACTAAACACCTAACACAAACACAACCTACAAAAACATTTTAACAAGAATCGGAAAAACTCAAGTACTGTCCTTCCTTTGAGTAGACCCCCGGGTTCTCTAGCGCTGCGGAAACCTGCCCCGCTCCAGAACTAACTCTCCGTCAGTCGCCAGACTCAAGAAGA
Source organism: Magicicada septendecula (assembly GCA_034769895.1). Taxonomy (NCBI): domain Eukaryota; kingdom Metazoa; phylum Arthropoda; class Insecta; order Hemiptera; family Cicadidae; genus Magicicada; species Magicicada septendecula. The sequence goes on from CM068375.1 coordinate 171,371,162, forward strand.
AACAACATCAGACACTAACACCAACATACAATCCACACCACCTAACACTAACCACAATATACAACATTTCGACTACAACATTGTCACCATTACAATCGGACGACACCGACTTCGAGTCGGGCCATACCGCATCCCACTAACCGCACGCGCAATTACTTTCAAAAATTAAAAACGGGAACCCATCCCCACGCGATCTCCGGCAATGTCCAATTTCAAAACAACAACCCAACTACAACACGTGCCCATGGCGGCCTCAGATTTACAATTCGAAACATTCAAAACATTTAACAATAATTCATAAAAAAAATATATATATACTTCTACATTTCATGTTAACTATTAAGTGCCATTTTATTTGCCAGACTATCTCCAAGTTTGCAAGCCCCATCACACCAACGGACCCAAGGGTTCAGGCCTAGAATGAACCACGCTCTGCTACCATTTGCGGATACTGGCAGGTGGAATTACACCCCCACAGCCGAAAATACGTGGCCTTTATTTTCGAAGGGCGCAACTACCATTTTAAACAATTGCCCTTCGGATTAGTGAACTCTGTAGCGATATTTATTCAATGTATGGACCAGGTATTAGGTCAAGAAGCGCTCCAGTTCACTACCATTTATGTAGACGATCTACTCATAACGTCTACCAATTGGAAAGATCACTGTAGTAGAATAAACCATGTGTTAAATAAGCTGTCAGAAAACATCACGTTGAATCTCGAGAAATCACAACTTATAGCTAAGGAAGTACAATTTTTAGGTTTCCATTTAACAGAACATGGAATAACCCCCTCTAGAGAAAAGATAGAATCAATACAACAATTCCCCACCCCAAGAAACAAAAAACAGTTACAGTCTTTTTTAGGCCTGTGCAACTATTATCATAAATTCCAAAGTAACCAATCAGAATTAACCACAAAATTATCACCACAATTATCTTCAAAAGACAAATGGACATGGGGACCAACTCAAGACACAGTATTTCAACAGATTAAAAACAAATTCCTGGAGACAGTAATGCTGCATCACCCAGATTTCAATAAGCCTTTCTACTTAAATTGTGACGCAAGTGACATCAGTTTAGGGTCTACACTGTACCAAGAGGACGAAGATGGGAACCACCTGGTTATAAGCTTCGCCAGTAGAACACTGAACAAGTGCGAGCGAAATTACAATGTGACAGAAAAAGAGCTGTTAAGTGTTGTATTTGCCTGCGAAAAATTCCGGACCTATATTTTAGGATATTCAATAACTGTACGGACAGACCACAAGTCCATATCATTCCTGAAGAACTGTAAATTAAGCCACGGTCGATTGACAAGATGGACCCTAGTCTTACAAGAATATAACATCAATTGGGAGTACATTCCAGGCAAGAAGAATATAGCAGCAGACGTATTATCACGTATAAATATAACCAATCAAACCTATGAAGGAGAGAAGGAAATGATTGCAAATGTCTATCACATCATTAAGGGTCAATCGGACTTAGAAGAAATAATCAAAGTGTAACCTCTCTATGCTTTTAGTATTGATTTTGTCTCCTTTTCTTTTTGAAAGAGAGGTTACAAGTTATTTAGAACTAGGCGAGAGCCTAGAAAAGCTAAAATTGGGCTGGGTCCAGTATGATGGGACTTGCAAATGAAACACTGAACTTAAGATAACAACAATTTATTGTTCTTGGCCAGTACAACATATGAGCTTCTAAAGGCCAGATAATTAAGTCTTTTGATCGTTAAATATAATTTCATTAATACGTGCCTTGCCCAAAAGTTGAACAAGGAATAATAACTATTAACAGCACTAAGTATTGAATAATTATTAATAGTTGAACCATCATTGACTAACAAATCATGGGATGTTACATAAATAACAAATTGTAGTTATAGAATAATACAATAAAAAAATTGGCACATAGTTTCGACCTGCAAGTAATCACTTTTTATATCAAGACATAAATATACAGAAATATACACAGGCATAATCAACATGACAAGTAACAATTATACAAAACAACACACACATATAATTAACATCAACAACGTTTATATTTAAATAACCCATCACATGTTCACCCTGGTCATCAGCGCATATAATAATCTTGTTCAACACCCATAACCCCCTTACTGTTTAAGTAATAGGTGACTAAAACCCCCTTCCCAAAACTTCAATTAAAATATCCCAGGAGTGGAGCAGACATGCCCCCAAGTTTTAACAAGATAAGTGTTAACTGAATGTTCTCTGTAAGCCATGCGGCCCGCGCACAAATCCCATGCCGATATTTAATAATCAATTAAATCCCATCAATTACTATAATGAAAAGTAGCATCACAAGGTCAACATGGATGTCCGGTTGCCTAACTGCATTTTATGTTTCTTTTTTACCTTCAAAACAAAATATAGAAAAATAGTGGGACTTGACCACCATGAGTATTCATAACTGACATTGATCAATCTTGTGTAGTCTTATGGTTAACTAATTGTTATAGGGAGCAATTACAATTATGGTTACAAAATTTGCTATGGTAAAATACAATCTGTGACAATGGTAAATTTTAAAGTGTGCAAATTATCTAAACAGTAGAACAGACTTTGTAATACAGAATATAAGTCATAAGAGTATTAAGTCAGCTCACAGTGTTACAAAACTTGACTACCGGCAGGGTCAGGCATTGGACGGGATCTAGCAAGATCTGACATAGACAGGCTTGCAGTGGACGTCTCCAACGGGAGTCGACCACGGTTTAAAACCACCCCCAGATCATGAATGAATAATAAAATACGTGTCCACATGGAGCAACATCGTTAACATAACCATCCCAACATGCTTACAACAGAAATAGAATGAGATACAACTCTATCTACCGAACTCCCCTCGACCCGGGCGGTGCGTGACCCCGGCCGAGTTTTCACTCTCAGAACGAGATATACATGATAGTAATTGAGGAGGCGTAAGCCTTACAAAATACAATTAAAATATTCCACCCATTGTCCGTAAATAACTGTCCACACTGGAACGTTTCATGAAAGTCTCACCGAGTACTTCGGCCACAAGGTTTAGGTTAAAAAAAGGTTAAATGTCACCTGGTTTGAAGGGTGCATGTTGAGGGCTCAGTAGTGGGTGTCCAGTCCATACTTCCGGCTGACACAGCTGACGAAGGTTTTAAAGTTACATCGTCGGAGGCAGTTGTTCGGCCATCCGTCCAGAGCGGGGCAGATTCCCGGCTACCTCGGAAACCCTGCACAATTATATCTGGGATTACTCATAGGTTCATGAAACACACACACTACCACATTTACCCACTGACATAGCATGGACTGTCCGGTTTATAAACTCGAAAAAATTGCCTAAGTCAAGAATCCCATTGAATGTGGTAAATCACTTCAAAAATAACTTCATTAAATATGTTACTATAGAATATGTCTAAATATAGTCACTCCATAATGATGATAATTTTAATTAACCTTTATGCAAAAGTTTTCATGACGCACTTACAGGAATTGGCAACTTTTAACAAGTTCGTGACATATACAGATATCAGAAAATTACTGACTTACGCCCCATCTTAGTTTAGTTAATTTAGTAGAAGCATTACTGGATTAATATAAAACATAATTATATCCTTAACGTTACAATCAATTAACCAGGGTTGAGACAAAGCATACATAAAACAAATTATAACCTGAAACTCGCCATGCGCTAAAGGATTCACTGCAATGTATATCTCAACGCATCCACTTTAATATTAAATAAAACCAATTTGTTTTTATAAATAATTAAAATACATATTTTAATGGACTTACCGGAGGTCACGTAGCTTTCTACTTATTCATAGAAGAAGCTGGGAGACGAAAACTGTTCAATCTACTTTGCCAGCCGGGGACTAGAATGTGAAGCGCTGATAGCTAAAGTCGTACTGAATAAACCAGCTGTTGAAAACCCGTACGTGCATAGATAGGGCGCGCGCGAGGCGAGCGGGCAAGGGGCAGCAGCATGACAAAGTCCAACTGAACGTCCCAAAGGACAACTTCTTTCGCGTCGACAAATACGTAATTTCTTTAATAAAGCACAATATAGATATCGGAAGATCGCCGCGTTTTCCAAAACGCGGCACAAAAGAAATCGAACAACACCAGAAGCAAGACAGCAAGTTAATGCAAATACACCAGACATTAAGTGCATAGGACAATAGAATAATACCTTACTATTGTATACACCACAATCTTTTGTTCATCAAAACAAGTTACCACAATAATACTTGGAAATTGGTAATACTACGGACGCTAGAAAAAGAAATCATCACAGATTACCACATACGTTATGGACACATGGGAGCACTTAAATTGGTAAGAGCACTGGAAGAACACCTGTACATTAAAGACCGAAACAGAAGAGTACGTAATTATGTCAGGAATTGCCACATATGTCAATCAGTAAAGTGCAACAACGAAGGGAAAGATGGAATAATGATACCTATAACTTCCTCAAACAAACTGGAAAAAGTTTTCGTAGACATCTGCGGTCCATTCCCCAGAAGTGGAGGTAGACATCAGTATAAATTCCTCATAATAATTTTCGACCATTACATGAAATTCACAAAATTATACCCAATAAATCGTGCAACCACAAATAAGATACTCACTATTATCATACAAAACTATATACCTGAAGTGGGAAGTCCGAAAACTGTCATAACGGATCATGGTACCCAGTTCAAGGGTAGGAGGTGGAAGGACACACTGCTGGATCATGGGGTAAAAACCTATAAAACCTCAGTATACCATCCTAGCAGTAACCCGGCAGAAAGAGTATTAAGAGAAGTTGGGAGAATCCTCAGGACATACTGTTCCAACCAACTACGAAAGTGGAGTGAGTACATACTATAAAAAATCGAGAATTGCCCAGTACAATGGAGGGTATCATGAAAAAACTACTATTACTATATACAGGTCCGTATACCATCACAAAAAACAATCAGAACAACACATATGAAATTTCTGACCCAGTGAGTAAGAAAATCAAAGGTACATTCAACCAAGCATCATTGAAGAGATATTATGAATGATGAGAATTATCAATTATGTAATATTACATAATATCTAACAATATCAAAGTATACAATGCTCCGTGCAGATATAAATAAAATGACTCAAACGAAATGTAATTGACCCATAATTAGCCCAATAGCATGGTGAAAGTGTGAAAACCCCAGATAATCCAAGGAAACTAAACAACCGAAGTGTTACAACCTAGTGTATAAACAATGTTAAAAATGAATTATGGTAAAAGTAAAGAAGAATAGAAGACTACGACATAAAGTGATGAAGAATTTAAGAGTTAACGGCATAATTATATAGTGATGAAGATAAGTGTGTAATTAAAAACATTGAATAATCACAAAAACAACTTGCAACCTAGTATTGATGAATAGCAGCAAAGCTGATAATAATATAACAAATATGTCAAGTTATAACTAATAATGACCTGTAAAAAGAAATATGTTAAATGAATTAATAAAGCATTAGCAGTGATAATATAATGGAACCTCTAATCCCTTGAGTATTCTAATGAATATAATGTCTTATATTCAAATATGAATAATATATGATGTCTTATATGTTGTGATAGTGCAACTGTTGTTATGTGCAACTTTTTATTGTCCCAGACAGAGATGCAGATTCCTCTGATTCTGTGAGTGTATAGTTGAGGAACGGCGGAGAATGGATGCCAAATAGAGCCCCTCTGACTCCGAACCTGCTATAAATGTTAGGGAATTATAATATTTCAAGGATTAAATCAACAACTATGAGGTGAATAAAAGAGCAAAGGAGAATTGTCACAGGAATCAAGATATGTATAATGTGAAAAAAATATATATTTCTGCAAGAAAACAGGGAAATTGTTAAAATACCGTAAGAGAAAATGTACAATATAACTAAATGACCAAGAGAATTTGACCAATACTTGTGAGCTGAAGACAGTCCTAGCAGTGAACTTAATCTAAAACAAATCACCAACAGACTATTAAATCCAGTAAAGAAAAAAGCAGTAATCTTATAATTTAAACCAAGGTGAAGTGATAATTTCATCAAATCACAAAACTTGTTTTCTCAAATTATCAATTTTGAGAGGGGAGTATATGTAACATCACAAAATGTTCCATAACCATAATGAACACCAGAAGGGTGAAATATACCACTAGAGTCGTAAATGAGTAAATAAAATGAATGTAACAGAGAAGAGAATGAACTAGCCAAGAAGAAAAGAAGAGGAGGGATCCCAAGAAGCAGTGATGAATCCACTACATGAAACTACAACTTCAATAGTTGTCTTGTTGTGTTCATCATCTTCTTTCACTTCACTACACTTTATATAATATTGAAAACTTTCTCAAGTGAAACTTACTTGTCTGTTTTGTATGTAGAACGCGTTTCGGCGTCGTGTTCGCCTTCTTCAGCTTTGCGACAGACTGCCAGTACCTAGTAACGTTTGTTGGTTGGAAGGTATAGTGGGGGTGGTGTATAAAGGAAGGGGATTGGCGCGGGGATCCGAATTATTGTTTGTTTTGTGTATAACTGTGTCGAAAAGTGTATGTGATTTATATTGCAATTGGTCGTTTAGTATGTTGTTTGGTTGTGATGTGTGGTGTTTCTATATTTCATACTGTTCAGCTGTGTTGAGTTTTCGCCCTTTGGGTAAGAGGTGTAATATTTCAAGATTAGTATCTATGTTGGTGTAGCTATGGTTATGTGTGTGTATGTGTGTGGCAAACGCAGAATGTATATTGTTGTTGGAAAGGGCCTTTAAGTGTTCAGAGTAACGGGATGTAAAAGATCTTCCCGTCTGGCCTTTGTATCAACGATACAAAAAAGGACATAGGCAAATACAATAGAACAGGTATCTACAAATTAAATTGTAATAACTGCAATAGTTTCTACATAGGCCAGACGGGAAGATCTTTTTCATCCCGTTACTCTGAACACTTAAAGGCCCTTTCCACAACAATATACATTCTGCGTTTGCCACACACATAAACACACATAACCATAGCTACACCAACATAGATACTAATCTTGAAATATTACACCTCTTACCCAAAGGGCGAAAACTCAACACAGCTGAACAGTATGAAATATACAAACACCACACAACACAACCAAACAACATACTAAACGACCAATTGCAATATAAATCACCTACACTTTTCGACACAGTCATACACAAAACAAACAATAATTCGGATCCCCGCGCCAATCCCCTTCCTCTATACACCACCCCCACTATACCTTCCAACCAACAAACGTTACTAGGTACTGGCAGTCTGTCGCAAAGCTGAAGAAGGCAAATACGACGCCGAAACGCGTTCCACATACAAAACAGACAAGTAAGTTTCACTTGAGAAAGTTTTCAATATTATATAAAGTAAGGACAACTTCAATAAACTGACTGACTATGACAAATGGACAAGCAAAGATTCACAAATAAGCTGTCAAGTAAGCCAGATAAAAACATTGATGAGTAGAATCATACAGAATAAACAAATGAACCACTGACCTTAATAACATGGTAATACATAACAGCATATTGGCTGGTATAAAGAGAACCATTATATAGAAATAACAAATACCATGTACTATGCTAGATGTAGCCACAAAATTGTAAAGGATAGAATAAACAACAAATGTGGAGTAGTATAAATTAAGAGTAATTATAAATGGAAGCATTATATGTATGTAGGTGACTTCCTAAGTAAATAATATGTATGTAAAGATAATTGTAATCAGGAAATAAACCTTGTAATAGAATTATACCCAGACCCTGTATGACCAAGTTTATGTCAATGAAAAGATAGGAAAATAGAACCCCTAATTAGAATAAACTAATAGAAGTATAACTATAACGAATAAGGTGTACAGTACCACCACTTGACCGGTATTATACGCTTTAGAAATGAAGACATATCAAAATGTAATTAATGAATTAGGAAAATTCAAATTAATGTGTCGACTTAATTAGACCAAGAATTTATATTGTTTAGCTATAGGCAGCATTTATATTTAATGATGTATTTAATTTTAATCATTTTATAATTTCCGAAAGAGAAAACAAATGTAGTTAATCAAATATTAAAGAAAGGTAAATAGTCGAATTTGCACTGTTAGCAGACGACAATAGTAAACAATGTCTTAGGACAGTAAATTAATGAATTGTTAATGAAAACTATGTTTAAACTGGCCTCAAGCCACATCAAATTAAAGATAAGAAAATAAGCTATAATTTGATAGTAATAGCATCCAAAATGGAATTGTAATAGTCAAGTAATTAACGTTAGCTTCTTTTTTTGGCAAGATTTGAAGAAGTTCATGTAATAATAACAACAACGACAACCAGTACAGAATACGTCTCGATAATGTTTATTAATAACATTACGGTCATCATGACATAATTTTGTACCAATCACGAACGAGTTTACTTAGGGAAAATGAACCCTAGCGACGATCGAGAGAATCCTATATAACCGACGACGAGCGAAAAAGACGGCATTGGCATTTTTCTTCACAAGCTAGTCGTCTGCGTTCTGCATTTTGTCTATATCACATAACCAGCAACAACAGTACACATTGAAATAATTAAAGTAAATTTTGGAAATTAACCATTGAGAAGACGAATGATCTCACCTGAGTGCATCGAGAGTTAATAGTGACTTTAAACAAGTAGTGCGTGTATCTGAACGAGACAGAATCATAACCTAAAAAGGCGACAACCTATCTGGTTAGTAAGAAGAAGGTTATTCTCGTTCCAAGTGCGATTTAAGTGAAGTGAAGTAACGATCACTATAATCCGATCGTTAATGTGTTTATAAATTAATCGATACGATTAAAAACCAGGTAGTACAGTGATAAAATTTATTTGTTTAAATTTTCATCAGTTAATCGTAGAACCTAACACACTTTGTACTGACGCAAAAACAATAAGACTATTTGTAGATAACATTGTACCAAATTTATTTAGAGGGATTAACACATCCCGAAGTAAGAGTATATGTATTAAATTTTTTATAACTGAAATCAGTTTGATTTTGAACAAACGAACTTCTCGTTATTCAATTGAAATTTATTAAAGGTGTCTAACCTAAATTATGATACCATACTAGTGCTTTTTTGAAGGAAAATAACGTTCTATTCTGTATCTTTAAAGAAACCACCCTTGAGGTATTTAATCAAATAAGATAAATATTTTGTTAATAAGCATAATATTTTTCATTGTACTCAAAACTGAGCTAGACCAGTAATTAAACCGGACGACTTGTGATCCGAATTTATTATTTCTGAATGTATTTGTCAACCTAATTCAATAGGTAATAATAAACAAACAGTATTCGACAGCATCAATCTTTGTTATTAATTATTTTAGTAAATAATCAAGAATCAGTAGTGCAAGCACTGAGGTGCATTTAACAGTGGATTATCAAGTAAACTATTAAATTAATCTCAATTTAAATGACTGAGCACTGATAGAATCGTTAAAGGTCAATACTCTCAATTATTAAAGCAGAAGTTTATTTTTATGGGACATTTCTGTGGAAAAACCCCATATGGCGCCCAAGTAATATTTAAAGTGTTGTAAAAAACTTCACAGTAATACTATACTGGTCAACCAAGAACTTGACAGTTTATTAATTAACTGTGAACCTCTGAACATCCAGTACTTCAAAACAGGCACGTGAAGTGTAATTTATATTAATAAACTTTGTCCAGACAATACTTTGACTTACACAGACGACAATTTTAACAGAAGAGGATTTCGACTAAGAGATCTACGCATCAGTTACATTCATCGACGGATCGACAAGTTAACATTAACTCATAATAAACTAAACATTAATTAAACGACGAAAGTGTAAGTAAACCGATTTATCTACATTGGATTCCACAATAGGTTGAATTGAATTAGATAAATCAATAAACCAAATCGCTAATAATAACAACAAACTTTATCAATTGTTAATAATAATTACTGCAAAAGTAGAGGCTCAATTAAATTAAATATAAACCGTAAAAACTCGGTTATATAATAGAGTGGCGCCCAATGTGTGGCTCGAAGTAGACAAGACGGACACACGATCTGAAAGATAATAGAGTGGTGACCAACGAGTGCGGCTTTAAAAACTAAACAGAAATAGTATATTGTAATTGAACTATAGTAAATTATCCCGGCAAGTACAGTAGAACGACCATGCCTAAACCATAGGTACCAGATCGACATCCCGACCAAGAGAAAATCGAGGAGCCGACACCGAAGTGAACACGGAGGTACAGGAAATACCACCAACAACTGAAATGATAGTTACAACAGATAATGCTCAAGAAAACCAACCAGAAGTAAACCAAACCGAAACACTCGCACAAACAGGGGACGCAAACTTCCTGGAAATCTTGAGGGCGATAAAGGAAATAAATCAAAAAACAGAAGAAACATTAAAAAATAATGAGAAATTAAATAAAAATATCGAGTCATTGAACGAGAAATTAAATAAAAAATTTGACGATAATAATAAGAATATCGAGTCATTGAAGGAAGATTTAAATAAAAAATTAGACGACAACAGCCAGAAAATGGAGGAGAAAATGGACGACATCAGCAAGAAGATGGAGGAGAATAACGAGAGAATAAACTCGAAAATAGACGGAGAAATAACGATAGTCAGGAGAGAGATCACGGAAGTACACGAAAGGTGCGAACAATACAACCTGGAGTTGCAGCAAACTAGAGAAGAGGTTGATGGACGTATCAACAGCCTAGAAGAAATTAAAGAAGTCCGAATAGAATCGCTGAAGAAGATGAATCAAGATGAAATAAAACGGGTAAGGACGGACGTAGGAGAGAGATGTGAAGAAATAGACACATCAGTGAACAACATACGAAACCTGACTGTCAATAACAAGGAAAAAATTGAAGAGTTACGACAACAAGAGAGCCTGCAAATACGAGAGGAACTCGAAACCATCCGTAACCGACCAACACAGGGTCAATACCTACAAACCGTGGACAATCGAGATAATATCAATGTTAAGAACTATAAAAAGAACCCAATCAAGTTTCTGGAAAGGGTAGAAGAAAATTTGACCAGAATTCGAGAAAATAAATGGACCGTAATCCGCAGTTTAATAGACGAGTATTTTAAAGAAATACATGACAACTGGTGGACGGCAACCCGCCACGAAATTCAAAATTACGATGAATTTAAGACGTTATTCAGGGCCAAATACTGGTCAGAGTCCACTCAAAATATAGTGCGAGACGACATATGTCACGGCAAGTACGACGCCAGTCGAGGGACAACTCCAACCTCTTACTTCCTTGGTAAGGTATGCTTGGCCAGAAACCTCGAACCACGAATACCGGAGGAGTGCCTGGTCACAAAATTAGCGTATCACTACGAGGAGGGAGTAGCACGATTGCGACAATGGGGACAGATAAAGACTATCCAAGCCATGGCGGCACTACTCGAAGACAATGAACACGAGGGTTATGGTTATTACAAAAGAAGTCGTAAGAGGAACGACTATTACAAAGATAAAAATAACAATCAAGGTAATAACAAGTAGTATAAAAGTGGGGGTACGAGAACACTTCCGGGTTCCGAACGAAAACACTACCGGGTTCCAGTTCATGACGTCATAGAGGCACTGGCAGCTGGTGTCCGAGATGTCAATGTGACGTTACTGTTTTGTGTGTGTGTGTGTGTGTGTGTGTGTGTGTGTGTGTGTGTGTGTGTGTGTGTGTGTGTGTGTGTGTGTGTGTGTGTGTGTGTGTGTGTGTGTGTGTGTGTGTGTGTGTGTGTGTGTGTGTGTGTGTGTGTGTGTGTGTGAAACACTTCCGTGTTCCAGTTCATGACATCACACAGAGGCCCAAGTCGCTGTCGTCCGCATGGCTAAAACCTGTTTCAAGACGTCACGGGGGCCGTGGTTTCTGCATGTCCCAAATTTGGTAGCCGAAAACAATGTGTAGTGGATGGGTGTACCCGGAATTCGGCGGTTGCCCGGACGCACAGAGGCGATGTCATCGGGTACCGTTACGCGAAATTTTGGGGGCATCGTGTACCGTTACCCGAAATGATTAAATCAACGGATGGGGGTACCCGAAATTTGTGGGTACGCCCTAACCGGGTTCCAGTTCATGACATCACACAGAGGCCCTGGCAGCTGTTGTCCGAATGTTAAAACACTTCCGCGTTCTGGTTTATTTTGATGTAACCAAATAATCGTTCTCTCTCGAAATTTTTAATGTCAGAATTTTGGTACCCTAAATGATTAAAACAACGGATGGGGGTACCCGAAATTTGTGGGTACGCCCACATGACGCATGTATAAAACACTGGTTATGACGAAACAGGAGGCTGGGTGGATATGATAGCTGGTTCGACGACGACGTAGAGGGCGTGATGTCTGAATTGATTAAAACAACGGATGGGGGTACCCGAAATTTTTGGTGTCTGAAATTTAGTACCCGAAATGTTTAAATCAACGGATGGGGTTACCCGAAATTTTTGGTGTCCGAATTTTAACACCCGAAATGTTTAAATCAACGGATGGGGGGTACACCCTAAAACAAGTCCTGTATGTCTAAACTCTGGACGGGGGGAGGGGGTACCGTTACGCGAAATTGATCGGTTAAAATTTGGGGCAATAGGTACCTGACGGGTTCCGAAATTTGGTGATTAATGACATCCCGACGCGGTTCCTCCGGTACTCAAAACCGGATATTGTATTATTATAATGTTTATATTGTGTTAATATAAAACAGATGCATCGATTTGAATACTATTTAGAAAACATATATTCTTATTATGCGTTACTAAAATTGTTAACTGAATAAATATATTTACTCCTGTGACGATTCGCCTGTAAACCAGTCAAACAGCATCTAAGCTGGTACAAGCGGTGTGTGTGTGTGTGTGTGTGTGTGTGTGTGTGTGTGTGTGTGTGTGTGTGTGTGTGTGTGTGTGTGTGTGTGTGTGTGTGTGTGTGGAACACTGCCACGTTCAGTTAATGTATTCAAAGAGGAACTGATAGCTGGCGTCCGTGTTTTATAAAGCTGTGTGTGTGTGTGTGTGTGTGTGTGTGTGTGTGTGTGTGTGTGTGTGTGTGTGTGTGTGTGTGTGTGAGGTTGACGTTGAGCTGCCTCAGGCAAGCTGTTGTAAGTTGCAGCGCTCTTTCTCTACTATAAAAACCGGTTTATTTGCTGTTACATTCCATGTGAGAGACATACATCTCTACTGCTTTTGCGCTTATTCAAGTATGATAGGAATAATTGTTTTGTATAAGGGGTATAATAATAAAAATAACATAGGTTATGGTTTATATATATAAGTTTTAATAATATCGAAAGCTTTTACAATCAAATCATAAGCTATAAGTTTTTTCTCTCTCTACACACACACACGTTCTATATTCACAAGACAATTATAATTGAGCAAAACATACGCGCTCTCTCTATATACATAACTAAACAAAATAGACACTTTATCTATATATATATATATATATTTACATAATTATACAAAATAATCTTTTCTCTCTCTTTTGCAGCCTTGAAGGTTCTCTCTCTCTCTCTCTCTCTCTCTCTCTCTCTCTCTCTCTCTCTCTCTCTCTCTCTCTCTCTGTCTCTCTGTCTGTCTGTCTGTCTCTCTCTCTGTCTCTCTCTCTCTCTCTCTCTCTCTCTCTCTCTCTCTCTCTCTCTCTCTCTCTCTCTCTCTCCATATATATATATATATATACACACATACACACACACACACATAATTAACAAAATAATAATTACATTTACTACAACCAAAACAAGCCTTATATGTCTAACAATAATAATAATAGTAATTAATAACATACAATATTACAATGTTGATGTGTAATATGTTAATAATAACATACTAAATGTAGACACACATCAAATGATAATTAATATGGTGTTAACTACATGTGTAAAATGGTACACCAAAACCTTGAATTCAACTCTTTTTAGTATTTTAGATAATAACAGAGGTAACAACGCTTATAAAGTGCACATCCAGTGGAATTATGCCTTAACCAATTACATTTTTTTTCATCAAAATAATTTTTTAAAACAATTGTTCTTCAGAGTGTAAATTCTCTCCACTCACAAGCACTCAGAATGTTACAGTGGTCACCATATGGTGGTGAACGACATACAACTCCCTCGCATTCGCACAAACACATAACATCGAAACAAGGTTTCTGTAACTATGAGAGAAATCTTTTAAAAAATTTAATTACACATAAAAATTTAATTAACACTTTAATGATTGTGTGCTGAGTCAAAAGATTCAGCGCGAGTTCTGTAATTTTATCGGCAGTTTTGACGTTATTGGCAGTACGAAATTTAAAGTAATAATGAGTGCTGCTCTCTACCCGCGGATAGGAGAGGCTACCGTTTTCGATTTTACACTGCGTGATCGGTGTTGCCGTCTGCTGAGTTTTTCCAGCAGTTTTAAACAACAGTGCTGCAGCCTGGTGAGATTTTCGTTACCCAAACGAGTACGGCGTTCCTTTTTTTTGTCTCAACATGGAAGCCTAACTCATGGCCTCGTGGAAAATTTCTTCGGTGGAGAGAAGTGTGAAAATCTAGCATCTACTTCTTATAACTATGAGATAAGTTTCTTTACGACTGCGGTGAGTTTTGATTTCATTATATTAATTATATACTAAATTTTTAAAGGAGAAAACGTTTTTTTAGTAAGCTTGAGTAAGCGTGCCCACTTGTTGAATCATGCATGGTGAGAGACGTAATTGTTCGTAAAGTTTTTATAAACCAATAAAACTTGATTATTGGAGTGTCAGAATCTCGGCTTTAATACCTAAAGTACAATAACCACAATATATTTAATTTTGCACTTTTATTAACACCGATATAACGAGATTCGGTTGAGCACTTAACCTGTTACACAATGTGTCGTCATTAAGTGGTATAAAGTTTTGCTACAATGACAGTAAAATTTTATACAAATATAATTGGGAACTTACTCAGGCACGTTTTAGAACGTAAATCATGTCTCACTCAAAGTAATAGTATTCTCAGATTCTATGGAGTAAAAAACTATGTGTTTTAAATAAATTCTGCGCCACGTGGTAACCTCAATTTCACTCAAAGTAATAAGTTCATAAGATGTTACAGAGCCAAGATAAATTATTGTATTGCAAAAGCAACTCACATTCAGTGAGGTTCAAGTTATAAAGCGTTATAAAGAATCATTGTTAGAGAACTTTTTTTAAGTAAGGCATGTTGGCCAAAATAATGTTACCAAGTTTTATTATGTACAACATAACTAGGTGTTGTTTTTATTTATGATTTTGGAGGGTGTCCAAACAGTGGGGGCATTTGTGTGTGGTCTCTCACTAAAAATGTAATGTGTGAACAGGGTTCACCGAATAGAGACAAGTCCTGCTACACGACTGAAAGAATGACATCCTAAAAGCTCCACACTCGACACCGAAGAGAATAAGACCACAACAACATGCCAATCATGAGATCGCCACGCTACAAATAAGAGATCATCCTTCTGGGCACATATAAGCAGGTGAAAAATATCCATTATTATTCACACGTAGAATCAACATGGCACCAGTTATACATAATCATCAGTTTTACCGTTCAAGTATACATTCATTTGGATCCCCAACTGATGGGACAGTTTAGTGTGAACACTAAGAATTAATTGTAAAATTTCAATACATGTATAGTAAATTGTCAGTTCAGAGACTGACATGTCTACAACACAGCATCCAATTTAGATTTCCACTCATTTCTTTATAGGGCTTTCGCTACAGATTTAAAGTCAGTTTTGTTATTAGTAATTTTCTCAAGTTTAATTTACTATGCATAAAAACACATATTTTCTCTTATTTTTAAAATCAGGTTATGTCATTTGTATAAAAAGATTACTGGGGAGGTAGGTGTTATTTTAAATTAGTTTCAACCAAGCTGTGCCTGTCGAAACACTTTTCAACTTGTTTGTCGAAACAAGGTTGTTGAGACTGGTTATAAGTTGAAGAAACATGTCCGTCTCTGACACACAAATGTATTTGTTTATATAAGGTGCTAATATGGTGCAATTTTTCTCTTTTCATTAATTGGCCCTATTTTAGTCTATATAAATTCTTTATATTAATCATGGTAACTGGGGGGCGTTAATTATTTTAAACAATTTTATTTCTCACCTTAATTAAGTATTTTAGCACTTAGCCACTTAGGCACTTCTTTTAAATTTTTAATGTCCTGGGGACATTTGTATGCAATACTTTATGATACACATGACGTGCAATTAACCCACACCATGGGGGTACATTTATAGAAATAAATTTTTAATCCTAATTGGGATTCCTATAAGGAAGAAGTTTAGAATTTATATACACCAGAAGGGTAATATAAAAAGGGCGTGGCAAGAGACCTTTATGTATTTGTATACTATTGTATATGTAATTTGTCTTGTGGAACATGTTATGTCTGTATATTTCTGTGCACATTTTGGGGGATATATATATATATATAAATATTATGCATTACTGTACTTTTGGTGGGATATAGGGATTTATTATTCAGGGATTTATTGTAAATTTATTATTAGAATTTATATACACCAGTAGACGAGTATTCTATCTCAATAATCGTGGCTGATCATTTCTTTATGAAAATTAATTATTTTATTTAACAAGTATAGTAAGTGTCACCTTTAAAGTTCATTAAATTGGATGAGTAATTATTTTAATTATTAATAGTAACTGGGAATGAAATCATTTACCTGCATCAATTTATATACTGCATTTTAAAAGAAACATATGATATAAATTTTATATTTTAATAAATAGTTTAATGGGAGTTTTATTTTGAGGTTAATGATTATTTTAAGTTTTCAATTCATTGATGGTGACATAGCAATTATTTTCGTGGATTCAGTTTATATTTTTCAGGTGGCCTTGTTGAGAGGGTATACTTCTTTAGTTAACCATTTAAAAGGGGAATTATAAATCACTGTTGTTTTTTTTTGTTATTTTTATTATGAGATAGAATAATAAAATGGGATTGTTAATTATTTAATTCTTGAGTTTTTATTGCAAGTCCCGTCTTACTGGATCCAGCGCAATTTTTAGCTTCTCTAGGCCTTAGCCTAGTTTTAATTAACTTGTAGCCCCTCTTTACAAAAAGAAATATTCTTTTTGTTTTAACTACTCAAAATGAAGTAGGGGTGACATTTGGTAGCAGAGCGTGGTTACGATGAGGGTCCTGTGGGTGTGACGGGGCTTGCAAACTTAGGAAATATTTTGGAATTTTCACAAGGTTAGGTTCAAATTGAACTTAGAAAAATTTTAAAGGCCCTATATCCCAAGGTTGAAAATAGTTTGTTAGTTTTAAGGTTTGAAACATATGTATATGTACTTGCCCGCCTTGCATAGTGAATAGTGCCACGTGGTAGGAAATTTTAGAAGGGGAAATCCCTGGGCAAGACTTATCGCAGTCGGTGCTTGGTTAGTTTGAGTTTACCTTACCCATGTTTGGGGAAATGTTGCGTTTTTTTTTTTGTGATTAGGCGGTATGGCCCGATCGGCAGTCGGTTTCTGCCGATAAATGGTAGCCGGAGGTAACCTAAGAAATGGTTGAAATAAATTTTCGTTGGTCGGTATTTTGTTGTTTGTGTTTTTCGTGTTGTGTGTGTTGTGTGTGTGTCGCGTTCCTTTTGTCTGGTGTAATCGAGTGTGAGCTGTTCAGGTAGTGGGCTAGTTCTCGCATCGTTAGGTGGACCCGCAGTCTACTCTTTGGAAGTATAGTACGTGAGTTTTTCTTATTCCAATCTTATTATTGTCAATATGTTTGTAGGTGTTAGGTATTTGTAGGGTGTTGTGTTTTGTTAATAGTGTTTTGCGAATTGTGTAATTCTGGCGGCGCTATGCTTTCAGAAATTGTCTTCCCCCGACCACCGGGAGGAACAGAAATTGCCCCACCCTCTCACCCCAGTTCTCCAGAAATTTTCGGTGGTAGATGGATTTAAGGAGGACCAGCTGCTGGTTTTCTTGGACCTTGTCCTGCAGTTGGCAGCCTATCCGGGTATATCCGATGGGGAGGTCTTGTGCCTTATATACCCGTATTGCCAGGGTACGTTGCAACAGAAGGTCACCAACACTTGGCGTCGGGGCGGCACGGTCGACACTTTTCATGCGGAAGTGTTGGATTACTTCATGTATCCTCCACGACGTTCCCAGCTTAGGCTGGATTGGTTCTATCGTTATCAGGCCGACGGAGAGCCGTTGGGGGACTACGTGCAGGACATACGAAAAGCTGCCCGGGTATTAAGATTAGGGTTGACCGACACCGAAGTCCTAGATATAATTATAGGAGGACTGAATTCCCAAGACGGTTCCCGTTTGGGAAGGTTTGGGAATCGTCCAAATAATTTCGCGGAGATGGCCCGGTGTTGTGTTGCTACAAATACGGTCCGACCAAAGGTCGCAGTAATTGTTCCGGTAAATCCATTTCTGCCCAAGGTGGATCCAGAGCCGATAACATCATCATCGCCTACGCCGGAAGATGATAAGTCACTTGATGGTGGAGCTTTACCATCGTCAGTAGAAGTTAATTTAGACATTGCACATGGACCAGGACAGCTGGATTCCAGGTTGAGTACTGTTGAGGAAGTTATAGTTGCTGAGAGTGGTGAAGAAGAGGAATCGAAGGAGGAGGCAGAAGAGTGGTCTGCACATGCTACGCAGGGGAGTATAAGTGTAAGTGTTAGGGAGGCTGCAAGTGTTTCTGAGGTCGCGGATGGACTAGGGGATGTCCAGTCTGCAAGTGTAGTAGAACTAGATGAGGTAGAAGTTGGGGAGAAACTGGGTGGCAGCGTTGTAGAGTTCGTGGGTGAGAATGATGTAGTGTGTGAAGATGTGCAGACGCTTTCTGTAAGTATTGTTGAGGATTCCGAGGAATGGAAAGAAGTTTCAGCTGGACCAGGGGAGCAACTAGAAGATGAAGATGTGCAGTGTCGTGATGATGATTTGGATTATGTAGAGGAAGAAAAGGAAGAGGTGGAAGAAATAGAACCAGAAGCAATTGTAGAAGAGAAGAAGATAGAAGCAGAGGAGTTAGAGGTTGAGGATAATCCAATCGGGGTAAACGTAGAAAGGTAAGTTACCTTGAATATAATTTACATGAAATAAATCAGTATTGCTCTACACAAGATAGTTTCTCAGAGAGTGATGTCCACAAGGAACGGGTTCCTAAAGTTCGTCATAAAAGGGTGAGACAAAGCGGTTAACGGGTAGCGGGTAGATGTTCCCCACAGTCCCAGTGGTGTACATCTACTTCAGGGTTGCGCCCCTGCCTCCGCGAGCCTTGGTTTTCTCCACCCATCCTCATTTTCGGTGGGAACCATGTCCTTTACCTTAGTCCTGGCTGTTGAACTTTCAAGGATCCTTGCCCTTATCATCTTCCCAATTTTCCTACCCCTCCCTTCAGAAAACAAAGTAAAAACCAAAAAACAAATTAAAATTAGAAAGGAAAAAGCAAAAAAAAAATTAGAAAAGGAAAAAGAAAAAAAAATATCCGAGAGGAGTTAGAGAGAAGTTAGTTGGAAGAGTGGTGACTACGTGGGTAGTAAGTTTAGTGTCGTTTTCATTTTTCTTTGTTGTAGGTTGTCGTGGATTTTTGTAGAGTCCTGGCCATGCCGCATTCCCTAGTTGTTTTCCGTTGTAGTTTATTTTGATTAAGTGTAGGTTGTTCGACGTGGTCGTACTGAAGTAAAACCCCCCTCGTTAGTTCTGCAGTATTGAAGACCAAGTGAAGGGATTGATGTTCGCGTGCCCTCTATGCGGTTTTCTCTGTCCGGCTAATAGGGGCCGTCCGCCCTAGTATAGGGATGTTTTTTTTTTAACGACCAGTTAGATATGTCAAGGATATGTGATGCCTTGTTTTAGCATATGGCTGGTCAGTCCATATGTGGACAATAAAGTTATGGGCGCTCACATACCAAGGTATTAGTTACCTTGTTTTGGTCTTCGGACGCGTGTGTGAGTGGCAGCAGGAGGAGTAGGTGGTGGTCACCAGAGAGTGTGACGTATCGGGGCGGTCCTGTGGGGTTGGTCTGGCGGAGAGAGTCGCATGAGGATGGTTGCATTGGCGTTGAGTTTTCCAATCCAGTAAGAAAAGGGGGGGGTTTGTTGTTGCCCTGAGTAGGTATCAAGTTGGGTCTCAGTCGGTGGGCGAGCCTCAGGAGGTCAGAAGACCTAGGTAGGAATCTTTCTTTTGTTTTTGCTGTCTCTCTCTCTCTTGTGCTGTATGCGGACTCTGATCAGGTCAGCATGCAGCACCCGCACACTTACATAATACATATCTTCTTTCGTCTCTTTCATTTTCCTTTTTGATTTCTGTTCTCCTGAGAGCAAGCTCAGCTGAGCCAACCCAACCACGACGTCCACCGGTATCTTTTGGGGAGAGGTACACTGCAGGGTACCCTCCTGGCCTTTAACGTTGGGGCAACTATGTTGCCCTTTTGGGGTGAGGGTGTGCTGAGTCAAAAGATTCAGCGCGAGTTCTGTAATTTTATCGGCAGTTTTGACGTTATTGGCAGTACGAAATTTAAAGTAATAATGAGTGCTGCTCTCTACCCGCGGATAGGAGAGGCTACCGTTTTCGATTTTACACTGCGTGATCGGTGTTGCCGTCTGCTGAGTTTTTCCAGCAGTTTTAAACAACAGTGCTGCAGCCTGGTGAGATTTTCGTTACCCAAACGAGTACGGCGTTCCTTTTTTTTGTCTCAACATGGAAGCCTAACTCATGGCCTCGTGGAAAATTTCTTCGGTGGAGAGAAGTGTGAAAATCTAGCATCTACTTCTTATAACTATGAGATAAGTTTCTTTACGACTGCGGTGAGTTTTGATTTCATTATATTAATTATATACTAAATTTTTAAAGGAGAAAACGTTTTTTTAGTAAGCTTGAGTAAGCGTGCCCACTTGTTGAATCATGCATGGTGAGAGACGTAATTGTTCGTAAAGTTTTTATAAACCAATAAAACTTGATTATTGGAGTGTCAGAATCTCGGCTTTAATACCTAAAGTACAATAACCACAATATATTTAATTTTGCACTTTTATTAACACCGATATAACGAGATTCGGTTGAGCACTTAACCTGTTACACAATGTGTCGTCATTAAGTGGTATAAAGTTTTGCTACAATGACAGTAAAATTTTATACAAATATAATTGGGAACTTACTCAGGCACGTTTTAGAACGTAAATCATGTCTCACTCAAAGTAATAGTATTCTCAGATTCTATGGAGTAAAAAACTATGTGTTTTAAATAAATTCTGCGCCACGTGGTAACCTCAATTTCACTCAAAGTAATAAGTTCATAAGATGTTACAGAGCCAAGATAAATTATTGTATTGCAAAAGCAACTCACATTCAGTGAGGTTCAAGTTATAAAGCGTTATAAAGAATCATTGTTAGAGAACTTTTTTTAAGTAAGGCATGTTGGCCAAAATAATGTTACCAAGTTTTATTATGTACAACATAACAGGTGTTGTTTTTATTTATGATTTTGGAGGGTGTCCAAACAGTGGGGGCATTTGTGTGTGGTCTCTCACTAAAAATGTAATGTGTGAACAGGGTTCACCGAATAGAGACAAGTCCTGCTACACGACTGAAAGAATGACATCCTAAAAGCTCCACACTCGACACCGAAGAGAATAAGACCACAACAACATGCCAATCATGAGATCGCCACGCTACAAATAAGAGATCATCCTTCTGGGCACATATAAGCAGGTGAAAAATATCCATTATTATTCACACGTAGAATCAACATGGCACCAGTTATACATAATCATCAGTTTTACCGTTCAAGTATACATTCATTTGGATCCCCAACTGATGGGACAGTTTAGTGTGAACACTAAGAATTAATTGTAAAATTTCAATACATGTATAGTAAATTGTCAGTTCAGAGACTGACATGTCTACAACACAGCATCCAATTTAGATTTCCACTCATTTCTTTATAGGGCTTTCGCTACAGATTTAAAGTCAGTTTTGTTATTAGTAATTTTCTCAAGTTTAATTTACTATGCATAAAAACACATATTTTCTCTTATTTTTAAAATCAGGTTATGTCATTTGTATAAAAAGATTACTGGGGAGGTAGGTGTTATTTTAAATTAGTTTCAACCAAGCTGTGCCTGTCGAAACACTTTTCAACTTGTTTGTCGAAACAAGGTTGTTGAGACTGGTTATAAGTTGAAGAAACATGTCCGTCTCTGACACACAAATGTATTTGTTTATATAAGGTGCTAATATGGTGCAATTTTTCTCTTTTCATTAATTGGCCCTATTTTAGTCTATATAAATTCTTTATATTAATCATGGTAACTGGGGGGCGTTAATTATTTTAAACAATTTTATTTCTCACCTTAATTAAGTATTTTAGCACTTAGCCACTTAGGCACTTCTTTTAAATTTTTAATGTCCTGGGGACATTTGTATGCAATACTTTATGATACACATGACGTGCAATTAACCCACACCATGGGGGTACATTTATAGAAATAAATTTTTAATCCTAATTGGGATTCCTATAAGGAAGAAGTTTAGAATTTATATACACCAGAAGGGTAATATAAAAAGGGCGTGGCAAGAGACCTTTATGTATTTGTATACTATTGTATATGTAATTTGTCTTGTGGAACATGTTATGTCTGTATATTTCTGTGCACATTTTGGGGGATATATATATATATATATATAAATATTATGCATTACTGTACTTTTGGTGGGATATAGGGATTTATTATTCAGGGATTTATTGTAAATTTATTATTAGAATTTATATACACCAGTAGACGAGTATTCTATCTCAATAATCGTGGCTGATCATTTCTTTATGAAAATTAATTATTTTATTTAACAAGTATAGTAAGTGTCACCTTTAAAGTTCATTAAATTGGATGAGTAATTATTTTAATTATTAATAGTAACTGGGAATGAAATCATTTACCTGCATCAATTTATATACTGCATTTTAAAAGAAACATATGATATAAATTTTATATTTTAATAAATAGTTTAATGGGAGTTTTATTTTGAGGTTAATGATTATTTTAAATTTTCAATTCATTGATGGTGACATAGCAATTATTTTCGTGGATTCAGTTTATATTTTTCAGGTGGCCTTGTTGAGAGGGTATACTTCTTTAGTTAACCATTTAAAAGGGGAATTATAAATCACTGTTGTTTTTTTTTGTTATTTTTATTATGAGATAGAATAATAAAATGGGATTGTTAATTATTTAATTCTTGAGTTTTTATTGCAAGTCCCGTCTTACTGGATCCAGCGCAATTTTTAGCTTCTCTAGGCCTTAGCCTAGTTTTAATTAACTTGTAGCCCCTCTTTACAAAAAGAAATATTCTTTTTGTTTTAACTACTCAAAATGAAGTAGGGGTGACAATTGTTTATCTCAACTTTTTATGTTATAAACCACATACGTCTTTAATAATTAAAAACAGAATATAATTTCCTACAATTAATAATACTTGATCAAATACAAAAGAATGTAGACACATCAAATGATAGTTAGTGTGGTATTAAAAAAAACATGTATTCTGAATTAAAGTCATTTTGATATCTTAGAGAACAACAGACGCGACAACGGTTACGAAGCGGACATCCGCTAGAGTCATGCCTTGACCACTCATATTTTTTTACCAGCGAGGTATACGCTGTACCAGTAAAATTATACATCATATAGTATATCTGATTAACCAGCTTTGTTTTAGCAATTAGCAAATCTTTTATTTGAAGATATTCAATATTATGGTTGTTACAATAACTAATTGATGTTTTGAAGAGTTTGAAAACTCATTACGAATAAGTACTTTCATTTTGTAAATATTCTTTTCGTTTCGTATTGATATCCATCTACTCAGTGTCTTACGATTATTTCTAAAATTATAATCGAATTTAATCATGTCGCATTGACAATATAATCTATTATTACCATTTATTTTTTTGTTTAAAAGTTTTTCTACAGTATTAGATCCATGCAACACCTTGTTCTTTCTCTGAAAATGAACAGTTAACATTAAAAAACGACAAAAAAAAATAGAGAAGTCTACTTCATCATTTAAAAACATTTTACTATTAATGTTATTATTACTATTATTATTATAATAAATCAATCCTGTTCTCGTTTATTTGGTCTGGGAAAAAAGAGAAAAAATTAATACATAACCACTTCTGTATAAGTAATTATTAGTGGTACTGAAATATCATACTCACATAATCAATATCCAACTGCACGCTCACTTTCTCGTTCGCCAGCGGAGTGTGTGAGGTTACGCATAGTGATAACACACAAGGCTTCACAGCTTTCAGTTGCTCCTCTGTAAATACGTCACACCATCTTTTAGGTAGGTATACATAGAACAGTTTATCCTCCGGCTGAGGACAGGCTTCGGTATCTTCCAAATCTACCACAACTGACTCCCCGAATTTCGTTTTCACAAATTTCATGTGAATTATATGATACTTTACTCCTAAAGAAAGACTTGACAAGTCCCTTTTTGGTAAAAAATTTTCAACTGTCTTCGCGTTCGCAACGATTCCTTCCATGGCGAGTACTGATGACTGCACAGGGAAACACTGGCGTATTTATTCTGTTCCCCCGACCACGTTCCTTCCTTCTAAAGCGTCATCTCCTTCGGTCACGACCGGACGACGACATCCTACCCCGCACCCCCACCCGCACCCAGAGCCTCACCACCACCCCGCACCTCGCCAACATATTTTGTTCAATTACTTTGTCTGTCGATCCGCAACGACCGGGTTTACCCCCCACCCCGCACCCCACTCGAGTCCGTCGGTCACGGTCACCCCGCACCCCACCTCGCGTCGTCTCGGGCCACTATCTGCTTTCGGTCACGACCGGTCGTACAATCCAGCCCCCGTACCCCGCACCCTACATCCGCGGGAGGCGACTCAACGAGCGCGCTTCGGTCAAGGTCGCCGGCATCCTGTACCCCGCACCTCGCCAACCACTCGGTCATGGACACCGGCTGCAACCTAGCTCCCTACCCCGCACCAACATCCCACATCTTCACCCCGCACCCCGCACCGCATCGGTCACGGACGTCGGCTTCCTACACCGCACTCCCCACCCCACCCAGCCCTCCGCAACGCGCGTCATCGGTCACGACCGGACGATGACATCCTAGCCCGCACCCCCACCCCGCACCACCAGCACACACCGCATCGGTGACGACAACCCCGCACCCCACACCGCGCAGCTGCTCCTCGCGAGCGGAGCGCGGCGACAGCGTTACCAGTCACCGGACTGTCTATATAGGGAACCGACGACGCGAAGCCGGCCTCAGTCCTTTCACAATGGCCAGCAGCAGCAGCAGCGAACACCGTGCTATTAATGGTAATGTAATTACTATAAAATTTATGATACTTGACAATACACTAAACACACAAACAGTATTATTAGATTACAAACACACGGTTGTTGATAAGATTTGTAGCGAAGCCGTAGCATTAAATAATTATATAAAATGGTATTTAGCAGTTCGTGTATCTTTTAAAAAATTAATAAACACCGAAAATATTTATTGTAATGCTGTATTTCGATCGCGTACAGAACTTAAGTCACAGTATGACGATATCGATGAACAGTATTCGATAGCTAGCGAGAAAATAATGGAATCCGTTGACAAATTCACGCGTGACGGAAGCGGGTGGGTCGAAAACGGTGTCGAGTCGGTGGAATTAAATATTACAAAATACAATCCTCTTGTGGGGTCGAGTTTTCTACCTACACCATCGAAATTATCAAACCGTAGGAAATGAATTATTAATGTGAAAAATTTAGAAGATGAAAAGTGTTTCTTGTGGTCTGTGCTCGCCGGTATACACCCGATTGCGTGTAACCCGCATCGCGTTAGCCATTACCTTTCGTACGAAGAAGAAATAAACATGAAGGACATACCTTATCCCGTCGCAGTCAATAAGATAAAACGTTTTGAAAAATTAAACGAAAATATATCCGTTAACGTTTTTGGCTACGAAGGCGAGGTATATCCTTTACGTATTACTGAACATCGCGGTAGAAAGTACCACATAAACCTACTGCTACTGTCCGACGCGAACACTACTTACTACTGCCTCATACGGAACCTTTCGCGTATGATTTCGTTGTTGTCAAAACGAAACAGCGCTTCGTTTTACTGCAACTACTGTCTACACCGATTTTCGGACAATAAAGATACTAACGCGGCGCGAGAACGAGTTGAAGAACACGAACGCAACTGTTCTCAGCACGGAGTACAGAAAGTAAAACTTCCTGACAAGAACGAAAAGTGGATGTATTTTTAAAACTTTTCACTTTGTCACCGCGTACCTTATACGGTATACGCTGACTTCGAATCGTTTATTGTTCCGACCACCGGTAAAAACGTGGCACATCATATACCAGCCAGTTTCTGCTATGTGATAGTTGACTGGATGGGAAACGCCGTCAAGGAACCTGTAATATACCGCGGTAAAGACGTGGTGGACACGTTCCTTCGTGTGCTTTTAGCCGAGGTTCAACGACTCGATAGAAAGTTTAATAAACCGATCCAAATGACAGCGGCCGATGAACGGTCATTCCGAAACGCTACGCACTGTCATCTGTGTAAGAAGGCGTTAACGGATGACACGGTTCGAAACCATTGCCACATAACGGGAAACTATTTAGGCGCTGCTCACAATGCGTGTAATATAAATTACAAAATACCAACACACGTTCCGGTTTTTTCCATAATTTAAGTGGCTATGACTCGCATCATTTGATGCAAGGTTTCGGAAAGTACAAGGAAGATGAAATAACGTGTATCGCTACTACAAGCGAACGTTACATCTCCGTTGCACTCGGTCAGCTCCGGTTTCTCGATTCTCTGCGGTTCATGAACGCGTCACTTGAAAAACTCGTCTCCAACTTATCCGCGGATAAATTTAAAATCCTTAATCAATTTTACACGCGTAATGTTAATTTACTGTTGCGTAAAGGCGTGTACCCTTACGAATACGTTACGGACGATTCAAAATTTGACGAGAGGCAGTTACCGGACCGCGAACATTTTTACAACGGGTTGACAGAGTCGGATATAAACGAAGAAGATTACGCGCACGCTCGAGCGGTTTGGTCGGCTTTCGACATGCAAACGTTCGGTGATTATCATGACCTTTATTTAAAAACGGATGTACTACTGCTTGCAGATGTATTTGAAAACTTTCGAAACATGAGCCTGCAGTACTACGAACTCGATCCGTGTAACGTTTTTACCACCGCCGGTTTAGCGTGGAACGTGATGCTGAAAATGACAGGAGTTAGGTTAGAGTTACTCCGCGATATAGACGTACACCTGTACATCGAAAGAGGTATCCGTGGCGGCTTAGCAGCAATTTCTAATCGGTACGCCAAGGCCAACAACCCGTACATTCCCGATTATGACGCAAGCAAGCCGCATAACTATTTACTCTACCTCGATTGTACCAACCTGTACGGAACGGCTATGACACAGCCTTTACCACTGTCCGGTTTTCGATGGTTGGAACGTACAGAGATCGATACGTTGAACGTGCACGCGTTACGTGACGATGATGACACCGGTTATATCCTAGAAGTCGATCTGGGGTATACACATTACCTACACGACTTACACAGTGACTACCCTTTAGCACCCGAAAAGTGTACTATTACGGACAGTATGCTTTCACCGTACTGCTATCGCATGAAGCTGTTAAAAGACTTTGTGTGTAGTAACGGTAAGGTAGAGAAACTGATAACGTCCCTCGAGGACAAGACAAAATACATTGTTCATTACAGAACATTGAAACTCTACCTCGAAATAGGAATGGAGTTGAAAGCGATTCACCGTGTGTTAGCATTCACACAGTGCGTATGGTTGAAACCTTTCATCGATTTTAATACGGAGCGACGAAAGGAAGCCAGAAACACCTTTTAAAAAGACTTTTTTAAGTAAATGAATAACGCGCCGTACGGAAAATCGTTGGAAAACGTACGGAAGCGAATCGATTTCAAGTTAGTTCCAAACGAGAAGAAACTTCACAAACTAACCGCTAACCCCAGGCTACAACATTTTTCATCTATAACGAGGACCTGGTAGGTCTCACGATGAAAAAAACGTCCATTACACTGAACCGACCTTTGTACGTTGGGTTCAGTGTATTGGATATTAGTAAGCTGATCATGTATCGGTTTCATTACGGATTCACGATGAATACGAACGGGTCACGTGCACATCTATGTATGACGGACTCTGACTCTCTGTTGTACGACATTCGCACCGACGATGTGTACAAAGACATGGAGGAGCATCTCGAACTCTTTGACACGTCGGAGTACCCTAAGACACATCCGTGCTATAGTGAAACAAACAAGAAAAAGTTGGGTACGTTTAAAGACGAAACAAATGGAATACCGATACTTGAATTTGTCGGGTTGCGCGCAAAATGTTATTCATTCGTTACGGCAAACGATAAAGATAAAAAGGTAGCGAAAGGTGTGCCACGTTCCGCGATAGCTACACAGTTGAAACATCAACTTTATAAGCAATGTGTAAAGACCACTTCTCAAACTTATACTACGGCGTATCCAAAGCGAAAAACATATCATATACACAAGAAAGCTTACAAAATTATCGCTGTCACCATACGATGACAAACGATATGTCTTGGATGACGGTGAAAAACACTGGCGTACGGTCATTATAAACTCTCTCAACCCAGACGCGAGATAATTCAGCAAGCGAGAAAATCCGTTATAAATTATGCGTTCGATATACGTTGATATAAGACTCGCTTGCAGGAGCAACACACTGTCAGTAGCGACGATGAAGTCGGTGAAGTTCAGTGAAAACGTAACGGTATATCTCGTACCAAAATTTTGCGATTCTCGATTCGGGTGGCGATATGGAAAACGTACGCAAAACTATTGCAAAGGAATTGCACAGACCGGTGAGAAGGAACTTTCCCAGACGTGCGGTGGAGGTGAAGGGGTTACACGATCTGTACCAAGCGGATTTGGTGGAAATGATACCGCATGCCAAGTTGAACAAGGGATACAAATACCTAATGACAGTAATAAACGCATTTAGCAAGTATGCATATGCGATTCCCTTAAAAACTAAATCGGGTGTTGAAGTAGCACAGGCTCTCGAACCAATAATTGTAAAAAATAAAATGAAATACCTGAAAACGGATAAGGGAAAGAGTATTTTAACACTACCGTACAAGCTTTACTAAAGAGATTCAACGTCAAACACTATTCAACGTATAGCGAGAAGAAAGCGTCCATCGTACAGCGATTTAATCGTACGTTGAAAACGAACATGTACCGCGCGTTCAGCGAGCAAGGGCATTATCGGTGGTTGTCGCTTTTACCTAAACTGGTGATGGAATACAACGACAGAGTGCATAGATCTATAGAGATGAAGCCGCGACAAGTCGACAAGAGCAACGAGCGAATTGTGTTGGAACGAATAAGAAAAAATACCGTACCGCGGAAAGTGAGCAAGAAACATAAGTTTAAAATAGGCGATCGAGTGCGTATCAGTAAATACAAAATCACATTCGCTAAAGGTTATACACCAAACTGGACGAACGAGATATATACAGTGCACAGATTCCAGCCAACCGTGCCGGTTACGTACATGTTGAAAGATCACACGGGTGACGTTGTGGAAGGTGGGTTTCATGAACAAGAATTGAGTAAAACCAGCGTTGGTGATGTGTATCTCGTTGAGAAAATATTACAACGTAAAGGTGATCGCGTGCGAGTGCGCTGGCTCGGCTTTGACGGTAAACACGATTCGTGGATACATAAAAAAGATCTGATATAATAACATTACCACAGTATTTAACCGAACGTAAACGAGTTAAGATGAAGATTGAACAACAATCGTTAAAGTTAAATGTTAAGAACGTAGACTCTGCTAAGTCCAACGGTGAAGTTGCATATAATAAACACAGTCCACTGTTTCCAAACACAGTTCGATGTATCGTGTGCGGCGGGTCATGTAGCGGGAAGTCAAACGTTGCCTTTAACATGTTATTCGATTCAAACGGACTGCGATTTCAGAACCTGTACGTGTTCTCCAAATCGTTATTTCAACCAAAATATCGTGTGTTGGAAGACGTTTTTAATGCTCTCGCTGACGAAGGAATGACGTACTTCACATACAGTAAAAACGATGACGTACCACCTCCGCACGAAATTGTACCTAATTCAATCATGTTGTTCGATGATGTGGTATGTTAACGGCAGAATAACATACGAAAATATTTCGCTATGGGACGGCATAGCGGTGTGGACACTTTGTACCTTTGTCAGACGTACAGTCTGGTGCCAAAGCAACTGGTGCGTGATAATACCAATTTCTTAGTATTGTTCAGACAAGATGATCTCAATTTACACCACGTTTACAACGATCACGTTAACACAGACATGAAACACGAAGAGTTCAAAGCGATGTGCGCCGAAGCGTGGAAGGATCGTTACGGATTCTTAGTCATCAACAAGGACTCACCGATAAACGCGGGCAGATACAGAGTGGGTTTCGATCGTTTTATACATAAATAGAATAGCTTTTGCGAGAAAGTCATCAGTGTCAAGATGGATGACAAGCAATTGACACAAGAAATCGATGCAATTAGCGACAACATAAGGCAAAAGTATCGTGCGTTGAAACATGACCTCAGAGAGAGCGATGAAGCGTTAACGAGAACGTACAAACCTCTTTTGGAACCGTTAACCCAGATTTCGGAAAAGTTGAATGTCTCCGGTGATAAAATTAAAAAAATAAATGTTGAAGATGAAGATACGAAGACAGCTGTCGAGATGACACCACCACCATCACAACCTCGATTCCTTAGAACGGAAGTGTTGGCACAAACTCCTGATGTCGAAACACCGAACGTGACTCTTGAAGAGTTTTTAGCAACACCCGAAGGTCGACACGAAGCACAAGAATACGTTGAACAGTCTGTCGAAGGTCCGCTCGCGAGGAAATACTTACTACTCGCTTTATCTGATGATCGAGAAAAAAAGATGGATCATACGTACGGTGTCCGTAACGTTGCAGACAAATGGATGGTGGGCAATTCGGTGTTGGAGATCAATCAAGACGACAGCTTCTACATAGCTGGAAAACGATACAGGGGTACACCGGGTCTCTACGAACTTATGTTTATGAAAGGACCCAACAAGAGCGTCTACGATGAAAACGATTTAGCAGCGTACAACTCTATACTGTCGGACACTAACGCACATAAACATTATCATTTACCCGGTGCTAAAATAAATACAAACAAAGGTGTAAAGTACAGAGAGATAATCGCCCGATTGTTCCCACCGCGCAGCGGACGTGGTATCGATTACGTACACTGGAACGATCCCAACGAACTGGTTGAACGGTTGAGACTGCTGGTAAGTTCAAAACGCGCCGGTCACACCGGACACGACAACGAAATCATCTCCGTTGTGGAGGAATTACGTGAAGCCAACATTATCGTATAAATTTTATGAACGTCGGTGTAACAACTCATTGACGTCAACACTGTCAACATGTGCGGGTTAGATTTGACACCTGACTTTGAAGTCGAAAACGAGAGACTGAAAACCTTTACATCATGGCCTGTGCATTTCATCAGTCCAACCGCTATGGCCCGCAGGCTTTCATTACACAAATGAAATTGACAGGGTTCGATGTTCATTTTGCGGTATAGAAATCTTTCGTTGGAAAGAGGGTGACGATCCGATTGTGTTACACACGCGATGGTCACCACAGTGTCGTTACTTAAAACGGTTAGCACATCATTTGTAGCGTGCAGTCGTACAATGGTTGTGGACAAGTTCGGGAGACATCAAAGCGCCGTGAGCGTGCGACGAGAAACAAAAAGACAATTACGCGATACTGTAGGATTTAAGATTACGAATGATGGGCATATAGATGTTGAAAACAAAAAGATCCGCAATCGGAACGAACCGGATGCAGCAAAGGATGCTGTATCCCTGACTTATATGCAAACACATTGTCTGCTACTCGATGATGAACGTAAAAGCGTGGACGTTAAAGGGTGTAGATTGAAAAATGTTGATACTCCTGTAGACGTTAAAGACGTAGTCAACAAATATTACGTTGATGACAACTGTATACAACACTCGAGTCAAGAGAGAGGTGAGGTCATCGATGCACGAGATCGATGGGTAATCAACGTTCGAAGTCCGGAACAAGCGACCGATGCGGTCAACAAAAACTACGTAGACTCGAACGTCATTAAAAAAGTATCGAACAGCTATTTGTTTGGGCAGAGCTAGTTGTCGGGAGTGAGTTCACCGATTTTTGCAGATGACGCGGTTAACGTAAAATACATGTTGCAGAACACCGTTAGCTTGGGCGAAGATGGTGTTTTCTAAGCAGCGGAAAAGAGAATAACAGACGTAGCGGATGGTTTTGCGGAGAGCGATGCTGTTAACTTACAACAATTAAATGACGTGAGACGATACGTAAAGAGCGAGATGTATAAAGTCGTTAAAACATTTCAGTATCAACTGGATTACTACTTATTGAAATTGTCTAAGCCACGTAGTTCAGAAGACGAGTGGACACTCGACACGAAGGAAATAAAAAGGTTAATAGATGAATACGATAAAAACAGAAGAGAAAGACTGGAGATCGGTTTACGATGTACAACAACGTTAAGAGGAAAAAGGGGTGGGGCGTCGGAAACGTGCTTAAGAACGTTGTACCGTCCGTTGTTTCGTCAGTTATCTATCGAGCGGTGGACGCACTACCTGTCGAATTACATCTGCCGGGTTACAGATTCTGTGGACCGGGCACGAAACTCGAAGAAAGATTAGCGCGTGGTGATCGTGGAATCAATCAACTAGACGAAGCCTGTCGCGAACACGACATCGCTTACGCTCAATACAAAGACAACGAAAGTAGACGTATTGCAGATCGTAAACTCGCGGAAAAAGCGTGGGGACGGGTAAAGGCTTTGGATTCGGGTATCAGCGAACGAGCTTATGCGACAGCAGTTGCAGCGGCCATGAAAGCAAAATCAGCAATAGGAAGCGGTCGACGTCGTAAAAATAAAAAGAATGTGAGTAGTCGTGGTCGTGGTTCTGGTGGTGGGATGAAGAAGAGGAGGGAGAGAACTGTCCGAACCGCTAGGAAAAAGAAGAGAACTGCGTCCGGATTGTATCTACGTCCGTACCGAAAAAACTAATTCACATACCGCTCCGCCCGTTGTCCGAAGATGAATTACGTGTATACGCAAAAAAGCTAAACATACCGTATTTTAGAGGTGTTTACATGCGTAACGCATTACCGGATACAGCGCCGTAGAAGAATGAAAGCGTCATCGTAAATTTGGACGACGAGAGCGGACCGGGAACCCACTGGGTATGTTACAAGAAGCGTGGAAATCGAGTACACTATTTTGACGGGTTCGGTAATTTACGTCCACCTCTCGAGCTGATGCAATATTTTGGTGATACAGCCGACGTTCGTTACAACTACGAACGGAAGCAACCTCCTAACACGGTCATCTGCGGTCATTTATGTTTAGACTTTTTATCGTCTTCTGATCAGTAAACTTCAACATGTCGTCGCTAACGGTCACCGTGACGGGTACCGACGCTGCGAATCTCGGGTGTAACTTTTTCCCACCTCTCGAGTTATACGGTGAATGGTACGTTGGTCTATTGGATTTTACATCGTATAATTCAATACCAAACGTTACTGAAGGAAAAAATAATGCATTTCCAGTAAAAATTTCCAAGGATCAGTGGTCCGTCATCAAGTTGCCTACCGGCACCTACGAAATCAGTGATATCGAAACGTATCTGCAGAAACAGTTAGGCGAGAGAACAATCAGTTTACTTCCAAACAACAACACATTAAAGTGTGAAATTTACTGTAAGCATGTCATCGACTTTTCGCATACACCGAATACCATTGCAAGTATGTTAGGATTCAAGGAGAATCAGCAGCTGGAAGCGTATAAAATACACGAGTCGAACGTACTCGTAGACATAATAAAAGTTAACACCGTTCACGTACGGAGTAATATCGTACAGGGTGCGTACAAGGACAATCAGGACCAGCACACGTTGCATTCGTTTTATACGACCGTGGCACCAGGTTTCAAAATAGTTGAAACACCGACAAACGTAATATACTTACCGGTAAACGTACAACGCGTTGACAACATAATTTTGTCTCTCGTTGACCAGGACGGGGATTTAGTCGATTTTCGCGGTGAAGTTATCACGATACGACTGCATCTGAAAATATGGGATTGTATTTCGGACAAACGTCACCTGTAAAAAGGGAGTGTGTACGAAAGAAACATGGTAGTCGGTGTTCAACGTTGAAGCGATTGACATCAAGGAACAAGCGTTTCTTACTTTCACTTGGATTCAAATTATACGATTAAAATAATGTCGGATGAAATTCTAGCTATCGAACGAGGAGCGGCTTTCGATAACAGAATCGTTGAGTTCGAATATCGTACGCAAGCACCGTATGCTTCCACCCGATACGGTAACAACGATGAAATACGTATACCCATCCAACAACAGGATGTTTTCACTTTACCGGCGGAGAGTTTTCTGTACATCGAAGGAACATTGACCAAGGTTAACGCTACCGACACAGCGTTGAACGTGAAATTAATCAACAATGCAATGGCTTTCTTGTTTGAGGAGATCCGTTACGAAGTGTGCGGTGTGGAAGTGCATCGTACGAAAAACGTTGGAATTACGAGCACTGTGAAATTGTTACTATCGAGCAATGAGCATGAAAGGAAGCATCTAATCAATGCAGGATGGGTGACGACAACCGACGAGTCGTTGACAGTACACGAGAGTACCGGTGATTTTACGTTTTGTATTCCGTTAAAATGCTTCTCGGTTTCAACGCAGACTATACACGCATCATGCTGAACGTTAAGCAAGAATTGATTCTGTTGCGTACCCCTACCGATCAGAACGCAATGGTGCTAAAAGAATCAAGTGCAACTGCAAACGGTAATCTCGTAATAAACAAAGTACACTGGAAGATGCCCTATGTGCGCGTGTCAAACAAGTACCGAATACCGCTATTGGAGCACATCGAGGAGGATCATGAACT
The DNA here is from genome assembly GCA_034769895.1 of Magicicada septendecula. Lineage (NCBI taxonomy): Eukaryota > Metazoa > Arthropoda > Insecta > Hemiptera > Cicadidae > Magicicada > Magicicada septendecula. Next base: position 171,406,427 of record CM068375.1, read on the forward strand.
AGTGATGCCGTTCCGCAGTTGGAAATTGCACGAGTAACCCGTTCTACCGACGACAAATCGACATTCGTGGACATTGAAGACATCGTCACAGTTGAAAAACCCTCGCTATGTAATATTAATATTTCAGACGGATAGAAAGAACAATATAGCGAAAAACGCGTCGGAATTTGATCACTGCAATTTAACGAATGTCAAGCTTTTTCTGAACGATAAATACTATCCGTACGATAACCTGAACCAGGATATCGATAAAAAACGTTACGCACTGTTCTACGACATGTATACACGTTTCCAAACATCATACTACGACCGTCGCAACAGAACACCTCTTTTGACACCTAATGAATTTATAACGAAAGCACCGTTGTTTGTCATCGATTGTTCCAGACAAGAAGAACCAATCAAGTCGCCTGCCGTTGATGTGCGTTTAGAATTTGAATCCAGTAAAAATTTCCCAGATACAACCACCGCTTACGCTTTGATTATACACGATAGGATAGTACAGTACACAGCGTTGTCGAATACTGTTCATCGTTTGTCATAAAAAACTTGTTCTCCCCTCTACCAGTTTATAAAGATAGGTATTAGCGATCTCTACCTTACAACAACCTCAGTCCATTTCAACGATGGAAGGTGACTGTGGTAGCGGCGGCAGCAGCCATTGTGAGTATAACGTTTACTTGTCTCTTGCTTATCCGATCAACTCGTACTCTAAGTTCGTTACCGTCGGACTGTATAAAGAACTCAACTATGAACGGGGTGTTTTGTTTACAAACGGGAAAAAGAAACGTATATTACTTGACTTTTCTGAGTGGAATTACTTGATGATCTTTCGTGAACAGTTACTATCCAGTATGTTATTGTACGAAGAAGGTGAAAACCGTGAAAATAAAAAGAGTGTGATGATCAGTCATCACTTTGGGAAAACGTTTGTTCGGATTAACGGTAGTAAGAACGAAACATTTGTTTTCACAGAACCCGAGTGGATGCGTTTTGGTTATTTATTAACCGTACTAAAGAAATATCTTATTCGCTTGTTTTATGATCAACATCACTTCAAATCGTACATTAATCAAGTAGTAGCCAAGGGGTGTTATGTACCACCATCCTTCTTTTTCCCCTCGTTTTTTCGATTGGAAAGCAGTCGTCACGACCAACAGCTAACATTTGATCGTCTTTACGATGAACTGGTTTTGGAAGGAAAAGTCGAGGGGGAATTTCAAAATATTAACGTACTCGATGCGGACATGTGTCACTCGGAAAAATGAACTTGAATAGGACGGTTATTGCCGAGTTTGAAGCGTTTCGCGGTGACAAAAATGAATACGTAATCAAAGAGTTCGTTACAGTTGACATAACAACCGGACGTTTTGTTATCGTGTTGTTCGCTCCACCATACGAAAGTGCACGACTGCACCAGAAATTCCGAAAAATCAATGACTGGTTGGAAACACATTATCACAGGATACGATGGAACGATGGTAATTTACCGTACAAGAATATGGTACGCATCGTTGCAGACATTTTTTCAGATTATCCTGTTGTCTATACAGAAGGGTTTGAGAAGGCAAATTTCTTACGACAGTTGTATCACCATGGTGAGGTGATTGACTTAAACGATATTCAAGCACCTGTAGTTCCTAGATCCTTTGTACCCATCATACAATGTCCTGTTCCTCATCGTCAACCCGTTACCACTCCCTCTTTACACTGTGCATTGCGCAAAGCTTTGTTTTATGCAGAATGATTGCGGCAACGATATAAAATATAGTCGGTTGTGAACAAGTTTCCATCATGGTGTTGGTGTGAATGCTACGTGGCAGAAATGTCCATAAACGTAGAATTAGGTACCGTAGTGTGTGCGTGTGTGCTAACCTTGACTACGTCACTGTCGCGGTAGAAATACTCATAAACGTAGTCCTGGTAGTTCGAGACGGGTCACTGGCACGGTAGATATACCTGTAAACTCGCCAAGAACCAGTATGGGTGTGAAAATTACTCATTACGGTACAGCAAATGTGAATACGCATCATGTATGAACAACATATTCACCCGATTAAAAAAATTAAAAAAATAAATAAAAAAAGTAAATAAAAAAATATGTACTGCTTTTACACAGTGGCTTAGCATTGCATAGTGTATCTTTATTATTATCTACCACTGTACTAATCAATAGTACAGCGATAGATAAAGTGGAGTAGGCCTGCTTTACGAATCTGTAAAGTTGGGGAAACCACGTTAAAAAAAGCGTAGCAGGCTCTCATTCGCCTCCCTCAAGCTGCTAGGAAGAGGATGAGAGGTAAAAAAATAAAAGTATAACGAAATGTTTATTTATTTAATAATAAATAGACTTATATTGTGCTTTTATGATTTTACATATAGGACGACAGTAGATATCACTCGTCCACCTCATGGTTACAAGTAAGAGACGAGAAGTACAAGTACAGAAATAATTACAGTTAAGCGATAACGGCCTCTTGGTGTAGTGGATGCACGCCGGTTTGGTGTACCGGAGGTCCCGGGTTCAAATCCCGGAGGGGCCATAATTTATTTTTATGTAAAAATTAATATCCAATGACATACCATTGTTACAGTCGAACACGTGCGTCATGTGGTCGTACATTTCGGTGTTAAAATTTCGGACACCAAAAAAATTTCGGGTAACCCCATCCGTTGATTTAAACATTTCGGGTACTAAATTTCAGACACCAAAAATTTCGGGTACCCCCATCCGTTGATTTAAACATTTCAGACATCACGCCCTCTACGTCGTCGTCATGTGGGCGTACCCAAAAATTTCGGGTACGCCCGTCCGTTGTTTTAATCATTTAGGATACCAAAATTCTGACATTAAAAATTTCGAGAGAGAACGATTATTTTGTTACATCAAAATAAACCAGAACGCGGAAGTGTTTTAACATTCGGACACTAGCTGCCAGGGCCTCTGTGTGATGTCATGAACTGGAACCCGGTTAGGGCGTACCCACAAATTTCGTGTACCCCCATCCGTTGATTTAATCATTTCGGGTAACGGTACACGATGGCCCCAAAATTTCGCGTAACGGTACCCGATGACATCGCCTCTCTGCGTCCGGGCAACCGCCGAATTCCGGGTACCCCCATCCGCTACACATTGTTTTCGGCTACCAAATTTTGGACATGCAGAAACCACGGCCTCCGTGACGTCTTGAAACAGGTTTTAGCCATGCGGACGCCAGCGACTAGGGCCTCTGTGTGATGTCATGAACTGGTACACGGAAGTGTTTCAGTCACACACACACACACACACACACACACACACACACACACACACACACACACACACACACACACAACAGTGACGTCACATGGACAGCTCGGACACCAGCTGCCAGTGCCTCTATGACGTCATGAACTGGAACCCGGAAGTGTTCTCGTACCCCCAATTTATACTACTGTAACAACAACCCCAATTTCCGGAACTACCGGAATAATTATAATAACTATAACAACAATGCGAACAACAACGGCGAAAATAATTACCGACCAAACAATCAGGGTAACAATTATGCTGGCAACAATAACAATAACATAAGACGACCTCAATATAACAATAATAACCCCAACCGACAACAGAACCAAGGTGGAAAAAACCAACCCCAACCATACAGAAGGGTTAATTACATACAAGCCAATAATGATCAGGGGAGAAGGCGATATTACCCGAGACGCTGAAGCTTTAATGGGCATGATGATGAAGAGTACCAGCACGAAGACAGGAGAAATTCAAGGGGCAGACAACGAAGGAGCTGAAGCATTGAAGGCGACAGTCGATATAACGATTATCGACCCCATGTACATTTCAAGCCAACCAATGACCAAACTAACCATGTGGGACGGCCCGAAATGGACGAGAGAAATCAAGCAAACACGCCGGACAGACGTGAGGAAGAGAATGAACTCTCTTTAAACGCACCGCGGCAGTGAGAAACCAAATAGACCCCTCGCTGAACCATTCTATTGGGTACAATCACAGACTGAACTTAGATAAAACGATAACGATAATACGAAGTCATTATTTGAAGAACATCAGACAAGAACTACTTGAAGAAGAAGAAATTGACCACGACCAATGTAACAATGAAATAGCATATGTGACTGCCGAAATAAACTGGGTGACCACCACATTGATGATTGACACGGGTGCGAATGTATCTTTAATTGATAGCACCGACATCCACCGAATACAGGAAGAATGTAAATCAGTAATACCAACCCTACCGATTAACAACATAATATTAGTGGGAGCGACTGGACGACAAAATAAAACTGTCAAAAAACAGGTCAATTTAGAAGTGACCAGTCATGGAGTCAAGATTCCAATGATATTTTTGGTAGCTAATGGATTACCCTTTTGAAGTTTAATTGGCTGTGATATCCTGAGGAAATACTCAGCAATTATTGACATGAGCAGAGCAAGAATAACTCTGAGTACAAGCAATTTGGAATGGACGGCTGAGATTATTTGAAGAAAGGAAGCCTCTCAAGACCGCACCATTTTCCACATAAGGGAATTTCCAAGTCCTAGAAATCAGACACCTACGGAAGAAATTGAGTATCAACCAAACAATGACATTTTGTCGAACGAAAAAATCATAGAAATCCGTCAATTTAAGTCAACAAAGAGAGACAACTCACCAAACCCAGACCAAATTGAAATGTTGATCAACATATACAACAGATACCGGCATGTATTCTCGGACATCCCGGGTAAGGTCAAGAATTACCAATGTGTATTAAAATTTAAAGAACCTGTAAATTTTAATCGAAAGTCCTACCCTATTGCTTATTCTTTAAAGGAAGCAGTCAGGACCGAAATTAACCAACTATTAAAAGATGACATCATTGAGTGCAGTCAGTCACCTTATACCAGCCCTATAGTAACTATCAAGAAGAAGAACGGGAAAGTAAGACTTTGCCTGGATGCTAGGGAGATTAATAAAAATCTAATTAATGACAGGACATCTCCTGGGGAAATCGAGGAGATTTTAAAGAAGTTTCATGACACACAGTTTATTAGTTCATGGGACACCGTCTGCGGATACTGGCAGGTGGAATTACACCCACAGCCGGAAAATACGTGGCCTTTATTTTCGAAGGGCGCAACTACCATTTTAAACAATTGCCCTTCGGATTAGTGAACTCTATAGCGATATTTATTCAATGTATGGACCAGGTATTAGGTCAAGAAGCGCTCCAGTTCACTACCATTTATGTAGACGATCTACTCATAACGTCTACCAATTGGAAAGATCACTGTAGTAGAATAAACCATGTGTTAAATAAGCTGTCAGAAAACATCACGTTGAAACTCGAGAAATCACAACTTATAGCTAAGGAAGTACAATTTTTAGGTTTCCATTTAACAGAACATGGAATAACCCCCTCTAGAGAAAAGATAGAATCAATACAACAATTCCCCACCCCAAGAAACAAAAAACAGTTACAGTCTTTTTTAGGCCTGTGCAACTATTATCATAAATTCCAAAGTAACCAATCAGAATTAACCACAAAATTATCACCACAATTATCTTCAAAAGACAAATGGACATGGGGACCAACTCAAGACACAGTATTTCAACAGATTAAAAACAAATTCCTGGAGACAGTAATGCTGCATCACCCAGATTTCAATAAGCCTTTCTACTTAAATTGTGACGCAAGTGACATCAGTTTAGGGTCTACACTGTACCAAGAGGACGAAGATGGGAACCACCTGGTTATAAGCTTCGCCAGTAGAACACTGAACAAGTGCGAGCGAAATTACAATGTAACAGAAAAAGAGCTGTTAAGTGTTGTATTTGCCTGCGGAAAATTCCGGACCTATATTTTAGGATATTCAATAACTGTACGGACAGACCACAAGTCCATATCATTCCTGAAGAACTGTAAATTAAGCCACGGTCGATTGACAAGATGGACCCTAGTCTTACAAGAATATAACATCAGTTGGGAGTACATTCCAGGCAAGAAGAATATAGCAGCAGACGTATTATCACGTATAAATATAACCAATCAAACCTATGAAGGAGAGAAGGAAATGGTTGCAAAAGTCTATCACATCATTAAGGGTCAATCGGACTTAGAAGAAATAATCAAAGAAATCGAACAACACCAGAAGCAAGACAGCAAGTTAATGCAAATACACCAGAGATTAAGTGCACAGGACAATAGAATAATACCTTACTATTGTATACACCACAATCTTTTGTTCATCAAAATAAGTTACCACAATAATACTTGGAAATTGGTAATACTACGGACGCTAGAAAAAGAAATCATCACAGATTACCACATACGTTATGGACACATGGGAGCACTTAAAGTGGTAAGAGCACTGGAAGAACACCTGTACATTAAAGACATAAACAGAAGAGTACGTAATTATGTCAGGAATTGCCACATATGTCAATTAGTAAAGTGCAACAACGAAGGGAAAGATGGAATAATGATACCTATAACTTCCTCAAACAAACTGGAAAAAGTTTTCGTAGACATCTGCGGTCCATTCCCCAGAAGTGGAGGTAGACATCAGTATAAATTCCTCATAATAATTTTCGACCATTACATGAAATTTACAAAATTATACCCAATAAATCGTGCAACCACAAATAAGATACTCATTATTATCATACAATACTATATACCTGAAGTGGGAAGTCCGAAAACTGTCATAACGGATCATGGTACCCAGTTCAAGGGTAGGAGGTGGAAGGACACACTGCTGGATCATGGGGTAAACACCTATAAAACCTCAGTATACCATCCTAGCAGTAACCCGGCAGAAAGAGTATTAAGAGAAGTTGGGAGAATCCTCAGGACATACTGTTCCAACCAACAACGAAAGTGGAGTGAGTACGTATCAGCAGCAGAAGATTTCATAAAGCTAGCTCACCACCAATCCATTGAAACCACACCTTATAATGCCATGTTTGAGAAACCCCCACCACGAGAAATCACTGACATTATTAATTTTCCCCAAAGCCAGGAAAACCAGTTCAACAAAGTCCAATTTCATACTAAGATTGTAGAGAAGATAGAAGGAAGGAGAAGAAAGTATCAAAACAAAATACCACTGAAAATAATACAGTACCAAGTAGGTGATAAAATATTACTAAAAAATCGAGAATTGCCAGTAAAATGGAGGGTATCATGAAAAAAATTACTATTACTATATACAGGTCCGTATACCACCACAAAAAACAATCAGAACAACACATATGAAATTTCTGACCCAGTGAGTAAGAAAATCAAAGGTACATTCAACCAAGCATCATTGAAGAGATATTATGAATGACGAGAATTATCAAATATGTAATATTACATAATATCTAACAATATCAAAGTATACAATGCTCCGTGCAGATATAAATAAAACGACTCAAACGAAATGTAATTGACCCATAATTAGCCCAATAGCATGGTGAAAGTGTGAAAACCCCAGATAATCCAAGGAAACTAAACAACCGAAGTGTTACAACCTAGTGTATAAACAATGTTAAAAATGAATTATGGTAAAAGTAAAGAAGAATAGAAGACTACGACATAAAGTGATGAAGAATTTAAGAGTTAACGGCATAATTATATAGTGATGAAGATAAGTGTGTAATTAAAAACATTGAATAATCACAAAAACAACTTGCAACCTAGTATTGATGAATAGCAGCAAAGCTGATAATAATATAACAAATATGTCAAGTTATAACTAATAATGACCTGTAAAAAGAAATATGTTAAATGAATTAATAAAGCATTAGCAGTGATAATATAATGGAACCTCTAATCCCTTGAGTATTCTAATGAATATAATGTCTTATATTCAAATATGAATAATATATGATGTCTTATATGTTGTGATAGTGCAACTGTTGTTATGTGCAACTTTTTATTGTCCCAGACAGAGATGAAGATTCCTCTGATTCTGTGAGTGTATAGTTGAGGAACGGCGGAGAATGGATGCCAAATAGAGCCCCTCTGACTCCGAACCTGCTATAAATGTTAGGGAATTATAATATTTCAAGGATTAAATCAACAACTATGAGGTGAATAAAAGAGCAAAGGAGAATTGTCACAGGAATCAAGATATGTATAATGTGAAGAAAAAATGTATTACTGCAAGAAAACAGGGAAATTGTTAAAATACCGTAAGAGAAAATGTACAATATAACTAATTGACCAAGAGAATAAAAACTTGACCAATACTTGTGAGCTGAAGATAGTACTAGCAGTGAACTTAGTCTAAAACAAATCACCAACAGACTATTAAATCCAGTAAAGAAAAAAGCAGTAATCTTATAATTTATATCAAGATGAAGTGATAATTTCATCAAACCACAAAACTTGTTTTCTCAAATTATCAATTTTGAGAGGGGAGTATATGTAACATCACAAAATGTTCCATAACCATAATGAACACCAGAAGGGTGAAATATACCACTAGAGTCGTAAATGAGTAAATAAAATGAATGTAACAGAGAAGAGAATGAACTAGCCAAGAAGAAAAGAAGAGGAGGGATCCCAAGAAGCAGTGATGAATCCACTACATGAAACTACAACTTCAATAAACTGACTGACTATGACAAATGGACAAGCAAAGATTCACAAATAAGCTGTCAAGTAAGCCAGATAAAAACATTGATGAGTAGAATCATACAGAATAAACAAATGAACCACTGACCTTAATAACATGGTAATACATACCAGCATATTGGCTGATATAAATAGAACCATTATATAGAAATAACAAATACCATGTACTATGCTATATGTAGCCACAAAATTGTAAAGGATAGAATAAACAACAAATGTGGAGTAGTATAAATTAAGAGTAATTATAAATGGAAGCATTATATGTATGTAGGTGACTTCCTAAGTAAATAATATGTGTGTAAAGATAATAGTAATCAGGGAATAAACCTTGTAATAGAATTATACCCAGACCCTGTATGACCAAGTTTATGTCAATGAAAAGATAGGAAAATAGAACCCCTAATTAGCATAAACTAATAGAAGTATAACTATAACGAATAAGGTGTACAGTACCACCACTTGACCGGTATTATACGCTTTAGAAATGAGGACATATCAAAATGTAATTAATGAATTAGGAAAATTCAAATTAATGTGTCGACTTAATTAGACCAAGAATTTATATTGTTTAGCTGTAGGCAGCATTTAGATTTAATAATGTATTTAATTTTAATCATTTTAAAATATTCGAAAGAGAAAACAAATGTAATTAATCAAATATTAAAGAAAGGTAAATAGTCGAATTTGCACTGTTAGCAGACGACAATAGTAAACAATGTCTTAGGACAGTAAATTAATGAATTGTTAATGAAAACTATGTTTAAACTGGCCTCAAGCCACATCAAATTAAAGATAAGAAAATAAGCTATAATTTGATAGTAATAGCATCCAAAATGGAATTGTAATAGTCAAGTAATTAACGTTAGCATCATTTTTTTGGCAAGATTTGAAGAAGTTCATGTAATAATAACAACAACGATAACGAGTACAGAATACGTCTCGATAATGTTTATTAATAACATTACGGTCATCATGACATAATTTTGTACCAATCACGAACGAGTTTACTTAGCGAAAATGAACCCTAGCGACGATCGAGAGAATCCTATATAACCGACGACGCGCGAAAAAGACGGCATTGGCATTTTTCTTCACAAGCTAGTCGTCTGCGTTCTGCATTTTGTCTAAGACTATTTGTAGATAACATTGTACTAAATTTATTTAGAGGGATTAACACATCCCGAAGTAAGAGTATATGTATTAAATTTTTATAACTAAAATCAGTTTGAGTTTGAACAAACGAACTTCTCGTTATTCAATTGAAATTTATTAAAGGTGTCTAACCTAAATTATGATATCATACTAGTGCTTTTTTGAAGGAAAATAACGTTCTTTCTGTATCTTCAAGGAAACCATCCTTGAGGTATTTAATCAAATAAGATAAATATTTTGTTAATAAGAATAAGAGTTTTCATTGTACTCAAAACTGAACTAGGCCAGTAATTAAACCGGACGACTTGTGATCCGTAATTTATTATTTTTGAATGAATTTGTCAACCTAATTCAATAGGTAATAATAAACAACCAGTATTAGACAGCATCAAACTTTGTTATTAATTATTTTAATAAATAATCAACAATCAGTAGTGCAAGCTCTGAGGTGCATTTAACAGTGGATTATCAAGTAAACTATTTAAATTAATCTCAATTTAAATGAGTGAGCACTGATAGAATCATTAAAGGTCAATACTCTCAATTATTAAATCAGAAGTTTATTTTTATGGGACATTTCTGTGGAAAAAACCCATATGGCGCCCAAGTAATATTTAAAGTGTTGTAAAAAACTTCATAGTAATACTATACTGGTCAACCAAGAACTTGACAGTTTATTAATTAACTGTGAACCTCTGAACATCCAGTACTTCAAAACAGGTACGTGAAGTGTAATTTATATTAATGAACTTTGTCCAGACAATACTTTGACTTATACAGACGACAATTTTAACAGAAGAGGATTTCGATTTCAAGAGATCTACGCATCAGTTACATTCATCGACGGATCGACAAGTTAACATTTACTCATAATAAACTAAACATTAATGAAACGACGAAAGTGTAAGTAAACCGATTTATCTACATTGGATTCCACAATAGGTTGAATTGAATTAGATAAATCAATAAACCAAATCGCTAATAATAACAACAAACTTTATCAATTGTTAATAATAATTACTGCAAAAGTAGAGACCCAATTAAATTAAATATAAACCGTAAAAACTCGGTTATATAATAATATTCGTGAGGAATTTGTTGACTTTTATAACAACCTTCGAGGTAAATAAACATTGTTTTGGACTTACTTATTTACATACTTTAATGTCTTAATAGCTATTTTGAAAGTTTTTATTTGGAATGACCAAGTTAAAATGTTTATATTCATTTTCTCAAAAAATTATTCTGTTAAGTTGACATTTTGTGTATGTGCGTTTTATTCAAGAAATATGTACTTAAGAAAATTGTATTCATTTTATCCCTACTTTCAAATAATATAATCAATAGGTACAATGTGCAACAACGTTGTAACCAACAGGCGCCTACAATGTTGTTGCTCTATAAGGAGGTTAGTTTATTGTATATTTCTTAAAATAAGTGAACAACAATCGTGTGGGACTATAAAATACTCTTTTCGAAATTGTTACAATACATTATGGCTAAAAAAACTAGGCAAAAGGTATAACACCAAAAAGTTTTGAAAAGTTTTATTTTATAATTAGCTGTAAGAAGTGTCAGGAGAAAGCAACGAAGGGTGTAGGTGTGGAAAACATATTTTGTAAGGGACAAAAGGAGAACGAGCAAACACGCTCTAGTGACGGACAGGTCATAAATTTTGTAGGCACTGCACCGCATACCCTATGAACAAGCAGAGTTCACTGCTCCCGGTACGTAGAACACCAGTTTTTTGTGAAAACACGTTGATTCCATAGGAAACTTCATATAATGTGTACAGAGCCATTAAAGGAGAAAAGGCTTAACAATGGTCAAGCGTACATGTGTACGCCAGCTGTCAGGAGAAAGCGACGAAGGATGTATTGATTTGAAGGACTCCAGCGGTCGATGACAGGGTTTTGACATTACTTGGAAACGAAAGCGCAGAGAGTACGTCCCAAACTCAAGGATAGGGTGTTGGCTGGCAACTAAAAGAAAAAAACAACTTTCAAAGAAGGGTAGGTGAGGCCCTTGAACAACAATAGATAATAACGCCAGAGCGACGAAGTTCAGAAACAATGCAAATGGAAGAGAAACTCAGAGTTGTCGCTGTAGACTTTAGAAAAAACAACAGATACAATTTATTGCTGCGTTGTCTGGAAATGACAACGACCTCAAAATACGAAGCAAGGGAAGAATTTGGTGGGGAACCAGGAGCCATATCAGAAAACGCCTTTGAAAAGATAGGTGGTATTTGGACTTGGAGGGAAAAATATGAAACCAATAAGGACACGGCGTCGTTGGAATCAGAAGTCTGGTGGGAAATTTGGTAAGGAGAATATAGGAAGGAGACAGGAACGCGCTCGGGGAGTTCTAACTAAATTTCGGACGCGATCGGAGTGAAGTCCGTTACTGGAGTAATTAGCATTTTATTGAACTTAGAATAATTCGATACATAGTGTGAGAAGGTAGTTTTCGAACTTATAACAAAAGTTAATACAGTCATTACAAACAAACGAATTATGAAGTAGAGGCACACTATTAGCATACCAGTGAACATTAACTGAAACAGATAGTAACAGGACAATAATGTAATTTCAGTGTATACAAACACTTTACAACAATAACTTTTAAGGAAGATTAACAACACAAACTACATTCATGAACACTTGATAACCAGACATACCGCAACAAAGGTGCGTAATATTAATTCAGATTTGAAATAATTCACGATGTCGGTGTACAACAGAGAATGCTAACTTTTAATCATAAATTATAATCCGAATGCGTGGAGTTGGTGAGTGAAGTGTCTGTGAGTGACATCGTGGGATTCATCCGGTACCACCTATCATCTGGAGGAGTTATCTGCACGATTCCAGGACGATCGACATGAGGGAATCATCACCGCAACCACCGAGTGATTGGATATTCGAATATCAAGTATAGTAAAACATGTCCTAATTAATTTAGATCCACTGTCTGTCATCTCAAAGAATCCACACACACTAGAATCCATTAAAATAATCGTAAAGGAATTAAAGAAATCGATTTAAAGTTTGTTTAGAAGTAAAATTATCATTCTTTATCAGTTTTGGAGTAATGTTTATTTCCAAGTTCTAAATGAATCCGTAATTACAAAGTATAGTAATAACTTAAGAGATTATTCATATTAAGAATTTATAAGACGAAGCTAAACATTATAATTTACTTAAGTACTAAACGCCATTGATTATTATGATTATTAATATGCAACCATTAGATTGAGAGTTTGGATAACTAATTTTATTAATGTATTATTTTTGATATTTACAATGTAATAAGGAGTATTCAATTTTATTAATGTATTATTTTTGATATTTACAATTTAATAATGATTATTCAATTTTATTAATGTATTATTTTGATATTTACAATTTAATAATGAGTATTCAACTTTATTAATATATTATTTTGATATTTACAATTTAATAATGAGTATTCAAGTTTATTAATGTATTATTTTGATATCTACAATTTAGCCATGAGTATTAAATTTTGGTAATGTGTTAATTTTATATATTTACAAGTAGGCTACTAATGAGTACGTAAAATTTTGTGCTATTTTTAATATTTACAAATAATAACAAACTAATGTGAATAAATTTAAGAGCTATCAGTAGAAATGAGCATTTATTATTTTTTTAACCCTGAGATAAAGAGCATAAACAAATTTTAATGTTAAATTGGTTCCCACACGCGGGACATTAAATAGATAATATAACAGTAATTGTTAAATTAATGTTAAATTGGCGTCTACCGCTGGGCGTAAACGTTTTTTATTAAATTGGCGCCGCACCGCACGGCTTGATAAAATAGTAAGCTAGGGCAGTGACAGACAGTGGCTAGCAATAAGTTTAAAATAAGTACATGTAAGTAGCTTAAGCTATATTATTGTTGTCGTATATCGGTCTCTAAGTCTCTGAATGATAACCCGAAGTCAAGCTAAAATGGCATCTAGGGGAGAGAATTCAGATGAGTTTGATATCAATAACCAGATGGGCTATGAGCAGCCTGAGGACGGAAACGTAATGAATGAAGAAAGCTCAACAACCGGTGCAGGAACTAGGGCCGGGGGACCGCAATCACAGCCGCAGTTATCTGAAGCAAATTTTCAAATGTTAATAATATTTATAAAACAACAATTTGAAGAACTGAAAAAGCAAAAGGAAGAAGCGGAAAGGAAGAGAGATGAAAAACAAAGAAAACTACATGAAGAGACACTAAGACAGATAGAGTTAATGGGAAAAGATTTACGAGGACAAAACCACCAGGTTTTTACAAAAACAATAAAAAAAATGGAAGAAAACAAATTAGATGGAAATACTATGGATCAAATTGACACCGAGTATCAACCTTCAACAACTAAAGCATTGTCTACACATCATGCCTCAAGAAAAAAGAAATCTCTACAATTATTAATAGTAGTTATGAAGGTGATAAAGACACTTGTACTGTGTTTGTTGACAACTTACCAAACACAATTACAAAAAAGAAAATTATTAAATATTTCAGGAAGTTTGGTATGGTTGTAAATACGAGATTGCGATATGCTGCAGTATCTGATCCACGATTTCCCACAAGACGTACTGTCATTAAGAAAGAGTTTCATAAAGACAGAACAAATATCCATGCATATGTACGTTTTACTGATGAAAATAGTGCATATCGTGCGTTGGAAGCAAATGATAATGTGTATGAGGGTTAACACCTGAGAATTGATTTAGCTAACACGAAGGCTGAAGAAAAGCAGAGAACTAAAAAGAAAAAATTGAGTACTACAATTAATATTACCAGTACTGATAGAAAATTTAGAAGTAGGACTGGGGAAGTGCGTAAAAATTTTGGAACCAAACCTGAGATTAACCGTTCTGATGATTATCAAGGGCGAACTGCGTTAGCACGAAAGAAAAAAAGGATGAAATTTGCTGGACCATTCAAGAATATTGTGAAGATTGGTAAGAGAACGAAAGGAAGATTTCAAGCGATGGAGATGAGATTTCTTAGAAGTCTTGAAAACAAAACATCATTACGTGAGTACGCGGACAGGAAAAAGAATGTAATTAACACGCCACAAGCAGTCAAAGAACGTATTTGTAAGAGGGTTGGAAAAAAAAAGCGACAAAAAAAACTCAGCGCGTACATAAAATATGACTGGGGAAAGTTGTCGAAAAGGATGGCGAGAACCACTTTCAAACACACCCTCATAAAAGAGAGAGAGAGAGACAGACAGGTCATAAATTCTTTAGGTATCAACGGCCGACTGCAGGGTAAGTGTTACTATTTACCAACAAAATGTGTGGTAACGGCACTGACTTAACAAGACGTACAACTATGCCTCCACAAATATAAAATTAAAAGTAAATAAATGTAACGGATTAAGGAAAACAATCTTAAGAATGTCCGAAAATTTAATAATTAAGTTAGATAATATTGGGTAAAATACCTTAAGTAAGGTTGGTTGTGTAAGAATACATTAACCGAAGAAAATAAATAGATATGAATATAATATGAATAAAATGAAATAAATGGTAAATAAAAACATTGCCGTGAAAGTACGGAATATTAATGAAGAAAATTAATAGCGAATGAAATAGTAAGATGAGTTACACGAAGGAGCAGAAGGAAATTGATCATTAAGTAATGAAGGTCACGAATGGATAAACAAATGAGAATTATGCATACCCAGGAAATAATTGATATGGATTGAAACGAAAATCACCACCAGGGCATGACAACATGATGAACCCAAAAAAAAATGGGATTTCCTCGACCAAAGGGCACCAGAAGGCTGAAGTAGCTGTGATTAAGGAATGCTTGGAATGGGATTATTAAGAATATACCCAAAGCACCGATATCCAATCTCTGGGAACTGCAAGTAAAGGGGTACGGGGTTATGTAATAATGTCCAGATGCCTGGTAGGTAGATCGTTTGCAATTGCCTTGTATAAAATAGAAATATCATTCAGGGTCTTAGGGGGGCCTAACGAAAACGTAAAAGAATTTGTATAATTTGCTAGAACAATTAATGAAATGTCTTAGTAGTAACATGAGATAAAAGAAAATAGAAATAAGAAAGCAAGTGTATAAAATGAATTATTTTAATGATTAGTTGTCATAGTCAATAAATGCCATGTTAATGATTATGAATAAAACAATTAATGATAATAGATGGCAATAAGAGTGAAGAAGATAGAAGGGTATATGTTTAAATGGTATATATATGTGAAAACAGTTAATAGAATTTTGAGAGAACTATTCAAGTTGTATGTATTTAAAAGCATGTTTACGTAAGCACAATTTACAAGCTTAGTATAAGATTTTATAATATAATTGTGTTCAAAGATATTAGTAAATAGAAAAGAAAAAAAATATTTTTTTTTTGTGAAAGTGCTAACGAGATATCAGAAAATATTAAATAACTAGAGACAGTAATAATAAAATAGGTTAGGAAACTATAGTGAATTACGATATTGAAATACGTTTATTATTATTAATACGAATGTGCTATTTATTATTTAATGATGATAGAAAGTATGATGGTTACTAAGAATTCTATATATATACATATATATATATTATAATCTAACGTGTGTGGGCGAAGGTATAATAATGTTTAAATATGCTCCACGTTGGAAACGCCAATTTATAATCTAACGCGTGTAGCGTCTTTTCTTACGTATGTGTGTGTTACTCTTCAAATAATATTTGTGTTGTTGTGATTTAAAATTATGTATTAAGTGTGGATCGGGTTCTCTTATAGAACCGCAATGTTTGATTATGGGTGAATAAAAATATCTTCTAAAGGGTGATCTTAATCAGATACTAAGAATATCTCAGTATTCTGTATTAATTTAGTGCTTCGGTAATAATAGCGTTCAATACAAGTTGATATAGTGTGTAATTCTACCTTTCTTCTTCAAGCCTAGTCCGCGTTTGAAGAGAGGAGAGGGAATCCTTATCTGTTTCTCGTTCTCTTTAATTCAACAGCGGTCCTCGAGGTAGCGCTGTTGTTCACAGACAGCTGAAAATTGTAGGTTAGTTATCCGCGTAAAATAATTCCTACGTTTCACTCTCTACATAAATTACAACTTGTTCATACTGCACTAACTATTATATAAATGATAAGATATCGTTCAATTCAGAAATGATTCTTTATTATGATTTTTGTATTTCTTGACAACAAAGTTCTTTCTTTACGGGATACAAAAGTCGATTGTATTGGAAGTAATCGATTATCTATCGGATTTAGGGTTATATATTATTTTAATTATTATTGTATTTCTTTAAACACAGGGTGTGAAGGTTCTTTCAACTATTAGTAAGGTCAGAAAATGCATAAATAGGATTACAAGGTATTACAATACAATACTAATTTCTTATTAAATATTATTTAAAATAAGTGGAGTTTTACCGTCCGCTGGACATCGTTACTTGGGAAGGCCGTGTACAGCTAACCTCGTTCGAAGTGTTTGGTCAATAACGGAACAGATGAATCAATCCTCGCCAGTCTTCACTCCAAGTTCGAAATAAAAGTTGATGTCTTGGTCCTGGGATGATGCAGAAATGCCGCTCCTTTTTGTTCACCAATGTCCGATTCTTGTGGTTACGGGTTTCAATGTATTTCGTGTTCAAGTATAATTTTTAGTTTTGTTTTCGTTCTTTATAATACTGGATTATATAACTCTATTCAGGTAGTTATTTCTCTTCATTGGTTTATTTTTTAAGTTAATGATTACTCATCATATTGAGTTTTATTGATAGAGTTCTTCCTTTAGATTTTCGTCAATTTTGATGTATAGGTTTATTATTATTCGGTTATATAAGACTGTCAAATGTCAGTGAACCATATTATTGTTATTAATTACTTAATTTTGTTTACAACTGGATTTACTTAATTTAATTTTATCATTTTTTTCTAAGTGCATCAAACTAATCCGTCTTCGTTCATGGATAATAATTCAATAATCGAATCAACAAATTTTATATCTCTCGTCGTCCTTGACAACCATCCTTTCTTCTCTTATTGGATATTATATATAATACTATAACCATTATCATACAATGCTCTTACACTCATTAAAATACTCCTTTACTAAATTTACATTATATCTTATTATAACTTTACATATAGTTTGTTATTAAATTATATACATTTTGCTGTCGTTTCCTCTTAATCTACTTACTCTAACAAGTATTATTTTCCTGTTACAAAATATTACCTTTCGGTATCCTTGCACTATTATATTTTGAGATTTTATTTAAATTGAATTTACTTATCTGCTATCAGTAATTATTATTGACTTCTCGTAACTCATTATATTCTATTTAGTATTTTTTACAAATTTTGGTACCTAACTTTTCTGACCTGACTTACTATACAATGTTACTGGGTTTAGGCCTATCATTACATTTTTATCTACTTCTGATTTTAATTTGTTACTATTTGCATTATTATAGAATCCTTCATTTGTTTATTATATAACTACACTAAACCCTTTTGTATCTCATTAACAATTATAGCCTTTCTGGCCAAGTTTACAATTATAATCTGCATACTAACTAAGTACACGTATACAACATTTAACTTTATAAAGTTTAACACCAGCTCTATAATGATATATTTGATAACACAAAATATGAAATTAATATTAGTTAATTGATATTCTCTTAAAAGAATTACTCCGCTTGCTACACACAAAAAAACAACATAACTATCATGATAATAATACAACATGATACAACGTAATAGCAGGTACATTTTTATAAAATAAATTATGCACTAATTAATCATTCTCCTCTCATTTAAATCAACAATTATTATAAAACTGTCTAAGTTAGGTTTTACATTATTTGTTAATGTCTATTGTTTACACCTTTTCACTGAACACTGAAGTTTGTATTTATTAACATTCTTAATTTTTTCTTTCTACCTTGTAATCTTATTGTGGGATTAGCCATTTAATTCAATAATGGGTTGTGTTTCTGACCTTTTTATTAGTATGGACAATTAATATTTTTATTTTTATTTTAAAAATTATAAACTTATTTATGTAACGTAGGGGACCATATTTTCGTTATGTTACATATGCTTCCCCTCCAAAAGAAGTTTAGTTTACCTGAATATGATTTGGGTCAAAATAAACTTATATTTTTTCATGATTTGGATTACCTTCCTTTTACTCATTGTAGAGTTTTAATGGTAATTGATTGGATTCTGAATGTAACATTTTTGACTAATATTCACTTTTCGCTATTGGATGAAAATTCATTAATGATATTAATTCTCTTGCTTTGTTTCTTTTTAAACATTACTTGACAATGATTGGTCACAATAATCAGTAAAAATTAGTTTTAACACTCTCATATTTCTATTTACTTTGTAACGAGTAAACGAGGTAGTACCTGTTAAAATGTCTCACACTTGTTTATTTAGTGTATTAGTGTGATTGTAGTGTGTTTGCCTCACACTGGTTGTTACATAAATCGACGTCACTACAGGAGTCCGTAGCGTTGTCAATGTCACCAGTACAACCTACCTGTTAATTCATAGGGATTACGATTCCCGGGTGGCGCCAAATTGTTTTTGTTAAAACAATTAAAACTTTTAGTTTTTAAAGTAATATGTGGTATTAGCATGGACAGCTGTGGCGTTCGAATTATTCCCGCTGCTACACAGGTTGTCGACTCGACCACTCGTGACAAGCGCTAGTTGGCTATGACTTAAACTTCGCTAACACACATATATTTACAAAAAATCCTATGAAATAACAAGATAGTAATGTTCTGTACTGCGTTTTTTAATACACATTTAATTATTAATAAACATGACAATTGAATCATAAACAAATTTATAATATTATGCTCCGGCTTAGAGCTTGAAACACAAAACACCTCAGGTTGGCAAAATTGATTCAAAACACTATCATTCAGTTACTTCTAACAAATTAATATGTTTTTAAAATCTGGAGTTCTTTTGATCATGAAAATAGACATAAACGTTGATTACATGAAAAGAAAGTACACTATTATACCTTATACGTACTTAGGATTTATAATGTGTTTGTACAAATTGTTCAGTAGTGTCGTACTTCTGTTACAGTAGTTATGTTCACAAATAAGGTTATCTCTATAAGTTAATCAAATGTTTTTTTAATGTAAGTAAATTGTGCCTTTACCTTTGAAAGAAAATACTATTTTTTAAATAGTGAGAAATTTTATCATTTGAAAATAATTTAAGTGATTTGGGGTTTTAGGAGTAAGAAATTATTCGGTACTTATCAGTTCGTCTCACGTTGAAGGGTCATCATGGGTAGGCGTGTATTTTTCGAATTTGGGCTGGTTGTAGGCTTCCAGCATCTTCTTCAAACTGGTCTGGGTTTTTTTATTTAATTAGTTTGTTTAATTTCGTTCCTGGTCATCATTAATTCTGTACAGATCGACGTCTCTTCACCTCGGATCATTTTGGTTCACTATTTGACTTGTTGTAACTGTTTAAATTAAAGTTTTAGTTTGTCCAATTTCTTGTGTGGCGTACCCACGCTTCGTTTCTTCAGCGTCTATATAATTTAACGGAAAAATAAGCCTCAAATCACTCGTTGTCATAGTAACTAATAATTCAATGCTGGTTTAATTACTCCTTACATACATTGTTAGAGATATTTGAATTTTTATTCAAATTTATTAAGTATTTTCCCAATGATTTTATTCCCTTATAATTCCTTTGGGATAATAAATGACATCACCATTATTTTTCTTTCCTTTCAAAGTTTACAATGATACCTCATAAGGTCATATTTTGTTACACTTTAACTATAGTCTAATTAGTTGACATTTAATAAATAACATATCTTTCTTGAATTAAATTATTACAATAATATTTCTGTGTTGAAATAACTGATATACAATTATTGTTCATTCACTGTTCTTAGATTAGTAAGATTTTTGTGAAATTGATACAAATTGCATTTAAATGTTCTTGGCAGTTAACTGTTTTCATAGTTACAAACAGCCATGATTGTTTTCTAGTGTATTTCCTTTTTAAATTACATTCTGAATTCAGCCTGATGGGCTTCACTTATTTGTTTGTGTTTTAATTATTATTCAACATACATTTTCATTACTTTTCATTTAAAATATAATAGTTAGGTTTATGGACTGTAAGTCCCCTTTCAGTCATATTCCTTCTTTAACATTGAATCAACTATTCTTTATAAGTCATAAATTATTCTTAGTACTAACATTGATTTCTTTCTTGTCTTATAAACTAGGGTGATAAACCTTGTCACTTTCTCTAATATTATGAAGGTTAATTCCCCTTTCAACATGGGGTGTTGTATTCTTTATAATTTTAATCTTTAATAACAAACTTTACTTCTATCCTATCATGCCATGTTAACACAAGTTATGGTACTGGGCTTTCTCCCTGATATGTCACATGCTTCCCTTATATTAATTTTAAATACTATTTTTAATTACTTCTAGGTATACAACTAATTATAATTCCACTCCAATCATTGGTGGTTTATCAATGTTTTAAAGAGTGTCTATTTCCTTAGCATTCTAATTTGAATGTTTCACATTCACTTTCACTATCTTTTAGGGCATTAACACTTCACTAAAACACTTCACTTTGGTTCACTGTTTTGTAATTAGTGTTATTTAATGGGTAACCCCTATACCTTCTCCTACCATTTCTCACTATTTTTGTTTTAGTATTATTTTTACTATAAACAATATTAGGCTAGTTGTGTTTTGGGTTGAATCTAACCTTTCTGACAGGGTTAGTGTACCTTTCCTATACTACATTGTTTTACAATTGTATTGTCTTAAAAATTGGATACATATGTTAAATTAATGCTAATAATAACAGTGGTTTTATTAATATATAATTATTTAAGGTTTATTGACCGTATTCTATCTTTAACATACAATCTCTCCCTTTTATATATGTGTGTTAGTTTCCCTTGGGTTTTATCTGTCTCCTCTTCATTCTTCCTCTTCTTCTTCTTCAATAATCTTCATCTTCATTCTTCATCTTGGTTTGGTTCTCCTTTAGTTCTATGTCCATCATTGTTTTGTCAATCACATTTTCTTAAGTATGTTTGGGTTGTCGGCTCAATCATGTCAAAATATTTACCTTTTAATAAGTATGTTACGTGGTTCCCTTCTTTATGTCTATGTCTTTTGGCTCAATCACTTGGGTTGGGTAATATCGTTGTACGTCATGTCAAAGTATTTACATTTTTATCATTTTTTACACATTTTCTTTCATATGAAGTAAATTTATATTACGAATTATCTTTTTTATCACTGGTACGAGATTTGGCTTAATTGTATCGTTACAACTTCTATAGGGTGATTCAATTAGAGGTTACAATTTTAATGTAAATTAAAACGCATTGGTTTTTGATAAACTCTTAATGTATTTATTTCTGTATGTTGTTTAGACATTGACATTAAACATGATAAATGATATCGGCCAAATGGCTGCCACGAGCGGCCCTGCAGACTTCCGCCCTTTTGATGAAATTTTCCATCACTTTCCGGCATCACTTTCCTGCGGCAGCTCATGAATAACATGGCGTATGTCGTCCTACAATTCTCGAATCGTTTTGGGGTCATTAGCATACACCTTCTGCTTCAAATAACCCCAAAGAAAATAATCCAACGGCGTGAGATCACACGATCTTGGTGGCCAATGTTGATCGCCGAAACGAGAGATGACACAGCCGGGGCCGGGGAACTTTGTGTGCAACGACTGTATTGTTTCTCGCGCTGTGTGGCAAGTGGCACCGTCTTGTTGGAACTATATGTCTTCGACATCAATATCATCCAATTGGTGCTAAATATAATTTGTTATCATCTTCCGATAATGTTCACCATTGACTGTTACTGCAGTACCACGAGCATTTTTAAAAAGTACGGCCCAATGACACCACCAACCCAAAATCCGCACCAAACAGTGACTTTTTGTGGCTAAATTGGTTGTCCGAGAATGGCTCGTGGATTTTCAAGTCCTCAAATGCGGCAATTTTGTTTGTTTACATACCCATTCAGTTGAAAATGAGCTTCATCGCTGAATATGATTTTCTTCGCAAAATCGCCATCAAATTGGTGGTTATCTAACACCCAGTCAGCAATGTCACGACGTTGTCTATGATCTGCTGGCTTCAATTCCTGGGTCAATTGGATCTTGTAGGCATGGAAATGCAGATCTTTAGTTAATATGCGCTGCGTGCTGCTGTAGGAAAGGTCCAACTGCTGGTAACGATGATGAATGGAGGTTGACGGATTGTCATGGACACTGGCACTCACTGCAGCGACATTTGTGAGTGACCGGCCACTACGAGGACGTACTGGTCTTTGCACATCCAACACTGACCCGGTTCTATTGAATTTTTTGACTAATTTTTTAACCGCGGCACGAGATGGACTTTTATGGTTACCGAAGTCATTTCGCAGTGCGCGAATCGTGTTAGTTAAATTTTCTCCACTTCGAAAAGAGGTTTTAACTTTTAAAATACGTTCGTGAGTTGAATACCGCTCCATAGCAACAAATGTCAATACTTAATTTCAAATATCAGCTGTTCAGCTTTCACAAGAAAACAGTATTGCCAACTTAAAATTGTAACCTCCAACTGAATCACCCTATATAAATGCGTTTCTCCATTGATCTTCTGTCAGCTATGTTCCTTCTGTTTTCTTCCTTCATACTTTTGGAATCTGATGTCAATCTTCGCAGCTGTTTTATTATACCTTAAATATTCAATTTCCCTAACATTCCCTAACATGTGAGCTGGGACAGTCCAGAGAGGCACTTTTTGGCTACATACTCTGCTGGCCATACTACACTTAAATATAATACTGCTGGAATTCATCTACAGACAGTTATAAAAAATAAAATAATATCATAATAGTCTCTTCATTTGACTAATAATAAACATCTTTGGGATTCTTTACGCTGTTGCGTTTTACATTTAATTATATATTTCTCTTCTTCTTGATTCCTTCTTATTTTCAGTAGCTATTCTCAGTTAACATTTTTGACAGTCATTATTTGTAAATACCTTTGACCTTCCTTCTTGTGACAGATGTTCTCCGTACTATTTCTTCCTTTATCATTTTCAATTCCAATAAATGCTAAATCATATTTGCATTAATTATTATCATTCTTTAGTTTCATTGTAATTATAGTCATTAAATTATCCAATGTTCTTCTTATTTTACCTTTTTGTCTGAGCACATTACCATTAATTGTTTTTATATATATTTTTTTCTTATTCCGTTTTAAATCATATTGTTTATAAATAATTATGTAATCTGTTCTTCAATTCTCTTGGCATTTTGTCATTTATCTTAAATCACATTGTTTCTAAGTACTGTGAGTAAGTTTTTCTTACATAGTTTTTATTTAATTTTTGGGGTTTATTCTTAATATATTTAAAATACTTTATTCGTAATAAATTCCAAAATAAATTCTTCGTAATAACATATAGTAAGACGTTCTTACTTATTTTAGAATTTTGTGGGTTTTTATTCTTAATATATTCAACATAATTTCTTCGTAAACACACAGTAAGACGTTCTTACTTCTTTTAGAATTTTGGGGGTTTATTTTTTTTTTCATCTTCATTTTAGTGTTTCTATTAACATATTAATAAATTTTTTTTTCTTATTCAACATTATTTATTTAGTTCCTTCTTTCCAAATGGTTGCCTGGTCGGTATACGGAAAATCAGTCCCCTTTTTCTGGTTGACTATTTCTTGTTTTAACCATGGTCCATTAACTCAGGTACTCCTTTTCCTCGGATTACTGCAGTGTTCACAATGATTTTTGTTCTTGTTAAATACCTCTCTCTCATCTGGTATTGTAACTCTGTTGATAAGAAACCTTCATTTAATTCACGGTTTTCCGTCATAGTTATTTCCTTTTTACCTAGCAGGTATTGTACCTCCTCTAACCTAACATAATCACTCATATTTAATACCATTCCATTCCCATTGATATCTGGATTATTTACCAAATATTTTACTGGTATATTCCGTATTGAAGATATAACTGATATTGTCTGATACTCTTCGATAGTTGACATATTTAATTGAGATCTAAATTTATTTAAGCTTTTCTTTATTATTTTATGGTGGTTTACTTTTGACATTTTTATTAAGTTTTTCTATAATTCTTAAATTTAATTAACTCCCCTTGTTCATTAATTGGGAGGTTAAATACATTAATTAATCCACCCTTCCTCATCTCCAATTCTTCTTTTGTATTCAATATTTTTTTTCTACATATTTTCCTTATTTTCTTGGTCTTCTTTCCCATGGTTTGGATATTCTCTTTTTTTCCTATTTTTATTTTCAGATAGCAATGCAATTTGGTCTTCTCTAATTTCTATTTCCTTGCTGCTCTCTTCTGTGTTTGGACTAACTTTAATACCTCCGGAAATGCTGTCTAGTGTTTCAGTCCTATTCTTTCAATCACTGTCCATTGTTTCCTCTAACTTTTTGAAACCTTCATCAATTATTTTCATTAATTTTTCATGGTGTGTCTGGTTATCTTCTCTCATTTTGTTTAATCTTTCGTTCTGTTTCCTTGAGTTTTCCAATATTATTCTCAACATCTCCTGCATGCTCATGTCTTCTTTTTGTGTGGGTTCTGGCATTTTCTTCTGTTGCTTCACTTTGACTTTTTCTTCTTCTATTTGCATATTTGATTCTTCCAAGTTTTTATGATTTGGCATTCCTTTAAATTCTTCTATTCGATTATGTACCTTCCTCCAATTACTCATACCTTCTCTGGATAGTTCAAACATAACCCTTATCCATTCCCTTAATTCTACGTTTTCCGTTTGTATTGGGTTTTCTGGTTGTCTTATTAATTGTCTCCATTGTTCATATTCTTCCTGAGTATATTGCTCTGTCACCTGTGCGTATACTCCCGTTCTTTCGTTTTTCATTTGTGTTTCATTATTTTCCCATCTTTCCCAATCTTCTTCAGTCATTCTTTCCACATTATTATCGCCTTTTTCGTGGGCTGTCCCCATAGTCTCTTCTTTATTATTCCTGGCTTCTAACTCCCACATTTCATCATAAATATCTCTCAATGTCATTTTGTCGTTTGGTGTTCCCATTGCATTCGCACGACTCACCTGTGCTCTTTCGTGATCAGTGGTATTCTTCTTGATGTACTCCATCTCCTTGCTGAATTTTTAAATAGCACTGTCATCCATTCCGCGTAACTTAATCGTTTCCCTTGTTCGGGCATTTTCGTTTCCGGTTGTATCATAGCTCTTTGTTGCATTTCTGTGCCTCTAATAGTTGCCTGCTCAAGTTAAGTAATAATTATGGAATTGACGTTTTACTTAACTTAAGCCCTACACAAGTTGAGCGCCAATTTATAATCTAACGCGTGTGGGCACAGGTATAATAATCTTTAAATATGCTCCACGTTGGAAACGCCAATTTATAATCTAACGCGTGTAGCGTCTTTTCTTACGTATGTGTGTGTTACTCTTCAAATAATATTTGTGTTGTTGTGATTTAAAATTATGTATTAAGTGTGGATCGGGTTCTCTTATAGAACCGCAATGTTAGATTATGGGTGAATACAAATATCTTCTAAAGGGTGATCTTAATCAGATACTAAGAATATCTCAGTATTCTGTATTAATTTAGTGCTTCGGTAATAATAGCGTTCAATACCAGTTGATATAGTGTGTAATTCTACTTTTCTTCTTCAAGCCTAGTCCGCGTTTGAAGAGAGGAGAGGGAATCCTTATCTGTTTCTCGTTCTCTTTAATTCAACAGCGGTCCGCGAGGTAGCGCTGTTGTTCACAGACAGCTGAAAATTGTAGGTTAGTTATCCGCGTACAATAATTCCTACGTTACACTCTCTACATAAATTACAACTTGTTCATACTGCACTAAATATTATATAAATGATAAGATATCGTTCAATTCAGAAATGATTCTTTATTATGATTTTTGTATTTCTCGACAACAAAGTTCTTTCTTTACGGGATACAAAAGTCGATCGTATTGGAAGTAATCGATTATCTATCGGATTCAGGGTTATATATTATTTTAATTATTATTGTATTTCTTTAAACACAGGGTGTGAAGGTTCTTTCAACTATTAGTAAGGTCAGAAAATGCATAAATAGGATTACAAGGTATTATAATACAATACTAATTTCTTATTAAATATTATTTAAAATAAGTGGAGTTTTACCGTCCGCTGGACATCGTTACTTGGGAAGGCCGTGTACAGCTAACCTCGTTCGAAGCGTTTGGTCAATAACGGAATACAGATGAATCAATCCTCGCCAGTCTTCACTCCAAGTTCGAAATAAAAGTTGATGTCTTGGTCCTGGGATGGTGCAGAAATGCCGCTCCTTTTGTTCACCAATGTCCGATTCTTGTGGTTACGGGTTTCAATGTATTCCGTGTCCAACTATGCTTTTTCTATTGAATTGTGGAAGATGACGTTCAAGTATAATGTTTATACTGTATAATGTGTATAATGTGGAAGATGATGTTCATTTTATGTTTTGTTTTCGTTCTTTATAATACTGGATTATATAACTCTATTCAGGTAGTTATTTCTCTTCATTGGTTTATTAATTAAGTTAATGATTACTCATCATATTGAGTTTTATTGATAGAGTTCTTCCTTTAGATTTTCGTCAATTATGATATATAGTTTGTAGCATGACAGATAATGCCAATAATTCTGAATGGTAAAATGATCATAAAAATAAAATAAAAACATTGTTAAATCCGAGAAAGCAAAATAAAGAATTAATTAAGAACCACCGTGAAGTACAATCATAGAGTAATACAAAAGTTCATTTAAAACCAATGGTACAATGAGTGATGAATCATCAAAATAAATTTAAAAACTAAATATGAAAAAGGTAATACCCATGTAGGATAGGAGTAGGTAAGGAAGAAACCCAGAAAATGACTAAATCCACAACATGAAAAGAAAATATTTTGTATGGAACAAGAAGAGTAGGTAAGGAAGAAACCCAGAACAAGACAAGATCCACCGTACAAGGTGATACATTTATAAGAAACAAGAAGAATAGAAGGAATCAATGAAGAAAACCAGAACAAGACAGCATCCAAAAGAAGAAGGAGTGCTCTTATAAAAAACCCCAAACCCCAAAAGAAACTGATAAAAAGTAATAATAAATAAAAGTATAACAAACTATCAAGTGTAGAAACCATATGTAAAATAAATGTAAGCCAAAAAGTGTATAAAGTATAATTGAAAGTGAACCAATATGAAATAATTATATAATGCCAAAAGACAAACCTTCATTATCTACTATAAATAGATTTCTTGAGTTTAATGAAACTATAAAATAAATAAACCTCCGCTCCACAGTCCGTTAAGGACCAAGGCGTACCGCGCAGCTTTTTGTGTTAGTGTGACGGTGTATGGCTAGTACTACGCGCCACCAGCCGCTAGTTGCGGTATTCACGGCCAGATGGCGGAGCTGTTATCTCAGCGCCTACTCAGTTTGCCTCACGACGCTGAGTGCACGCCGTATGGAGCCTCCGCCGGGAATTGAACCCGGGACCACGAGCGCATCAATCGCCCGCGTTAGCCACTAGACCACCTGGAGGCTTGAAACTATAAAACTATTTAGAAATAAAATCCAAGAATGAAAAGGGGATTAGTGCAAGTTTTGGTGTTAAAATAAATAAACCTTATGTGTTAATATTGCAGTTCACAAACTAAGGAGATTGTGAAATATTACAACTTTAAAGTGCTTATATTGTGTCCATGAATAATGTAAAATAAAGTATTATCATGACAGGAAATACATGTGTTTTTCAAATAACTGCCACTCTTTTTATATAGCATTCATTAGAATGACCAAAATAAAACAAGAGCAGGGCATACATAATAAAAGTGAAGTGACAAAGAGTCATTACCTCATAAATAGAAAATAGATAAAAACTGAAAGTAGAACCTAATAAGAAACAGAGTATAAGATTATGATAATTATGTTTTGCTTATGTAGAATAAGGTAATAGAAATAATTAAGTTTAGAAATGTCAGAATCAAATAACATTCATTAATTATGAAATAGTTATTATGTATTATTGTTAATAATCAAGTATAAGATGTCAGAGTCAAACAACATTCTTTATTTATAATATAT
Organism: Magicicada septendecula; assembly: GCA_034769895.1. Classification (NCBI taxonomy): domain Eukaryota; kingdom Metazoa; phylum Arthropoda; class Insecta; order Hemiptera; family Cicadidae; genus Magicicada; species Magicicada septendecula. The sequence continues at coordinate 171,435,418 of CM068375.1, forward strand.
CTATTATGTATTACTGTTAATCATTAAGTATAAAATGTCTGAATTTGAAAGACCAATGTTAATTTGAATTATATGTTATGTATTTACAGTATAATTATATACTAATTGTTCTTGTGTTAAAATAAGAAAATGTTAATTAATGTCATAATAGCAAAGAAAGTCAGAGAGAGTATAAACCAACAAGTATTATTTAAAAAACTTTGTATGTAAAAACTGTTAGAAATCTAGGCCAAATGTTAAAAACAAAACATCATCAAAACTGACGAAATAAGTACAGAAAAACAATTACACTGAAGGACTTTATAAGAGGTAAATCAGTAATAAAGTCATGTAATTGGAAATATAGTTAAGAAAGATTTTGTAAAAAGATAGCCAGAATTATTGTTAAAAATGCAAATGTAAAAACTCAAAATTCAGATAGGGGAGTCATATATTACTGTATAATATTTTAAAACATAACCAATTAATCTAGTTACAAGAAATTAAGGGAAGATAAACCTTTTATTACAATCTGAGATTTAATACGATCATTTATATAACTTAGAAGATGGCAGATTTTTGGAAAAGGACAGGAAGTGATTTTTAAAACTTATAATTTTCAAAATGAGGTAAAAAATACCATTTTAGATCAAAAATTTAATAAAAATACATTATTTGGTATCAAATTAAGCAGAATGAACTGAAGAAGAAGATTATGTGTTTAATAGTTAATAAATTCGAATAATAACAAAAATATAATCAGTTATATAATGTAAAATTCTCACATTCACAGGATGCAAATAATATTGAAACAATGGATTGAATAATATTAATTTGGCTAAGACGGAGGAAGTAAATTAGTTCATTATTAGAGATCGTGAAGAACACTTGACGAGCTATTAAGCAAAGTTTAACCTAGTTGCTGATACATCAATGGCGCATTTTTTTCTAAGCCTAGTTTGACGAAAAAACGCGAGTTTTGTGAAAACAAATTTTTAACACAAATACAGTGAAACGACCATCATCAAACATTAAAACAACTGTAAATAAGAACAGAACATAGTGGAAATACATTTTAAACGATTAAAACAGTAATAACGCTTCACAATACAAGAGTGCAATTTTCGACCTAACTGACGAAAGTGAAATTAACTTAACACTACACCATTTTTCGAAGTGCAACACTAAAACTTGACAAGCAACACTCCACCAACACAAGAAAGAAGAATCGCAGCCCCTGGAACGAAAAATCGTAGGGAAAGCATATTTTATTAGTCGTCGAAACAGCGAGGTGACTTCGTCTTACATCTGGACTAGTGGCAGCCATTACTGATTTCCCACAATCCAAAGCGACACAGTCTATTCAACAGAACCGTATGAAAGCATCTTACTTAACATTATATCTTGAATAATATATATGTATTTTAATTTTTAAGTGAATATATTTTGTAATGTTATACTTTTAATACTTTGCCCGTTCTCTCTGACTATACCTAAAATAACTGTTAAAAGAACCCGAATATGTACACTAGTGATACACTGAGAATCGATTTATAAATCGATAGAGAGTCGATAAAATAAATATTTGTTAATAAACTTCAGTAATTACTATAAAATTGAATCTCATTTATTCCTACTTAATAATTAGTATAAAATATAACTGTAATTGAACAAAAACGACCAGAATTTCACCAATAAGAAGGAAGATAACCTCCAAATAAGAAAGTACACCTATCGATTGTTATTGGAGACAATCTTATTAACTGGCGAGAGGATTTTAAAATACAGAAAAGCAGTTAAATTTATTAAAACAATTAACAAAAAATTCGGAACACCACAGAACATAATTAATTAATTAAATTTAATTAATTTTAAAACAAAACAAAAAAATTTTAATAAACAAAAATTTTTTCTACACATAAATTTATAAATTAACAAAACACATCTCATCAGTTATTTGTAAACTTGTTACAAATTGGCGACCAACTGAGGGGCTTTAATTAGTGATTGACAGGCCACTACAATTTGCCGAATCCCTAATTGGAGCTTGGCAGCAGCTATAGAGTTAGAGAAAAGGGAAAATGCAACGTCGAGCAACCTCGAAGAAACGGGCGGCGGAGGCCGAAAAGGAAATTGAAATCGATATGGAGGACAAAGAGGCGACGCCGGTAGAAGACGTAGAAAGGTTATTAACCCCAATGGAACCTAAACAACCCGCATCAGCAGAGGAACAGCCCGAGAAACCATCACAAACAGAGAACACGACAATACAAGAGATGTTCAGAGTGATGATGGAAGAAATCAAATCCAGTAATGAAGAAATGAGTATGGAAATGGAAGAAAATAGCAAGAAGATGGAGAAGAAAATGGATTCCACAAAGGAGGAATTGAGTAAGAAAATGGATTCCACACAGGAAGAATTAAAGGAAACCAATAGAAAAATGGATTCTACAAAAGAAGAAAATAGTAAAGAAAGGAAGGAAGACAACCAGTCCTTGAAGGAAGAATTGAGTGAAATAAATAAAAACATAGAATCTAAGATGGAGGAGAATGGAAAAAAGTTAGAAGAATTGAAAGAGGACAACCAGTTGTTAAAAGAAGAATTCAAATCAACAAAGGAAGAGTTCAAAACAACCAAGGAAGACTTGGGTAATAAAATTGAAGAAAACAGGAAGAAAATGGAAGAGAAATGGAAGAAACCCGTAAGAAGATGGAGAGCGGCAACCAACAGTTGAAAGAAGAATTGAAGGAAGATAACATGAAATTGGAAGAGAAAATGGAGGAGAAGTTGGAAGAGTTGAGGGAGGATAACCAACTATTAAGAGTAGAGTTAAGGGAAGTTAACCAAGAAAATCTGGACAAATTGGACGAAAGAATGGTGTTATTAAGAGAAGAAATGAGCAAGGAACTCAACGATAATAAGAAATCTATAAATAAAAAATTGGAAGAAGAAACCATAATAATGAACCAACAAATCAGGGAAATTGACGGAAAATGTAACCAAACCGAAAGGGAAGTACAGGAGTTCAGGGAAGTGGTAAACATTAAGTTTACTAATATTGAAGAGCATAGTCGCAGGAAAGTGGAAGAACACCGGAAGGAAAATCAGGAAGAATTCGGGAAGATACGGAGCCAGATTGCGGAAAGGTGTGATGGGATGGAAGAGGCTATGACCAATATCACGGGTCAGGTACGGCAGAGCCAAGAAGAAATGGAAGTCTTGAGAAATCGACCCACTAACTTTACCGGGATACCCATCAATGAAAACTGGGAATGGCTGAATTTCCGGCAGTACAAGAGGAAACCAATGGAGTTCCTAGCCCGGATAGAAGAGTACTTTGCCAAACATAGAGGGAGCAAATGGAATAATAACCGGGAGATATTGGACGAGTCGTTCAGGGAAATGACCGACAACTGGTGGATGGCGAACCGAAGCGAGATTGCGGACTACCAACAGTTCAGGAACCTGTTTAAAGCCAGATACTGGTCAGAAACAACTCAGAACCTGATACGAGATTATATTTGCCATGGACGATACAGGGCCCAACTAGGAAGCACCATGACAGCCTATTTCTTAGGGAAGGTGTGTCTGGCAAAACATCTAGAACCGGCAATACCTGAAGAATGCCTAGTGAACAAATTATCATATCACTACGACGAAGATATTATCAGAGCAAGGAGAGGTACCCAGATTAAAACAGTGCAGGCCATGACCGAGTTACTGGAAAGCTACGAAAACGAAGAATACTACCGTCAGAGTAGGAGGAGGAATGATAGACCAGAGGTGAGAAGTAACCAGTACCCCAGTAACGGTAATAACTATCAAGGAAACCGCAACCAGCAAAATAGTTACAACGGCAATAACAACACGCTGAACAATAATAATAACTTCAATGGTAATCAAAATAGTAATAGGAATAACAACCAATACCCAAATAACCGTAACAATTATTATCAACCCCCTAACCATTCCTATAGTCAGAGAAACCCCTACCCCGGTAATGCTGAACGGTATTATCAAAACAATAGGAATTACAATAATAACTATAGCAACAATAACAGAGTTTCCCGTCCACGAGTTAATTTTATAAGAGCCGAAGATCGAGGGCCAAGAAGATACAACCGTCAACGGAGGAACAGTTTCCACGATGGAGATAGCCGACGAAGAAGCGAAGAACGTGACGGTCCGAGGTATGAACAAAGAAGAAGAAGTACCAGCCTAGATGATCCTGGCCGACAACAAAATAGAGAACAAACATTCGAACAGGATACTGAGCGGCAGGAACCGACGCAAGGTTTCCAAAACGACGCCTCGGTCAATCCGAGTACCAACGAGGAAAACGATAATTCAAACGGGAGAAGGCAGTGATAAACTATCATGACCCGTTACTGCTCCTATCTCCTGGGTATAAAAACGAGTTGCAAGAGGCAACCGAACCAAAAACATCACCATCATTAGCAACAACTATTTAAAGAACATAAGAACGGAACTAATGGAGGAAAACGAAACGAGCCTCGATAGTCAGAACAACGAAGTATTGTATATAAAAGCGGAAGTAGAAGGAATCCCCGCAAAAATCATGATTGATACCGGTGCTAACATCTCAATAATAAATATAATTGAACTGGAAAGAATCCAGAAAGAATGTGGTAAAACTTTGCTTATGTTACCAGTAAATAATATTGTCTTAATAGGTGCAACTGGCCGCCAGAACAAAACTATTAGAAAACAAGTTTCCGTAAATGTCGTTAGCCGTGGTATAGCTTTGGATATGGAATTTTTGATCGCCACCAGACTGCCATTTAATATATTGGTAGGTTGCGATGTTTTAAGAAGGAACTCCGCCATTATCGATCTGAACCAAGGAAAAGTATCACTGTTTTCAGACGGAATAACGTGGACAGCAGATTTAGTAGGGGGCGAGAATAGAGTTCCCAGTAATATACACCAACAACTTCGTAAGATAAATTTTGTAGATAACAGCTCCCTGAATAAACCAATAATATATAATAACGGAGAAGAGGATTTATGGTCAGTTAAGATACAAGAAATACGGGACTTCCAGTGCGGAAACACCAACGAGAAAATACCCATACACCAAGCAAATCGTTTAATAAGAGTGTACGAAAAATATAAGTCAGTATTTTCAGATGAACCGGGTAAAGTCAAGAACTACCAGTGTAAACTTGAGTTTAAGGAAAACGTGGAATTTAACCGGAGGTCATATCCAATCGCGCATTCACTGAAAGAGCCCGTGAGAACGGAAATTAATAAGATGATCAGCAGTGCCATAATTGAGATTAGTCAATCTCCATACACTAGTCCAATCATTGCTGTTCCCAAGAAAAACGGACAAGTCCGGCTTTGTTTGGATGCGCGCGAGCTAAACAAAACTATAGTTAATGACCGAACATCACCCGGTGAGATAGAGGAGATATTGAAACGATTTCACGGCACCAAGTTTATCAGTACATGGGACACTGTATGTGGTTACTGGCAAGTGGAATTGCATCCACAAAGTCGTCAGTATGTGGCGTTCATTTTCGAAGGGCGCAATTACCAGTTCAAGAGATTGCCCTTCGGACTTGTAAATTCGGTAGCCATCTTTGTGGCCTGTATGGACCAAATACTTGGACAGGAAGCACTCCAATTTACCACAGTCTATGTAGACGATCTGCTGATTACTTCGGAAACCTGGGAGGAACACTGTAACCGAGTAGAACATGTACTCGAGAAGTTAGCCAAGAATAATATAACTCTCAAATTGGAGAATTCCAAATTCATTGCTCGAGAAGTACAGTTCTTAAGTTTTAACCTAGATGATCAAGGTATAACCCCATCATCAGAAAAAGTGGAGGCGATTCAGAATTTCCCTAAACCAAAGAACAGGAAACAGTTACAATCTTTCCTCGGACTCTGTAACTATTACAGAAAGTTTCAGCACCAATATTCCAAGCTGACAGCCAAGTTTCAACCGCAATTGTCTGCAAAGAACAAATGGACCTGGGGTGAAGAACAGGATATTACTTTCCAACTGATCAAAGAAAAGTTCTTAGAGAGTGTTATACTTCGTCATCCGGATTTTAAGAAACCTTTCTTTTTGAATTGTGATGCTAGCGACATCAGCTTAGGAACAACTTTATATCAAGAAGATGAGGAGGGTCACCATCTGGTGATAAGCTTTGCTAGTCGTACCCTGAATCAATGCGAGAAGAATTATAATGTGACGAGAAAGAATTGCTTAGCGTAGTATTCGCGTGTAGCAAATTCCGGACATATATTCTCGGGTATCCAGTTACCGTCCGCACTGATCATAAATCCACCTCATTTCTACGTAGGTGCAAGTTGAGTCACGGCCGATTGGCTAGATGGGTACTCGCCCTACAAGAATACAACCTGCAATGGGAGTATATTCCGGGGAAAAAGAATGTTGTAGCCGATGTGTTGTCACGCTTAAATTTGGAAGACCAGACCTTCGAGGGAGAGAAGGAGAGCTTAGTTAAAATCTACAACCTGATTAAAACAAAATCCGATTTAGAAGCTTTATTGACAAACATCCGCATCCACCAACAGTCTGACCCTAAACTAAAAAACATTATTAATCGATTGGAAGCAGACGATGACACAGTTTCTAAATATTACCATCTTAACAAAGGTATACTATTCGTTAAAACAACCTTGAATAAAGAAACGTGAAAGGTGATTATTCCGAACCACATCGAGAAAGAAATTATAATCGATTACTATGTAAGGTATGGCCATATGGGAGCGCTGAAAGTGATACAGGCGTTAGATGAGAATTGTAAAATAAAAAACATTAACCGAAAGGTAAGAAATTACTTAAAATCATGTAATATTTGCCAGTGCGTTAAAGTTAATAACGAAAAGAAGGAAGGTATAATGATACCGATAACATCTAAAGCGAAACTGGAAAAAGTGTTTTTAGACATCTGCGGACCATTTCCCCGTAGTGGCGGTCGACACAGATACAAATACTTAATCATAATAATGGACCATTTTACAAAGTACGTAAAGCTATATCCGGTTAATCGGGCAACCACCATAAAAGTTCTTGGAGTCATAACGGAGTTATATGTGCCAGAAATTGGTAAACCATTTTCAATCATTACTGACCATGGTACACAGTTTAAAGGGAGAAGATGGCGGGACACGTTATTATCACTTGGGATTAAAACATATAAGACGTCAGTCTACCACCCAAGTAGTAATCCGGCAGAGAGGGTACTGAGAGAAGTGGGGAGAATCTTGCGAACGTACTGTCACAACCAACAGAAAAAGTGGCAAGAGTACTTAGCAGCAACAGAGAAGTTCCTAAATTTTGCTCACCATCCAGCTATAGGAATTACCCCTTACTCCGCCATGTACGAGAAACCAACCCCCCGAGAGATTGAAGAAATCATAGAGTTCCCAACGAACGATGGTCGTAAGTTTGACCAGGTGAAGTTCTATAACAAGGTGGCCGAAGACCAAGAGAAACGACAAGCCAAATATCAGAAGGCAGTCGGACGAGTAATAACTTATAAAGAGGGAGAAAAAGTTCTGTTAAAAAACCGAGAACTACCCAGCACCCTAGAAGGGATAACAAAAAAACTATTGTTTCTATATACTGGACCATATGTCGTTGCCAAAAACAATAATAACAATACATACGAACTGAAAGAAATAGTTTCCGGAAAAGTCAAAGGAGTGTACAACCAAGCCTCCATAAAAAAGTATTACGAAGAATGAATTTTGAGGATAAAAACCCCCTAAATTCTAAAAAAGAGTAAGAACAACTTAACACTAATTTGAAAGAAAACAATTGAGATTTAAATAAAAAGAGAAGAAAAAGAATTTGAATTTAGAATATAAAAAAAAAAATTCTAAAAGAATTGTAAGACCAGCTTACATAAAACATTTTGAAGAGAGTAAGTTGAGATTAATTCAAAAGAGAAGAATTTTGTAAAACCCCCAAAATTTAAAATTAAGTAAGAACAACTTACGCAAATAATTTAGAAAAGAAAACAATTTGGAAATAAAAATAAAAATGATTTTGTAATAAAACCACAAAATTTAAAAATGAGTAAGAACAACTACTTACACCAATGATTTTTGAAAAAAAAAATATTGAGACTAAATATAAAGAAGAGAATTTTGAATAAGATAAAAAGAAATATATGAATTTTGTGTAAAACTAACAAAATTCTAAAGGGAAATAAGATACACTTATAAATAAATTTAGAAAAAATAATGTGATTGATTAAGGAAAAGAATTAAAAATAATCCAGAATAAATGTGAATATCTAACATTTGAAGGAGTAGAGAAGAAAAACAAAGAAGAATGTGATATACAAGAGAAGGCAATAATTCGGAAATAAAGAGAAGAATTCATTATAATAATTAAATAATAAAAATCTAAAAAAAAAGAAAAAAACAATAATATAATAAGAACGACCTATGACTAACTATTTATGAAACAATTATGGAAACAGATAATCAAGAAAGATGATTATAATATTACTCAGTTCTGAAAAAACAAAGAAGGACAACTCATGCCAATCATATGAAGAAAATGATTTTGAAAAGAAAATAATAAGACATTAAGAAAAGGCAAAGAAAAATAAAGACCACACAAAAAATATAATATTAATAAGTTAATTTTAATGAATGCAAAAGCGAATTAATAACTTTCTGAGAGAAAAGAAAGAAAAATATGTTTAAATAATATGATCACAATAACAACTTGAATATCAATTACAAAGAAACAAATTGAAAAAATTAACTGATATAAAATAATACCATTCAAATAATTAATAAGAACCAAAGAGAAAATAATATATATAAAAAAGTATACTATCGAGGTAAATAACCAGAAGAAAATGTAATGAGAATTCAGATGAAGAAGAAAAAAGTTACACTATAACTAGTAACAAAAATATTAACAAAGTTTCCAACCATAATAAAAATAAATATATCAGACGAGCTAAAAAGTTAGAAGAATATATAATGAGAATAATAAATATTAAGAAGAATAACTAAGATAGAAAATGTGAGATAATCTGAGAAACAACGAAGTGAAGTATCCAAAGATATTTTTATTAGTCGACACTGAGACTACTTTATGTGTAATTTTTATTCGATGACTGTCTGTAGATAATTCCAGCAGCATTATGTTTTTGAGCAGAGATGATTTGCCTCTGAACTCAATTTGAAGTGATGTATGGCCAGCAGAGTATATGTAGCCACAAGTGCCTCTCTGGACTGCCCCAGCTCACATGTTAGGGAACGTTAGGGAATTAATATCCCAGGGATAAAACACGAAGTTTAGAAAAAGAAAGTATATAATACTAATAATATATCTCAGAAAACACTAACTATCCAATAAGAATCAAAGTCAGATAAGTGACTATAAAGTTTGTTAAGCTCAAGTATGAAAAAGTCGATATAGAAATTGAGAGGAAAATGAAGAATAAAAATAATAAAGTTATCATAAGCAATTATTTCATCCATAATCAAGTCTGAAATAATCACTTCTGGAGGAGAGCAATCTGTAGCATGACAGATAATGCCAATAATTCTGAATGGTAAAATAATCATAAAAATAAAATAAAAACATTGTTAAATCCGAGAAAGCAAAATAAAGAATTAATTAAGAACCACCATGAAGTACAATCATAGAGTAATACAAAAGTTCATTTAAAACCAATGGTACAATAAGTGATGAATCATCAAAATAAATTTAAAAACTAAATATGAAAAAGGTAATACCCAGGTAGGATAGGAGTAGGTAAGGAAGAAACCCAGAAAATGACTAAATCCACAACAAGAAAAGAAAATATTTTGTAAGTAACAAGAAGAGTAGGTAAGGAAGAAACCCAGAACAAGAGAAGATCCACCGTACAAGGTGATACATTTATAAGAAACAAGAAGAATAGAAGGAATCAATGAAGAAAACCAGAACAAGACAGCATTCAAAAGAAGAAGGAGTGCTCTTTTAAAAAACCCCAAACCCCAAAAGAAACTGATAAAAATAATAATAAATAAAAGTATAACAAACTATCAAGTGTAGAAACACTATGTAAAATAAATGTAAGCCAAAAAGTGTATAAAGTAGAATTGAAAGTGAACCAATGTGAAAAAATTATATGATGCCAAAAGACAAACCTTCATTATCTTCTATAAATAGATTTCTAGATTTTAATGAAACTATAAAACTATTTAGAAATAAAATCCAAGAATGAAAAGGGGATTAGTGCAAGTTTTGGTGTTAAAATAAATAAACCTTATGTGTTAACATTGCAGTTCACAAACTAAGTAGATTGTGAAATATTACAACTTTACAGTGCTTATATTGTGTCTATGAATAATGTAAAATAAAGTATTATCATGACAGGTAATACATGTGTTTTTCAAATAACTGCCACTCTTTTTATATAACATTCATTAGAATGACCAAAATAAAACAAGAGCAGGGCATACATAATAAAGGTGAAGTGACAAAGAGTCATTACCCCATAAATAAAAAATAGATAAAAACTGAAAGTAGAACCTAATAAGAAACAGAGTATAAGATTATGATAATTATGTTTTGCTTATGTAGAATAAGGTAATAGAAATAATCAAGTTTAGAAATGTCAGAATCAAATAACATTCATTATTTATGAAATAGTTATTATGTAATATTGTTAATAATCAAGTATAAGATGTCAGAGTCAAACAACATTCTTTATTTATAATATATCTATTACGTATTACTGTTAATCATTAAGTATAAAATGTCTGAATTTGAAAGACCAATGTTAATTTGAATTATATGTTATGTATTTAGAGTATAACTATATTAACTTAAGAATTTTTTACCTTGTATAATCCACTATGCGATCTCAGTTTTTTACATACAATATGTTTCAGGGACTAAATCCCCACCTTCAGGTACAGTAAAAAATGTATTATTCCCCTAATACATAGGGGTCGTCGAAATGATTAAAATGTTTATACATTAAAATACACGCACAAAAATCACTGAATAAATTAACATATAATTATATACTAATTGTTCTTGTGTTAAAATAAGAAAATGTTAATTAATGTCATAATAGCAAAGAAAGTCAGAGAGAGTATAAACCAACAAGTATTATTTAAAAAACTTTGTATGTAAAAACTGTTAGAAATCTAGGCCAAATGTTAAAAACTAAACATCATCAAAACTGACGAAATAAGTACAGAAAAACAATTACACTGAAAGACTTTATAAGAGGTAAATCAGTCATAAAGTCATGTAATTGGAAATATAGTTAAGAAAGATTTTGTAAAAAGATAGCCAGAATTATTGTTAAAAATGCAAATGTAAAAACTCAAAATTCAGATAGGGGAGTCATATATTACTGTATAATATTTTAAAACATAACCAATTAATCTAGTTACAAGAAATTAAGGGAAGATAAACCTTTATTACAATCTGAGATTTAATACGATCATTTATATAACTTAGAAGATGGCAGATTTTTGGAAAAGGACAGGAAGTGATTTTTAAAACTTATAATTTTCAAAATGAGGTAAAAAATACCATTTTAGATCAAAAACTTAATAAAAATACATTATTTGGTATCAAATTAAGCAGAATGAACTGAAGAAGAAGATTATGTGTTTAATAGTTAATAAATTCGAATAATAACAAAAATATAATCAGTTATATAATGTAAAATTCTCACATGCACAGGATGCAAATAATATTGAAACAATGGATTGAATAATATTAATTTGGCTAAGACGGAGGAAGTAAATTAGTTCATTATTAGAGATCGTGAAGAACACTTGACGAGCTATTAAGCAAAGTTTAACCTAGTTGCTGATACATCAATGGCGCATTTTTTTCTAAGCCTAGTTTGACGAAAAAACGCGAGTTTTGTGAAAACAAATTTTTAACACAAATACAGTGAAACGACCATCATCAAACATTAAAACAACTCTAAATAAGAACAGAACATAGTGGAAATACATTTTAAACGATTAAAACAGTAATAACACTTCACAATACAAAAGTGCAATTTTCGACCTAACTGACGAAAGTGAAATTAACTTAACACTACACCATGTTTCGAAGTGCAACACTAAAACTTGACAAGCAAAACTCCACCAACACAAGAAAGAAGAATCGCAGCCCCTGGAACGAAAAATCGTAGGGAAAGCATATTTTATTAGTCGTCGAAACAGCGAGGTGACTTCGTCTTACATCTGGACTAGTGGCAGCCATTACTGATTTCCCACAATCCAAAGCGACACAGTCTATTCAACAGAACCGTATGAAAGCATCTTACTTAACATTATATCTTGAATAATATATATGTATTTTAATTTTTAAGTGAATATATTTTGTAATGTTATACTTTTAATACTTTGCCCTTTCTCTCTGACTATACCTAAAATAACTGTTAAAAGAACCCGAATATGTACACTAGTGATACCCTGAGAATCGATTTATAAATCGATAGAGAGTCGATAAAATAAATATTTGTTAATAAACTTCAGTAATTACTATAAAAATGAATCTCATTTGTTCCTTACTAATTAGTATAAAATATAACTGTAATTGAACAAAAACGACCAGAATTTCACCAATAAGAAGGAAGATAACCTCCAAATAAGAAAGTACACCTATCGATTGTTATTGGAGACAATCTTATTAACTGGCGAGAGGATTTTAAAATACAGAAAAGCAGTTAAATTAATTAAAACAATTAACAAAAAATTCGGAACACCACAGAACATAATTAATTAATTAAAATTAATTAATTTTAAAATAAAACAAAACAAAAAAATTATAAACAAAAATTTTTTCTACACATAAATTTATTAATTAACAAAACACATCTCATCAGTTATTTGTAAACTTGTTACAAGGTTTATTATTATTATTCGGTTATATAAGACTGTCAAATGTCAGTGAACCATGTTATGGTTATTAATTACTTAATTTTGTTTTCAACTAGATTTATTTAATTTAATTTTATCATTTGTTTCTAAGTGCATCAAACTAATCCGTCTTCGTTCATGGATAATAATTCAATAATCGAATCACAAATTTTATATCTCTCGTCGTCCTTGACAACCATCCTGTCTTCTCTTATTGGATATTATATATAATACTATAACCATTATCATATAATGTTCTTACACTCATTAAAATACTCCTTTACTAACCTTAAATTATATCTTATTATAACTTTACATATAGTTTGTTATTAAATTATATACATTTTGCTGTCGTTTCCTCTTAATCTACTTACTTTAACAAGTATTATTTTCCTGTTACAAAATATTACCTTTCGGTATCCTTGCACTATTACATTTTGAGATTTTATTTAAATTGAATTTACTTATCTGCTATCAGTAATTATTATTGACTTCTCCTAACTCATTATATTCTATTCAGTATTTTTTACAAATTTTGTTACCTAACTTTTCTGACCTGACTTACTATACAATGTTACTGTGTTTAGGCCTATCATTATATTTTTATCTACTTCTGATTTCAATTTGTCACTATTTGCATTATTATAGAATCCTTCATTTGTTCATTATATAACTACACTAAACCCTTTTGTATCTCATTAACAATTGTAGCCTTTCTGGCCAAGTTTACAATTATAATCTGCATACTAACTAAGTACATGTATACAACATTTAACTTTATAAAGTTTAACACCAGCTCTATAATGATATATTTGATAACACAAAATATGAAATTAATATTAGTTAACTGATATTCTCTTAAAAGAATTACTCCGCTAGCTACACACAAAAAACAACATAACTATCATGATAATAATACAACATGATACAACATAATAGCAGGTATAGTAGGATGCGGTGTTGGCTGGCAACTAAAAGAAAAAACCAACTTTCAAAGAAGGGTAGGTGAGGCCCTTGAACAACAATAGATAATAACGCCAGAGCGACGAAGTTCAGAAACAATGCAAATGGAAGAGGAACTCAGAGTTGTCGCTGAAGACTTTAGAAAAAACGACAGATACAATTTATTGCTGTGTTGTCTGGAAATGACAACGACCATAAAATACGAAGCAAGGGAAGAATCTGGTGGGGAACCAGGAGCCCTATCAGAGAACGCCTTTTAAAAGATAGGTGGTATGGACTTCGAGGGAAAAATATGAAACCAATAAGGACACGGCGTCGTTGGAATCAGAAGTCTGGTGGGAAATTTGGTAAGGAGAATATAGGAAGGAGACAGGAACGCGCTCGGGGAGTTCTAACTAAATTTCGGACGCGATCGGAGTGAAGTCCGTTACTGGAGTAATTAGCATTTTATTGAACTTAGAATAATTCGATACACAGTGTGAGAGGGTAGTTTTCGAATTTATAACAAAAGTTAATACAGTCATTACAAACAAACGAACTATGAAGTAGAGGCACACTATTAGCATACCAGTGAACATTAACTGAAACAGATAGTAACAGGACAATAATGTAATTTCAGTGTATACGAACACTTTACAACAATAACTTTTAAGAAAGATTAACAACACAAACTACATTCATGAACACTTGATAACCAGACATACCGCAACAAAGGTGCGTAATATTAATTCAGATTTGAAATAATTCACGATGTCGGTGTAAAACAGAGAATGCTAACTTTTAATCATAAATTATAATCCGAATGCGTGGAGTTGGTGAGTGACATCGTGGGATTCATCCGGTACCACCTATCATCTGGAGGAGTTATCTGCACGATTCCAGGACGATCGACATGAGGGAATCATCACCGCAACCACCGAGTGATTGGATGTTTGAATATCAAGTATAGTAAAACATGTCCTAATTAATTTAGATCCACTGTCTGTCATCTCAAAGAATCCACACACACTAGAATCCATTAAAGTAATCGTAAAGGAATTAAAGAAATCGATTTAAAGTTTGTTTAGAAGTAAAATTATCATTCTTTATCAGTTCTGGAGTAATGTTTATTTCCAAGTTCTAAATGAATCCGTAATTACAAAGTACATATAGTAATAACTTAAGAGATTATTCATATTAAGAATTTATAAGACGAAGCTAAACATTATAGTTTACTTAAGTACTAAACGCCATTGATGAATGATTATTAATATGCAACCATTAGATTGAGAGTTTGGATAATTAATTTTATTAATGTATTATTTTTGATATTTACAATTTAATAATGAGTATTAAATTTTATTAATGTATTATTTTGATATTTACAATTTAGCCATGAGTATTAAATTTTGGTGATGTGTTAATTTTATATATTGACAAGTAGGCTACTAATGAGTACGTAGAATTTTGTGCTATTTTTAATATTTACAAATAATAACAAACTAATGTGAATAAATTTAAGAGCTATCAGTAGAAATGAGCATTTATTATTTTTTAACCCTGAGATAAAGAGCATAAACAAATTTTAATGTTAAATTGGTTCCCACACGCGGGACATTAAATAGATAATATAACAGTAATTGTTAAATTAATGTTAAATTGGCGTCTACCGCTGGGCGTAAACGGGTGCAACTCGTTTTTTATTAAATTGGCGCCGCACCGCACGGCTTGATAAAATAGTAAGCTAGGGCAGTGACAGACAGTGGCTAGCAATAAGTTTAAAATAAGTACATGTAAGTAGCTTAAGCTATATTATTGTTGTCGTATATCGGTCTCTAAGTCTCTGAATGATAACCCGAAGTCAAGCTAAAATGGCATCTAGGGGAGATAATTCAGATGAGTTTGATATCAATAACTAGATGGGCTATGAGCAGCCTGAGGACGGAAACGTAATGAATGAGAAAGGTCAACAACCGGTGCAGGAACTAGGGCCGGGGGACCGCAATCACAGCCGCAGTTATCTGAAGCAAATTTTCAAATGTTAATGACATTTATAAAACAACAATTTGAAGAATTGAAAAAACAAAAGGAAGAAGCGGAAAGGAAGAGAGATGAAAAACAAAGAAAATTACATGAAGAGACACTAAGACAGATAGAGTTAATGGGAAAAGATTTACTAGGACAAAACCACCAGGTGGGTACTGATTTACAAAAACAATAAAAAAAATGGAAGAAAACAAATTAAATGGAAATACTATGGATCAAATTGACACCGAGTATCAATCTTCAACAACTAAAGCATTGTCTGCACATCATGCCTCAAGATCAAAAGAAAGCTCTACAATTATTAATGGTATATATGAAGGTGATAAAGACACTTGTACTGTGTTTGTTGACAACTTACCAAACACAATTACAAAAAAGAAAATTATCAAATATTTCAGGAAGTTTGGTATGGTTGTAAATACGAGATTGCGATATGCTGCAGTATCTGATCCACGATTGCCCAAAAGACGTACTGTCATTAAGAAAGAGTTTCATAAAGACAGAACAAATATCCATGCATATGTACGTTTTACTGATGAAAATAGTGCATATCGTGCGTTGGAAGCAAATGGTAATGTGTATGAGGGTTACCGCCTGACAATTGATTTAGCTAACACGAAGGCTGAAGAAAAGCAGAGAACTGAAAAGAAAAAATTGAGTACTACAATTAATATTACCAGTACTGATAGAAACTTTAGAAGTAGGACTGGGGAAGTGCGTAAAAATTTTTGAACCAAACCTGAGATTAAGAAGATGAAAAACCGTTCTGATAATTATCAAGGGCGAACTGCGTTAGCACGAAAGAAGAAAAGGATGAAATTTGCTGGACCATTCAAGAATATTGTGAAGATTGGTATGAGAACGAAAGGAAGATTTCAAGCGATGGAGGTGAGATTTCTTAGAAGTCCTGAAAACGAAACATCATTACGTGAGTACGCGGACAGGAAAACGAATGTAATTAACACGCCACAAGCAGTCAAAGAACGTATTTGTAAGAGGGTTGGAAAAAAAGCGACAAAAAAACTCAGCGCGTACATAAATAATGGTAATATGACTGGGGAAAGTTGTCGAAAAGGATGGCGAGAACCACTTTCAAACACACCCTCATAAAAGAGAGAGAGAGAGACAGGTCATAAATTCTTTAGGTATCAACGGCCGACTGCAGGGTAAGTGTTACTATTTACCAACAAAATGTGTGGTAACGGCACTGACTTAACAAGACGTACAACTACGCCTCCACAAATAGAAAATTAAAGTAAATAAATGTAACGGATTAAGGAAAACAACTTAAGAATGTCCGAAAATTTAATAATTATTTTAGATAATATTGGGTAAAATACCTTAAGTAAGTTTGGTTGTGTAAGAATACATTAACCGAAGAAAATAAATAGATATGAATATAATATGAATAAAATTAAATAAAAACATTGCCGTGAAAGTACGGAATATTAATGAAGAAAATTAGTAGCGAATGAAATAGTAAGATGAGTTATACGAAGGAGCAGAAGGAAATTGATCAATAAGGAATGAAGGTCACGAATGGATAAACAAATGAGAGTTATGCATACCCAGGAAATAATTGATATGGATTGAAACGAAAATCACCACCAGGGCATGACAACATGATGAACCCGAGAAAAAAATGGGATTTCCTCGACCAAAGGGCACCAGAAGGCTGAAGTAGCTGTGATTAAGGAATGCTTGGAATGGGATTATTAAGAATATACCCAAAGCACCGATATCCAATCTCTGGGAACTGCAAGTAAAGGGGTACGGGGTTATGTAATAATGTCCAGATGCCTGGTAGGTAGTTCGTTTGCAACTGCCATGTATAAAATAGAAATATCATTCAGGGTCTTAGGGGGGCCTAACGAAAACGTAAAAGAATTTGTATAATTTGCTAGAACAATTAATGAAATGTCTTAGTAGTAACACGAGATAAAAGAAAATAGAAATAAGAAAGCAAGTGTATAAAATGAATTATTTTAATGATTAGTTGTCATAGTCAATAAATGCCATGTTAATGATTATGAATAAAACAATTAATGATAATAGATGTCAATAAGAGTGAAGAAGATAGAAGGGTATATGTTTAAATGGTATATATATGTGAAGACAATTAATAGAATTTTGAGAGAACTATTCAAGTTGTATGTATTTAAGATCATGTTTACGTAAGCACAATTTACAAGCTTAGTATAAGATTTTATAATATAATTGTGTTCAAAGATGTTAGTAAATAGAAAAGAAAAAAATGTTTTTCTTTTTGTGAAAGTGCTAGCGAGATATCAGAAAATATGAACTAACTAGAGACAGTAATAATAAAATAGGTTAGGAAACTATAGTGAATTATGATATTGAAATACGTATTATTATTATTAATACGAATGTGCTATTTATTATTTAATGATGATAGAAAGTATGATGGTCACTAAGAATTCTATATATATATATATATATATATATATATATATATTATAATCTAACGTGTGTGGGCGAAGGTATAATAATGTTTAAATATGCTCCACGTTGGAAACGCCAATTTATAATCTAACGCGTGTAGCGTCTTTTCTTACGTATGTGTGTGTTACTCTTCAAATAATATTTGTGTTGTTGTGATTTTAAATTATGTATTAAGTGTGGATCGGGTTCTCTTATAGAACCGCAATGTTTGATTATGGGTGAATAAAAATATCTTCTAAAGGGTGATCTTAATCAGATACTAAGAATATCTCAGTATTCTGTATTAATTTAGTGCTTCGGTAATAATAGCGTTCAATACCAGTTGATATAGTGTGTAATTCTACCTTTCTTCTTCAAGCCTAGTCCGCGTTTGAAGAGAGGAGAGGGAATCCTTATCTGTTTCTCGTTCTCTTTAATTCAACAGCGGTCCGCGAGGTAGCGCTGTTGTTCACAGACAGCTGAAAATTGTAGGTTAGTTATCCGCGTACAATAATTCCTACGTTTCACTCACTACATAAATTACAACTTGTTCATACTGCACTAAATATTATATAAATGATAAGATATCGTTCAATTCAGAAATGATTCTTTATTATGATTTTTGTATTTCTTGACAACAAAGTTCTTTCTTTACGGGATACAAAAGTCGATTGTATTGGAAGTAATCGATTATCTATCGGATTTAGGGTTATATATTATTTTAATTATTATTGTATTTCTTTAAACACAGGGTGTGAAGGTTCTTTCAACTATTAGTAAGGTCAGAAAATGCATAAATAGGATTACAAGGTATTACAATACAATACTAATTTCTTATTAAATATTATTTAAAATAAGTGGAGTTTTACCGTCCGCTGGACATCGTTACTTGGGAAGGCCGTGTACAGCTAACCTCGTTCGAAGTGTTTGGTCAATAACGGAACAGATGAATCAATCCTCGCCAGTCTTCACTCCAAGTTCGAAATAAAAGTTGATGTCTTGGTCCTGGGATGATGCAGAAATTCCGCTCCTTTTGTTCACCAATGTCCGATTCTTGTGGTTACGGGTTTCAATGTATTTCGTGTCAAACTATGCTTTTTCTATTGAATTGTGGAAAATGATGTTCAAGTATAAATTTATGTTTTGTTTTTGTTCTTTATAATACTGGATTATATAACTCTATTCAGGTAGTTATTTCTCTTCATTGGTTTATTAATTAAGTTAATGATTACTCATCATATTGAGTTTTATTGATAGAGTTCTTCCTTTAGATTTTCGTCAATTTTGATGTATAGGTTTATTATTATTCGGTTATATAAGACTGTCAAATGTCAGTGAACCATACTTTGGTTATTAATTACTTAATTTTGTTCACAACTGGATTTATTTTATTTAATTTTACCATTTTTTCTAAGTGCATCAAACTAATCCGTCTTCGTTCATGGATAATAATTCAGTAATCGAATCAACAAATTTTATATCTCTCGTCGTCCTTGACAACCATCCTTTCTTCTCTTATTGGATATTATATATAATACTATAACCATTATCATACAATGCTCTTACACTCATTAAAATACTCCTTTACTAAATTTACATTATATCTTATTATAACTTTACATATAGTTTGTTATTAAATTATATACATTTTGCTGTCGTTTCCTCTTAATCTACTTACTTTAACAAGTATTATTTTCCTGTTACAAAATATTACCTTTCGGTATCCTTGCACTATTACATTTTGAGATTTTATTTAAATTGAATTTACTTATCTGCTATCAGTAATTATTATTGACTTCTCCTAACTCATTATATTCTATTCAGTATTTTTTACAAATTTTGTTACCTAACTTTTCTGACCTGACTTACTATACAATGTTACTGGGTTTAGGCCTATCATTACATTTGTATCTACTTCTGATTTTAATTTGTTACTATTTGCATTATTATAGAATCCTTCATTTGTTTATTATATAACTACACTAAATCCTTTTGTATCTCATTAACAATTGTAGCCTTTCTGGCCAAGTTTACAATTATAATCTGCATACTAACTAAGTACATGTATACAACATTTAACTTTATAAAGTTTAACACCAGCTCTATAATGATATATTTGATAACACAAAAAATGAAATTAATATTAGTTAATTGATATTCTCTTAAAAGAATTACTCCGCTTGCTACACACAAAAAACAACATAACTATCATGATAATAATACAACATGATACAACATAATAGCAGGTACATTTTTATAAAATAAATTATGCACTCATTAATCATTCTCCTCTCATTTAAATCATCAATTATTATAAAACTGTCTAAGTGAGGTTTTACATTATTTGTCAATGTCTATTGTTTACACCTTTTCACTGAACACTGAAGTTTGTATTTATTAACATTCTTAATTTTTTCTTTCTACCTTGTATTCTTATTGTGGGATTAGTCATTTATTCAATAATGGGTTGTGTTTCTGACTTTTTTATTAGTATGGACAATTAATATTTTTATTTTTATTTTAAAAATTATAAACTTATTTATGTAACGTAGGGGACCATATTTTCGTTACGTTACAATATGTGTATATATGTGTGTGTGTGTGTGTGTGTGTGTGTGTGTGTGTGTGTGTGGTAAGTTTGTAAAATCAATTAATGTGGAGATATTAATGCATATTTTAGTAATTTGTGACATAAGAATTAAATGTATTAAAAGGATACAAAGAAAATTAATCCTAAAGGCAAGAAATATTAATACCATTATCGAATAATTTGTGTAATTGAATTTTGTAGATATTGAAATATTATATGAAGAATAGTTAAGGAGTTTGAAAAAAAAAGATGATCAATTACAAATTTAAGATTTTTGACTAAATATAAATTTCTAAATATAATACTATGTTAATTAGAGTGAAAGAAAAATGGATTCATTTAGGATGTCGAAAGCGAAAGTACTTTAGAGGGGATGGGGTTTGCTTACCATTATGTAACGAACCTTTTTCTATTACGCTGAGAATAGGTCAACAAGGGCATGTAAACAAAACTATACTAGGTCCAATGAAGAACAAGCCACTACAAGGCAACACAAAGTACGCATATTGGGACGCAGATTTTGACATAAAAACCTTACTGAAAGGGCGCAAAATTTTGGATCAATTTTGGATGTACAGAGTCCATCCAAACTGACAAAATTTGGGGACAATATAACACCAAAAATTTCGAAAAGTTTTATTTTATAATTAGCAGTAAGAAGTGTCAGCAGAAAGCAACGAAGGGTGTATGTGTGGAAAACATATTTTGTAAGGGACAAAAGGAGAACG
Source organism: Magicicada septendecula (assembly GCA_034769895.1). Taxonomy (NCBI): domain Eukaryota; kingdom Metazoa; phylum Arthropoda; class Insecta; order Hemiptera; family Cicadidae; genus Magicicada; species Magicicada septendecula. Next base: position 171,457,058 of record CM068375.1, read on the forward strand.
AGCAAACACGCTCTAGTGACGGACAGGTCATAAATTTCGTAGGCAGCTGCAACGCATACCCTATGAACAAGCAGAGTTCACTGCTCCCGGTACGTAGAACACCAGTTTTTGCGAAAACACATTGATTCCATAGGAAACTACATATAATGTGTACAGAGCCATTACAGGAGAAAAGGCTTAACAATGGTCAAGCATACATGTATACGCCAGCTGTCAGGAGAAAGCGACGAAGGGTGTATTGATTTGAATGACTCCAGCGGTCGATGACAGGGTTTTGACCTTACTTGGAAACGAAAGCGCAGAGAGTATGTCCCAAACTCTAGGATGCGGTGTTGGCTGGCAACTAAAAGAAAAAACCAACTTTCAAAGAAGGGTAGGTGATGCCCTTGAACAACAATAGATAATAACGCCAGAGCGACGAAGTTCAGAAACAATGCAAATGGAAGAGGAACTCAGAGTTGTCGCTGAAGACTTTAGAAAAAACGACAGATACAATTTATTGCTGCGTTGTCTGGAAATGACAACGACCTCAAAATACGAAGCAAGGCAAGAATCTGGTGGGGAACCAGGAGCCCTATCAGAGAACGCCTTTGAAAAGATAGGTGGTATGGAGTTGGAGGGAAAAATATGAAACCAATAAGGACACGGCGTCGTTGGAATCAGAAGTCTGATGGGAAATTTGGTAAGGAGAATATAGGAAGGAGACAGGAACGCGCTCGAGTTCTAACTAAATTTCGGACGCGATCGGAGTGAAGTCCGTTACTGGAGTAATTAGCATTTTATTGAACTTAGAATAATTCGATACACAGTGTGAGAAGGTAGTTTTCGAACTTATAACAAAAGTTAATACAGTCATTACAAACAAACGAATTATGAAGTAGAGTCACACTATTAGCATACCATTGAACATTAACTGAAACAGATAGTAACAGGACAATAATGTAATTTCAGTGTATACGAATACTTTACAACAATAACTTTTAAGAAAGATTAACAACACAAACTACATTCATGAACACTTGATAACCAGACATACCGCAACAAGGGTGCATAATATTAATTCAGATTTGAAATAATTCACGATGTCGGTGTACAACAGAGAATGCTAACTTTTAATCATAAATTATAATCCGAATGTGTGGAGTTGGTGAGTGAAGTGTCTGTGAGTGACGTCGTGGGATTCATCCGGTACCACCTATCATCTGGAGGAGTTATCTGCACGATTCCAGGACGATCGACATGAGGGAATCATCACCTCAACCACGAGTGATTGGATATTCGAATATCAAGTATAGTAAAACATGTCCTAATTAATTTAGATCCACTGTCTGTCATCTCAAAGAATCCACACACACTAGAATCTATTAAAGTAATCGTAAAGGAATTAAAGAAATCGATTTAAAGTTTGTTTAGAAGTAAAATTATCATTCTTTATCAGTTTTGGAATAATGTTTATTTCCAAGTTCTAAATGAATCCGTAATTACAAAGTATAGTAATAACTTAAGAGTTTATTCATATTAAGAATTTATAAGACGAAGCTAAACATTATAATTTACTTAAGTACTAAATGCCATTGATGAATGATTATTAATATGCAACCATTAGATTGAGAGTTTGGATAACTAATTTTATTAATGTATTATTTTTGATATTTACAATTTAATAATGGGTATTCAATTTTATTAATGTATTATTTTTGATATTTACAATTTAATAATGAGTATTAAATTTTATTAATGTATTATTTTGATATTTACAATTTAGCCATGAGTATTAAATTTTGGTGATGTGTTAATTTTATATATTGACAAGTAGGCTACTAATGAGTACGTAGAATTTTGTGCTATTTTTAATATTTACAAATAATAACAAACTAATGTGAATAAATTTAAGAGCTATCAGTAGAAATGAGCATTTATTATTTTTTTAACCCTGAGATAAAGAGCATAAACAAATTTTAATGTTAAATTGGTTCCCACACGCGGGACATTAAATAGATAATATAACAGTAATTGTTAAATTAATGTTAAATTGGCGTCTACCGCTGGGCGTAAACGGGTGCAACTCGTTTTTTATTAAATTGGCGCCGCACCGCACGGCTTGATAAAATAGTAAGCTAGGGCAGTGACAGACAGTGGCTAGCAATAAGTTTAAAATAAGTACATGTAAGTAGCTTAAGCTATATTATTGTTGTCGTATATCGGTCTCTAAGTCTCTGAATGATAACCCGAAGTCAAGCTAAAATGGCATCTAGGGGAGAGAATTCAGATGAGTTTGATATCAATAACCAGATGGGCTATGAGCAGCCTGAGGACGGAAACGTAATGAATGAAGAAAGCTCAACAACCGGTGCAGGAACTAGGGCCGGGGGACCGCAATCACAGCCGCAGTTATCTGAAGCAAATTTTCAAATGTTAATGACATTTATAAAACAACAATTTGAAGAATTGAAAAAACAAAAGGAAGAAGCGGAAAGGAAGAGAGATGAAAAACAAAGAAAACTACATGAAGAGACACTAAGACAGATAGAGTTAATGGGAAAAGATTTACGAGGAAAAAACCACCAGGTGGGTACTGATTTACAAAAACAATCAAAAAAATGGAAGAAAACAAATTAAATGGAAACACTATGGATCAAATTGACACCGAGTATCAATCTTCAACAACTAAAGCATTGTCTGCATATCATGCCTCAAGATCAAAAGAAAGCTCTACAATTATTAATGGTATATATGAAGGTGATAAAGACACTTGTACTGTGTTTGTTGACAACTTACCAAACACAATTACAAAAAAGAAAATTATCAAATATTTCAGGAAGTTTGGTATGGTTGTAAATACGAGATTGCGATATGCTGCAGTATCTGATCCACGATTTCCCACAAGACGTACTGTCATTAAGAAAGAGTTTCATAAAGACAGAACAAATATCCATGCATATGTACGTTTTACTGATGAAAACAGTGCATATCGTGCGTTGGAAGCAAATGGTAATGTGTATGAGGGTTACCGCCTGAGAATTGATTTAGCTAACACGAAGCCTGAAGAAAAGCAGAGAACTGAAAAGAAAAAATTGAGTACTACAATTAATATTACCAGTACTCATAGAAACTTTAGAAGTAGGACTGGGGAAGTGCGTAAAAATTTTTGAACCAAACCTGAGATTAAGAAGATGAAAAACCGTTCTGATAATTATCAAGGGCGAACTGCGTTAGCACGAAAGAAGAAAAGGATGAAATTTGCTGGACCATTCAAGAATATTGTGAAGATTGGTATGAGAACGAAAGGAAGATTTCAAGCGATGGAGGTGAGATTTCTTAGAAGTCTTGAAAACGAAACATCATTACGTGAGTACGCGGACAGGAAAACGAATGTAATTAACACGCCACAAGCAGTCAAAGAACGTATTTGTAAGAGGGTTGGAAAAAAAGCGACAAAAAACTCAGCGCGTACATAAATAATGGTAATATGACTGGGGAAAGTTGTCGAAAAGGATGGCGAGAACCACTTTCAAACACACCCTCATAAAAGAGAGAGAGAGAGACAGGTCATAAATTCTTTAGATGTCAACGGCCGACTGCAGGGTAAGTGTTACTATTTACCAACAAAATGTGTGGTAACGGCACTGACTTAACAAGACGTACAACTACGCCTCCACAAATAGAAAATTAAAGTAAATAAATGTAACGGATTAAGGAAAACAACTTAAGAATGTCCGAAAATTTAATAATTATTTTAGATAATATTGGGTAAAATACCTTAAGTAAGTTTGGTTGTGTAAGAATACATTAACCGAAGAAAATAAATAGATATGAATATAATATGAATAAAATTAAATAAAAACATTGCCGTGAAAGTACGGAATATTAATGAAGAAAATTAGTAGCGAATGAAATAGTAAGATGAGTTATACGAAGGAGCAGAAGGAAATTGATCAATAAGGAATGAAGGTCACGAATGGATAAACAAATGAGAGTTATGCATACCCAGGAAATAATTGATATGGATTGAAACGAAAATCACCACCAGGGCATGACAACATGATGAATCCGAAAAAAAAATGGGATTTCCTCGACCAAAGGGCACCAGAAGGCTGAAGTAGCTGTGATTAAGGAATGCTTGGAATGGGATTATTAAGAATATACCCAAAGCACCGATATCCAATCTCTGGGAACTGCAAGTAAAGGGGTACGGGGTTATGTAATAATGTCCAGATGCCTGGTAGGTAGATCGTTTGCAATTGCCATGTATTGTCACAGGACAAATGGCGCCAATCGTACACACTATAGTTTTTTAGGCCCTTAAAAGGACCGTTTGTCGGGTACGCTAAATCATTTGCGTACGCTGCCCGAGCCGCGCTGTGATGTTCGGCGGCTGCGTCCGCTGTTCCGGGCGTGCTGCGGTTCTCTTCTTTCGGCAGCGGTATGTAGAGCCCGCTGCTGTCCCAGTCGATGTCCATCACTGCTTCTCCTGCGTTCTCCATTCTTCCTTCTTCCTTTTCTTCCAGCTGGCTTGACGACGTCCAATGGAGTGCGCCAAAAATTTTTTTTTTTTTTTTTTTTTTTTTTTTGCTCTGGGCTTTGCGGTTGTGCGTCGCAGAGACGAACCGCACGGGAACTGAGTTCCGAGCTACCATCTGGAGCTCCTGCCTCGTGGCCCTGCCCAAGTAGGGCGTGTGCTCTATAGCAGGCCTTTCTCGGCTGTTGTGCTAGCAGACGCTAGCGCAGTATACACCGAGGGCGTTTCCATGAATCACCTGGGCGTATACGGTACCTTCCCAGCCCAGTCACTAGAGGATTGTCTGGGAACCTCGCCGCACGTGCATAAAATTTGCGTGCAAGCCGCCTGAAAGTGTCGTCTAAGGAGCGAACGCCAAGTCCTCTCCTTAGAAGGCGAGATGAGAAGCGACGGGGGACTTTGGCCGCTAGCCGAAGCCCCTTGTCGAGGACGCTCTGCAACTTCTTTTTATGCATTGCGGCGAGGTAACCCCAGACCGGGCAGGCGTAGGTAATGACCGGCAGCAGATACGCGCCGACGATCATCCTACCCAATTTCCTGGTCATGGCTGGGCTGATCAGGAGTGGAAACAGTGCGCACAGGCGAGTGGATGCTCGCTTAAGAACTGTCTGTGCGTGGGTACGCCAGGTGAGCCGACGGTCGAGGTGTAAGCCGAGGTACTTGACCTCGTTGGACCAGCGCAAGTACGTTCTGCCGATACGTAGTTGCCTAACGGGGTTCTTCCGTCGCTTAGAGAATTCGACGGCTACGCTCTTGGTAGGGTTGAGGAGCACTCTCCAGTTATCAGTCCAGTCCACGAGCGTGTCGAGCTGGCGCTGCAGTCGTAGGACGGCCCTTTCCTCATGACGATCGGCCGTAAATACGGCCGTGTCGTCAGCGAAGAGGGCCATCTGGACTCCAGGCTGTCTCAGCACGTCGTTGACGTAGATCGAGAACAGAAGGGGGCCTAGAACACTACCTTGAGGGACGCCGGCTGTGATTCGCCTCTCGGAAGAGACTGAATCGCCAACTCTCACGCAGAAGGTCCTCTCCGTCAGAAAGCTAGCAACCAGATGGAGGTAGCAGTCCGGGAGCTGGACTTCCCTAAGTTTGAATAACAGGCCATCATGCCATACGCTGTCGAAGGCTTTCTCAACATCTAAGAAACAGCCAACGGTCCGTTCTCTCCGACACCCGGCTTCCGTGATGCCTTCCACCAGTCTCATCAATTGATGAGTGGTCGAATGCCCCACACGAAAGCCGAACTGTTCGGGGACCAGCACGTCAAAGTTGGTTAGATGTTCTCGTACACGACGCTGTACGAGGCGCTCAAAAACCTTGGACGTAGCGGAAAGTAGGCTGATAGGCCGGAGGTTTTCCGAGCGGGTGGTATCCTTTCCCGGCTTCGGGATCACGATAACCGTCGCCTTTCTCCATTTCTTGGGAAAGTAGGCCAGTCTAAGACACGCGTTGAACAAATCAGTCAAGAATTGAACTCCAGGCTCGGGAAGAAGACGTAGAGCGGTGTTGGTAACACCGTCCGGGCCTGGAGCTTTTCTTGGCTGAAGTTCAGCGAGCCGATCTGAGACCTCTTCCAAAGAGATGGGTTCGGGCTCCGTCGTGATCGGAAGTGACAGAAAGTCTTCCACGGCCATCTCGACTTGTTCGTCGAAGTCCCAGTCCATGGGCGGGTTGGGAGCGAACTGTCGCTCGAAACACAAGCCCAAGTACTCGGCCTTCTCCTCCGGGCGACCCAGGGGTCGACCGAACGGTCCAACAATGGCGGGAATTGGAGGTCGGCGCCTCCGTCCCGTCAATGCGGTAGGTATTCTGTACGGGTGAGATTGCGGGTCCGCATCCCCCGTTCGGGCCACGTCGAGTTCCCAACAGCTACGTCGGAACGCCTTCAGACTGCCACGCAGTCGTCCGGTGAGCCGATTGTATGCTGCCTTATCGGCCGGATCACGGGTCCTCTGCCAACGTTTTCGGAAGTAATTCCTCTCGCGAGCGAGAAGAGAGACTTCCTCAGGGATGCGTTGGTAGCCAGGCGTGAGACCAGCTCGCGTACGTGAAGACACGCCTATAGCCGAGATGATTGCCTCTTCGATTCCCGCAACTGCTTCGTCTAGGAGGCGAACGGAATCGATTGGGGCCGCTGGCGGCAATCGACGGCACAAGGCCGGGCCGTAGCGATCCCAATCGATAACCTTCTTCTGGTCAGAACGTGCATAGGCGTGCTGGGTAGCGACGTGGACCAAGATAGGGTTGTGGTCGGATGTCAGCTCCGTAAGTGAGAATACCTCGACCGGACAGACAACTCCTTGGGTCACCGCGATATCCAGAACATCGGGAGCCGCGTTAGGCTGTGACGGAAAGAACGTGGGTTGCGCTGGACCAAACACCATCGCCCGGCGCGATTCAACAAAACTGAGCAAGCGCCTCCCGTTCGGAGTAGTCAGGCGACTATTCCAAACGCGATGCTTGCAATTCAGATCGCCGGCCAGAATTACCCTTCGATGGGAATCGAAGATGACGTCCAGGTCGCCGACAAGGAGTTCAGCTTGAGGGGGCTTATAAGCTGAGACCACGAGGACGCCGCCAAGAGCTCCGTGGACCTCAATGGCGGTGGCCTCTAGGTTGGTAAGCTGCGGCAAAGCGACACGATGATGACCTATGGAGGTCCTCACCGCGATCGCCGTGCCGCCTCCTCGTCGGCCAACTCGGTCATCCCGATAGACCACGTAATTTGGTAATCGAAACCGGTTCGCCGGGGTCAGGTGGGTTTCAGTAAGGAGAAGTACGTCGGGTTTGAACCGAGCCAGGAATTCAAGAAGGTCGGAATGCTTGGGACCGATGCTGTTAGCATTCCAGGCTACGAGCGAGAGATCTCGTCTAAGGGCTCGGTTCATAGAAGACCTATGACTTCGCAGGCTTCCACCAAGAGCATGAATCTCTCAGTTGGGTCAGCAGTTTCCAGGCGGGCTCGGATGGACCTGAAGGTAGATGCGACTTTCGGGAGGTCGTAGCTAGACAGAAAGCCGCGGACGAACTGTGCGTCATTGGAACTGACGGACTGGGTGGTTTGCCTGGAAACTGAGGCCGCATAAGAGCGACCAGGTGTTACGGCAGATCGGGTCATGGTGGAAGCCATAGGACCAGGGCCAGACGGTTTTGGATCAGCGGCAGGAAAAGTACGCTGTTGCGCTTCGTCGGACTTATACCGGGAAGCAGGACTTTTCTTGGGCTGTGGGCAGGCAGGAGCTCGGGGCCGAGCATCCGGTGTGGGTATCCCTTTATTCCTGGGTTTGATGCCTGCTCGCGGAAATCGCGGAGGTGGCAGGGGCGGCGAGGCTACCTCTGGTTCAGAGGCGGGGGTAGGAGGTTCCGCGGAGGTGGAGGGTTCATTCTCCGGCTCCAAAACCGAGATAATAGCTACTGGGCGTGTCTCTGCTGTGGAAGGAGACGCGGTACGTTTAGTTGCCTTTGTAGGGGCTGGAGGTGGAGCCGGGGAGGGCGCGCGCCGTGCCGGTTGTGCCTGAGGTTTAGGCCTAGCCTGCATTTTAGGCTGTCTAGGTTGGGGCTGCATAGCTGGCTGCCGTGGCTTCGGGAGGGGCCCCTGCGGCCTTTGCTTCCGCAGGAGCTCCGCCTTATACACCGGGCAGTTTACGTTGCTTGCTGCATGGCCTTGGCCACAATTGATGCAGCGGAATTTGGTCTTGTCTGCCACAGTGCAGGCCTGGGTTGAATGTCCCAGAGAACATCGTAGACAGGCCGGGGCATTGCGGCAGACGTCGGTGTGGTGGCCGAACCTCTGGCACCGGTGGCACTGCGCGAGCTTGCCCTGGGGACGACTGGTTTCCACCCTGACGCGGAAGCCAAACAGCCGCGTCAGGTGGAAAATTTTGTCTGCAGCCTCGCCCTTCTCGAGCTGGAGACGGACGAGCGGGAGAGGGACTCGGGTCTCTGAGTGAGTGAACAGGCGGAAAATTGCCTGCACCGGGTACCCGAGGTCGCGGAGTTCCATAAGGATCTCCTGTGGATCGGTGTGCGCGTCAAGCCCTCGCAAAATGACAGACAAGGGCTTGACTCGCTTAGGAGTGAAGGTGTGATATTGGAGGTTGTGTGCTTGGAGGAAGGCCTCGACCAAGCGATGGTCCTCGAGCTGGCGGACGACAATCCTGACCGTATCACCGCCAAGCAGCTTCAGGTCAAGCTTGTCGGCCGACAGGCCGTGGGCCGCGATCAGCCGTCTGTATAAGGCGGCGACATTGGATACGCTATGGACGTACAGGGGCGGCGCGCGACCAACAGCGGCAGCAGCCGGAGCTGCTGTCGAAGCAGTCGGAACCGCGACCTGTGGGCCCTGAGAAGGTCCAATGTCCATGGCCGAGGTCTGTGAGGAAGTGGATCCAGGTGCGTGGGTCCTCTTGGGCTTCTTAGCCGGGCGATTACGCCGACCAACGGTCGCGAACTCGCCCGACTCGTCAGCCGGAAGAGGAGGAATCGGGTTGGGGAGAGGATCGTCCGTCTCCATCGCCCGAGGCGAATCGGGCGAGTCGCCCAGATGGGGTAGCAAGGCGGGGCCGAGCGACTCGGCACTTGGGCCGTTGCCTGTAGAAGGCATGCTGGCCAGGTGCGGCGGCTGCCGGGCAGAGACTGCTAGGCAGTCACTGCCAGACGCCAGGGATCTCGGGTCCGGCCGAAGCCGGATTACCCGCGCGTCTTCCTTGTTCACGACGATGCGGGAGGAGCTGGGCTAACGACCAGCTTCGTTGAATACCAGTCCTTACCAAGACTGGTGTCCACTGGCCCCTTTACCCCGGCGATATCCTAGCTCGCTTACCACTGGTGGGGGCTTGCAAGGATCGTCCGGGGCAGCGCTACCTAACAGTCGTGAACAAGTTAGGAATTACACACTGGAAATGCGGCACTCACCAGGTGAGCCCAGAGCAATCCTCTTCAGTTCTTCGCCAGCAGATGGTATCCGGCAAGGTGGTCCTTGCAGGGCAACTTCGGCCAGCTGTTGCTTCTACCAGCTACTCGATTCACTGGTAACAGCTGGCGCGAGAGTCTTGTCCCACGAAGAGAGCAGCGAAATTCCTCGTCCTGCGAGGTGGGCGGATGCAGCCAGAAGCTGAAGCAACGTCCAGATTAGAGAGCAGTCCAAGGAGCAGTCCTGTCCGTCTGAAGTCTGGAGCAGAAGTGTGTCGAGCCTGCGCCAAAAATTTTTAGCGGCGCTGTTTTTATGCCCTGACAGGTCGTATGCCACGAACCTATCAGAGTGCCGCTGGTCCCTGGTTGGCTCGCCTCGAGCACGTTAGATGGTCACGTTGAGGCCAATCAAGCTGCTGCCGATCCTTGATTGGGTCGCCTCGCCTTCTCGTGTCACGTCTCGGCTGGCGCCGAGAGCAGATCTTCGCCTCGCTATGTCACAACTCCCCCGGGTCTTGAATGCCCGTCCTTCTCCACCGTGTAAATCTGCCCGCCGAGGGTTGCGGCAACGCTAAAGGGACCTTCCAGATCGCTAAATTCAAGCCCAGGTTCCCTCGAGAGGAAGTCCGGCAACTCGTTCTCCTTGCCCGGGCAGTGGACGACGGTGAATTTGAAGCTCTGTATCAGTAGAGCCCAGCGAGCGTACTTCGTCTTCTGCCCCGTCGCCTGCTTCAGCCAAGTTAGCGCCTTGTTGTCGGTCCTTAGGGTGAAATGTCGATCCTCCAAGTATGGCCGGTATTTCTTGATGGCCCAGACGACTGCCAAACACTCCAGTTCGTTGGAGTGGTAGTTCTTCTCCGCCTCGTGGAGCTTGGCACTGGCGTACGAGATGACACGCCTCTCTCCAGCTTCGGTGCATTGATAAAGCACCGCTCCAAGTCCCTTTTGGCTGGCGTCGGTCTGCAGAAACATCGGCAAGTCTCGATCCGGTCGTGAGAGTTTTAACGGCTGCCGGAAAGCGGCCTTAACCTCTTCGAAGGCTCGCTGAGTTGTGTCGTCCCAATGCCACTTTCTTGTCCGCAGCAGGTCCGTTAACGGTTCCGAAATCATGGCGAAGCAGGGGATGTACTCTCGCAGCCAGTTGCAGGTTCCCAGGAAGCGTTGCAGCTCTTTCTTGTTGCTGGGGGCCGGCTGGCCTTCAATCGCTCTGAGATGTTGCTGCTGCGGGAGGTTGCCGTCCGGAGTAATCTCGTGGCCCAGAAAGGCGACTTCTTCCCGGCCGAAGTGACACTTGTTGAGCGAGCAGGTCAGCTGGTGCATCTGCAGCCTTTCCAAGACTTGATCCAGGTGTCGCAGGTGCGTTTCCCAGTCGGGGGAGTAGACAATGATGTCGTCCAGATAGACGAGGCAGCACTCCCGTAATAGTCCCGTGAGAACATCCTGCATCAGCCTTTGGAAGGTGCTGGGCGCGTTCTTCAGCCCAAAGCACATCACCCGGAACTGGTAGCGACCTCCGTCGGGCACCGAGAATGCTGTGTACTTCTTTGCTTCTTCCTCCAGCGGGATTTGCCAGTAGCCGCTCTTGAGATCTAGGGTCGAGAAGACTTGGGCCCCGCTGAGGTCCTTGATTGTTTCGTATATCAGCGGCAGTGGTGAGTCCACATCCTCGGTCTGATAGTTCAGCCTCCGGAAGTCTACGCAGAACCGGGGTGTGCTGTCCTTCTTCTTCACAATCACCACCGGAGAGCTGTATGGCGAGGTGGCCGGTTCAATGATACGCTGCCTCAGCATCTCTTCTACCTGTTCCCGGATGGTGCGTTTCTTCTCGTCGGAGTACCGGTACATTGGGAGCCGGAATGGCTGGCTACCTTCTATCAGCCGGATCTCGTGCTTGGCTGCAGATGTAGTGCGGAGCGGGCCACGGGAGAACAAACTGCGGTGACGGTGTAACATTTCCAGAAGCCGTTTATGGTGTTGGCCACCTGCTGACGTTTGAAGGCTAGCTTCGTCAATGTCCTCTTCCTCGGGCTCCGCGCGGTCATTCCAGAAGACCGTCTGTCGGTTCTCGCTGCCAATGTGAAGGCAGCCCCGTCGGTAGTCCACAACTGCTTGGTTGGCCGTGAGCCAGTGGTGGCCCAATAAAACTTCTTCTTGCAGTCCGGGCACTTCTAGCAGACTGGTGGTGGTCGCGAGACTTCCAATTATAATGTCTGCGACGACGGTGGCCGTTGAGTGACATTGCTGACCGTGTAGCGCTAGCTGGACAACTCGGGGCTCCGTCTTCCTTCCTCCGGGCAGCAGACCGGCTCGTACGAAGTCGTAGTTTGCGGCGGAGTCCAAGGCTGCGGTCAGTTTTCGGCCGGCGATCCCTATTGGAATGCGCGGTATGTCCGCACCTAGTTGGTTCACGCGCCCCGGTGGGCTATTTACCGGGGCGCTTGGTCGTTTCCCTGCCGGTTCTTCACAGGGCAGTCCCGATGGAAGTGTCTTCCCGGGCAGTAGCGGCACTTGGGCGTTAGACTGTTCAATCTTTGTTCCTCTTTCGTGCTTGAGGCCGATCGACACTGCTTCGACCCCCCTACTCGATCCAGGGAGTTTTCAGCAGAGTCATCCCGACCTCGCGCACGACTATCCTGATTCAAGTCCGCCTCGATGCTCATTGCCCGTTGTAAAAGTTCCTCTAAAGTCATAGGCGGCGGGAACCTCAGCGCAGGTCGAAGGCGTGGCTGCAGCTGTTGTGTAAGCATGGCTATGCTCGTCCTCTCGTCACCTCCGGGGTACAGACGGCGAAACAGCTTGATTTTTCTCAGGATGAAGATTTCCGCCGATTCCTGCCGCTGCGTTTGTCCGTACAGCTCGGCCAGCAGCTCTGCGTCTCGTTGCATCCCGCAGAAGTGATGCCGGAAGCAGTCGCAGAACTCGGGCCAATTTATCTGCAATCCCGTGTATCTCTCTGCCCACGTGGCAGCTTCTCCTCGGAGCTGCCGCACTGCTTAATCTGCCCACTGTTCAGGTGGGACTCTGTAGTCCCGCAGCTGTCGCTCTAGCTGTTGAAGATATCGTTCTGGATCCTCGTACTTGAGGCCATGGTATGTAGCGGTGATCACCGGTGGCAACGTGCACCTCAGAGCTGCGGCGAATTGCGCAAAGCCTTGCTCTATTTCGAACCCGGTGTCCCGCTGGGTGTAGCTGTTGGGCGCCATGTTGTTTTGTGTGCCGGCTGGTAGTTCTCTGGCGTGGCTGGATCCTGCATCCGCAAGATGATCGTCGCCCCACGTTGGGCGCCACTTGTCACAGGACAAATGGCGCCAATCGTACACACTATAGTTTTTTAGGCCCTTAAAAGGACCGTTTGTCGGGTACGCTAAATCATTTGCGTACGCTGACCGAGCCGCGCTGTGATGTTCGGCGGCTGCGTCCGCTGTTCCGGGCGTGCTGCGGTTCTCTTCTTTCGGCAGCGGTATGTAGAGCCCGCTGCTGTCCCAGTCGATGTCCATCACTGCTTCTCCTGCGTTCTCCATTCTTCCTTCTTCCTTTTCTTCCAGCTGGCTTGACGACGTCCAATGGAGTGCGCCAAAAATTTTTTTTTTTTTTTTTTTTTTGCTCTGGGCTTTGCGGTTGTGCGTCGCAGAGACGAACCGCACGGGAACTGAGTTCCGAGCTACCATCTGGAGCTCCTGCCTCGTGGCCCTGCCCAAGTAGGGCGTGTGCTCTATAGCAGGCCTTTCTCGGCTGTTGTGCTAGCCTACGCTAGCGCAGTATACACCGAGGGCGTTTCCATGAATCACCTGGGCGTATACGGTACCTTCCCAGCCCAGTCACGAGAGGATTGTCTGGGAACCTCGCCGCAGTGCATAAAATTTGCGTGCAAGCCGCCTGAAAGTGTCGTCTAAGGAGCGGACGCCAAGTCCTCTCCTTAGAAGGCGAGATGAGAAGCGACGGGGGACTTTGGCCGCTAGCCGAAGCCCCTTGTCGAGGACGCTCTGCAACTTCTTTTTATGCATTGCGGCGAGGTAACCCCAGACCGGGCAGGCGTAGGTAATGACCGGCAGCAGATACGCGCCGACGATCATCCTACCCAATTTCCTGGTCATGGCTGGGCTGATCAGGAGTGGAAACAGTGCGCACAGGCGAGTGGATGCTCGCTTAAGAACTGTCTGTGCGTGGGTACGCCAGGTGAGCCGACGGTCGAGGTGTAAGCCGAGGTACTTGACCTCGTTGGACCAGCGCAAGTACGTTCTGCCGATACGTAGTTGCCTAACGGGGTTCTTCCGTCGCTTAGAGAATTCGACGGCTACGCTCTTGGTAGGGTTGAGGAGCACTCTCCAGTTATCAGTCCAGTCCACGAGCGTGTCGAGCTGGCGCTGCAGTCGTAGGACGGCCCTTTCCTCATGACGATCGGCCGTAAATACGGCCGTGTCGTCAGCGAAGAGGGCCATCTGGACTCCAGGCTGTCTCGGCACGTCGTTGACGTAGATCGAGAACAGAAGGGGGCCTAGAACACTACCTTGAGGGACGCCGGCTGTGATTCGCCTCTCGGAAGAGACTGAATCGCCAACTCTCACGCAGAAGGTCCTCTCCGTCAGAAAGCTAGCAACCAGATGGAGGTAGCAGTCCGGGAGCTGGACTTCCCTAAGTTTGAATAACAGGCCATCATGCCATACGCTGTCGAAGGCTTTCTCAACATCTAAGAAACAGCCAACGGTCCGTTCTCTCCGACACCCGGCTTCCGTGATGCCTTCCACCAGTCTCATCAATTGATGAGTGGTCGAATGCCCCACACGAAAGCCGAACTGTTCGGGGACCAGCACGTCAAAGTTGGTTAGATGTTCTCGTACACGACGCTGTACGAGGCGCTCAAAAACCTTGGACGTAGCGGAAAGTAGGCTGATAGGCCGGAGGTTTTCCGAGCGGGTGGTATCCTTTCCCGGCTTCGGGATCACGATAACCGTCGCCTTTCTCCATTTCTTGGGAAAGTAGGCCAGTCTAAGACACGCGTTGAACAAATCAGTCAAGAATTGAACTCCAGGCTCGGGAAGAAGACGTAGAGCGGTGTTGGTAACACCGTCCGGGCCTGGAGCTTTTCTTGGCTGAAGTTCAGCGAGCCGATCTGAGACCTCTTCCAAAGAGATGGGTTCGGGCTCCGTCGTGATCGGAAGTGACAGAAAGTCTTCCACGGCCATCTCGACTTGTTCGTCGAAGTCCCAGTCCATGGGCGGGTTGGGAGCGAACTGTCGCTCGAAACACAAGCCCAAGTACTCGGCCTTCTCCTCCGGGCGACCCAGGGGTCGACCGAACGGTCCAACAATGGCGGGAATTGGAGGTCGGCGCCTCCGTCCCGTCAATGCGGTAGGTATTCTGTACGGGTGAGATTGCGGGTCCGCATCCCCCGTTCGGGCCACGTCGAGTTCCCAACAGCTACGTCGGAACGCCTTCAGACTGCCACGCAGTCGTCCGGTGAGCCGATTGTATGCTGCCTTATCGGCCGGATCACGGGTCCTCTGCCAACGTTTCCGGAAGTAATTCCTCTCGCGAGCGAGAAGAGAGACTTCCTCAGGGATGCGTTGGTAGCCAGGCGTGAGACCAGCTCGCGTACGTGAAGACACGCCTATAGCCGAGATGATTGCCTCTTCGATTCCCGCAACTGCTTCGTCTAGGAGGCGAACGGAATCGATTGGGGCCGCTGGCGGCAATCGACGGCACAAGGCCGGGCCGTAGCGATCCCAATCGATAACCTTCTTCTGGTCAGAACGTGCATAGGCGTGCTGGGTAGCGACGTGGACCACGATAGGGTTGTGGTCGGATGTCAGCTCCGTGAGTGAGAATACCTCGACCGGACAGACAACTCCTTGGGTCACCGCGATATCCAAAACATCGGGAGCCGCGTTAGGCTGTGACGGAAAGAACGTGGGTTGCGCTGGACCAAACACCATCGCCCGGCGCGATTCAACAAAACTGAGCAAGCGCCTCCCGTTCGGAGTAGTCAGGCGACTATTCCAAGCGCGATGCTTGCAATTCAGATCGCCGGCCAAAATTACCCTTCGATGGGAATCGAAGATGACGTCCAGGTCGCCGACAAGGAGTTCAGCTTGTGGGGGCTTGTAAGCTGAGACCACGAGGACGCCGCCAAGAGCTCCGTGGACCTCAATGGCGGTGGCCTCTAGGTTGGTAAGCTGCGGCAAAGCGACACGATGATGACCTATGGAGGTCCTCACCGCGATCGCCGTGCCGCCTCCTCGTCGGCCAACTCGGTCATCCCGATAGACCACGTAATTTGGTAATCGAAACCGGTTCGCCGGGGTCAGGTGGGTTTCAGTAAGGAGAAGTACGTCGGGTTTGAACCGAGCCAGGAATTCAAGAAGGTCGGAATGCTTGGGACCGATGCTATTAGCATTCCAGGCTACGAGCGAGAGATCTCGTCTAAGGGCTCGGTTCATAGAAGACCTATGACTTCGCAGGCTTCCACCAAGAGCATGAATCTCTCAGTTGGGTCAGCAGTTTCCAGGCGGGCTCGGATGGACCTGAAGGTAGATGCGACTTTCGGGAGGTCGTAGCTAGACAGAAAGCCGCGAACGAACTGTGCGTCATTGGAACTGACGGACTGGGTGGTTTGCCTGGAAACTGAGGCCGCATAAGAGCGACCAGGTGTTACGGCAGATCGGGTCATGGTGGAAGCCATAGGACCAGGGCCAGACGGTTTTGGATCAGCGGCAGGAAAAGTACGCTGTTGCGCTTCGTCGGACTTATACCGGGAAGCAGGACTTTTCTTGGGCTGTGGGCAGGCAGGAGCTCGGGGCCGAGCATCCGGTGTGGGTATCCCTTTGTTCCTGGGTTTGATGCCTGCTCGCGGAAATCGCGGAGGTGGCAGGGGCGGCGAGGCTACCTCTGGTTCAGAGGCGGGAGTAGGAGGTTCCGCGGAGGTGGAGGGTTCATTCTCCGGCTCCAAAACCGAGATAACAGCTACTGGGCGTGTCTCTGCTGTGGAAGGAGACGCGGTACGTTTAGTTGCCTTTGTAGGGGCTGGAGGTGGAGCCGGAGAGGGCGCGCGCCGTGCCGGTTGTGCCTGAGGTTTAGGCCTAGCCTGCATTTTAGGCTGTATAGGTTGGGGCTGCATAACTGGCTGCCGTGGCTTCGGGAGGGGCCCCTGCGGCTTTTGCTTCCGCAGGAGCTCCGCCTTATAGACCGGGCAGTTTACGTTAGACGCTGCGTGGCCTTGACCACAATTTATGCAGCGAAATTTGGTTTTGTCTGCCACAGTGCAGGCCTGTGTTGAATGTCCCAGAGAACATCGGAGACAGGCCGGGGCATTGCGGCAGACGTCGGTATGATGGCCGAACCTCTGGCACCGGTGGCACTGCGCAAGCTTGCCCTGGGGTCGACTGGTTTCCACCCTGACGCGGAAGCCAAACAGCCGCGTCAGGTGGAAAATTTTGTCTGCAGCCTCGCCCTTCTCGAGCTGGAGACGGACGAGCGGGAGAGGGACTCGGGTCTCTGAGTGAGTGACCAGGCGGAAAATTGCCTGCACCGGGTACCCGAGGTCGCGGAGTTCCATAAGGATCTCCTGTGGATCGGTGTGCGCGTCGAGCCCTCGCAAAATTACCGACAAGGGCTTGACTCGCTTAGGAGTAAAGGTGTGATACTGCAGGTTATGCGCTTGGAGGAAGGCCTCGACCAAGCGATGGTCCTCGAGCTGGCGGACGACAATCCTGACCGTATCACCGCCAAGCAGCTTCAGGTCAAGCTTGTCGGCCGACAGGCCGTGGGCCGCGATCAGCCGTCTGTATAAGGCGGCGACATTTGACACGCTATGGACGTACAGGGGCGGCGCACGACCAACAGCGGCAGCAGCCGGAGCTGCTGTCGAAGCGGTCGGAACCGCGGCCTGTGGGCCCTGAGAAGGTCCAATGTCCATGGCCGAGGTCTGAGAGGAAGCGGTTGGGTGAGTCCTCTTGGGCTTCTTAGCCGGGCGATTACGCCGACCAACGGTCGCGAACTCGCCCGACTCGTCAGCCGGCAGAGGAGGAATCGGGTTGGGGAGAGGATCGTCCGTCTCCATCGCCCGAGGCGAATCGGGCGAGTCGCCCAGATGGGGTAGCAAGGCAGGGCCGAGCGACTCGGCACTTGGGCCGTTGCCTGTAGAAGGCATGCTGGCCAGGTGCGGCGGCTGCCGGGCAGAGACTGCTAGGCAGTCACTGCCAGACGCCAGGGATCTCGGGTCCGGCCGAAGCCGGATTACCCGCGCGTCTTCCTTGTTCACGACGATGCGGGAGGAGCTGGGCTAACGACCAGCTTCGTTGAATACCAGTCCTTACCAAGACTGGTGTCCACTGGCCCCTTTACCCCGGCGATATCCTAGCTCGCTTACCACTGGTGGGGGCTTGCAAGGATCGTCCGGGGCAGCGCTACCTAACAGTCGTGAACAAGTTAGGAATTACACACTGGAAATGCGGCACTCACCAGGTGAGCCCAGAGCAATCCTCTTCTTTCCTGTCCGGCAAGATGTTGTTCCGGCGCAGGTGGTCCTTAGCAGGGCAACTTCGGCTAGCTGCTTCTTCTACCGGCTACTAAGTTCACCGGCAGCAGCTGGCTTGGTTCCCTCGAAGGAAGATATTCCTCGTCGGAAGGCGAGGTGGCCGAAGGCAGCAAAGCCGTAAAGATGGTCCAGCGAGAGAGCTGAGAGAGCAGTCTAAGAAGAGCAGTCCTGATCAGTCCAAGGCTGGAGCAGAAGTGAACGATTCTAACGATCGATTGATCCGCTGCGCCAAAAATTTTTAGCGGCGCTGTTTTTATGCCCTGACAGGTCGTATGCCACGAACCTATCAGAGTGCCGCTGGTCCCTGGTTGGCTCGCCTCGAGCACGTTAGATGGTCACGTTGAGGCCAATCAAGCTGCTGCCGATCCTTGATTGGGTCGCCTCGCCTTCTCGTGTCACGTCTCGGCTGGCGCCGAGAGCAGATCTTCGCCTCGCTATGTCACAGTATAAAATAGAAATATCATTCAGGGTCTTAGGGGGGCCTAACGAAAACGTAAAAGAATTTGTATAATTTGCTAGAACAATTAATGAAATGTCTTAGTAGTAACACGAGATAAAAGAAAATAGAAATAAGAAAGCAAGTGTATAAAATGAATTATTTTAATGATTAGTTGTCATAGTCAATAAATGCCATGTTAATGATTATGAATAAAACAATTAATGATAATAGATGTCAATAAGAGTGAAGAAGATAGAAGGGTATATGTTTAAATGGTATATATATGTGAAGACAATTAATAGAATTTTCAGAGAACTATTCAAGTTGTATGTATTTAAGATCATGTTTACGTAAGCACAATTTACAAGCTTAGTATAAGATTTTATAATATAATTGTGTTCAAAGATGTTAGTAAATAGAAAAGAAAAAAAATGTTTTTCTGTTTGTGAAAGTGCTAGCGAGATATCAGAAAATATGAACTAACTAGAGACAGTAATAATAAAATAGGTTAGGAAACTATAGTGAATTATGATATTGAAATACGTATTATTATTATTAATACGAATGTGCTATTTATTATTTAATGATGATAGAAAGTATGATGGTCACTAAGAATTATATATATATATATATATATATATATATATTATAATCTAACGTGTGTGGGCGAAGGTATAATAATGTTTAAATATGCTCCACGTTGGAAACGCCAATTTATAATCTAACGCGTGTAGCGTCTTTTCTTACGTATGTGTGTGTTACTCTTCAAATAATATTTGTGTTGTTGTGATTTTAAATTATGTATTAAGTGTGGATCGGGTTCTCTTATAGAACCGCAATGTTTGATTATGGGTGAATAAAAATATCTTCTAAAGGGTGATCTTAATCAGATACTAAGAATATCTCAGTATTCTGTATTAATTTAGTGCTTCGGTAATAATAGCGTTCAATACCAGTTGATATAGTGTGTAATTCTACCTTTCTTCTTCAAGCCTAGTCCGCGTTTGAAGAGAGGAGAGGGAATCCTTATCTGTTTCTCGTTCTCTTTAATTCAACAGCGGTCCGCGAGGTAGCGCTGTTGTTCACAGACAGCTGAAAATTGTAGGTTAGTTATCCGCGTACAATTATTCCTACGTTTCACTCACTACATAAATTACAACTTGTTCATACTGCACTAAATATTATATAAATAAGATATCGTTCAATTCAGAAATGATTCTTTATTATGATTTTTGTATTTCTTGACAACAAAGTTCTTTCTTTACGGGATACAAAAGTCGATTGTATTGGAAGTAATCGATTATCTATCGGATTTAGGGTTATATATTATTTTAATTATTATTGTATTTCTTTAAACACAGGGTGTGAAGGTTCTTTCAACTATTAGTAAGGTCAGAAAATGCATAAATAGGATTACAAGGTATTACAATACAATACTAATTTCTTATTAAATATTATTTAAAATAAGTGGAGTTTTACCGTCCGCTGGACATCGTTACTTGGGAAGGCCGTGTACAGCTAACCTCGTTCGAAGTG
The DNA here is from genome assembly GCA_034769895.1 of Magicicada septendecula. Classification (NCBI taxonomy): domain Eukaryota; kingdom Metazoa; phylum Arthropoda; class Insecta; order Hemiptera; family Cicadidae; genus Magicicada; species Magicicada septendecula. Next base: position 171,476,996 of record CM068375.1, read on the forward strand.
TTTGGTCAATAACGGAACAGATGAATCAATCCTCGCCAGTCTTCACTCCAAGTTCGAAATAAAAGTTGATGTCTTGGTCCTGGGATGATGCAGAAATTCCGCTCCTTTTGTTCACCAATGTCCGATTCTTGTGGTTACGGGTTTCAATGTATTTCGTGTCAAACTATGCTTTTTCTATTGAATTGTGGAAAATGATGTTCAAGTATAAATTTATGTTTTGTTTTTGTTCTTTATAATACTGGATTATATAACTCTATTCAGGTAGTTATTTCTCTTCATTGGTTTATTAATTAAGTTAATGATTACTCATCATATTGAGTTTTATTGATAGAGTTCTTCCTTTAGATTTTCGTCAATTTTGATGTATAGGTTTATTATTATTCGGTTATATAAGACTGTCAAATGTCAGTGAACCATACTTTGGTTATTAATTACTTAATTTTGTTCACAACTGGATTTATTTTATTTTATTTTACCATTTTTTCTAATTGCATCAAACTAATCCGTCTTCGTTCATGGATAATAATTCAATAATCGAATCAACAAATTTTATATCTCTCGTCGTCCTTGACAACCATCCTTTCTTCTCTTATTGGATATTATATATAATACTATAACCATTATCATACAATGCTCTTACACTCATTAAAATACTCCTTTACTAAATTTACATTATATCTTATTATAACTTTACATATAGTTTGTTATTAAATTATATACATTTTGCTGTCGTTTCCTCTTAATCTACTTACTTTAACAAGTATTATTTTCCTGTTACAAAATATTACCTTTCGGTATCCTTGCACTATTACATTTTGAGATTTTATTTAAATTGAATTTACTTATCTGCTATCAGTAATTATTATTGACTTCTCCTAACTCATTATATTCTATTCAGTATTTTTTACAAATTTTGTTACCTAACTTTTCTGACCTGACTTACTATACAATGTTACTGGGTTTAGGCCTATCATTACATTTGTATCTACTTCTGATTTTAATTTGTTACTATTTGCATTATTATAGAATCCTTCATTTGTTTATTATATAACTACACTAAATCCTTTTGTATCTCATTAACAATTGTAGCCTTTCTGGCCAAGTTTACAATTATAATCTGCATACTAACTAAGTACATGTATACAACATTTAACTTTATAAAGTTTAACACCAGCTCTATAATGATATATTTGATAACACAAAAAATGAAATTAATATTAGTTAATTGATATTCTCTTAAAAGAATTACTCCGCTTGCTACACCCAAAAAACAACATAACTATCATGATAATAATACAACATGATACAACATAATAGCAGGTACATTTTTATAAAATAAATTATGCACTCATTAATCATTCTCCTCTCATTTAAATCATCAATTATTATAAAACTGTCTAAGTGAGGTTTTACATTATTTGTCAATGTCTATTGTTTACACCTTTTCACTGAACACTGAAGTTTGTATTTATTAACATTCTTAATTTTTCTTTCTACCTTGTATTCTTATTGTGGGATTAGTCATTTATTCAATAATGGGTTGTGTTTCTGACTTTTTTATTAGTATGGACAATTAATATTTTTATTTTTATTTTAAAAATTATAAACTTATTTATGTAACGTAGGGGACCATATTTTCGTTACCTTACAATATGTGTATATATATATGTGTGTGTGTGTGTGTGTGTGTGTGTGTGTGTGTGTGTGTGTGTGTGTGTGTGTGTGTGTGTGTGTGTGTGTGTGGTAAGTTTGTAAAATCAATTAATGTGGAGATATTAATGCATATTTTAGTAATTTGTGACATAAGAATTAAATGTATTAAAAGGATACAAAGAAAATTAATCCTAAAGGCAAGAAATATTAATACCATTATCGAATAATTTGTGTAATTGAATTTTGTAGATATTGAAATATTATATGAAGAATAGTTAAGGAGTTTGAAAAAAAAAAGATGATCAATTACAAATTTAAGATTTTTGACTAAATATAAATTTCTAAATATAATACTATGTTAATTAGAGTGAAAGAAAAATGGATTCATTTAGGATGTCGAAAGCGAAAGTACTTTAGAGGGGATGGGGTGTGCTTACCATTATGTAACGAACCTTTTTCTATTACGCTGAGAATAGGTCAACAAGGGCATGTAAACAACACTATACTAGGTCCAATGAAGAACAAGCCACTACAAGGCAACATAAAGTACGCATATTGGGACGCAGATTTTGACATAAAAACCTTACTGAAAGGGCGCAAAATTTTGGATCAATTTTGGATGTACAGAGTCCATCCAAACTGACAAAATTTGGGGACAATATAACACCAAAAATTTCGAAAAGTTTTATTTTATAATTAGCAGTAAGAAGTGTCAGGAGAAAGCAACGAAGGGTGTATGTGTGGAAAATATATTTTGTAAGGGACAAAAGGAGAACGAGCAAACACGCTCTAGTGACGGACAGGTCATAAATTTCGTAGGCAGCTGCAACGCATACCCTATGAACAAGCAGAGTTCACTGCTCCCGGTACGTAGAACACCAGTTTTTGCGAAAACACATTGATTCCATAGGAAACTACATATAATGTGTACAGAGCCATTACAGGAGAAAAGGCTTAACAATGGTCAAGCATACATGTATACGCCAGCTGTCAGGAGAAAGCGACGAAGGGTGTATTGATTTGAATGACTCCAGCGGTCGATGACAGGGTTTTGACCTTACTTGGAAACGAAAGCGCAGAGAGTATGTCCCAAACTCTAGGATGCGGTGTTGGCTGGCAACTAAAAGAAAAAACCAACTTTCAAAGAAGGGTAGGTGATGCCCTTGAACAACAATAGATAATAACGCCAGAGCGACGAAGTTCAGAAACAATGCAAATGGAAGAGGAACTCAGAGTTGTCGCTGAAGACTTTAGAAAAAACGACAGATACAATTTATTGCTGCGTTGTCTGGAAATGACAACGACCTCAAAATACGAAGCAAGGCAAGAATCTGGTGGGGAACCAGGAGCCCTATCAGAGAACGCCTTTGAAAAGATAGGTGGTATGGAGTTGGAGGGAAAAATATGAAACCAATAAGGACACGGCGTCGTTGGAATCAGAAGTCTGATGGGAAATTTGGTAAGGAGAATATAGGAAGGAGACAGGAACGCGCTCGATTTCTAACTAAATTTCGGACGCGATCGGAGTGAAGTCCGTTACTGGAGTAATTAGCATTTTATTGAACTTAGAATAATTCGATACACAGTGTGAGAAGGTAGTTTTCGAACTTATAACAAAAGTTAATACAGTCATTACAAACAAACGAATTATGAAGTAGAGTCACACTATTAGCATACCAGTGAACATTAACTGAAACAGATAGTAACAGGACAATAATGTAATTTCAGTGTATACGAATACTTTACAACAATAACTTTTAAGAAAGATTAACAACACAAACTACATTCATGAACACTTGATAACCAGACATACCGCAACAAAGGTGCATAATATTAATTCAGATTTGAAATAATTCACGATGTCGGTGTACAACAGAGAATGCTAACTTTTAATCATAAATTATAATCCGAATGTGTGGAGTTGGTGAGTGAAGTGTCTGTGAGTGACGTCGTGGGATTCATCCGGTACCACCTATCATCTGGAGGAGTTATCTGCACGATTCCAGGACGATCGACATGAGGGAATCATCACCTCAACCACGAGTGATTGGATATTCCAATATCAAGTATAGTAAAACATGTCCTAATTAATTTAGATCCACTGTCTGTCATCTCAAAGAATCCACACACACTAGAATCTATTAAAGTAATCGTAAAGGAATTAAAGAAATCGATTTAAAGTTTGTTTAGAAGTAAAATTATCATTCTTTATCAGTTTTGGAATAATGTTTATTTCCAAGTTCTAAATGAATCCGTAATTACAAAGTATAGTAATAACTTAAGAGTTTATTCATATTAAGAATTTATAAGACGAAGCTAAACATTATAATTTACTTAAGTACTAAATGCCATTGATGAATGATTATTAATATGCAACCATTAGATTGAGAGTTTGGATAACTAATTTTATTAATGAATTATTTTTGATATTTACAATTTAATAATGAGTATTCAATTTTATTAATGTATTATTTTTGATATTTACAATTTAATAATGAGTATTAAATTTTATTAATGTATTATTTTGATATTTACAATTTAGCCATGAGTATTAAATTTTGGTGATGTGTTAATTTTATATATTGACAAGTAGGCTACTAATGAGTACGTAGAATTTTATGCTATTTTTAATATTTACAAATAATAACAAACTAATGTGAATAAATTTAAGAGCTATCAGTAGAAATGAGCATTTATTATTTTTTTAACCCTGAGATAAAGAGCATAAACAAATTTTAATGTTAAATTGGTTCCCACACGCGGGACATTAAATAGATAATATAACAGTAATTGTTAAATTAATGTTAAATTGGCGTCTACCGCTGGGCGTAAACGGGTGCAACTCGTTTTTTATTAAATTGGCGCCGCACCGCACGGCTTGATAAAATAGTAAGCTAGGGCAGTGACAGACAGTGGCTAGCAATAAGTTTAAAATAAGTACATGTAAGTAGCTTAAGCTATATTATTGTTGTCGTATATCGGTCTCTAAGTCTCTGAATGATAACCCGAAGTCAAGCTAAAATGGCATCTAGGGGAGAGAATTCAGATGAGTTTGATATCAATAACCAGATGGGCTATGAGCAGCCTGAGGACGGAAACGTAATGAATGAAGAAAGCTCAACAACCGGTGCAGGAACTAGGGCCGGGGGACCGCAATCACAGCCGCAGTTATCTGAAGCAAATTTTCAAATGTTAATGACATTTATAAAACAACAATTTGAAGAATTGAAAAAACAAAAGGAAGAAGCGGAAAGGAAGAGAGATGAAAAACAAAGAAAACTACATGAAGAGACACTAAGACAGATAGAGTTAATGGGAAAAGATTTACGAGGAAAAAACCACCAGGTGGGTACTGATTTACAAAAACAATCAAAAAAATGGAAGAAAACAAATTAAATGGAAACACTATGGATCAAATTGACACCGAGTATCAATCTTCAACAACTAAAGCATTGTCTGCATATCATGCCTCAAGATCAAAAGAAAGCTCTACAATTATTAATGGTATATATGAAGGTGATAAAGACACTTGTACTGTGTTTGTTGACAACTTACCAAACACAATTACAAAAAAGAAAATTATCAAATATTTCAGGAAGTTTGGTATGGTTGTAAATACGAGATTGCGATATGCTGCAGTATCTGATCCACGATTTCCCACAAGACGTACTGTCATTAAGAAAGAGTTTCATAAAGACAGAACAAATATCCATGCATATGTACGTTTTACTGATGAAAATAGTGCATATCGTGCGTTGGAAGCAAATGGTAATGTGTATGAGGGTTACCGCCTGAGAATTGATTTAGCTAACACGAAGCCTGAAGAAAAGCAGAGAACTGAAAAGAAAAAATTGAGTACTACAATTAATATTACCAGTACTCATAGAAACTTTAGAAGTAGGACTGGGGAAGTGCGTAAAAATTTTTGAACCAAACCTGAGATTAAGAAGATGAAAAACCGTTCTGATAATTATCAAGGGCGGACTGCGTTAGCACGAAAGAAGAAAAGGATGAAATTTGCTGGACCATTCAAGAATATTGTGAAGATTGGTATGAGAACGAAAGGAAGATTTCAAGCGATGGAGGTGAGATTTCTTAGAAGTCTTGAAAACGAAACATTATTACGTGAGTACGCGGACAGGAAAACGAATGTAATTAACACGCCACAAGCAGACAAAGAACGTATTTGTAAGAGGGTTGGAAAAAAAGCGACAAAAAACTCAGCGCGTACATAAATAATGGTAATATGACTGGGGAAAGTTGTCGAAAAGGATGGCGAGAACCACTTTCAAACACACCCTCATAAAAGAGAGAGAGAGAGAGACAGGTCATAAATTCTTTAGGTATCAACGGCCGACTGCAGGGTAAGTGTTACTATTTACCAACAAAATGTGTGGTAACGGCACTGACTTAACAAGACTTACAACTACGCCTCCACAAATAGAAAATTAAAGTAAATAAATGTAACGGATTAAGGAAAACAACTTAAGAATGTCCGAAAATTTAATAATTATTTTAGATAATATTGGGTAAAATACCTTAAGTAAGTTTGGTTGTGTAAGAATACATTAACCGAAGAAAATAAATAGATATGAATATAATATGAATAAAATTAAATAAAAACATTGCCGTGAAAGTACGGAATATTAATGAAGAAAATTAGTAGCGAATGAAATAGTAAGATGAGTTATACGAAGGAGCAGAAGGAAATTGATCAATAAGGAATGAAGGTCACGAATGGATAAACAAATGAGAGTTATGCATACCCAGGAAATAATTGATATGGATTGAAACGAAAATCACCACCAGGGCATGACAACATGATGAACCCGAAAAAAAAAAGGGATTTCCTCGACCAAAGGGCACCAGAAGGCTGAAGTAGCTGTGATTAAGGAATGCTTGGAATGGGATTATTAAGAATATACCCAAAGCACCGATATCCAATCTCTGGGAACTGCAAGTAAAGGGGTACGGGGTTATGTAATAATGTCCAGATGCCTGGTAGGTAGATCGTTTGCAATTGCCATGTATAAAATAGAAATATCATTCAGGGTCTTAGGGGGGCCTAACGAAAACGTAAAAGAATTTGTATAATTTGCTAGAACAATTAATGAAATGTCTTAGTAGTAACACGAGATAAAAGAAAATAGAAATAAGAAAGCAAGTGTATAAAATGAATTATTTTAATGATTAGTTGTCATAGTCAATAAATGCCATGTTAATGATTATGAATAAAACAATTAATGATAATAGATGTCAATAAGGGTGAAGAAGATAGAAGGGTATATGTTTAAATGGTATATATATGTGAAGACAATTAATAGAATTTTGAGAGAACTATTCAAGTTGTATGTATTTAAGATCATGTTTACGTAAGCACAATTTACAAGCTTAGTATAAGATTTTATAATATAATTGTGTTCAAAGATGTTAGTAAATAGAAAAGAAAAAAAATGTTTTTCTTTTTGTGAAAGTGCTAGCGAGATATCAGAAAATATGAACTAACTAGAGACAGTAATAATAAAATAGGTTAGGAAACTATAGTGAATTATGATATTGAAATACGTATTATTATTATTAATACGAATGTGCTATTTATTATTTAATGATGATAGAAAGTATGATGGTCACTAAGAATTATATATATATATATATATATATATATATATATATATATATATATTATAATCTAACGTGTGTGGGCGAAGGTATAATAATGTTTAAATATGCTCCACGTTGGAAACGCCAATTTATAATCTAACGCGTGTAGCGTCTTTTCTTACGTATGTGTGTGTTACTCTTCAAATAATATTTGTGTTGTTGTGATTTTAAATTATGTATTAAGTGTGGATCGGGTTCTCTTATAGAACCGCAATGTTTGATTATGGGTGAATAAAAATATCTTCTAAAGGGTGATCTTAATCAGATACTAAGAATATCTCAGTATTCTGTATTAATTTAGTGCTTCGGTAATAATAGCGTTCAATACCAGTTGATATAGTGTGTAATTCTACCTTTCTTCTTCAAGCCTAGTCCGCGTTTGAAGAGAGGAGAGGGAATCCTTATCTGTTTCTCGTTCTCTTTAATTCAACAGCGGTCCGCGAGGTAGCGTTGTTGTTCACAGACAGCTGAAAATTGTAGGTTATTTATCCGCGTACAATAATTCCTACGTTTCACTCACTACATAAATTACAACTTGTTCATACTGCACTAAATATTATATAAATGATAAGATATCGTTCAATTCAGAAATGATTCTTTATTATGATTTTTGTAATTCTTGACAACAAAGTTCTTTCTTTACGGGATACAAAAGTCGATTGTATTGGAAGTAATCGATTATCTATCGGATTTAGGGTTATATATTATTTTAATTATTATTGTATTTCTTTAAACACAGGGTGTGAAGGTTCTTTCAACTATTAGTAAGGTCAGAAAATGCATAAATAGGATTACAAGGTATTACAATACAATACTAATTTCTTATTAAATATTATTTAAAATAAGTGGAGTTTTACCGTCCGCTGGACATCGTTACTTGGGAAGGCCGTGTACTGCTAACCTCGTTCGAAGTGTTTGGTCAATAACGGAACAGATGAATCAATCCTCGCCAGTCTTCACTCCAAGTTCGAAATAAAAGTTGATGTCTTGGTCCTGGGATGATGCAGAAATTCCGCTCCTTTTGTTCACCAATGTCCGATTCTTGTGGTTACGGGTTTCAATGTATTTCGTGTCAAACTATGCTTTTTCTATTGAATTGTGGAAGATGATGTTCAAGTATAAATTTATGTTTTGTTTTTGTTCTTTATAATACTGGATTATATAACTCTATTCAGGTAGTTATTTCTCTTCATTGGTTTATTAATTAAGTTAATGATTACTCATCATATTGAGTTTTATTGATAGAGTTCTTCCTTTAGATTTTCGTCAATTTTGATGTATAGGTTTATTATTATTCGGTTATATAAGACTGTCAAATGTCAGTGAACCATACTTTGGTTATTAATTACTTAATTTTGTTCACAACTGGATTTATTTTATTTTATTTTACCATTTTTTTCTAAGTGCATCAAACTAATCCGTCTTCGTTCATGGATAATAATTCAATAATCGAATCAACAAATTTTATATCTCTCGTCGTCCTTGACAACCATCCTGTCTTCTCTTATTGGATATTATATATAATACTATAACCATTATCATACAATGCTCTTACACTCATTAAAATACTCATTTACTAAATTTACATTATATCTTATTATAACTTTACATATAGTTTGTTATTAAATTATATACATTTTGCTGTCGTTTCCTCTTAATCTACTTACTTTAACAAGTATTATTTTCCTGTTACAAAATATTACCTTTCGGTATCCTTGCACTATTATATTTTGAGATTTTATTTAAATTGAATTTACTTATCTGCTATCAGTAATTATTATTGACTTCTCCTAACTCATTATATTCTATTCAGTATTTTTTACAAATTTTGTTACCTAACTTTTCTGACCTGACTTACTATACAATGTTACTTGGTTTAGGCCTATCATTACATTTGTATCTACTTCTGATTTTAATTTGTTACTATTTGCATTATTATAGAATCCTTCATTTGTTTATTATATAACTACAATAAATCCTTTTGTATCTCATTAACAATTGTAGCCTTTCTGGCCAAGTTTACAATTATAATCTGCATACTAACTAAGTACATGTATACAACATTTAACTTTATAAAGTTTAACACCAGCTCTATAATGATATATATGATAACACACAAAATGAAATTAATATTAGTTAATTGATATTCTCTTAAAAGAATTACTCCGCTTGCTACACACAAAAAACAACATAACTATCATGATAATAATACAACATGATACAACATAATAGCAGGTACATTTTTATAAAATAAATTATGCACTCATTAATCATTCTCCTCTCATTTAAATCATCAATTATTATAAAACTGTCTAAGTGAGGTTTTACATTATTTGTCAATGTCTATTGTTTACACCTTTTCACTGAACACTGAAGTTTGTATTTATTAACATTCTTAATTTTTTCTTACTACCTTGTATTCTTATTGTGGGATTAGTCATTTATTCAATAATGGGTTGTGTTTCTGACTTTTTTATTAGTATGGACAATTATTATTTTTATTTTTATTTTAAAAATTATAAACTTATTTATGTAACGTAGGGGACCATATTTTCGTTACGTTACAATATGTGTATATACATATATATGTGTGTGTGTGTGTGGTAAGTTTGTAAAATCAATTAATGTGGAGATATTAATGCATATTTTAGTAATTTGTGACATAAGAATTAAATGTATTAAAAGGATACAAAGAAAATTAATCCTAAAGGCAAGAAATATTAATACCATTATCGAATAATTTGTGTAATTGAATTTTGTAGATATTGAAATATTATATGAAGAATAGTTAAGGAGTTTGAAAAAAAAAAGATGATCAATTACAAATTTAAGATTTTTGACTAAATATAAATTTCTAAATATAATACTATGTTAATTAGAGTGAAAGAAAAATGGATTCATTTAGGATGTCGAAAGCGAAAGTACTTTAGAGGGGATGGGGTGTGCTTACCATTATGTAACGAACCTTTTTCTATTACGCTGAGAATAGGTCAACAAGGGCATGTAAACAACACTATACTAGGTCCAATGAAGAACAAGCCACTACAAGGCAACATAAAGTACGCATATTGGGACGCAGATTTTGACATAAAAACCTTACTGAAAGGGCGCAAAATTTTGGATCAATTTTGGATGTACAGAGTCCATCCAAACTGACAAAATTTGGGGACAATATAACACCAAAAATTTCGAAAAGTTTTATTTTATAATTAGCAGTAAGAAGTGTCAGGAGAAAGCAACGAAGGGTGTATGTGTGGAAAACATATTTTGTAAGGGACAAAAGGAGAACGAGCAAACACGCTCTAGTGACGGACAGGTCATAAATTTCGTAGGCAGCTGCAACGCATACCCTATGAACAAGCAGAGTTCACTGCTCCCGGTACGTAGAACACCAGTTTTTGCGAAAACACATTGATTCCATAGGAAACTACATATAATGTGTACAGAGCCATTACAGGAGAAAAGGCTTAACAATGGTCAAGCATACATGTATACGCCAGCTGTCAGGAGAAAGCGACGAAGGGTGTATTGATTTGAATGACTCCAGCGGTCGATGACAGGGTTTTGACCTTACTTGGAAACGAAAGCGCAGAGAGTATGTCCCAAACTCTAGGATGCGGTGTTGGCTGGCAACTAAAAGAAAAAACCAACTTTCAAAGAAGGGTAGGTGAGGCCCTTGAACAACAATAGATAATAACGCCAGAGCGACGAAGTTCAGAAACAATGCAAATGGAAGAGGAACTCAGAGTTGTCGCTGAAGACTTTAGAAAAAACGACAGATACAATTTATTGCTGCGTTGTCTGGAAATGACAACGACCTCAAAATACGAAGCAAGGCAAGAATCTGGTGGGGAACCAGGAGCCCTATCAGAGAACGCCTTTGAAAAGATAGGTGGTATGGAGTTGGAGGGAAAAATATGAAACCAATAAGGACACGGCGTCGTTGGAATCAGAAGTCTGATGGGAAATTTGGTAAGGAGAATATAGGAAGGAGACAGGAACGCGCTCGAGTTCTAACTAAATTTCGGACGCGATCGGAGTGAAGTCCGTTACTGGAGTAATTAGCATTTTATTGAACTTAGAATAATTCGATACACAGTGTGAGAAGGTAGTTTTCGAACTTATAACAAAAGTTAATACAGTCATTACAAACAAACGAATTATGAAGTAGAGTCACACTATTAGCATACCAGTGAACATTAACTGAAACAGATAGTAACAGGACAATAATGTAATTTCAGTGTATACGAATACTTTACAACAATAACTTTTAAGAAAGATTAACAACACAAACTACATTCATGAACACTTGATAACCAGACATACCGCAACAAAGGTGCATAATATTAATTCAGATTTGAAATAATTCACGATGTCGGTGTACAACAGAGAATGCTAACTTTTAATCATAAATTATAATCCGAATGTGTGGAGTTGGTGAGTGAAGTGTCTGTGAGTGACGTCGTGGGATTCATCCGGTACCACCTATCATCTGGAGGAGTTATCTGCACGATTCCAGGACGATCGACATGAGGGAATCATCACCTCAACCACGAGTGATTGGATATTCCAATATCAAGTATAGTAAAACATGTCCTAATTAATTTAGATCCACTGTCTGTCATCTCAAAGAATCCACACACACTAGAATCTATTAAAGTAATCGTAAAGGAATTAAAGAAATCGATTTAAAGTTTGTTTAGAAGTAAAATTATCATTCTTTATCAGTTTTGGAATAATGTTTATTTCCAAGTTCTAAATGAATCCGTAATTACAAAGTATAGTAATAACTTAAGAGTTTATTCATATTAAGAATTTATAAGACGAAGCTAAACATTATAATTTACTTAAGTACTAAATGCCATTGATGAATGATTATTAATATGCAACCATTAGATTGAGAGTTTGGATAACTAATTTTATTAATGAATTATTTTTGATATTTACAATTTAATAATGAGTATTCAATTTTATTAATGTATTATTTTTGATATTTACAATTTAATAATGAGTATTAAATTTTATTAATGTATTATTTTGATATTTACAATTTAGCCATGAGTATTAAATTTTGGTGATGTGTTAATTTTATATATTGACAAGTAGGCTACTAATGAGTACGTAGAATTTTGTGCTATTTTTAATATTTACAAATAATAACAAACTAATGTGAATAAATTTAAGAGCTATCAGTAGAAATGAGCATTTATTATTTTTTTAACCCTGAGATAAAGAGCATAAACAAATTTTAATGTTAAATTGGTTCCCACACGCGGGACATTAAATAGATAATATAACAGTAATTGTTAAATTAATGTTAAATTGGCGTCTACCGCTGGGCGTAAACGGGTGCAACTCGTTTTTTATTAAATTGGCGCCGCACCGCACGGCTTGATAAAATAGTAAGCTAGGGCAGTGACAGACAGTGGCTAGCAATAAGTTTAAAATAAGTACATGTAAGTAGCTTAAGCTATATTATTGTTGTCGTATATCGGTCTCTAAGTCTCTGAATGATAACCCGAAGTCAAGCTAAAATGGCATCTAGGGGAGAGAATTCAGATGAGTTTGATATCAATAACCAGATGGGCTATGAGCAGCCTGAGGACGGAAACGTAATGAATGAAGAAAGCTCAACAACCGGTGCAGGAACTAGGGCCGGGGGACCGCAATCACAGCCGCAGTTATCTGAAGCAAATTTTCAAATGTTAACGACATTTATAAAACAACAATTTGAAGAATTGAAAAAACAAAAGGAAGAAGCGGAAAGGAAGAGAGATGAAAAACAAAGAAAACTACATGAAGAGACACTAAGACAGATAGAGTTAATGGGAAAAGATTTACGAGGACAAAACCACCAGGTGGGTACTGATTTACAAAAACAATCAAAAAAATGGAAGAAAACAAATTAAATGGAAACACTATGGATCAAATTGACACCGAGTATCAATCTTCAACAACTAAAGCATTGTCTGCATATCATGCCTCAAGATCAAAAGAAAGCTCTACAATTATTAATGGTATATATGAAGGTGATAAAGACACTTGTACTGTGTTTGTTGACAACTTACCAAACACAATTACAAAAAAGAAAATTATCAAATATTTCAGGAAGTTTGGTATGGTTGTAAATACGAGATTGCGATATGCTGCAGTATCTGATCCACGATTGCCCAAAAGACGTACTGTCATTAAGAAAGAGTTTCATAAAGACAGAACAAATATCCATGCATATGTACGTTTTACTGATGAAAATAGTGCATATCGTGCGTTGGAAGCAAATGGTAATGTGTATGAGGGTTACCGCCTGAGAATTGATTTAGCTAACACGAAGGCTGAAGAAAAGCAGAGAACTGAAAAGAAAAAATTGAGTACAACAATTAATATTACCAGTACTGATAGAAACTTTAGAAGTAGGACTGGGGAAGTGCGTAAAAATTTTTGAACCAAACCTGAGATTAAGAAGATGAAAAACCGTTCTGATAATTATCAAGGGCGAACTGCGTTAGCACGAAAGAAGAAAAGGATGAAATTTGCTGGACCATTCAAGAATATTGTGAAGATTGGTATGAGAACGAAAGGAAGATTTCAAGCGATGGAGGTGAGATTTCTTAGAAGTCTTGAAAACGAAACATCATTACGTGAGTACGCGGACAGGAAAACGAATGTAATTAACACGCCACAAGCAGTCAAAGAACGTATTTGTAAGAGGGTTGGAAAAAAAGCGACAAAAAAACTTAGCGCGTACATAAATAATGGTAATATGACTGGGGAAAGTTGTCGAAAAGGATGGCGAGAACCACTTTCAAACACACCCTCATAAAAGAGAGAGAGAGAGACAGGTCATAAATTCTTTAGGTGTCAACGGCCGACTGCAGGGTAAGTGTTACTATTTACCAACAAAATGTGTGGTAACGGCACTGACTTAACAAGACGTACAACTACGCCTCCAAAAATAGAAAATTAAAGTAAATAAATGTAACGGATTAAGGAAAACAACTTAAGAATGTCCGAAAATTTAATAATTATTTTAGATAATATTGGGTAAAATACCTTAAGTAAGTTTGGTTGTGTAAGAATACATTAACCGAAGAAAATAAATAGATATGAATATAATATGAATAAAATTAAATAAAAACATTGCCGTGAAAGTACGGAATATTAATGAAGAAAATTAGTAGCGAATGAAATAGTAAGATGAGTTATACGAAGGAGCAGAAGGAAATTGATCAATAAGGAATGAAGGTCACGAATGGATAAACAAATGAGAGTTATGCATACCCAGGAAATAATTGATATGGATTGAAACGAAAATCACCACCAGGGCATGACAACATGATGAACCCGAAAAAAAAATGGGATTTCCTCGACCAAAGGGCACCAGAAGGCTGAAGTAGCTGTGATTAAGGAATGCTTGGAATGGGATTATTAAGAATATACCCAAAGCACCGATATCCAATCTCTGGGAACTGCAAGTAAAGGGGTACGGGGTTATGTAATAATGTCCAGATGCCTGGTAGGTAGATCGTTTGCAATTGCCATGTATAAAATAGAAATATCATTCAGGGTCTTAGGGGGGCCTAACGAAAACGTAAAAGAATTTGTATAATTTGCTAGAACAATTAATGAAATGTCTTAGTAGTAACACGAGGTAAAAGAAAATAGAAATAAGAAAGCAAGTGTATAAAACGAATTATTTTAATGATTAGTTGTCATAGTCAATAAATGCCATGTTAATGATTATGAATAAAACAATTAATGATAATAGATGTCAATAAGAGTGAAGAAGATAGAAGGGTATATGTTTAAATGGTATATATATGTGAAGACAATTAATAGAATTTTGAGAGAACTATTCAAGTTGTATGTATTTAAGATCATGTTTACGTAAGCACAATTTACAAGCTTAGTATAAGATTTTATAATATAATTGTGTTCAAAGATGTTAGTAAATAGAAAAGAAAAAAATGTTTTTCTTTTTGTGAAAGTGCTAGCGAGATATCAGAAAATATGAACTAACTAGAGACAGTAATAATAAAATAGGTTAGGAAACTATAGTGAATTATGATATTGAAATACGTATTATTATTATTAATACGAATGTGCTATTTATTATTTAATGATGATAGAAAGTATGATGGTCACTAAGAATTCTATATATATATATATATATATATATATATATATATATATATTATAATCTAACGTGTGTGGGCGAAGGTATAATAATGTTTAAATATGCTCCACGTTGGAAACGCCAATTTATAATCTAACGCGTGTAGCGTCTTTTCTTACGTATGTGTGTGTTACTCTTCAAATAATATTTGTGTTGTTGTGATTTTAAATTATGTATTAAGTGTGGATCGGGTTCTCTTATAGAACCGCAATGTTTGATTATGGGTGAATAAAAATATCTTCTAAAGGGTGATCTTAATCAGATACTAAGAATATCTCAGTATTCTGTATTAATTTAGTGCTTCGGTAATAATAGCGTTCAATACCAGTTGATATAGTGTGTAATTCTACCTTTCTTCTTCAAGCCTAGTCCGCGTTTGAAGAGAGGAGAGGGAATCCTTATCTGTTTCTCGTTCTCTTTAATTCAACAGCGGTCCGCGAGGTAGCGTTGTTGTTCACAGACAGCTGAAAATTGTAGGTTATTTATCCGCGTACAATAATTCCTACGTTTCACTCACTACATAAATTACAACTTGTTCATACTGCACTAAATATTATATAAATGATAAGATATCGTTCAATTCAGAAATGATTCTTTATTATGATTTTTGTAATTCTTGACAACAAAGTTCTTTCTTTACGGGATACAAAAGTCGATTGTATTGGAAGTAATCGATTATCTATCGGATTTAGGGTTATATATTATTTTAATTATTATTGTATTTCTTTAAACACAGGGTGTGAAGGTTCTTTCAACTATTAGTAAGGTCAGAAAATGCATAAATAGGATTACAAGGTATTACAATACAATACTAATTTCTTATTAAATATTATTTAAAATAAGTGGAGTTTTACCGTCCGCTGGACATCGTTACTTGGGAAGGCCGTGTACAGCTAACCTCGTTCGAAGTGTTTGGTCAATAACGGAACAGATGAATCAATCCTCGCCAGTCTTCACTCCAAGTTCGAAATAAAAGTTGATGTCTTGGTCCTGGGATGATGCAGAAATTCCGCTCCTTTTGTTCACCAATGTCCGATTCTTGTGGTTACGGGTTTCAATGTATTTCGTGTCAAACTATGCTTTTTCTATTGAATTGTGGAAGATGATGTTCAAGTATAAATTTATGTTTTGTTTTTGTTCTTTATAATACTGGATTATATAACTCTATTCAGGTAGTTATTTCTCTTCATTGGTTTATTAATTAAGTTAATGATTACTCATCATATTGAGTTTTATTGATAGAGTTCTTCCTTTAGATTTTCGTCAATTTTGATGTATAGGTTTATTATTATTCGGTTATATAAGACTGTCAAATGTCAGTGAACCATACTTTGGTTATTAATTACTTAATTTTGTTCACAACTGGATTTATTTTATTTTATTTTACCATTTTTTTCTAAGTGCATCAAACTAATCCGTCTTCGTTCATGGATAATAATTCAATAATCGAATCAACAAATTTTATATCTCTCGTCGTCCTTGACAACCATCCTGTCTTCTCTTATTGGATATTATATATAATACTATAACCATTATCATACAATGCTCTTACACTCATTAAAATACTCATTTACTAAATTTACATTATATCTTATTATAACTTTACATATAGTTTGTTATTAAATTATATACATTTTGCTGTCGTTTCCTCTTAATCTACTTACTTTAACAACTATTATATCCTGTTACGAAATATTACCTTTCGGTATCCTTGCACTATTATATTTTGAGATTTTATTTAAATTGAATTTACTTATCTGCTATCAGTAATTATTATTGACTTCTCCTAACTCATTATATTCTATTCAGTATTTTTTACAAATTTTGTTACCTAACTTTTCTGACCTGACTTACTATACAATGTTACTGGGTTTAGGCCTATCATTACATTTGTATCTACTTCTGATTTTAATTTGTTACTATTTGCATTATTATAGAATCCTTCATTTGTTTATTATATAACTACACTAAATCCTTTTGTATCTCATTAACAATTGTAGCCTTTCTGGCCAAGTTTACAATTATAATCTGCATACTAACTAAGTACATGTATACAACATTTAACTTTATAAAGTTTAACACCAGCTCTATAATGATATATATGATAACACACAAAATGAAATTAATATTAGTTAATTGATATTCTCTTAAAAGAATTACTCCGCTTGCCACACACAAAAAACAACATAACTATCATGATAATAATACAACATGATACAACATAATAGCAGGTACATTTTTATAAAATAAATTATGCACTCATTAATCATTCTCCTCTCATTTAAATCATCAATTATTATAAAACTGTCTAAGTGAGGTTTTACATTATTTGTCAATGTCTATTGTTTACACCTTTTCACTGAACACTGAAGTTTGTATTTATTAACATTCTTAATTTTTTCTTACTCCCTTGTATTCTTATTGTGGGATTAGTCATTTATTCAATAATGGGTTGTGTTTCTGACTTTTTTATTAGTATGGACAATTAATATTTTTATTTTTATTTTAAAAATTATAAACTTATTTATGTAACGTAGGGGACCATATTTTCGTTACGTTACAATATGTGTATATATATATATATATATGTATGTGTGTGTGTGTGTGTGGTAAGTTTGTAAAATCAATTAATGTGGAGATATTAATGCATATTTTAGTAATTTGTGACATAAGAATTAAATGTATTAAAAGGATACAAAGAAAATTAATCCTAAAGGCAAGAAATATTAATACCATTATCGAATAATTTGTGTAATTGAATTTTGTAGATATTGAAATATTATATGAAGAATAGTTAAGGAGTTTGAAAAAAAAAAGATGATCAATTACAAATTTAAGATTTTTGACTAAATATAAATTTCTAAATATAATACTATGTTAATTAGAGTGAAAGAAAAATGGACTCATTTAGGATGTCGAAAGCGAAAGTACTTTAGAGGGGATGGGGTGTGCTTACCATTATGTAACGAACCTTTTTCTATTACGCTGAGAATAGGTCAACAAGGGCATGTAAACAACACTATACTAGGTCCAATGAAGAACAAGCCACTACAAGGCAACACAAAGTACGCATATTGGGACGCAGATTTTGATATATAAACCTTACTGAAAGGGCGCAAAATTTTGGATCAATTTTGGATGTACAGAGTCCATCCAAACTGACAAAATTTGGGGACAATATAACACCAAAAATTTCGAAAAGTTTTATTTTATAATTAGCAGTAAGAAGTGTCAGGAGAAAGCAACGAAGGGTGTATGTGTGGAAAACATATTTTGTAAGGGACAAAAGGAGAACGAGCAAACACGCTCTAGTGACGGACAGGTCATAAATTTCGTAGGCAGCTGCAACGCATACCCTATGAACAAGCAGAGTTCACTGCTCCCGGTACGTAGAACACCAGTTTTTGCGAAAACACATTGATTCCATAGGAAACTACATATAATGTGTACAGAGCCATTACAGGAGAAAAGGCTTAACAATGGTCAAGCATACATGTATACGCCAGCTGTCAGGAGAAAGCGACGAAGGGTGTATTGATTTGAATGACTCCAGCGGTCGATGACAGGGTTTTGACCTTACTTGGAAACGAAAGCGCAGAGAGTATGTCCCAAACTCTAGGATGCGGTGTTGGCTGGCAACTAAAAGAAAAAACCAACTTTCAAAGAAGGGTAGGTGAGGCCCTTGAACAACAATAGATAATAACGCCAGAGCGACGAAGTTCAGAAACAATGCAAATGGAAGAGGAACTCAGAGTTGTCGCTGAAGACTTTAGAAAAAACGACAGATACAATTTATTGCTGCGTTGTCTGGAAATGACAACGACCTCAAAATACGAAGCAAGGCAAGAATCTGGTGGGGAACCAGGAGCCCTATCAGAGAACGCCTTTGAAAAGATAGGTGGTATGGAGTTGGAGGGAAAAATATGAAACCAATAAGGACACGGCGTCGTTGGAATCAGAAGTCTGATGGGAAATTTGGTAAGGAGAATATAGGAAGGAGACAGGAACGCGCTCGAGTTCTAACTAAATTTCGGACGCGATCGGAGTGAAGTCCGTTACTGGAGTAATTAGCATTTTATTGAACTTAGAATAATTCGATACACAGTGTGAGAAGGTAGTTTTCGAACTTATAACAAAAGTTAATACAGTCATTACAAACAAACGAATTATGAAGTAGAGTCACACTATTAGCATACCAGTGAACAATAACTGAAACAGATAGTAACAGGACAATAATGTAATTTCAGTGTATACGAATACTTTACAACAATAACTTTTAAGAAAGATTAACAACACAAACTACATTCATGAACACTTGATAACCAGACATACCGCAACAAAGGTGCATAATATTAATTCAGATTTGAAATAATTCACGATGTCGGTGTACAACAGAGAATGCTAACTTTTAATCATAAATTATAATCCGAATGTGTGGAGTTGGTGAGTGAAGTGTCTGTGAGTGACGTCGTGGGATTCATCCGGTACCACCTATCATCTGGAGGAGTTATCTGCACGATTCCAGGACGATCGACATGAGGGAATCATCACCTCAACCACGAGTGATTGGATATTCCAATATCAATTATAGTAAAACATGTCCTAATTAATTTAGATCCACTGTCTGTCATCTCAAAGAATCCACACACACTAGAATCTATTAAAGTAATCGTAAAGGAATTAAAGAAATCGATTTAAAGTTTGTTTAGAAGTAAAATTATCATTCTTTATCAGTTTTGGAATAATGTTTATTTCCAAGTTCTAAATGAATCCGTAATTACAAAGTATAGTAATAACTTAAGAGTTTATTCATATTAAGAATTTATAAGACGAAGCTAAACATTATAATTTACTTAAGTACTAAATGCCATTGATGAATGATTATTAATATGCAACCATTAGATTGAGAGTTTCGATAACTAATTTTATTATTGAATTATTTTTGATATTTACAATTTAATAATGAGTATTCAATTTTATTAATGTATTATTTTTGATATTTACAATTTAATAATGAGTATTAAATTTTATTAATGTATTATTTTGATATTTACAATTTAGCCATGAGTATTAAATTTTGGTGATGTGTTAATTTTATATATTGACAAGTAGGCTACTAATGAGTACGTAGAATTTTGTGCTATTTTTAATATTTACAAATAATAACAAACTAATGTGAATAAATTTAAGAGCTATCAGTAGAAATGAGCATTTATTATTTTTTTAACCCTGAGATAAAGAGCATAAACAAATTTTAATGTTAAATTGGTTCCCACACGCGGGACATTAAATAGATAATATAACAGTAATTGTTAAATTAATGTTAAATTGGCGTCTACCGCTGGGCGTAAACGGGTGCAACTCGTTTTTTATTAAATTGGCGCCGCACCGCACGGCTTGATAAAATAGTAAGCTAGGGCAGTGACAGACAGTGGCTAGCAATAAGTTTAAAATAAGGACATGTAAGTAGCTTAAGCTATATTATTGTTGTCGTATATCGGTCTCTAAGTCTCTGAATGATAACCCGAAGTCAAGCTAAAATGGCATCTAGGGGAGAGAATTCAGATGAGTTTGATATCAATAACCAGATGGGCTATGAGCAGCCCGAGGACGGAAACGTAATGAATGAAGAAAGCTCAACAACCGGTGCAGGAACTAGGGCCGGGGGACCGCAATCACAGCCGCAGTTATCTGAAGCAAATTTTCAAATGTTAATGACATTTATAAAACAACAATTTGAAGAATTGAAAAAACAAAAGGAAGAAGCGGAAAGGAAGAGAGATGAAAAACAAAGAAAACTACATGAAGAGACACTAAGACAGATAGAGTTAATGGGAAAAGATTTACGAGGACAAAACCACCAGGTGGGTACTGATTTACAAAAACAATCAAAAAAATGGAAGAAAACAAATTAAATGGAAACACTATGGATCAAATTGACACCGAGTATCAATCTTCAACAACTAAAGCATTGTCTGCATATCATGCCTCAAGATCAAAAGAAAGCTCTACAATTATTAATGGTATATATGAAGGTGATAAAGACACTTGTACTGTGTTTGTTGACAACTTACCAAACACAATTACAAAAAAGAAAATTATCAAATATTTCAGGAAGTTTGGTATGGTTGTAAATACGAGATTGCGATATGCTGCAGTATCTGATCCACGATTGCCCAAAAGACGTACTGTCATTAAGAAAGAGTTTCATAAAGACAGAACAAATATCCATGCATATGTACGTTTTACTGATGAAAATAGTGCATATCGTGCGTTGGAAGCAAATGGTAATGTGTATGAGGGTTACCGCCTGAGAATTGATTTAGCTAACACGAAGGCTGAAGAAAAGCAGAGAACTGAAAAGAAAAAATTGAGTACAACAATTAATATTACCAGTACTGATAGAAACTTTAGAAGTAGGACTGGGGAAGTGCGTAAAAATTTTTGAACCAAACCTGAGATTAAGAAGATGAAAAACCGTTCTGATAATTATCAAGGGCGAACTGCGTTAGCACGAAAGAAGAAAAGGATGAAATTTGCTGGACCATTCAAGAATATTGTGAAGATTGGTATGAGAACGAAAGGAAGATTTCAAGCGATGGAGGTGAGATTTCTTAGAAGTCTTGAAAACGAAACATCATTACGTGAGTACGCGGACAGGAAACGAATGTAATTAACACGCCACAAGCAGTCAAAGAACGTATTTGTAAGAGGGTTGGAAAAAAAGCGACAAAAAAACTCAGCGCGTACATAAATAATGGTAATATGACTGGGGAAAGTTGTCGAAAAGGATGGCGAGAACCACTTTCAAACACACCCTCATAAAAGAGAGAGAGAGAGACAGGTCATAAATTCTTTAGATGTCAACGGCCGACTGCAGGGTAAGTGTTACTATTTACCAACAAAATGTGTGGTAACGGCACTGACTTAACAAGACTTACAACTACGCCTCCACAAATAGAAAATTAAAGTAAATAAATGTAACGGATTAAGGAAAACAACTTAAGAATGGCCGAAAATTTAATAATTATTTTAGATAATATTGGGTAAAATACCTTAAGTAAGTTTGGTTGTGTAAGAATACATTAACCGAAGAAAATAAATAGATATGAATATAATATGAATAAAATTAAATAAAAACATTGCCCTGAAAGTACGGAATATTAATGAAGAAAATTAGTAGCGAATGAAATAGTAAGATGAGTTATACGAAGGAGCAGAAGGAAATTGATCAATAAGGAATGAAGGTCACGAATGGATAAACAAATGAGAGTTATGCATACCCAGGAAATAATTGATATGGATTGAAACGAAAATCACCACCAGGGCATGACAACATGATGAACCCGAAAAAAAAATGGGATTTCCTCGACCAAAGGGCACCAGAAGGCTGAAGTAGCTGTGATTAAGGAATGCTTGGAATGGGATTATTAAGAATATACCCAAAGCACCGATATCCAATCTCTGGGAACTGCAAGTAAAGGGGTACGGGGTTATGTAATAATGTCCAGATGCCTGGTAGGTAGATCGTTTGCAATTGCCATGTATAAAATAGAAATGTCATTCAGGGTCTTAGGGGGGCCTAACGAAAACGTAAAAGAATTTGTATAATTTGCTAGAACAATTAATGAAATGTCTTAGTAGTAACACGAGATAAAAGAAAATAGAAATAAGAAAGCAAGTGTATAAAATGAATTATTTTAATGATTAGTTGTCATAGTCAATAAATGCCATGTTAATGATTATGAATAAAACAATTAATGATAATAGATGTCAATAAGAGTGAAGAAGATAGAAGGGTATATGTTTAAATGGTATATATATGTGAAGACAATTAATAGAATTTTGAGAGAACTATTCAAGTTGTATGTATTTAAGATCATGTTTACGTAAGCACAATTTACAAGCTTAGTATAAGATTTTATAATATAATTGTGTTCAAAGATGTTAGTAAATAGAAAAGAAAAAAATGTTTTTCTTTTTGTGAAAGTGCTAGCGAGATATCAGAAAATATGAACTAACTAGAGACAGTAATAATAAAATAGGTTAGGAAACTATAGTGAATTATGATATTGAAATACGTATTATTATTATTAATACGAATGTGCTATTTATTATTTAATGATGATAGAAAGTATGATGGTCACTAAGAATTATATATATATATATATATATATATATATATATTATAATCTAACGTGTGTGGGCGAAGGTATAATAATGTTTAAATATGCTCCACGTTGGAAACGCCAATTTATAATCTAACGCGTGTAGCGTCTTTTCTTACGTATGTGTGTGTTACTCTTCAAATAATATTTGTGTTGTTGTGATTTTAAATTATGTATTAAGTGTGGATCGGGTTCTCTTATAGAACCGCAATGTTTGATTATGGGTGAATAAAAATATCTTCTAAAGGGTGATCTTAATCAGATACTAAGAATATCTCAGTATTCTGTATTAATTTAGTGCTTCGGTAATAATAGCGTTCAATACCAGTTGATATAGTGTGTAATTCTACCTTTCTTCTTCAAGCCTAGTCCGCGTTTGAAGAGAGGAGAGGGAATCCTTATCTGTTTCTCGTTCTCTTTAATTCAACAGCGGTCCGCGAGGTAGCGTTGTTGTTCACAGACAGCTGAAAATTGTAGGTTATTTATCCGCGTACAATAATTCCTACGTTTCACTCACTACATAAATTACAACTTGTTCATACTGCACTAAATATTATATAAATGATAAGATATCGTTCAATTCAGAAATGATTCTTTATTATGATTTTTGTAATTCTTGACAACAAAGTTCTTTCTTTACGGGATACAAAAGTCGATTGTATTGGAAGTAATCGATTATCTATCGGATTTAGGGTTATATATTATTTTAATTATTATTGTATTTCTTTAAACACAGGGTGTGAAGGTTCTTTCAACTATTAGTAAGGTCAGAAAATGCATAAATAGGATTACAAGCTATTACAATACAATACTAATTTCTTATTAAATATTATTTAAAATAAGTGGAGTTTTACCGTCCGCTGGACATCGTTACTTGGGAAGGCCGTGTACAGCTAACCTCGTTCGAAGTGTTTGGTCAATAACGGAACAGATGAATCAATCCTCGCCAGTCTTCACTCCAAGTTCGAAATAAAAGTTGATGTCTTGGTCCTGGGATGATGCAGAAATTCCGCTCCTTTTGTTCACCAATGTCCGATTCTTGTGGTTACGGGTTTCAATGTATTTCGTGTCAAACTATGCTTTTTCTATTGAATTGTGGAAGATGATGTTCAAGTATAAATTTATGTTTTGTTTTTGTTCTTTATAATACTGGATTATATAACTCTATTCAGGTAGTTATTTCTCTTCATTGGTTTATTAATTAAGTTAATGATTACTCATCATATTGAGTTTTATTGATAGAGTTCTTCCTTTAGATTTTCGTCAATTTTGATGTATAGGTTTATTATTATTCGGTTATATAAGACTGTCAAATGTCAGTGAACCATACTTTGGTTATTAATTACTTAATTTTGTTCACAACTGGATTTATTTTATTTTATTTTACCATTTTTTTCTAAGTGCATCAAACTAATCCGTCTTCGTTCATGGATAATAATTCAATAATCGAATCAACAAATTTTATATCTCTCGTCGTCCTTGACAACCATCCTGTCTTCTCTTATTGGATATTATATATAATACTATAACCATTATCATACAATGCTCTTACACTCATTAAAATACTCATTTACTAAATTTACATTATATCTTATTATAACTTTACATATAGTTTGTTATTAAATTATATACATTTTGCTGTCGTTTCCTCTTAATCTACTTACTTTAACAAGTATTATATCCTGTTACGAAATATTACCTTTCGGTATCCTTGCACTATTATATTTTGAGATTTTATTTAAATTGAATTTACTTATCTGCTATCAGTAATTATTATTGACTTCTCCTAACTCATTATATTCTATTCAGTATTTTTTACAAATTTTGTTACCTAACTTTTCTGACCTGACTTACTATACAATGTTACTGGGTTTAGGCCTATCATTACATTTGTATCTACTTCTGATTTTAATTTGTTACTATTTGCATTATTATAGAATCCTTCATTTGTTTATTATATAACTACACTAAATCCTTTTGTATCTCATTAACAATTGTAGCCTTTCTGGCCAAGTTTACAATTATAATCTGCATACTAACTAAGTACATGTATACAACATTTAACTTTATAAAGTTTAACACCAGCTCTATAATGATATATATGATAACACACAAAATGAAATTAATATTAGTTAATTGATATTCTCTTAAAAGAATTACTCCGCTTGCCACACACAAAAAACAACATAACTATCATGATAATAATACAACATGATACAACATAATAGCAGGTACATTTTTATAAAATAAATTATGCACTCATTAATCATTCTCCTCTCATTTAAATCATCAATTATTATAAAACTGTCTAAGTGAGGTTTTACATTATTTGTCAATGTCTATTGTTTACACCTTTTCACTGAACACTGAAGTTTGTATTTATTAACATTCTTAATTTTTTCTTACTCCCTTGTATTCTTATTGTGGGATTAGTCATTTATTCAATAATGGGTTGTGTTTCTGACTTTTTTATTAGTATGGACAATTAATATTTTTATTTTTATTTTAAAAATTATAAACTTATTTATGTAACGTAGGGGACCATATTTTCGTTACGTTACAATATGTGTATATATATATATATATGTATGTGTGTGTGTGTGTGGTAAGTTTGTAAAATCAATTAATGTGGAGATATTAATGCATATTTTAGTAATTTGTGACATAAGAATTAAATGTATTAAAAGGATACAAAGAAAATTAATCCTAAAGGCAAGAAATATTAATACCATTATCGAATAATTTGTGTAATTGAATTTTGTAGATATTGAAATATTATATGAAGAATAGTTAAGGAGTTTGAAAAAAAAAAGATGATCAATTACAAATTTAAGATTTTTGACTAAATATAAATTTCTAAATATAATACTATGTTAATTAGAGTGAAAGAAAAATGGACTCATTTAGGATGTCGAAAGCGAAAGTACTTTAGAGGGGATGGGGTGTGCTTACCATTATGTAACGAACCTTTTTCTATTACGCTGAGAATAGGTCAACAAGGGCATGTAAACAACACTATACTAGGTCCAATGAAGAACAAGCCACTACAAGGCAACACAAAGTACGCATATTGGGACGCAGATTTTGATATATAAACCTTACTGAAAGGGCGCAAAATTTTGGATCAATTTTGGATGTACAGAGTCCATCCAAACTGACAAAATTTGGGGACAATATAACACCAAAAATTTCGAAAAGTTTTATTTTATAATTAGCAGTAAGAAGTGTCAGGAGAAAGCAACGAAGGGTGTATGTGTGGAAAACATATTTTGTAAGGGACAAAAGGAGAACGAGCAAACACGCTCTAGTGACGGACAGGTCATAAATTTCGTAGGCAGCTGCAACGCATACCCTATGAACAAGCAGAGTTCACTGCTCCCGGTACGTAGAACACCAGTTTTTGCGAAAACACATTGATTCCATAGGAAACTACATATAATGTGTACAGAGCCATTACAGGAGAAAAGGCTTAACAATGGTCAAGCATACATGTATACGCCAGCTGTCAGGAGAAAGCGACGAAGGGTGTATTGATTTGAATGACTCCAGCGGTCGATGACAGGGTTTTGACCTTACTTGGAAACGAAAGCGCAGAGAGTATGTCCCAAACTCTAGGATGCGGTGTTGGCTGGCAACTAAAAGAAAAAACCAACTTTCAAAGAAGGGTAGGTGATGCCCTTGAACAACAATAGATAATAACGCCAGAGCGACGAAGTTCAGAAACAATGCAAATGGAAGAGGAACTCAGAGTTGTCGCTGAAGACTTTAGAAAAAACGACAGATACAATTTATTGCTGCGTTGTCTGGAAATGACAACGACCTCAAAATACGAAGCAAGGCAAGAATCTGGTGGGGAACCAGGAGCCCTATCAGAGAACGCCTTTGAAAAGATAGGTGGTATGGAGTTGGAGGGAAAAATATGAAACCAATAAGGACACGGCGTCGTTGGAATCAGAAGTCTGATGGGAAATTTGGTAAGGAGAATATAGGAAGGAGACAGGAACGCGCTCGATTTCTAACTAAATTTCGGACGCGATCGGAGTGAAGTCCGTTACTGGAGTAATTAGCATTTTATTGAACTTAGAATAATTCGATACACAGTGTGAGAAGGTAGTTTTCGAACTTATAACAAAAGTTAATACAGTCATTACAAACAAACGAATTATGAAGTAGAGTCACACTATTAGCATACCAGTGAACATTAACTGAAACAGATAGTAACAGGACAATAATGTAATTTCAGTGTATACGAATACTTTACAACAATAACTTTTAAGAAAGATTAACAACACAAACTACATTCATGAACACTTGATAACCAGACATACCGCAACAAAGGTGCATAATATTAATTCAGATTTGAAATAATTCACGATGTCGGTGTACAACAGAGAATGCTAACTTTTAATCATAAATTATAATCCGAATGTGTGGAGTTGGTGAGTGAAGTGTCTGTGAGTGACGTCGTGGGATTCATCCGGTACCACCTATCATCTGGAGGAGTTATCTGCACGATTCCAGGACGATCGACATGAGGGAATCATCACCTCAACCACGAGTGATTGGATATTCCAATATCAAGTATAGTAAAACATGTCCTAATTAATTTAGATCCACTGTCTGTCATCTCAAAGAATCCACACACACTAGAATCTATTAAAGTAATCGTAAAGGAATTAAAGAAATCGATTTAAAGTTTGTTTAGAAGTAAAATTATCATTCTTTATCAGTTTGGGAATAATGTTTATTTCCAAGTTCTAAATGAATCCGTAATTACAAAGTATAGTAATAACTTAAGAGTTTATTCATATTAAGAATTTATAAGACGAAGCTAAACATTATAATTTACTTAAGTACTAAATGCCATTGATGAATGATTATTAATATGCAACCATTAGATTGAGAGTTTCGATAACTAATTTTATTATTGAATTATTTTTGATATTTACAATTTAATAATGAGTATTCAATTTTATTAATGTATTATTTTTGATATTTACAATTTAATAATGAGTATTAAATTTTATTAATGTATTATTTTGATATTTACAATTTAGCCATGAGTATTAAATTTTGGTGATGTGTTAATTTTATATATTGACAAGTAGGCTACTAATGAGTACGTAGAATTTTGTGCTATTTTTAATATTTACAAATAATAACAAACTAATGTGAATAAATTTAAGAGCTATCAGTAGAAATGAGCATTTATTATTTTTTTAACCCTGAGATAAAGAGCATAAACAAATTTTAATGTTAAATTGGTTCCCACACGCGGGACATTAAATAGATAATATAACAGTAATTGTTAAATTAATGTTAAATTGGCGTCTACCGCTGGGCGTAAACGGGTGCAACTCGTTTTTTATTAAATTGGCGCCGCACCGCACGGCTTGATAAAATAGTAAGCTAGGGCAGTGACAGACAGTGGCTAGCAATAAGTTTAAAATAAGGACATGTAAGTAGCTTAAGCTATATTATTGTTGTCGTATATCGGTCTCTAAGTCTCTGAATGATAACCCGAAGTCAAGCTAAAATGGCATCTAGGGGAGAGAATTCAGATGAGTTTGATATCAATAACCAGATGGGCTATGAGCAGCCCGAGGACGGAAACGTAATGAATGAAGAAAGCTCAACAACCGGTGCAGGAACTAGGGCCGGGGGACCGCAATCACAGCCGCAGTTATCTGAAGCAAATTTTCAAATGTTAATGACATTTATAAAACAACAATTTGAAGAATTGAAAAAACAAAAGGAAGAAGCGGAAAGGAAGAGAGATGAAAAACAAAGAAAACTACATGAAGAGACACTAAGACAGATAGAGTTAATGGGAAAAGATTTACGAGGACAAAACCACCAGGTGGGTACTGATTTACAAAAACAATAAAAAAAATGGAAGAAAACAAATTAAATGGAAATACTATGGATCAAATTGACACCGAGTATCAATCTTCAACAACTAAAGCATTGTCTGCACATCATGCCTCAAGATCAAAAGAAAGCTCTACAATTATTAATGGTATATATGAAGGTGATAAAGACACTTGTACTGTGTTTGTTGACAACTTACCAAACACAATTACAAAAAAGAAAATTATCAAATATTTCAGGAAGTTTGGTATGGTTGTAAATACGAGATTGCGATATGCTGCAGTATCTGATCCACGATTGCCCAAAAGACGTACTGTCATTAAGAAAGAGTTTCATAAAGACAGAACAAATATCCATGCATATGTACGTTTTACTGATGAAAATAGTGCATATCGTGCGTTGGAAGCAAATGGTAATGTGTATGAGGGTTACCGCCTGAGAATTGATTTAGCTAACACGAAGGCTGAAGAAAAGCAGAGAACTGAAAAGAAAAAATTGAGTACAACAATTAATATTACCAGTACTGATAGAAACTTTAGAAGTAGGACTGGGGAAGTGCGTAAAAATTTTTGAACCAAACCTGAGATTAAGAAGATGAAAAACCGTTCTGATAATTATCAAGGGCGAACTGCGTTAGCACGAAAGAAGAAAAGGATGAAATTTGCTGGACCATTCAAGAATATTGTGAAGATTGGTATGAGAACGAAAGGAAGATTTCAAGCGATGGAGGTGAGATTTCTTAGAAGTCTTGAAAACGAAACATCATTACGTGAGTACGCGGACAGGAAAACGAATGTAATTAACACGCCACAAGCAGTCAAAGAACGTATTTGTAAGAGGGTTGGAAAAAAAGCGACAAAAAAACTCAGCGCGTACATAAATAATGGTAATATGACTGGGGAAAGTTGTCGAAAAGGATGGCGAGAACCACTTTCAAACACACCCTCATAAAAGAGAGAGAGAGAGACAGGTCATAAATTCTTTAGATGTCAACGGCCGACTGCAGGGTAAGTGTTACTATTTACCAACAAAATGTGTGGTAACGGCACTGACTTAACAAGACGTACAACTACGCCTCCAAAAATAGAAAATTAAAGTAAATAAATGTAACGGATTAAGGAAAACAACTTAAGAATGGCCGAAAATTTAATAATTATTTTAGATAATATTGGGTAAAATACCTTAAGTAAGTTTGGTTGTGTAAGAATACATTAACCGAAGAAAATAAATAGATATGAATATAATATGAATAAAATTAAATAAAAACATTGCCGTGAAAGTACGGAATATTAATGAAGAAAATTAGTAGCGAATGAAATAGTAAGATGAGTTATACGAAGGAGCAGAAGGAAATTGATCAATAAGGAATGAAGGTCACGAGTGGATAAACAAATGAGAGTTATGCATACCCAGGAAATAATTGATATGGATTGAAACGAAAATCACCACCAGGGCATGACAACATGATGAACCCGAAAAAAAAATGGGATTTCCTCGACCAAAGGGCACCAGAAGGCTGAAGTAGCTGTGATTAAGGAATGCTTGGAATGGGATTATTAAGAATATACCCAAAGCACCGATATCCAATCTCTGGGAACTGCAAGTAAAGGGGTACGGGGTTATGTAATAATGTCCAGATGCCTGGTAGGTAGATCGTTTGCAATTGCCATGTATAAAATAGAAATGTCATTCAGGGTCTTAGGGGGGCCTAACGAAAACGTAAAAGAATTTGTATAATTTGCTAGAACAATTAATGAAATGTCTTAGTAGTAACACGAGATAAAAGAAAATAGAAATAAGAAAGCAAGTGTATAAAATGAATTATTTTAATGATTAGTTGTCATAGTCAATAAATGCCATGTTAATGATTATGAATAAAACAATTAATGATAATAGATGTCAATAAGAGTGAAGAAGATAGAAGGGTATATGTTTAAATGGTATATATCTGTGAAGACAATTAATAGAATTTTGAGAGAACTATTCAAGTTGTATGTATTTAAGATCATGTTTACGTAAGCACAATTTACAAGCTTAGTATAAGATTTTATAATATAATTGTGTTCAAAGATGTTAGTAAATAGAAAAGAAAAAAATGTTTTTCTTTTTGTGAAAGTGCTAGCGAGATATCAGAAAATATGAACTAACTAGAGACAGTAATAATAAAATAGGTTAGGAAACTATAGTGAATTATGATATTGAAATACGTATTATTATTATTAATACGAATGTGCTATTTATTATTTAATGATGATAGAAAGTATGATGGTCACTAAGAATTCTATATATATATATATATATATATATATATATTATAATCTAACGTGTGTGGGCGAAGGTATAATAATGTTTAAATATGCTCCACGTTGGAAACGCCAATTTATAATCTAACGCGTGTAGCGTCTTTTCTTACGTATGTGTGTGTTACTCTTCAAATAATATTTGTGTTGTTGTGATTTTAAATTATGTATTAAGTGTGGATCGGGTTCTCTTATAGAACCGCAATGTTTGATTATGGGTGAATAAAAATATCTTCTAAAGGGTGATCTTAATCAGATACTAAGAATATCTCAGTATTCTGTATTAATTTAGTTCTTCGGTAATAATAGCGTTCAATACCAGTTGATATAGTGTGTAATTCTACCTTTCTTCTTCAAGCCTAGTCCGCGTTTGAAGAGAGGAGAGGGAATCCTTATCTGTTTCTCGTTCTCTTTAATTCAACAGCGGTCCGCGAGGTAGCGCTGTTGTTCACAGACAGCTGAAAATTGTAGGTTAGTTATCCGCGTACAATAATTCCTACGTTTCACTCACTACATAAATTACAACTTGTTCATACTGCACTAAATATTATATAAATGATAAGATATCGTTCAATTCAGAAATGATTCTTTATTATGATTTTTGTATTTCTTGACAACAAAGTTCTTTCTTTACGGGATACAAAAGTCGATTGTATTGGAAGTAATCGATTATCTATCGGATTTAGGGTTATATATTATTTTAATTATTATTGTATTTCTTTAAACACAGGGTGTGAAGGTTCTTTCAACTATTAGTAAGGTCAGAAAATGCATAAATAGGATTACAAGCTATTACAATACAATACTAATTTCTTATTAAATATTATTTAAAATAAGTGGAGTTTTACCGTCCGCTGGACATCGTTACTTGGGAAGGCCGTGTACAGCTAACCTCGTTCGAAGTGTTTGGTCAATAACGGAACAGATGAATCAATCCTCGCCAGTCTTCACTCCAAGTTCGAAATAAAAGTTGATGTCTTGGTCCTGGGATGATGCAGAAATTCCGCTCCTTTTGTTCACCAATGTCCGATTCTTGTGGTTACGGGTTTCAATGTATTTCGTGTCAAACTATGCTTTTTCTATTGAATTGTGGAAGATGATGTTCAAGTATAAATTTATGTTTTGTTTTTGTTCTTTATAATACTGGATTATATAACTCTATTCAGGTAGTTATTTCTCTTCATTGGTTTATTAATTAAGTTAATGATTACTCATCATATTGAGTTTTATTGATAGAGTTCTTCCTTTAGATTTTCGTCAATTTTGATGTATAGGTTTATTATTATTCGGTTATATAAGACTGTCAAATGTCAGTGAACCATACTTTGGTTATTAATTACTTAATTTTGTTCACAACTGGATTTATTTTATTTTATTTTACCATTTTTTTCTAAGTGCATCAAACTAATCCGTCTTCGTTCATGGATAATAATTCAATAATCGAATCAACAAATTTTATATCTCTCGTCGTCCTTGACAACCATCCTGTCTTCTCTTATTGGATATTATATATAATACTATAACCATTATCATACAATGCTCTTACACTCATTAAAATACTCCTTTACTAAATTTACATTATATCTTATTATAACTTTACATATAGTTTGTTATTAAATTATATACATTTTGCTGTCGTTTCCTCTTAATCTACTTACTTTAACAAGTATTATTTTCCTGTTACAAAATATTACCTTTCGGTATCCTTGCACTATTACATTTTGAGATTTTATTTAAATTGAATTTACTTATCTGCTATCATTAATTATTATTGACTTCTCCTAACTCATTATATTCTATTCAGTATTTTTTACAAATTTTGTTACCTAACTTTTCTGACCTGACTTACTATACAATGTTACTGGGTTTAGGCCTATCATTACATTTGTATCTACTTCTGATTTTAATTTGTTACTATTTGCATTATTATAGAATCCTTCATTTGTTTATTATATAACTACACTAAATCCTTTTGTATCTCATTAACAATTGTAGCCTTTCTGGCCAAGTTTACAATTATAATCTGCATACTAACTAAGTACATGTATACAACATTTAACTTTATAAAGTTTAACACCAGCTCTATAATGATATATATGATAACACACAAAATGAAATTAATATTAGTTAATTGATATTCTCTTAAAAGAATTACTCCGCTTGCTACACACAAAAAACAACATAACTATCATGATAATAATACAACATGATACAACATAATAGCAGGTACATTTTTATAAAATAAATTATGCACTCATTAATCATTCTCCTCTCATTTAAATCATCAATTATTATAAAACTGTCTAAGTGAGGTTTTACATTATTTGTCAATGTCTATTGTTTACACCTTTTCACTGAACACTGAAGTTTGTATTTATTAACATTCTTAATTTTTTCTTACTACCTTGTATTCTTATTGTGGGATTAGTCATTTATTCAATAATGGGTTGTGTTTCTGACTTTTTTATTAGTATGGACAATTAATATTTTTATTTTTATTTTAAAAATTATAAACTTATTTATGTAACATAGGGGACCATATTTTCGTTACGTTACAATATGTGTGTATATATATATATGTGTGTGTGTGCCTGTGTGTGTGTGGTAAGTTTGTAAAATCAATTAATGTGGAGATATTAATGCATATTTTAGTAATTTGTGACATAAGAATTAAATGTATTAAAAGGATACAAAGAAAATTAATCCTAAAGGCAAGAAATATTAATAACATTATCGAATAATTTGTGTAATTGAATTTTGTAGATATTGAAATATTATATGAAGAATAGTTAAGGAGTTTGAAAAAATAAAGATGATCAATTACAAATTTAAGATTTTTGACTAAATATAAATTTCTAAATATAATACTATGTTAATTAGAGTGAAAGAAAAATGGATTCATTTAGGATGTCGAAAGCGAAAGTACTTTAGAGGGGATGGGGTGTGCTTACCATTATGTAACGAACCTTTTTCTATTACGCTGAGAATAGGTCAACAAGGGCATGTAAACAACACTATACTAGGTCCAATGAAGAACAAGCCACTACAAGGCAACATAAAGTACGCATATTGGGACGCAGATTTTGACATACAAACCTTACTGAAAGGGCGCAAAATTTTGGATCAATTTTGGATGTACAGAGTCCATCCAAACTGACAAAATTTGGGGACAATATAACACCAAAAATTTCGAAAAGTTTTATTTTATAATTAGCAGTAAGAAGTGTCAGGAGAAAGCAACGAAGGGTGTATGTGTGGAAAACATATTTTGTAAGGGACAAAAGGAGAACGAGCAAACACGCTCTAGTGACGGACAGGTCATAAATTTCGTAGGCAGCTGCAACGCATACCCTATGAACAAGCAGAGTTCACTGCTCCCGGTACGTAGAACACCAGTTTTTGCGAAAACACATTGATTCCATAGGAAACTACATATAATGTGTACAGAGCCATTACAGGAGAAAAGGCTTAACAATGGTCAAGCATACATGTATACGCCAGCTGTCAGGAGAAAGCGACGAAGGGTGTATTGATTTGAATGACTCCAGCGGTCGATGACAGGGTTTTGACCTTACTTGGAAACGAAAGCGCAGAGAGTATGTCCCAAACTCTAGGATGCGGTGTTGGCTGGCAACTAAAAGAAAAAACCAACTTTCAAAGAAGGGTAGGTGAGGCCCTTGAACAACAATAGATAATAACGCCAGAGCGACGAAGTTCAGAAACAATGCAAATGGAAGAGGAACTCAGAGTTGTCGCTGAAGACTTTAGAAAAAACGACAGATACAATTTATTGCTGCGTTGTCTGGAAATGACAACGACCTCAAAATACGAAGCAAGGCAAGAATCTGGTGGGGAACCAGGAGCCCTATCAGAGAACGCCTTTGAAAAGATAGGTGGTATGGAGTTGGAGGGAAAAATATGAAACCAATAAGGACACGGCGTCGTTGGAATCAGAAGTCTGATGGGAAATTTGGTAAGGAGAATATAGGAAGGAGACAGGAACGCGCTCGAGTTCTAACTAAATTTCGGACGCGATCGGAGTGAAGTCCGTTACTGGAGTAATTAGCATTTTATTGAACTTAGAATAATTCGATACACAGTGTGAGAAGGTAGTTTTCGAACTTATAACAAAAGTTAATACAGTCATTACAAACAAACGAATTATGAAGTAGAGTCACACTATTAGCATACCAGTGAACATTAACTGAAACAGATAGTAACAGGACAATAATGTAATTTCAGTGTATACGAATACTTTACAACAATAACTTTTAAGAAAGATTAACAACACAAACTACATTCATGAACACTTGATAACCAGACATACCGCAACAAAGGTGCATAATATTAATTCAGATTTGAAATAATTCACGATGTCGGTGTACAACAGAGAATGCTAACTTTTAATCATAAATTATAATCCGAATGTGTGGAGTTGGTGAGTGAAGTGTCTGTGAGTGACGTCGTGGGATTCATCCGGTACCACCTATCATCTGGAGGAGTTATCTGCACGATTCCAGGACGATCGACATGAGGGAATCATCACCTCAACCACGAGTGATTGGATATTCCAATATCAAGTATAGTAAAACATGTCCTAATTAATTTAGATCCACTGTCTGTCATCTCAAAGAATCCACACACACTAGAATCTATTAAAGTAATCGTAAAGGAATTAAAGAAATCGATTTAAAGTTTGTTTAGAAGTAAAATTATCATTCTTTATCAGTTTTGGAATAATGTTTATTTCCAAGTTCTAAATGAATCCGTAATTACAAAGTATAGTAATAACTTAAGAGATTATTCATATTAAGAATTTATAAGACGAAGCTAAACATTATAATTTACTTAAGTACTAAATGCCATTGATGAATGATTATTAATATGCAACCATTAGATTGAGAGTTTGGATAACTAATTTTATTAATGTATTATTTTTGATATTTACAATTTAGTAATGAGTATTAAATTTTTTAATGTATTATTTTTCATTTACAATTTAATAATGAGTATTAAATTTTATTAATGTATTATTTTGATATTTACAATTTAATAATAAGTATTCAAGTTTATTAATGTATTATTGTTTGATATTTACAATTTAGCCATGAGTATTAAATTTTGGTAATGTGTTAATTTTATATATTTACAAGTAGGCTACTAATGAGTACGTAGAATTTTGTGCTATTTTTAATATTTACAAATAATAACAAACTAATGTGAATAAATTTAAGAGCTATCAGTAGAAATGAGCATTTATTATTTTTTTAACCCTGAGATAAAGAGCATAAACAAATTTTAATGTTAAATTGGTTCCCACACGCGGGACATTAAACAGATAATAGATAACAGTAATTGTTAAATTAATGTTAAAAAGGTATATACAACACATGAAAAAGTTTCTACCGTTTTTTGAAAAATCCTACTTTTGGCACTTACAACGTTGTTGGGCGGAACAATTCAAATGTAGACTATAAAATAGTAGTAATATAAACAATTTATCACATAAAAATGTTATAATAAACATGCAAATTTCTTGTAGGTCTAAGCACATTGTCAAAACAATATCCTAAAGCAACATAAAGTTAAACAAAGAACTACATCAAAAGTAATAAAATAAATGACTTACCATTACAGGTTAAAGGATTCATCTTCTATTAATAAACACTTAATACATTTATTTTTAATATTTAATAAATATTTAAAATGAGTCATTTCAAAATGTAAATTTCCTGGTCTTAATTACTGCAAAGTCAGTTATTAAATCACTATAATCTAAAGACGAAGCAGTGTCATTTTCGGTTGAAAGTATCAAGTATCCCTAAATTTGATACCGTCTTGAGATATTGTTGATCGCAGGTAAGATTTAATCACTTTTAAGTTTACTAAACGATCTTTCACAAGAAGACACAGAGACCTGTAAAGTAAGAAAACATTTTTATAGCTGTTGCTAGTGTTTTGTAGGCTTCTAATCCCATTGAAGAAATGTATTGTAGCAGTCCTTGAGGTGTAAAGTCCATTTGTTCTTCATAAACATTTGCCCTTTTTAATAAAAGTACAACGTCTTTCAAGTCTTTGAACAATTCTTTACTGTTTAGGTCATATGGATACAGTTTTGGAAGTACTCTACACTTATTACTGATTTGGGAAAGCTGTTCCTTAAAATGTATATCCCCATCATTTACATACACCTCAAATTTACATTACGTTTTCCTAACACTTTGATGTTAGAGAAAGAGCTTGAAATTTTAACTGACAGTTTGTCCAAAATTGCTATTTGAGAACATCGCAATTCTTGCTGAACAGTTAATGTAGAAACATCTGCATACCCCCTAGCATTGTGCGCTTCCTTCTTATCCTTTTTGTGATACTGACACCCCATTTATTACATACCTGCTCTGCCTTAGTAATGACATTGTCACACAACTCATTCCTGCAAACTTATAATTTGTCCGATAGCGTCTCCAGGAGTGTCAATGCTTGAATACAGTTTATTCCTTTCATCTGCAAGATTTTTAAGATTTTGTTCATAGAAGAAAGAATATCTGTCCAGAAAAAAGAGTAAGGTTACAAAATTAAAGTTTTCTATTGCATTAATTATAAATGCTGCATCTTCCCTCGTATCAACTGTTCCAGTTGGTGTATCCCTCAGTTTCTCCAGTGCAGTGATCACTTCATCCAGCTGAGTGGATATTGCTTTAACAACATCTGCTTTTGAACTCCACGTGGTATCACAATGACTTTTTAGAGTAATATTTATTACACCGTAATTTCTTATCATAATGAACCGTAATTACGATGCTCAAAAATAAATAGACTAATACTGTTTATCACGCAATGTTTATGACAACAGACAAGCTGGCTGGTTACGCTTCTTTTATGAAAGGAATAGTCATATGAAAGAAACAAGTTGTTTGTAGTTTTATAAGTCTATGCTCACTTTGCCGCCCTCCTGGCTATGCTGTTCGAGGCGGCTGCCCCCTTGCCCCCCCCCAGCTATGCCTCTGATAGAAGTAGATTAATAATACACAGATCTGTAATGACCACAAGGAAATTAAACTATTTATGTTTTTATTTTTCTTCCATTTTAGATAGACTAATTATAGTTACTTACTTGTCTTCTATGTCTGTGAGTTTAAAATCTGTATTTAATATTCATAAAACTAACTTTCCAAAATAATAATTAACAAATAAATCATGTTTAATATACTATTATGTGTAATAGATGGTCACAGACTGACCAGGATTGTCGAGTAACTGATAAAATTAATGAAGCTCTTGCAGACAGGTTGAAGACTAATAAGTCAGGTATACATGTATTTGCCAAACCCTATTTTGATCTAAATAATGTTTTAGTGGATGGTTAGTGAGGATCGGTCAATAATAAAAATTTTAGCTATTTTGCGTCGACGTTTCGACAATATTTATTGTCATCTTCAGGACCTGTGTATGAAATACAATAGAAATATCAAACATAACGAAACAATTAAATATTTGGTGATGTGAGTGTATGCGTGCGTATGTATGTATCATTTTATATGTGAAGACTTATGATAATTTGTTTACATCTTCAAATTATCTTTAACAAAACGAGCAAAGTATAGTATGAGAGAACTTAATTTATACAGTATTACAATTTAAATTACTAAATGAAATGTTATTTTAGTTAATTAAACAAACAAAATCAACAATTGGATATTAGATGGGTACATAAATTGTTTATACCTACAACAGTCAACATACAGCAAAGTAATATATTACCTATAACTAAAACAGATTAGGGGATGTTCACTACATAATTATTAAAAGTTATTTTTACCATGTTTCACTCCCTACTGGTGTTAACAATCAATCATAATTTAGAAACATACAATTTACACAATACTGTAAAATATTACGATTTAAATCAGATAGTTGACAAAGGTTACAAACAAAAGTTTCCGGTAAATTTTACTAACAGGTAAACTTGGATAATAATTGTAATCATATTATAAAATATAGTCAAGAGTACTATAGAATAACGTAATTTATGTATGTGTCCACAATCACCTTTCTCTGCCACAATTCTCCCCCTGCCAGTCATTCTCACAGCCTCTCACTCTCACCTGAAATCTATCTATCACTCACTATCACCCCACTCTCTCTCTCTCTCTCTTCTACATCTCACTCACTGTCTCCCTTCTTCCCTCTCTCTCTCTCTCCCTCTCCGGCACACACACACACAACAAACCAACCTCACAAGCCAACTACACATCGATATCCATACATAAATATAACACTATTTTATTCTCTTCTTTTTATCATCTAAGTGTAAATTATGCACAACGGAGATGCCCACTGTACTGAGTTTAAAACTGATCGAATATGTATCTATAAGAAATGTTATATGTTTCTTAGCTAATACTACATAATATGGTCAGTGAGACACTTACAATTGTTGCTGACTTCAAATACACAACTGTAAATTTTCCCTGACCAACACCTTATTATAAAGCAGAACAGACGACCCTTGTACATTTGTAGGAAATTAGGTAACATGTGTTCGGAATACAGTTGAGAAAGATTTGCACTAGAGGGGAGTGTGACACTAATTAATATCTGACGACAAGCTGGCCATTAAAATGACCTATACATCCTGTAGGGAGACTACTGATTATTTCTTCAAATTCATGTTTTGACGGTGTATATAAGTTGAGCATAACTGGATGAGAGGTTTTGAGTATCAGTGCGAAAATTAATGGAGTGAGGGTCACTTTTAATTTGAATCATTTCCAGTACACATCTTTTGAAATAATTATTTTCGTAATATTTAATTTGGGTGTTGTTGAAGTCAAATTCATGGCCGGTGTTTAAATGGTGAGATACTAAAGCGCTGGGGTTATCATTATGGGTTTTTTTATGGCAATCATACCTATGTTGATAAATTCTCTTATGTAAATATTGGGACGTAATACCAGTGTATGTGGACAGTCATTGCATTGGATAGTGTATGCGACATTAGATCGTTTGTCTTTGGATGTCGGATCTTTGAGGCTTGAGAAGAGAGATCGAACAGTATGTTGGTTTTTGAATGCTAAAGTTTTTTGAATTTTTGATAGGCATTTTCCAAGTTTTTCTTAAAGCCCTTTAACATAAGTTGTAGAAAAGTATGAGCGGGCGTTAGGCTCAGGTGTATTAGATTGGGCAGATGTAAAATTGGGGCTCAGCTGATTTGCGCGATGTTTATGAATTACCTGTTTGATTATGTAGTCTGGGTAACCATTGTTTTTGAAAATCTTAAATACTAATTCAGTGTTTTTTTGATGAAATGATTGATCACTTAGAACGGTGGCTCTCTTATATACCGAGTGGATTAAGTTAGTTTTTAGATGTATGGGATGGTTGGAATTAAAATGCAGATATCTACCAGAGTTCGTGGGTTTTATGAACCAATCAGTGACTATAGTACCATCTGTCTGTCTAATAACCTTGGTATCAAGACATGAAATGGAACTATTCTGTTCATGCTCTATTGTGAACTGTATTTGTTCAAAGCCCATTAGTTTGGAATTGAACAGAGATAAGATAGTGTCATGTTGGTCATACGGAATACATGTTATAATATTGTCCACTTATTTATATAAGAAGGGGAGTTTAAATGGTAGCGTAGGGATAACTGTGTCAAGAAACTGATTCATGGTAATGTCAGCTAAGATGGGCCCGACACTGCTACCCATAGCAGTGCCATATGTTTGTTTAAAAAATTGTCCCTGAAATGTGAAATAACCATTATTGCAACAATGCGACAGAAGTTTAAGAAAACTATCCTTATCTAATGTTGTATGTGTGGAGATGCAGTTCCAATTTTTCACTTGGAAACGTCGACGCAAAATAGCTAAAATTTATATTATTGACCGATCCTCACTAACCATCCACTAAAATATTGATTGATTGACGGTCACTAAAAATTTAAGGATCTAAATAATATTATACATGAGATAAAAGAGAAGTTTCTTAACTTTAACAGAAGAGTCACATTTAGTGAGAAAGTCCTTTTCTGTAGTTATTACAAACAAAATTCTGAACTCAAATCAAGAGCCACAGGAAAAAGTGTGGTCACTGTATAGTCTGTTACTTGTTACTGAAATCAATGCAAACACTTTAATGACAGTGATGTGAGCTTGACACCCCACATTAGTGACTTTTATTAGAGTCTTTTCATTGGTTGGGGTCTGGTCTATGGTTCCAACAATAGTTTTGTTAAAATATTCTAAGTAAATTTTGATTCAGGTATCAAATTTTACTGGAAACATGATAAATTTAAATTAAACTTTAATTTTGTGTACTTGTGCATAAACCCCCCTCCCTTAACAATTGGTACATTCCATCTAGATGCTGATTTGCCAGACTAATTCCTAAAAGCTTAAGAAAATTGGTTTTTGGTGTATTAAAACACTGCCACTCATAAAAGTAATAAATAAAACCACAACCAGTGGGTATACATAACCTTCACACATAAAAACACCAGCACATGTTAATATATATTACATACACTGAATTCGGACAAATGGGAGCAAACCACTTCAAATATTCAAGAATAAGGTCAGGAAAGGTGTTTTTGCTTTAGTTGAAAAACTTTCACCTCAAGAAAAGTAATAAACAAATAAAACCAATACCTACTTACCTAAGCCCACTGACCTATGTCAACACAGCCATAGGCACAGGATTTTGGCACATAGGTACAGACGAATTGAACTGAAACCACTTTCATAACCTTCTGCTTAAATACATTAAACCATACAACACATTTTATCACGTCTAATTGCTACTGGATGTACTTGTTTCTTGGTCTAAATTGTATATTTTATTTTAGTTTATACCATCGCATCTACTGAACACCCTGTCTGTTTTCCTTATTTTGATGACAAAATGAAACATACCAATAGTGATAAAAACTGTACTGATATTGGTGGTTGGTTATATAACTGCACAAGTACCAATTTTTTTTTTTTTCAAATCTTAAAATTCTAGTTTAAAATAAATAAGTGGTTTCTTTTTTGTGCTGTTGCTAGTACTGCAATACAAAAGTATTCTGGACTCAAATTATCATAAAATGTTAACTTGCATACTAACACAACATTTTGACTGTTCATAATCAGTGGTTGCCTTTTAAAGTACCAGAACATTTTAACAAAATGTCTTGTAAAAATTAAAAAAAAAAAAATTTAATTGCATACAGACAACTTGCTAATAAGGCCATGAGTCTGTAGGTTTTTAGTCATTATACCTTCCACAAACAGGAACTCTCACACCTGGAATCGATGTGGAAATGGGTGGAAACTCTTACAGTCTGTGGGCATTATTCATGTTTTATTCATGCATGTCATTTTTTTATTTTACTCCATTTATTGTGTAATTATAATTTTTTTAAATTATAGATCAGTTTTTGTGGTGTCACTGTACATATGCACTGATTCTGAGTGGCTGAAGAATTGTGTCTGTAATTAATGTTTAACAATGGTGAAAGTCTATAGTGTAATATGTTGGCATCATCATCCAACAGAGATACAACCAATCAATGAGCCTGACCTCCTGAAGAAATCTTTACCATTTTGGATGATCCTCTGCTGCTGTTCTCCACCAGACTCTAAGCACCTTCTGTCAGACACTTACCCAGCATGATTCTTCAATATTTAGTGTCTTTAAATTTAGGAAACTACATTTGCTTATCACCTGTGTGTGTTCACGGTAACTGTAGCTACAGAAATTATTTTTACAGACCTAAACATGAAGGTAAAAGTTATATCTACTAGTGAGCTCCCCAAGCTGCAGAACTTACTCACTATTTTGAATGAGATGCTTGTTCTTAAATACAATGATTAACAAAGTCTAATAGGGGTGTGAGTACAGTTCTATCAATATGTCAATACAGTACACATGCGTTCATAGGTTCTAATGACTTTCATCTTACCATGTGTATGTGTGTGTGTGTGTATGATAAAACTAGAATTTGGGTAATGTTTTAATGTCTCTGATGTGTTCAATTAGCAGGAACTGTTACACACGCATGGAAATCTGTTCTTTTTGTCCAACGTAGACTTGGGACAATAATTGAAAAACATCAGAGGTTGAATATTTTTTGTTATGTGTAGTTACTTATAAAAGATAGTTGAAAAGTTCCCAGAATGGAAATGAAAAAACAAGTTAATTGTTACAAAAATGACTTTATTTTTCTATATAATCTCCCCCAACTTCAATACACTTGGTCCAACGCTTCTTTAATAATTCGATCCCTGTCTTGAAGTAATATTTTGAAAGATCCGTAAAATACCCCTCTACAGCTGCCATTATCTCTTCATTTAATGAAAAACGCTTTCAAGTCACAATTTTTTTTAAGGTTTGGAAATAGATTTTCAGAATCCCTTACTATGAAATGGGCCGACCACAGATTGTATAGATAACTTGTACAGTTCATAACTAATTTCAAATTATTGGGTACTACTTTCTTACTGATTAAAAGTTACTGACAAAAATCGAAAAAGTTCCTCACTAATCACTTTTTGAAGTCATATTTGATGTCCCTATTTCATTTCACATAAGTACAGTGTCTGACTTAGGTAAAATAACTA
This sequence comes from Magicicada septendecula, assembly GCA_034769895.1. Lineage (NCBI taxonomy): Eukaryota > Metazoa > Arthropoda > Insecta > Hemiptera > Cicadidae > Magicicada > Magicicada septendecula. The sequence continues at coordinate 171,521,430 of CM068375.1, forward strand.
TCTATTGTATTCATAAGTTTACACTGTTTAATTTTTTGTACATAATATTCTTATTTTCCAACACAGTAACTACAAATTTGAGCCCACAACACTTTCAGTCAGGGTAACATCAGTGAAATCTCCATTTGAATTATATTTGCAATGCTTTCTTTACACTGTCTAGTAAATAGTGAAAAGAGGATTAATTCAGTATTTATAAAACTTTTATCCCCCCCCCCTCAGAACTTGTTTTTACTTCCATATTCCTTAAGGAAATGGAAGTATGGTGATGGCAAAAAAAATCGTGTTTTTATAAGTGTCCTTTGCCCCACCAGCGAAACAATTCACAGATCTTTTCTTTATACTCTTTGTAATTTAAAAACAAAACAATACAATTATATAAAAATGTATACTTTGCATTTCTTAATCAACGTCACCCTTGTGTTTGCCGAACACAAACAAGTTTTTTTTTATATCTTGCTCTATTGCCGACAGGTTATTGTACATTGTACAGGTTATTGCACACACACACACACACACACACACACACACTTATACATATATACATCTGTCCATATGAAGACAATTCTTTGATTAGCTGACTAAATAACTCACTCTATCAAATAAGAACTAAAAGGTGAAGTTTTGTCTGCTGAATAATAATAACATGTGACCAACACACTGGTAGGGGGGGGGTTCTATCAATGCAGGTGACACACACAATGGTGTGCTAGAGCTACATTCTGGAGGGGATCATTTCAAGAAACATATTGTTAGACGGTCTACTGATCATTGTATGGTACATTGGAAAACAAAATACAAGACTCCAATTACATCACTAATCATCAGCTTTAATTATCACAATTAACCAGTTTGTGATTAACAAGACAGTCTCTTACAACAAATCAAATAAAAATTGTTGACACACAATAAAAATGTCAACTAATATAAAACACAATTGTCGTCAACAATCGTCCTGCACAACACATAAAACACGTAACACTTTGCCACAATACCCGAACCACACTGAGATATATCGCAACTCAAACTGAAACTGATCGTCATTAAGTACTTGTATTTATACCCCACTGGAATACTAGAATATTCTATACTGTGCATTAACAATAAAGGAAAACAGAGTGTAATTCATTGCGGCCTTGACACAGTTCGTGCGGTTTCTGCCAAAGTCTAGCTAATGCGTCGAGATTCATGTACACCACAGAGATTACAGCCAGATTATTCTGAAACATTCAAAAACACGTAGACTGTTCTGTAATGTCATAACACTGCCTCCTCCTTAAGCCTGTTCATCCCAAACTGGCAAACCGTCTATGAAGTAATACTTGGCCAGGCGATCCAGGTGGATGCCTTTGAACTTTCTCTGCCCTTCCTGTTGAATCCTATACGCAACATCGTTGATTCTTTTTTTCACAGTGTAGGGTGCTTCCCAGTTAGTCTGAAGCTTAGGTGAGCGACCACGATGGCGCTTTGGGTTGAACAACCAGACCTGATCTCCTTCTTGGAAACCCACACTATTGCTGTGAATGTCGTACCGAGTTTTCATTTTATCACTGGCAATCTTTAGCCATCCTCTTATCAAGCCATTAATTTCTCGCAGTTGGTTTTCTAAATAGCGAGGAATAGTTCTGTGGCTCTTGGGACTGAGTCCCAGGTGATCTGAACATCAAGCCCCCAGGAAGATGAATCTCCTCCCGCACAAACACCAATTTTGCTGGGGGTCATGCCGGTTGTGTCATGTATTGATGACCTATATACGCCGTGAGGAACTGTGGTATACGTTGGTCCCAGTCTGTTTGGTTCTCATCAACAACCTTCGAAAGATGCTGTTAAGTGTCCTATTGAATCTCTCAACCATTCCGTTCGACTGAGCATGCAGAGGCGCTGTCATGGTCTTTCGAATTCCAAGTAGAGGTCATAATTCTTTAAAAACTCCTGATTCGAAATTTCTCCCTTGATCTGTATGGATTTCCATAGGGGGTCCATAATGGCAACAGAAGTTGTGAACTAACTCCTTTGCCACAGTAGTAACCTCCTGATTTGGAATTGCATAGACTTCCACCCACTTAGTAAAGTAGTCACCTACAACCATGATGTACTGGTTTCCATCATCAGTAACTGGGAATGGTCCAGCAATGTCTATGGCAATTCTCTTGAAAGGCAGACCAACGTTATACTGTCTCATTTTTCCCCTCCTTCTAGTTTGTGGGCCCTTGCTTGTAGCACATATTTCACATGTCCGAACCCATTCCTCTATGTCATGGTGAAGATGAAGCCAATAGAATCGCTTCTGTATTTTGTCAAGGGTTTTGTTAATACCAAGATAGCCCCCAGATATTCCATCATGCATCTCCTTCAAAACAGACTGCACTCTACTTCGGGCAACTATTAACTCCATGACCACGTCTTATCCATCTGCAGTTTTTCCAAGCCTTTTTCAGCAATCTGTTCTCTAAGGTAAGGGATTCCCATTGTTCCCAGTAGCCCTTCAGCACTTCGGAACCATGGTAGATAACTTGCCAATCCGGGTGGAGACCTTCCTCTTTTGCTGTCAAGATCGGTCCAATGTCTTCATCAGTCATCTGTTCTTGTCGACAATCTTGTGTCGTCTAGCCGTCTGCCAGGAAATCTACAGTAATGGCTTGAACATGTTCGCTGGCATTTTGTACTTCCTTTCTGTGGCAATGTCGGCAGTCTTCCGGGGACGGTCTTTGTGATAAGCCACTCACATTACTATGCAGGCGCCCTTGCAGATGTTATACCTTGAAGTTGTACACTTGCAGATGTTCGAGCCACCTTGCCAACTGGCCTTCTGGATTTTTAAATCTCAAGAGCCATGCAAGTACAGCATGGTCAGTGTGTAGTGAAAACTCCCTTCCATAGAAGTATTTATGGAAGTGGTCCAAAGCTTGGACGATTGCCAGCAACTCTCTCCTTGTAATGCAACAATTTCTCTCTGGTTTAGAAAGTGTTTGCTGTAATATGGCATTACTTGTTCTTCAGCATTTTGCACTTGAGACAAAACTGCTCCTAGACCAGTGCTGCTTGTGTCTGTGTCTATGATGTTCTTCCCTTCGGAAATGGGGAAAGCGAGAATTGGCTGTGAACATAATACAATTTTCAAAGTTCTTAATGCTTGATCAGACTCTCTCGATCACTGGAAGTTTCATTTATTTTCTGTTAGCTCATGTAGTGGTTTAGCAATAGTTGCAAAGCCTTTCACAAAATGTCTGTAATATGAGCATAACCCCAGGAAACTCTGAACTTCGTGTTTACTCTTCGGCACTGGCCAGTCTATTACGGTGTCTACTTTATTAGGATCCATGCTAACACCTGCTGCCAAAACCAGATAGCCCAGATACTGTAGTTCCTTCTGGAATAGAGAACACTTCTTTGGGCTCAACTTTAGTTGGGCATCATGAATTATAGTCAGAACCTTAAGGTTTTCCAAATGGTCTTTAAAAGTTTTCCCGATGACTATGACATCGTCTAAATAAACAAGGCAAGTTTTCCATGTCAGTCCTCAGAGTACCAGGTCCATCAATCTTTCGAATGTTGCCAGTGCATTACAGATTCCAAATGGCATGACGTTAAATTGGAATAAGCAACTTGGGTTGAGAAAGCGGTCTTTTCTTTGTCTTCTTACTGAAGACCCACTTGCCAATATCCACTCTTTAGGTCCAATGTGGAAAACCACTGTGCTCCGGACAGCGTGTCAAGTGTATCATCAACGCGAGGTAACGGGTAGCAGTCTTTCTTTGTATTATCATTCAGCCTCCGGTAGTCTACACAGAAACGCAATCCACCATCCTTCTTCACTACTAACTCTAATGGAGAAGACCAAGCACTTGACGAACGCTCGATTACTCCCTCTGTCAGCATGTCCTGTACTAACCAAGATATTTCCTCTTGCTTATCTAATGGAGGCCTTCGAGGAGGTTGGCGTATGAGTGTTGTGTCCCAGGTATTGACACGATTTTGTACAAGAGAGGTTCTTCCCAATGACAAAACTGATTCCCGAACTGCAAAGAAATCTTTGAATTCGTGTAAAAACCATCTGAGTTCTTTTACCTCACCACTTGAGAGGTTGTTAGAAGATCTCTTCAATAATTTCTGCAGTCCCTCTGGTAATTTGGAAGTGTCCAAAGCACTGGATCTTTGTTGTGTCATTCTGGCTACCCAGACCACAGGAGTTAATTTGTCTTGGAGCATATTGCGTTGTAAAGTGACAGCTTGAACCAAAATATTCGCCACTCTAATAGGTACATTTCCAGTTTCATCAGGTTTTACTAAACTTCTGGCAATTAGCATGCCCGGTGAGCTGACTACATCGGGTTTGAATATAGAGCACTGGTTACCCCTAGTATAGCAAAATTGAAAGTTAAGGGCATGGAAATGCACAAAACACTTACAGTCAGAGGGGAAAGGCAATGTGGAGAGTCACTGTGAGATGTGAGAAGAGAATTGTTATCAGCGACGCTGTTGCCAACCTATGAATATCATTTCTAATAGTAACAAAAACTCACAACTGTTAAGGTTTGTTTGTAAATGTGTCACCATGAACATTTATCTGTGAGTGTGTGTGTGTGTGTGTGTGCCTAGTCACACAGCTGGCTTAAAAAAAGAATTATACGTTTACCGTTCTGATGTAAATCAAATAATAAAAAAATAATAATATTGTAATTGTATTACTATACAAATCAAGCAAATGATATGTACTGTTCACATGTATCGAAATTTGTTGGTTACATATCAGAATGTTTTATAAACATATTGAGTGTTGTTTGATTCTGTCATTGTGTACTGCTGAGACGTAAAAAACTACAGCCTTTCTGACTATTCTTATCGCAATGGAATTTGCAAACTGTACACTTCTACTCCTTAATTACACTCGACTATCTCTCCAGTCTATAATTACATAAACGAACACGTTCTTTGTATTAATTTATTGCAAGAATCTTTCTAATCCTGGACAATAAAAAACTGTGTATTATTACTTCCCGTGCTTTACTATGACTAACTTTCCTGTCTTTGCTAGTTGAAGGAGAAGTGTCCATTTTATCAAATCTCATTACTGTATGATAACACAAATAATTATGATAATACGTAATTATAGAATAAAAACTACCAATAGAAATTAACTACAAAATTACATAATTAATAAAAATGAGTGACTGTAAAACAACTACATAATTAATAATAAATTGAATTAGTAATAACAAATGCAAGACTGAGATAGTACGTCATACAGTAACTAACAATGTATGGGTAACTAAAACATCACCCACAAAGTTGGCAACACCTTCACTTGCATACCAGCTGATTCTCTCTTACCCTCCCGCCATTCACATTCAAAGTGGACTCGTCCATCCATAAATTGGTTTCTGCGCATATGCCCTTAACTTTTAATTTTACTGTATCTACCTCAGTTCTAAAAATGATGATCTTTTCGGAGTTTAGCGGAAGTTACGGCCACTTGGTTTATCATGTCCATCGATTTTTCTGATGTAGTCATTGTGGAGAGCATTACCTCTTATCCTCTGATTCTCAAGACATTCTTTTAAACTATAAATCCATATGCGTTCATAATGTCCACACCAAGAATTGCTTCATCCACAATGTCTGCAACAAGTACTTGGTGATTAAACTCAAGTCGACCAAGGCATAGATGTATCTCCACTTTTTCAAACACTTTTACAGGCCGTCTAGTAGCTGTTCGCAAGCTGCAATTGTGCCAGATTGGCTTGAGATCTTTCACCATGTTGGGCCACACAATGGAACAACTGTTGTGCCTGTGTCAACTGTAATCGAGGTTGGCCTTTCTTGAACAAGCCCGGTAACCACCAAGCTCCTGCTGGTTTTCTGAAGTGTAGAAATTGCATATTGTCTAGGAGCTTCTTTCCTCCAGTTAGTCAGCACATGCCTCATTGTACTGACTACTGCTTGTTTCCCTGCTGCTGAATTCTAACCCAACAATCTCATTGTAGATGTCCAAGTTTCCCACATCTACAACACTTTGGTATTCCGTGCTTTCTTATTTTATTCTGCGGAGCAGACCGTAGAGTCCCTGTTCCTAGTTCTTCTTCCTCATCTGTGCCATTGCGATCTTTTAACGCACTTTCTGACTTGTCCACCCAGATGCTGATTTGGCAGCCTCAAAATGAAAAGCATGTACCAGGGCCTCCGCACTATTCTGGTGTCTTGCCAATCATGACACTTGCTATAGTTCATTATCTTGGACACTGGCAGTAAACAGTGAGATGAAGTAACCTCAAATTATGTAGTCTTACCTGTATTGTCAGATCAAAACATCTCTTCATTTTCTACATTATTCAATTCAGATCCATATTTGAAATTAAATTATCATAATATTTTATCTTCAGTCAAGAAGTTACCAGTTACTTTGTAATATAAAATTACAACAAAAAAATCACTCAAAAATTTAAACTCCACATGCCAACGCTATACCAAATGTGTAGTCCACAACAAGGCACCGTTACAAACACTGACATGTAAAGCATCGGAAATTAGCAGTTTTGAGATACAATGCCATCTGTCAGTAACGCACTGAACTAATGTTCAATTGTAAAGAAACAGTATGCATGCAGCAATCAAAAATATGCTAGATGAAATAACCTATGAGCTTTAAATACAACTTACAAGCTGTGAAATGCCAAGCTACATTAACTTAGGGGACATAACCACGCGAATCATTTTGCCAAGCACTAACGCAGATGTGTTAAGACCCCAGGACTCTGTCATCATGAAGGTTGTAGCAGCCAGACAAAAATCTTGTGTGAGAAGTATAATCTATGTATGGCCAGAAACAAATTATTTCAACTAAACATACATATATCAGTGTAACTCCTGCAGTGATAAATTTAATTAGAGGATAAATGTGTATCAATAATAGCACACTACATTACAATGTATAATTTCATGATTTTAATTTGTAAGGTAAAATTTTGTTACAAATTTCAGTACTGTTTTGTAGTGCCAAATATTATAGACATATTACATATTTGCAGTAGCAATATTACAGCATATATTAATTTATTTGTATAATAACGCTTGTTTAAAGGGTTTCTGTTTAAAAACATATTGAGAAGTTTTATTACATTGCTAAAACTTCTTGGACAATAGAAACTATTCTTACATACCACACAGTAATGGTTTGTAATAGTATAACGGACTAATTTACACTCAAAATGTGCAAACAGAAAATTATGATACAAATATCACTATTATTTTATGCCAGCATGTTATTTATAACACAACAGGCTACGCCAAATTAAATATTTTTGTAGAAAGAACTCGCTGGTACTTCTTAATGTCAGAATGTATTAACTTTTGTTTTTACAAACTCCTGATGTATTCAACGAATCTGAACAAACATCACACTAGTACTCCTTAATGCCAGAATGTACTAACTTGTGTCTTGTCAAATTGCCTGACTGAGTAAATGATTTTGAACAAACATCGCACTGGTACTTAATGCCAGAATGTATTAACTTGTGTTGTGACAAACTGTCTGCCCGATTAAATGATTTAGAACAAACATCGCACTGGTACTCCTTCACACCAGAATGCATTAACTTGTGTCTTGACAAATTGCTTGCATGAGTAAATGATTTTGAACAAACATCGCACTGGTACTTCTTAATGCCAGAATGTATTAACTTGTTTCGTTAAATTTCCTGACTGAGTAAATGATTTTGAACAAACATCGCACTGGTACTTCTTAATGCCAGAATGTATTAGCTTATGTTTTAACAAAGTGCCTGACTCAGTAAATAATTTTGAACGAACATCGCATTAGTACTTCTTAACGCCAGAATGTATTAATTTGTGTTTTGTCAAATTTCCTGACTGAGTAAATGATTTTGAACAAACATCACACTGGTACTTCTTATTGCCAGAATGTATTAACTTGCGTCGTGACAAATAGTATAACGTAGAAAATGATTTTGAACAAACATCGCACTGGTACTTAATGCGAGAATGTATTAAATTGTGTTGTGACAAACTGTCTGACCGATTAAATGATTTAGAACAAACACCGCACTGGTACTTCTTAATGCCAGAATGTATTAATTTGTGTTTCCTCAAACATCCTGACTGAGTAAATGATTTTGAACAAACATCACACTGGTACTTCTTAATGCCAGAATGTATTAACTTGTGATTCTTCAAATATCCTGACTGAGTAAATGATTTTGAACAAACATCACACTGGTACTTCTTATTGCCAGAATGTATTAACTTGTGATTCTTCAAATGTCCTGACTGAGTAAATGATTTTGAACAAACATCACACTGGTACTTCTTATTGCCAGAATGTATTAACTTGTGTAGTGACAAATAGTATAACGTAGAAAATGATTTTGAACAAACATCGCACTGGTACTTAATGCGAGAATGTATTAACTTGTGTTGTGACAAAGTGCCTCACTCAGTAAATGGTTTTGAACAAACATCGCACTGGTACTTCTTAATGCCAGAATGTATTAACTTGTGTTGTGACAAACTGTCTGCCCGATTAAATGATTTAGAACAAACATCGCACTGGTACTCCTTCACACCAGAATGCATTAACTTGTGTCTTGACAAATTGCTTGCATGAGTAAATGATTTTGAACAAACATCGCACTGGTACTTCTTAATGCCAGAATGTATTAACTTGTTTCGTTAAATTTCCTGACTGAGTAAATGATTTTGAACAAACATCGCACTGGTACTTCTTAATGCCAGAATGTATTAACTTATGTTTTAACAAAGTGCCTGACTCAGTAAATAATTTTGAACGAACATCGCATTAGTACTTCTTAACGCCAGAATGTATTAATTTGTGTTTCGTCAAATTTCCTGACTGAGTAAATGATTTTGAACAAACATCACACTGGTACTTCTTGTTGCCAGAATGTATTAACTTGTGTCGTGACAAATAGTATAACGTAGAAAATGATTTTGAACAAACATCGCACTGGTACTTAATGCGAGAATGTATTAAATTGTGTTGTGACAAACTGTCTGACCGATTAAATGATTTAGAACAAACACCGCACTGGTACTTCTTAATGCCAGAATGTATTAATTTGTGTTTCCTCAAACATCCTGACTGAGTAAATGATTTTGAACAAACATCACACTGGTACTTCTTAATGCCAGAATGTATTAATTTGTGATTCTTCAAATATCCTGACTGAGTAAATGATTTTGAACAAACATCACACTGGTACTTCTTACTGCCAGAATGTATTAACTTGTGATTCTTCAAATGTCCTGACTGAGTAAATGATTTTGAACAAACATCACACTGGTACTTCTTATTGCCAGAATGTATTAACTTGTGTAGTGACAAATAGTATAACGTAGAAAATGATTTTGAACAAACATCGCACTGGTACTTAATGCGAGAATGTATTAACTTGTGTTGTGACAAAGTGCCTAACTCAGTAAATGATTTTGAACAAACATCGCACTGGTACTTCTTAATGCCAGAATGTATTAATTTGTGATTCTTCAAATGTCCTGACTGAGTAAATGATTTTGAACAAACATCACACTGGTACTTCTTATTGCCAGAATGTATTAACTTGTGTAGTGACAAATAGTATAACGTAGAAAATGATTTTGAACAAACATCGCACTGGTACTCAATGCGAGAATGTATTAACTTGTGTTGTGACAAACTGTCTGACCGATTAAATGATTTAGAACAAACACCGCACTGGTACTTCTTAATGCCAGAATGTATTAATTTGTGTTTCCTCAAACATCCTGACTGAGTAAATGATTTTGAACAAACATCACACTGGTACTTCTTAATGCCAGAATGTATTAACTTGTGTTGTAACAAATTGCCTAACTCAGTAAATGATTTTGAACAAACATCGCACTGGTACTTCTTAATGCCAGAATGTATTAATTTGTGATTCGTCAAATGTCCTGACTGAGTAAATGATTTTGAACAAACATCACACTGGTACTTCTTATTGCCAGAATGTATCAACTTGTGTAGTGACAAATAGTGTAACGTAGAAAATGATTTTGAACAAACATCGCACTGGTACTTAATGCGAGAATGTATTAACTTGTGTTGTGACAAACTGTCTGACCGATTAAATGATTTAGAACAAACATCGCACTGGTACTCCTTCACACCAGAATGCATTAACTTGTGTCTTGACAAACTGCTTGCATGAGTAAATGATTTTGAACAAACATCGCACTGGTACTTCTTAATGCCAGAATGTATTAACTTGTGTGGTGACAGATGGTCTCCCAGAGTATTTTGAATTGAATATAGTTCACAATCCAGAGTAGAATCCTCTTCTTCACAGATATTATTCATGGGTGTAAATAAGTAACACTGGAACAAATGAATACATAACTGTAACAATTCATAATTGGAATACTGAAGCAGTACAAAATAGTGTTAAAAATCATGTTCTATCTGTGAGGTAGCTTTCGGCTTGCAAAAATTAACCTTACCCCATGTCTGATTACAGTATTGCATTACTCTTCATAGGAAGAATAGATTTTCATAAGCAAATGTGTATATAATTGAATGGTGAATGGCATGCACGCACACACACACATCCACACACACTCAAACACATTTGCATATTTAACCACACTAGAATTTTTGTAAATAATTAATATAGAGTAGTTGTTAAAAATAGTTTAAGTAGTGCTATGTGTATATGCAGGGAAAGCTTACAAGCTGTAGTTTGTCAAAGTGAACACATGTTGATTTTAAGCTCTGTGTGTGTGATTTTAAGTCAGTAAAAGGGTATTTGAAAACACAAGGGAGACACAAGTGTTAGAAGTCTGAACTACTCATTGGAAACTGCCATCATCTACCAAAACAACAAAGGACTATCCAAGTCAAATAAATATGTTCCACAATGATTTACATGTTGAAGTAGAAAATCTTATAATGTGAATAAAGAGAATACAGGTTCAGATGATTGTGTATCCTACACGTACAGAAGAGAGGAGTAATTTAATATTCAAGGATTGAAGAACAATCAAACTGAATTCTATCTGAATAGTGAACGAGAAATGGAATTGATAGGTAATAATATAATTGACAGAGAAGCTTGCTTATTAAATAAATATTTTCAAGATTCTGCTGCCACATGATTGTTTGAGCAAGTAAACTATTTGTGAACAACATAAGACTTGTTTGAATACTGCTGCTTTTGGAATACTGATACACAAAGACAGGTAAGATACCAATTGTGGTAGATAGATATTAAACACATGGAAAACTTACCCTTGAAGAGAACATCACTCAGCCAGTTGAAAGGAGTAAACAAATCAAAATTCACTGAACACAAGTTAGTGTTAAAATTAGCATACCACAAGAACTGAAATATAAGATTAGGAATATATATGTAAATATATGTACATACAAGGAATTAAAACCATTGAAGAATTACTAAATTTGCTCACACAGATTACAAAAATAAAAGCAATTCTCTAGAGGTGATATGTGATGGCAACCAAAAGGAGCTGCAAGGAAGAAGAGAGGAGAGTGTAAGAGAAAACTTTGGGCAGAAAGAGAATAAATCGCTATGAAGAGAGAAAAGCAAGCAAGGTTGGAGAAGAGCAAAACGATATGAACAACGAAGTGAGAGAAGACAAAGAGAAATTATTTCCCACGAGAGAGAGAGAGAGAGAGAGAGAGTGACCAAGGGTGAACACAGTACGAATCTCATACTAAACAGCACGTTATTAGAGAAACAGGTAGAAATAGCACCATGAAAAGAAAGGTATAAAAATCATTGTTATTGTGCCAGGGTTTGAATTTTCCAAGCGCTTGGCGGCTGTGCTCGCCACAGCTAACTCGATCATTAACACGTGATCGCCAAGGCCATGTCTGCGCTTCGGCGACGCAATTAGCAGGCCTAGTCAAACGTATCAGCTGCCCGCTGTACGCTGTAGTAAGCAGGTTACCAAAAGTTATGATCAGCAAATCGGAACAGGTCGCTTTTATGCCGGATAGTGGGACCGACTAATTCAGGTCGTATTCTCATTCCTTGCCAACCTTCAGGCAGAGTGTTTCACAGTCTGATGGCTCAGGGTTAAGTAAATCTTTCCGCATGAGTTCATAATCCAGTAAAGGGCTCTCAAGTAAGACTCGATTATATTATTCTATGTTATTTAATGATGGATTATGTGTTGTTTGTGTATGTGTGGCCTCGACATCTATAAAGTCTATTTAATTGCAACACGTGAAACACCACGTGTCTCGAAACACGTGGTGACATCGTATTTAATTGTCTTTTGATAAAGTTAAAAGTAAAAGATTAAAAGTAATGACTATAACTGGATAAAATAAGCAAATAAAATGTTGATAAAAATTGTGACAGTGAGTGTGGTGTCTGTGTTCCGAAGTGAGAGAGTGATGGGTGGGTGTATTGACTGACGGCTAATCTCCAAATAAAAATGTTATAAGGTTCCCGTACCAGCCGGGAGAAATGGGAAGCAGAGGTAGTAACATCAACACCTGTCACTATCCGCAGAGCAGTGCACCAGGATGCTCCCCGAAACCGTCAGGCCCAGGAATACTCATCCAGCAGAACACCGAAGGACCCACATCTGCCTGGAATGAGACTCGCTGAAGATTCAACACACTCTAAGGACAGTCTGCAGTACTCATGGCACACTGGTCAGCATGGTACCGGTTGAGTTCTTCAACAAAAGTACAGGTGGGAGCGTTCTAATTAGTACCCTTCAGTCAACATCTACTCAATAGATTGGCCCCCCTGGTGTTCACGTTATACTTCTTGTTAAGAACTAATAATAACTTAGATCAAGAACTCCAGGTGTTTAAAAACTTGGAACTGAAAATTTTATAATAACTTAAATTAATGTTCTTAAAGAAAATGACACGAGAATCCAGCTGTCTGAAAAACTTGTAACTGAATATTTTGTAATAACTCAAATTAATGTTCTTAAAGAAAATCTTTCTACTAGTAATTTTGTACAAACCACTACCCAGTTTACCCATTGTTGGTAAATGCCCTGAGATGGCTTGACTGCTGAAAGCGCTCGTCAATATCAAAGACAACATAGTGGTTTGTACAAAATTACTAGTAGAAATATTTAAGACCACTAACACTCCAGAAAATGGTTCATGATCATAACAATGTGTCACATGTTAGCACTAATAAAAACTGTTACTGGTTACAAGAGTGTTGATTGTAAATCCTGTCACTCTGTTTGGGCTCCAGCACACTTTTCGCTTCCTCTAGGTTAAGTAGCATAGTTTTTAAATTTTGTGTAACGGAATAAGTGGCCATTACATTATATAGCCTCTTCCTACAAAGCACGTAAATGTAACACAGGATATCGTCAATGGAGAACAATACGTCCAAAGAAAGGTGGCAGAATTTTGAATCCCTCCATGGGAGTGTTTACTATGTTCAATTAAATCTTTTTTTATAAGAAGCCATTTTAAAACGTATTGTTATGTGAATAATTTATGTATGTGAAGATGTAAATAAAATATGAATACCATTCAAATCCAATACCACCTTAAATATTTGCATATTTAACAATGGCAATATTGTTGTAAATAATTCACAGTGAGAAGTTGTTAGAAATAATTTTAAGTAGTGTATGTACAGGCAAAGATTACAGGCTCTAGCCTGTCAAACATGATCACCTGTCGATTTCATGCAGTGTGTGTGTGTGTGTGTGTGTGTCTTTGGTCTAGCAGCAGAAACAGGTATTGTGCTCCAAATGGGGACGATCTCTGTGTACACATGTATTTTGCTTGGTTAGAGAACTCCTGTCCAGACATAAATGAATTAATGACAATAATTAAACATGGTTATTTAATCAAATTTGAAGTCTACAAAACACATTTTGCAATTCAGACAATGCCATAAGAAGAAATGTACTTTCTTTCCACTGCCATCGGAAGATGCAAATGACTTACTCATGGGTCCACTCTTGGGGTTTTATTAGCGACAGGAAATCGGCATCGACAACATCATCACCATCATCATCGTTGTCATTGTCTCATATATCCAGAAGCTGCACACACACACACACACACACACACACACACACACACACACACACACACACACACACACAGACAGAAGTAAAAAATTAACAATTATTTTGTTCAAAACAAAGAAACAACTCACAAAAACTGAAGTATGAGTTAGTGAAGTAAAATCAATACGAAAATGTAAATAGCTGAAGTAAAATAAGTAATATGGAATTTTAAGTTTTATTAAAAATAATTTTTCCAATCAATTTAGAATGGGTGCTGTCTTGTAAACAATAATTATGTTTACTTAAAGTGAATATTATCTTATTCAAAAATTAATAAAGTTACAACTTGATTTAACAAAAAATATAATACTATTTTTGCAGATTATTTGCTAAATTTAAAATTTTATTAATGATTCAAAGTTTATATTCCTGTCAGACACTCGAGAAATTTACAAGAACTTTACAATTGTTTTTTAATGTCTTTTGTTTTGATGTTATAGATTATTATTGTTGTTTTACATATAAGAGGCATAATAGTATGTCAGTTGTAATAAGACGTATTTGCCGGTGTTAATAATATGTCGCGTACTTGTTGTTGGTGTATTTAATAGTGTAGCGAGCCGTTTTATACTTTTTCTTAATACTTACTAAGTCGACCGTATTCTCGTTGCTCAGTTCAAATTTTCTGCCTCGCCGTTTTGTAACGGGGCTAAAAAGGGGAGAGGGTTTTATTTCAATTTTATTAATATAAATTCGTTTTCATCTGTGTGATCAGTCCCATGGTAGTTGAAATTGTCGTTCAAACAAAGGAACAGTGAGGTGAAGTCGTTACAATGGAATGTGGCGGGTTGTCAACAATGGTTTAATTCTCAGAACCTCAGTACTGTGTAACGCACACAAACGCACAAACACCTGCGAAGCGCAAATGACGCCAAGAAGCTAAAAACAACATGGCTTGATTGTGAATTTTGTGTGCCACGTGTTCAGAAGCGGGCGGAACCATAATTAGAGACCATCCCCATTTGTGTGACGTGCAGAGTGGCAATGAGATTTCGTCGACGTCCAACACACGGGAGTAGCACATGTTGAATGTGCAGTGACGGGGACTTTAGCACCAGAAGGCATTGATATCCGTCTTGTTCAAAAAATTTAGAAGTGGGGTTTTCTGTTAACTCTCGTGGTAGTCCTCAACCAATGCTTCGTCTGGCCAGGCGAACTACCAAACGTGGAGCCTCAATAAAATTTTAAGTACTAATTAGAAAAGCTATCAGTAGTAGAATGAGGTCGTAAAATAAATAGTGAGTGTAGTTGTTGACAAAGAAGAAGGAAACATGAAATAATAAACTTTTTGGGACACCGCAAAGAGGACTTGGTGTGGGACGCGCCATGCGGTCGGGGAAGAGGCCACCAAAACACGTAACCGTATAAAATCAAAATTATTTTTTTAATGAGATCTCTAAAATAAATAAATGGGGGTGGGGTAAATTGATGGAGTGAGAGTAGAGTGTGCAACAATCTGGGTCGTCTATAATAAAATAAGATAGTTAGGGTCATGTATTAATAAATATATATTTGTTTGTGTAAAATGATTCAAGGTCTTGTTTATGTTTTAAATAATAAAAGTAATGGTAAATGATGTGAAGGCAGAGAAGTTTAAGTCAGCATAAAATTTGAGTAACTTTGAGTAAAATTTAAAAGTAAGTAAATAAAATGTTAAAAGGTTGAAAGAATGGAATAAAAATGTTTGTTTCTCTGCATAAATGCGAGTTTGCGTACGTTATTACTATAGCCTTGCAATCATCCTTGCATTTCAACGTTCGTGTGACAGACCCTGGGCTGAGAGGAAAATTGTAAGGTAAGTGGGAGAGCAATATTTTATTATTTAAATGTATTATTAATGTAATTAATATCACAGATGGCGCCACGAACTGGAACGAATTTTATTAAATAAATTTTATATATGAAATTCTGCACCTACGGCGAAATGCAAGTGTGGTTAAAAGGTCAAGTAACTACATAAAAATTACGTAGCACATATAAAAGGGTACAGCAATGTTCAAATGTTAAGAGTTAAATGGTAGATGTTTTTATGTAAGAAAATTTAAATCAATAAACTTATAAATATGGCAGGAAATGATTAAAGCTATATGAATGAAATGACTAGTTACGACAATTGTGATGAATCAAATATTATGAGTAATTTCGAGATACATTCGACTCCAAGTGCGAGTCAAGATAAAATAGTAGAATTAGATGTAACAGATCAAAGTAATGTGACAGAGGATTCGGGAGTCCAGTTAACTCCAACCTCAGTAAAATGTAACAAATTAGACAATGATATGATGAGTGTCATACTAAATCAATTCAATAAAATGAACTGTAAATTTAACGAATTAAATAGACGTTTTGATAATAATTATATAAAATTTGAGGAGCAAAAGAGTAGTCTTGATATACAGAATAGTAAATTTGATGTTATAAATAGTCGTTTTGACGAAATAAATACACAGAATGCTAAGTTTGAGGTTAATATGAATAAACGTCTAAATGAGATGGATGAATGCTTTAACGCAATTAGACAACAAGTGATAGGATCAGTAAATGATAAATTAAATAATCATATTATTAATGTAAACAAACAAGTATCAGAGACAGTCAAAATACAAGTTCATGAGCAAATGCAAGAAATAAAAGACAATTTTGAAAGTAAAATAAATAAGTGTAACGTTGATAATGAGTATAAATTTAATTATGCAGTAGAGAAAATAGAAGATGTTAGGGATAACATTAAGACATATGAAACTAATACTGATTTCAAAATAAATGAAATAGAAAATAATTGCAAATCAGAGATACAAGCTATGCAAGATACAGTAAATACTATAGATAAAAGTAATAAGCAATTTGAATATTTAAGTAATGATAAATTTGTGTTAATTGAGCAGAGCATAGTTAATGTTAAAGATGAATTGAATGTAGCCATAAATAAAAAACTTAATAGTGTTACTGAACAAGTAGTAGTTGCTAGAGATATGAATAGTGATACTGATTTGGAATTGTTTAATTGTGAAAATAGGGGGGTACACCCTATGCAGTTTTTAAATAGAGTTAAAGAATTCAATCAGTTTTGTCGAAGTAGTTGGGAAGTACAGTTGTTAATGATAATGAAATGTTTTAGAGGGAATTCCGCGGTGTGGGCAGAGGTACATAAAGTGGACTGGGTAAGTTATCAGTTTTGAGACGGCATTTAGAGAGAAATATTGGTCAGAAGAAGAACAAGAAATATTACGGAGTAAAATTATGGGACCAGGTAATTTTGGGACCCAAGGGGGTAACGTGACTATGCATGTAATGCGACTATATAATGAGGCAAAATATTTAGAGCCACCGTTACCGTTCCGGTCATTCGTCCGTCACATAAGTAAGCATCTGCTGAGAGAAATACAAATTACATTAATGACCCGAGAGATTAGAGAAATTACTGAACTAGAGAAAATATTGGATATATTTCAGAATATAAGAGAATGGGATATGAGTAGGCAGATAAACACACCAACATCACATATAAATGGGAATTATAATCAACCCCGGGGAATGCCAAACTTTCACCGAAGGACACGTGGGGGAAATAATGATAATCGGGGCGAGGGTTGGAGATGTGCCGATTGTAATGTTGAAAACTATGCTATAAGAACAACCTGTTTTAGATGTCACAAACCGAGAGAATGTCAATGCAGTGAGAGAACGTACCATCAGCAGAATCAGCCGCAGAGAGGAGTCGAGAACACCAGAGAAGCACCGAGGGGAAATGGAAGCGGAAACAGAGGCAGAGGAGGATATAACCAGGCAGTAGCAGGTCCATCCACGGGAAACTAGAAGAGACAATGGGGAACCGGGCCCATCCATTGTCGGAGGAGAACCTGGGGGTCCAAGCGGAGTGTAACTACCGAAGCAACATAATTATCAAGGACATGGCGGAGGAGTTACTGGAGGAGGACGATGCAGAAATGACAGAAACAAAAACAAGACTGACGGAGGTATTCGTAACCATAGAAGGTAAGAATTATAAAACATTAATTGACACAGGGAGCGAAATATCAGTAGTTTCAGAGAATGTACTGGGTGAATTACAAAGGGTAAATAAAAATATTCCATCATTGCCAGTTGCGGGAGTAACAGTAGTGGGGGTAACTGGAGTACGAAGTAAAAAAGTTACTAAACAAGTACAATTAAACATATACATTAATAAAATAGAATTTGAGAATACTTTTCTAGTAGTTAACGGTTTAAATTTAGATATAATTCTGGGAAACGATTTTTTGGAGAGAAATAAAGCAGTAATTGATTTTAACAAGAGAATAGTAGAATTTAATAAGGGGCATGAACCAGTCAGGGTAGATTTTAAGAGGGTGTTAGATGAAGTTAGAGTTACGGGTGTAAAGATGATAAAAAACCGAGTAGGCGAGGGAATTATAGAAACACGAGTGAATGTATGTCAAGAGAGTGCGAGTGTAGAGGGCGATGAGAGAGTATGGGAAACTAGGGCAGATAAATTTTTTAATGAGGGTGGAGTTGTAGGGAGTCCCCAATGACAGGAGTTGTGGGCAGTTATTGAGCGTTTCAGAGATGTGTTTGCTGAGTTGCCTGGAAAAGCCAGGGACTACGTATGCGAGTTGAAGGTTCGAGAACACTCACCCTACATCCAGAGAAAATATCCAGTGCCGTTTTCGAAGAGGAGAGCCATTCAAGAGGAGTTGGACCGGATGATAGAAGGGGACATCATTGAAAGATCTATATCGCCTTACTTAATCCATTGGTAGTGGTCATCAAAAAGGATGGAAAGGTAAGACTGTGTTTAGACGCCAGAAAAATTAATCAAATTATAATACCTGACCGGGAGTCACTGGAAGCCATAAATGAAATATTTCAAAAGTTTAGCGGAGTCAGGTATATGACGTTCTTAGATTTGACAGCAGGCTACTGGCAAGTTCCATTAGCGCCCGAGAGCCGGAAATTTACTGCGTTTCTCTTCAATGGTAAGAACTATCAATTTAAACGTTTACCGTACGGACTAAACACTAGCGTAGCCAGTTTTATAAAATGTTTAGATATGATTTTACAACCCAAGGATTTAGATTTTTTAACTGTATATGTTGATGACATACTAATAGCCTCAAGAACATTCTCTGAACACTTAGAATACATAGAATATGTTTTAAATAAATTGAAAAATGGGGGATTAACAGTTAATTGGGAAAAGTCAAAATTTCTACAAACTGAGATACACTTTTTAGGTTTTATTATCACTCCAGAGGGTATTTTAGTAAACCCAGACAAGGCAGAAGCTATCATACGTTTTCCAGAACCAAAAAATATCAAACAGTTACAAAGCTTTTTAGAATTATGCAACTTTTATCGAAAATTTCAGAGAAATTATGCTCATATTACCTCTAAACTAAGTGCGGTTTTACAAAAGAACAAACAATGGGGCGAGGAGGAAAGAATTGTTTTCAATGAAATTAAAGAGAAATTTATAAATATGATAATGATGAATCACCCCGATTTTCAGAAAAAGTTTTATTTACAGACAGATGCCAGCAACATAGCCCTCGGCGCAGAACTCTACCAGGAGGGTGAGGATCAGGAGCACCGGACCATCGCTTTTGCCAGCAGGACCTTATTGGCAGCGGAAAGGAACTACACCACGACAGAGAAAGAGTTGCTGAGCATCGTCTTCGCAGTGAAGAAATTCCGCACGTACCTGCTAGGAAACCAAACAGTCATCAGGACGGATCATAAGGCCTTATCATTTCTGAACACATGTAAGCTGACGCATAGCAGATTAACCAGGTGGGTGCTAGCATTACAAGAATATCATTTTTCATGGGAATACATTAAGGGAACAGATAACAAAGTACCTGACACTCTGTCCAGGGTAGATACAATAGATAATAAGACAGGGAGAGATCTGAAAGAAATAGAAATTTTTCGATTAACAAGGGAAGATAGAATTTTGGGGGAGGAATTAAGGGGCATTAAAAACATACAAAGATCAGAAAACAAATTATGTAAGATAACAGATACTTTAGAGGCAGATATAAATGGTTCAGAGTACAATACACATTTCCAAATATATAAGGGAATTCTGTTTAAGAAAGTAGAAGGGGGTGAACGTGACTGGAGGTTAATGATACCTGATGAGTTAGTAGATAGGATTATTTGGGATTGTCACATAAGATATGGTCACTTTGGTGCGAGAAAATGTACAAATGTATTAAAAGAGTCATGTGTTTTCAAAAACATGAAGAGATGAGTTAGAAGAGTATTAAGGGTATGTGATTTGTGTCAAGTCAAAAGTGGTAAATTATAGGGTAGAAGGGGAAATGAATTATATTAAAGTTGAAAGACCTTTCGATTTAGTTGCGGTAGATTTGTATGGACCATTGCCTAAAGGTAGAGGAGGGGTGGTATACATTTTTGTTGTTTTAGACACATTTACTAAGTTTGTTAGGTTGTACAGCGTAAAGAGAGAGCTACTGGCAAGGTGCTCAGAGAAAAGATAACCAAGGACTACATGATCAGCGTAGGTAAGCCGAAGGTAATTTTATCCGATCATGGGGACCGCAGTTCATCAGCGGTAAGTGGCGACAGACTCTTGGCTGGGAAGGCATCATACCCAAGCATACGGCAGTTTACGATCCACAGTCGAACCAGGCAGAGCAGGTGATGCGAGAAATCGGCAGGATATTCGGGCGTATTGTCACTCCAAACACTCAGAGTGGCCTTTATAAGTAAAGAAGGTGGAGGATTGGTTAAACAGCACAACCCACGATTCTACAGGATTTACACCATACGAATTAATAAAAGGAGCCAGACCACCCAGAATATTAGAACAACTTTTTGAATATCCACCGGAAGAAAGAACTATCGAACGAAATGTAAAAATACAACTAGCAAACGAGAGTCTACACACAAAGGGAGAGAGAAGAAAGCGGAAGCATGATGAAAAAGGTAAATGGGTCAAATATGAGATAGGACAGTTAGTGTTGGTAAGGAGACATGATTTGTCTAGCGCTCAAGATAAAGAAATAAAGACGTTTTTCCTATTGTATGAAGGACCTTATGAGATTGTAGAAATAAAAATGAATAATGCATATGTGCTACGCAATCAGGTAACACAGGAGATAGTGGGCACGCAAAATGCTACGAATTTAAAATTATATTGGTCAAGGTAAAATTTTTTTTGAATTTTGATATGTTATTTTATGTTTTCAGAAGGGACTCTCCCCCATTTTCGGGCGGTCACGACCTTACCAGTCCTGGCCGTGGTTTTCGGAAATTGGAGGCGGGCCATGGTTGGCAGAACTTCCTTCGGGTGGTGAAACGACGATGGTCTGGCTCCACCAAAATTGATAAAGATTAGAAATTTCACCACATTGTTGAACGGGGAGGGGGACCCATAAAGGTACGGGATACGAATTATTTTTTTTTAACACTCAAGGTGCAGCAGCATTTTGATTGTAAATAGTTATGGAGGCTATATATTAAAGGCAGTGCATTCACAAACAAAATTTTCTAGCCTCATTGGTAAAAATAAATTTCACCAATGAGAGCAGTTACAGATTAATTAAAAAGATGAGTTTTGCTGGGAGAGAGGCTGGGCGAATAGATAGACGGCGGGTTTGTATAAATGGTAGGATAGTGGGAGTGGATTTGGTGTAGAAGGGGAACGTGAATTCATGTAGTGGATCTATCTTATCGCCAGGTTTCCCTCGCAGCAAAACCCCATCTTTTTGGGCGATTATTACCGTATTAGCTATAAGGATAAAATTAGCCTCCAACTTATCAATATATAATTTGGAATGTTTATAATTTTAAAACTATGTCAGTAGTTATAGTGTATTTTAGTAAATAAGTAACCAATATAATCATGAAATTTGTAGTACAAGCTAAGAAAAATGAAAGGTTTGCTGTCTAAAAGTTGAAAAGAAATATGTGTCTAAAAAAATGTAAAAATGAAAATCAATCAAGTAATTAATATACCCAAACATATAAGAGTTGCCCCGTGAATTGCAGTAGCGGTGTCAGCGTTGGCCTTATATGTCTTTTGGTAGTTTCCCCACATTTCGGGCGGTCACGGTTTCACCAGGCCCTGGCCGTGGAATTATGTAAGTAGTTACAAAATCGGTGAATTTTGAAGTTGAACCGGGGGGTAAACAGGGGAAACTACATAACTATGGAACAGCGGCTATCGTCGAAGGTGCCGATAGTGCCGTCTTTAAGGGTGTGTGAATCATTTTAGTAGGATTACTGGTGTCCTCGGACATCAGTAATACCGAATTTTTATGTAACGCTGAACCAAGAATGGTATAGTCAGCGATTATACCTTATATATGTAACTTCAGTTCTTGGGAATGCAAATGGATGCCACAGTCCAACATCAATAACAATAGTGTGTGTGGAAGACGAGCTGGCAAGTATAAGCCAGGGGGCATAAGGGGGGACTTTAAGTAACGATGTAGTGGGAGTGTAGCTGTAAATGCAGTGAGAGGGTGACGACCTCTGTAAACAGCGGGCGGTCAGCTTATAACACGACTCTATAGAGAGAGTTGGGGGTTGACAATCCATAGAGCTGTTCAGTAACTGTTGCTATGACTATGTCTTAATGAGTAGCGATTTATGTCCCTATGAGAGCAAAATGATTTTAAGTACCAGATGTAACTTGTGATGAATTCAAATAACATTGTAGGATAACTACATAATTTTGTGTATGTGTATTAATTGTATGTAATATGTTAGTGATAAGGATTATAAATATATGTACTTTATATAATATTGTTGTTTACATATCTATAGAAAGGTCATTCACCTTGCCAAGAAAATCAGCTGATTGCTGGAGTTATCTATGTAGAATGTCACTTATGAATGATTTATAAATTTTTTCAATGGAATTAAATGTTTGAATATAATCAGTGATTGAATAATAGATTTTCAATGTGTTAAAAGATTTTAATTTAAATGATGGAAATAATTTGAGGGAGTTAAGAATTTTAAATGGTTTGTAAAAGGTAGATTATTATGGTTAGATTATGGTTTATAATTTGGGTGATTATTATTTTGTTAGGACATTTAAACCAGTCCAAGTCAAGTTTAAAAGGGGAGTTGAATAAAGTAAGATTGTTGTGAACAAAAGTAATGTAGAATTTGAGAAGTAATAGTGACACAGTAGCTATGGGGAAAATATGTAGAGTAATGATTGATATATTGAGTTAATAAATAAATGTAGATATTTTGTAGATGAAAGTAATGTGATAGGAGAGTAATTAGTTGATGGGGATTTTGTAAGGGGGTGGTGTGATAAGGAGTCCTCAGCGAAAAGCGTTGTGGCGGGAAGGGACCGATTAGCGCCGGAAAGGGTTACCTAGGGGAAGTCAAGGAACCAACATAAGGGAGTGAGCAGTGGGAAGGGAACACACATCCTGAGTACAAAGGGGTAGAGAGTATTTTTTTATAAGGGTAGAATGATGCAAATTGAGTTTTAGTGGTAAGTTAGGGGTTAGAGAATGGTTGGTACATGTTTTGATAGAGGGGTGTCATATGAGTTAAAACTGTTAGTGAGTATTAGAGTCAGAAAGGGGGGAAGATTATAAATATATAAATGCCAAGTTGTAAATCGTAATGTTGTTATGAGTAAAAAAGAGTCACCCAAAATAATTGAGAATGAAAGTATTAAAGAAGGAAAGTCATAGTCAAAATATAAAATCAATTGAAACAAGTGACAGATTTTGATAGAATTTGAGAATAATGTAAAGCTATGAAATGTGTAATATTGGTCAATTTATATGTAAATTTTATTGTTTATTGTAATAATAACCATGTTAATTTTGAATGTTCTATTTTATTATGTTGTATCATGTTTGAAGGTAGAAATTTTAAAGATGCTTTATGTACTTTATGATGTAGCTTTGTATAACATAGGTATGTCAAGGTCGTTGACTTGACCCAGAGAGATCAGCTGATGTTATAGACAAGACCAGTTTCTAGCAATTGATTGATGCAATTTTGTCACTTAATTGAATTAAATGATTTTAAATGTTTCTGAATATGGAGAAAAGTATATTTTGATAAATTTAAATTTTTTTGAAAAAAAAATTGATTTTTATGCCTGCCATATAGATGTTTGAATTTCAAGTATATTATTGTTTATGTGTACTATTAGTGTTTTATTGAATTATATTGTTTAGAATATATGTGTAAACAAATGGTAGAGTAAGTAAATTCATGTTTTAATAAGGTATTCAATTTGTTTTTCTTTAGGATTGTTATTAGTATTGAAGAGAATTATGGATTCATGAAAAAAAAATTTTATTTTTGAATTTTTGAGAAAGTAATGGAGATCTAACAATTTGATTTTAATTTAAATGAAATTTTTAAATTTAAAAATAAATTTTTTGTGAGGAGGTACGAATAAATATATGTATGCGCCCAGTATTGCTGAAGGCGACTCAGTATGCATGTAAGGGGGAACATATCGGTTGAGGATTTGGCTTGGTAAGAGGTCAGGGTTTGGATTTTGGGGGGTGGCATGTTAGAAGGTTAGGTGCACTGTGGTGCATGTCTGTTCGATTTTATGGTGTTGGGATCACGGACAGAGAAGTCCAGTAATCTCGTTCAGGTGCAGCCATAATCTCCGAGCTAGGGGGGTAGTTTACCCATGATGTGTAAGAAATAAATGGGGGTGGTTGGCACCATATCCTCACCGATCCTCTTAGGGGTTTAGCAATGAGATATCTTCTGTTTCGGCAGAAGATCTCTCATTGGGGGGGGTATTGTAACGGGGCTAAAAAGGGGAGAGGGTTTTATTTCAATTTTATTAATATAAATGCGTTTTCATCTGCGTGATCAGTCCCATGGTAGTTGAAATTATCGTTCAAACAAAGGAACAGTGAGGTGAAGTCGTTACAATGGAATGTGGCGGGTTGTCAACAACGGTTTAATTCTCAGAACCTCAGTACTGTGTAATGCGCACAAACGCACAAACACCTGAGGAGCGCAAACGACACCGAGAAGCTAAAAACAACATGGCTTGATTGTGAATTTTGTGTGCCACGTGTTCAGAAGCGGGCGGAACCATAATTAGAGACCATGCCCATTTGTGTGACGTGCAGAGTGGCAGTGAGATTTCGTCGACGTCCAACACACGGGAGTAGCACGTGTTGAATGTGCAGTGACGGGGACTTTAGCACCAGAAGGCATTGATATCCATCTTGTTCAAAAAGTTTAGAAGTGGGGTTTTCTGTTAACTCTCGTGGTAGTCCTCAACCAACGCTTCGTCTGGCCAGGCGAACTACCAAACGTGGAGCCTCAATAAAATTTTAAATACTAATTAGAAAGGTATCAGTAGTAGAATGAGGTCGTAAAATAAATAGTGAGTGTAGTTGTTGACAAAGAAGAAGGAAACATGAAATAATAAACTTTTTGGGACACCACAAAGAGGACTTGGTGTGGGACGCGCCACGCAGTCGGGGAAGAGGCCACCAAAACATGTAACCGTATAAAATCAAAATTATTTTTTTAATGAGATCTCTAAAATAAATAAGTGGGGGTGGGGTAAATTGATGGAATGAGAGTAGAGTGTGCAGCAATCTGGGTCGTCTATAATAAAATAAGATAGTTAGGGTCATGTATTAATAAATATATATTTGTTTGTGTAAAATGATTCAAGGTCTTGTTTATGTTTTAAATAATAAAAGTAATGGTAAATGATGTGAAGGCAGAGAAGTTTAAGTCAGCATAAAATTTGAGTAACTTTGAGTAAAATTTAAAAGTAAGTAAATAAAATGTTAAAAGGTTGAAAGAATGGAATAAAAATGTTTAATTGTTTCTCTGCATAAATGCGAGTTTGCGTACGTTATTACTATAGCCTTGCAATCATCCTTGCATTTCAACGTTCGTGTGACGGACCCTGGGCTGAGAGGAAAATTTTAAGGTAAGTGAGAGAGCAATATGTTATTATTTAAATGTACTATTAATGTAATTAACTTCACAGTTTGATTGGTCCCCGCTGTCTGGCCGAGTCGAATTCGTCAACTACAGTATTTTTATTGTTTATGCCCCAAATTCTTATATTACCTTTTTTAAATTAATCAAACATACAGCGGTTGGTAAATATGAAGATTTATTTAACACTGTTTTTATTTTATCAGGTCAATTACAGTTGAAAAATGAAACATATATTTATTTTAGCTCCGGCGTTTACAAGTTGCTCAGTTGGCAGCATCCTGCTTCGTTCAGTTCATACGTAAATGCCACAATGGCGTACAGTTTTATGTTTTATAATAATCTCAGGGATAAGTTCTTTGGACTACAGAAGTTGGATTACAGACTAATAAATGCACATAAATTTATAATATTCCTTATAACTAAAATACAATATGTGACGAAAAGTACGTTATTAAAAATGAGAAGTAGTGTCCACTTGGTTAAGTTATTGTTAGCATGTTACTTTTTTAAAATAGTACAATATAAAATCAAGCTTCAGTGATCGATATGGTTTATCAAAGGTGATTATTTAATCAAGTTCAGTTCGAAAAGTTAATTTAGTGATTTGTGAAGTGAAAATAAAATTGCTCATTTACTGGGTAATTGAAAGTTTAATTTTGGGGTGAAGTATTCAATTTATACTCATCACTTCCTTAATGCAGCTTCTCTTTCGATCCTCTTTTTCTTCTTCTGGAACACGTCTAAGAGTCCTTTCTTCTTTGGATTTATTGAGATCCCCGTTCAAATGATTGAATTTCAATGTCCAGCTTTCATCAGTTCTTGTAGATGATATGTTTCCTCAGGCTGCGTTAGGTATCTTCAGTTCCTCCTCCAGAATTAGTCGTCTCTTAATTTGGTTTGCTTCCTTTAATTTTTTGGGTATTTAATTTATTATATTTTGGTTTTAATTGTCCGATATCTCATCAATGGTTAGTTTATATATTCTTCTTGTACTTCTTCATTCAAATTTTGAAAAACTTAATGATTTTAGAATTAATTTGTCTTCAAGGGCTCCATGCGCCCACCCTCTATGTTAGTCAATAATGAAGTAATTAGATTTCAACGGTCATAATGTGTAACAAACTCTAGGTGTCATGGTTACTCTTCAAGTTTTACTAGTTCTCATTGGTCAACATCTTATAACATTGTTATATTCTAACGTTTTATTTCTGTTCAAATTTATAAAAATCCTTTAAATTATAATTATTTTCTTATGCTAGTAGTAATATTAATTATACTAATACCATTGTTTTGCTTTTTTACTAAAGATTATTTTGATATCCCTCATGGTTACTTTTGATTAGTTAATAACATTTTTCTTATTTTCTTATTGATATTTTTGTAATTATCTTTAAACTGAATATCACTTATACATTTTTATACCTGATATTCTTACTTAAGTACTTAAACATTTTATATACTCTAATTGACCCTTGGTTATTGTTTTCTCTTTAAACTTACAAAATTCCTTCCTTCATGCTAGGCCTAAAGCCTAGGTTTCTATTCAACATTCCTTACAATTCATTAACTTTATTTAGTGGTTCATTGAACATTTTCTATAGAAACTGATTAACAAAAAAACATTGGTGCTTTTAACAACACACCTTTTATTATTAAAATATTTTCTTACCAGGTCCAAGCCTGAAATTAAACTTCTAATTATTATTGGTTTCTTACTTCTATCTCACCTATCTTCTAAGTTTATTAATACTATGGTTCTTACAATAACAAAACTCTTATAATAATAATTTTTCACACTACTCTAAACAACATAACTCATTCACAAATTCCTTCACTAAACCTAGTGTCTCCTTCTCCCATCTTCCACTCTAATATTTTAACTTTGACATTATTTTCATGTATTTCTTACCTTCGATTACTTAAATTAATAAAGATACAATTATTTTAGTATTCTTACTATCTAACATGCTTTTAAAGATTGTTTTGCTATATCAATATAGTCTGCTTTGTTACTGTATTCTACACTGTACGCACTCACGCTGCACTTTTCCTTTCACATGAGGTTTATTTATCTATTATCACCTTTACTTTTACACTATGTTATTTACATAGTTCGTTGTCATTTATTTCTATTTATTTAGTTACATCCTTCACCTGATATTTTACACATAGTTTGTTTATTTATTATATCATCACTAGGTGGTTATTGGTCATTAACATTTGTTTTATTCTCATTTCACATTTGTCACTTTTGTATTAATTATTGCCTTTACTCAGCTCAATTATATTTTACTTGCTTTTGGCTAGTTTCTTATCTAATAGGGTATTTTTTATTTCTAACTTCCTATCTTATACTTATACATTCATGATTCTTTTCTTTTCATTTAACATACATAATAACTCTATTTTATTTTTATGGTTTATATATTTTACATCTTATTTATGCCCTACCTGTTTTAGTGCATTTATTTTACATTTTATTTATTAACTACATCATGGGGTTACAATGATTGTGGTCATACTTTGGGTTACATCCTGGTTCCTCGTTCCTTCATTCTCTTTTCCAATCTATTTGGTTGTCATAGTCAGTTTCTTAGTCAATTGTTATTTCGTAGTTGGGTTATCAATCTTCAAGTTACAAGTTTTTTAAAATGTCTTCCTACCTTCAGCTTTTCCTTTTATTAATTATTAGTGGTATTTTGTGCTATCTTATGTCATGTTACACAGTGTATCTTCTTAAAAAGGGAATATTCTGAATTCACATTTCAAATTTTTGATATTTAATTTTTCTAATATGATACTTAATAAATGGATGATTTATTATTTTTCAGTATTGTAATTAGTTATTTTATGCGAACATTGTCTCATCCTCTATTAAAAAATTTACTGTGCAACAATTATACTTAACACAATGAACAAGCAAATTCATATGACTCAGCTTGTGATTTACACAATACAGTTAGGTTGGGTATAAACACAGAATTATTTTGCCAAACATTATGCCACTGACTTGTTATAATATTATTATATACATACCACCAAAATCAGTAAAATTCCATTTTTTAAAATAATGAATAAGGCCTTTTCGAAATATCAAAATTTCATCAGTTCATACACTGTAATGTTCCTGTTATGTTTTTCTTTAAATGTATAACTGTTGTTAACTGTGTCTACTACCTCTTACTGTACTTCATTTTGAACTTTCCACTGCCATCATTATTGGGTGAAACCAAGCCAGATACATATTGAAATAATTGATCATTTTCAAATATTGTCTGTTGACTCATCAATTTGTCATATTTTTTATGAAGGTATATATATAATTTTTCTAACTGTATAATGTCATTTTTATTATTGTTTATTTCCACTATTTCCATATTGTTGGTTATATTTGTTATACTATGATTCATACTAATAAGGTGATCTGCTATGTTGGAGATTCCCCATTTTTTTATTATTAAAAGCTCTGAAATGTTCCATAAATTTTGGTGGAATTTTACTGATTTTGGTGGTATGTACGAGGTGTGTTCAAAAAAAGACCGAACTATTTGTGTAGCACGTCAACTAGCGCATAGAGCGAGCTGCAGAATTAAGTGCTGCTAGCGACAGGTTTTGACGCCTGAATGCCGTTTTCTTAGTCCCGTCACGATCTTCAGTCTTCGAGCTACACGCGCTGTAGTGGGCATGGGCACACACCGTCCGGCGGATTTATAACGAAGTGAGAATGAAGATCTTAACACAACATGTGTATAAAATTTTGCTGCTGACTTCGTAAAATCTTTACAGAGCTATTTCCATTGTCTTCCAAAGTTTTCATTACCATTTGCATTGGTACGCAGTTGTTGACCAATTTCAAAACGGGTCTTTTTCTTATCATCGTCAACAAACACAGTAAGAATTTTTCAGTGATACGATACATTTAAATTTTTCTATCAAAATTTAATTTTACGATCTTAAATGGATTCTGTCAGAAAGTATCGGCATTTAAACGATGATTTACAATTACCACATCACGAGCTCTCTTCCCATGATCTTCGATATCGCTTTGATCTGCACCGACCATTGTTTTTCCCTCTTTAAAAATTCTTAAACTAATCGTTCGCCTCATGCAGGCTTCCGCGTATGCTTAATTGAAAACCAGAATGTCTCTGAAAAGTTTTAACCTAGTTTTGCTGCAAAATTTCATACGCACACGTTGTTCTCGTGGTCTTTCTTAATCGCTTTGTCACTAATCCGCCAGCCAGCGTGTGCACGTCCCCACTCAACGTGATACACCTCAAAGACTACTGCTAATAGCGGAACACAATAAGTGGCAGTTTGTTGTCAAAAACTATCGCTAGGTGCGCGCAAAGTCGCGGCACGTCGTTTGTGTGGGTTGATGTGTTACTCAAAAAGTTTGGTCTTTTTATGAACACACCTCGTATATAATAATAAAACACAGAATTGTATTCATTAATATTATTTTTAACACTGCATAATAAATATTAGTGCTGCCAATCTGTGACACAAGAATTAGTATATTGTTCTATTATTATTAGTATTTTATATTTTATAGTATTCAAAGATAGTATCATAATTTTATTATTGCTGTGTATTTCATAACTGGCGCTCTGCAAAATTTAGGAATCGGTACACATAAATCCACGAATTTAAATATATTTACACTAAAACGAAAATGG
The DNA here is from genome assembly GCA_034769895.1 of Magicicada septendecula. Classification (NCBI taxonomy): domain Eukaryota; kingdom Metazoa; phylum Arthropoda; class Insecta; order Hemiptera; family Cicadidae; genus Magicicada; species Magicicada septendecula. The sequence continues at coordinate 171,552,128 of CM068375.1, forward strand.
CTGAACTTATCAAACAACGTATATATGTATATGTATTGTGATGTACAGGTGTCACATAGAATAACTAGTCCAAGATAGGCCTCTGTTTGAAGTGGATGCTATTAATAATGTATCATTTTATTCTATAGAATTCTTCACACTTTCGAATTAATTATTAATATTTATATTACTCATAATACATTATTATTATTTCATTTCTTATCACCTCTCTACTCAGCATTTTCTACTTAACCTTCACATTTTTATCATTGATTAGTCTGGGTGACTCCTGTATTCACTATGATTTGACTTATTATAGGCACTAACATTTATAATCTTACTCACCTTTCTTCCAACTAACCGCTACTAACAACCAGATTTACATATTATGACACCAATTTCTCAATTATAAACACTTTCACTAATTCCATTTAAATCCTTTGGGGCCGCTCGTCTTTGTATTCGGATGTGTGTTCCCTTCTTGGCCATATACATTCATAATTTTTTGCTCTTCCAAAATATCGGCAAACACTCCCTTAAACTACGCTATTACCTGCCACAACGCTATACGTTGGTCACTCCTTATCACCTCACCCCTACTACAAAATATCATCATCAACAAATATATGTTTACCCTTTACATTACTCACCTCTCTAAATATAATCACTACTACTGTGTCCCTAAAATATCTAACACTCTCTTTGTGTATTATTTTCTTTAAAATTCTTATCTATCTAACTCCGATTAACTTCGATTGACTAACTCACATGCCTTTATTTACACCCAGGCTCTATTCCCTTTTTAAACTTTACATTACTGTAATCATTGACAATTGCATTAGAAAATTCATCTCTCACCTACTCATAACAGTACATCTCAATATTGAAATATATATATATATATATATATATATAATAACTCTACTTCTATGCGTTATTGTTGTGTCGTGTTGTGTGTGAGTACCTACCTGCTGTCCGATCTTGCGGATTCTTCCGACTAGGGCGTGTGGATTTTGGTTTTGAAGTTCGCAAGTTAGTAATCTCAAATTTATTGCAACAACACACAAAATAGGTTACTTTAAAGGGGGAGAGTTTTGTGAGACTGGTAGGCTTTATCGTACAACAATAAAACACTGTTATATGGGGTAATAAAACGTTGTTTATTACTCCAACAACACACAAGAATAGAATGGTTATTATTTTATGAATTTCTTACAGTCTAAACAATGAATCAATGTTTTTCGATTGGTCAATAGTTGAAAGAAACTAAACTCGTTCTTTGGCGAGTTAATTGCAATTTAAATTTTAATTTATTAATTGATTTGATCTAATTAAATTTCTTTAATTAAATTGAATTTAAATGTTCATGAAACAAAATATAAAACTCTGAAATTAATTAGAATAATTTTCCAAAATGAATTTGACGTGACAGTCTAGTTCACGTTATTTCATTTTTAGTGATTCGACTTCTGATATACTGCAGTATGATCTAATAATTAGATTGTCAGTTAAGATTTGTATAGCGCTTTTATACTACTTCTATTTCTTAACTATAACTTACTAATGACCTAAACTGCAATACAGATTATCACAATGAATTTACTTTTCAATTACTAGAGTCTTTGCTTTTTGTTTGGCACCTGAATTATTTGAATTACAATGTTTTAATTGAAAAATAGAAAATTTGGTGTGAAAAATAAATAAGTGGATTTTGCTTTCCTGTTACTGAAGAGGATGTCGTTCCGATTTGTCCCTCGTCGATTTGAGTCCTTCGCTAGAGAAAATAATCTGCTTTGAACGGCTGGATTCGGTCGTGGAGTTCAAATTTCGGCAACACTCTGCTTCCTTGCTGTTTGTGAATCTTTTAACGTCTGCGGTTGTCTGCTGGAACTGGTTCCTGTCCCTCGTCGATTCGCACGTTGCACGTCAGCGTGTGTGTGTGTGTGCTTCGTTGAGTGGTAGCTCTGCTCGTCAGCTGTTCACCAATGATTTAGACGGCCTCTCTGCTGTATTCTTGAAGTCTGGTCTTGAAGTCTGGTGGATCTCTTGCGTGCTTATGACTAACTGGTAGTACACAATAAGCTTGGTTGATGTACTGAAGAGTATCTCGCCTTTATGCAACAATTATGAGCTATACAGTTGACCTGTAATTACTGTGTTCGTAATTGCGTGTGTGTTGACCACGTAGAGTCTTCTTGTTGATCTTCACCACTATGGCTACTAGACGATCGAAGGACTACGTCTTAACTTCGTGAGTACTGGCAAAAGAGTGATGTTTCAACCAGAAAACACCTCGCTGGTTGGGGCTCGCGTCAAGTGATTTGATTGGCTGGCACACTCTCCCTACTACATAAACTTTGAATTCCCTTGGTCCGTGATAATGAAGTTAGGTTCCCACAGACGGAGAATTGATATTATTTCTAATATTACTATCAGCGGAACCAATTTGTCGCTCCGGATTTCCTGTGCTTATTTAATTTTGCAATAACTCGGTTGCAAACCAAGTTGTGTGAAATCTAAAATATACAATCTGTCAGAAATTATTATCTTTATAACATACTAAAATCTCATTACTGTAACTCTATTTTTACAGAAGTTATTCAATTATATTTAATTAACTCTTTCATTTGTTAATTATATCGCGTAAAATTTGCACACGTCATTATTAATATTTCGGCAAACATTTTGGCTATGTTGGATTTCGCCTTTATTTATTAGTTTCCGAGATATTAATAATTAACAGTTTGGGTGTGGCCGCTTCCTTGTACAGCGAACTGATTACATAATGACCACGTGTGCGTTGCTTTACAAAGCATTATTTTCAATGCTCTACATTCAAATGGAGTTTTGGCTGTTATATTTTATTTAAATATGCTTTCAGTATGCGGTAAACATATAACCCCAAATAGTTAATATTTGGTGCTGTTATATATTCCCACACCCGCTTTAAAAAAAATGAATGTAATAATTACAGTTATTTTTTTTTTCTTAATCATTACACACATATACTGTAATCACTATACTTATTACCTATATATTGTATTACTTATTCAAAAGAAAAACATACATGTGTGTTAATGTTATTCCATTACATACAACTTAATTCTAAATACATTATTAATAATATTATATTTGCAATTATTTGTGTATTAATGTTTTTAGAACAGCTAATAGCTATGTTTGTAAACAGTGGCACGCGCACGAAAGAATTTGCTGACAGTTTATTTACAACCGTTATCGCCTGCCGCGTGGCTAATTGCTTGACCTACTTTCAAACGTGGGGAGGTAGTTATCGCGTGACGTAACTATTTCCTGCTGTGCGTTTAGTTCAGTAAGCTCTACACGCCCATTATTTACCGCGATAGAAAAACATTATTATTAATACACAAGCTATTTACTATTATTATTAATAATATTATAAAACACAAATTATTTATTTTAATTTTACTTATTATAATACAATTATTATTAACTCTAAATACTATTTATTTTTTTAAAGTCTTATTATTTCGTCGCGACGCGCTTTGGAACGCCATGCTACTCAAAGTATTTTCTCAAAGAGCTCGCATGGTATTTACCGATCGTTTTCGTTCGGTCGAGCGTCATAACGATAAACGTGTGAGGCGCGAGTTGTTGAGCCAAAAGATAGGGACCATTATATAAACGAAAAAACTTTGCGGCTACATTTATGTCTCTTCGGCCTACAGGATTCGCCTTGAGCAGTACTTTCTCACCTACTACAAAGTTAGTTAGTTTATGAGTAGTATTGATTTGTCCGCCCTTTTTCGCCCTTTTTCAACTATTCTTTCCCTCACAAGTTGATTTTTACACTGCACCGGCAGAGGTAGATTATAAGTCCTTGCCCTACTTAAATAATTATTCCAAAACCTTTCTGGACTGATCCCAGAGTCTAATTCTGCTGGTGTGTATTCCGTGGTATCGTGAGGTACCTGGCTCCTTCACATTTAATGAAGAGGTCCTCCGCTGTCGGTGCGCAGTCAAACTCTTTCTCTACCAGACTGTTTAAGTTCCTCATATCCAGGCAGAGTCGGATTTCTCCAGTCTTCTTGCGGACGACCAGCAGTGGCTTGAGGAAGCTGCTATTGGATCTCTCTATAATATCTTCCTCCAACATCCGCTGTATCTCCTGCTGGACCTCGGCCTGGTATTTTATAGGGACCTGATAGATTCTCCTTATGAACTTCTCCAGCTCTGTGAGGTGGATTCTGTGTTCATACACTGACGAGATTGAGTGCTCTTCACTGAAGATATCGCTGAACTCTTCTTGCAGCGACGACAATCTCCATTCAGTTTGGGAATCTAAGGTTGTCTCCCCCTCTTCACAGTCTTTATAATGAATCACTTGTTTTGGTGGTCGTGTGATTTTAATTGGGTCACCATGATTTTGTGTGTGTGTATGTGTGTTCAATTTAAAAGTGTAACTAACATTGTCAATGGTACATTTTAATAAGTGTTCACTGGTGTTAATTTCCGCACGTATTTGTTCTAACACATCTACCCCCAATAACATATCACATATTAAATTGTTTATACCCACTACACACACTTCAAATTGCACTTTGTCTAGCATGATAGTTAGATAGTATTGAGTGTCAATTTTTTCTTTTGTATCGGTAGCGGTTCGTATATAAAATTGATTTATTGGGAGTGATGGGGCCGTACGAAAATATTTTTTATTGGCACGCAGGAACCTTTCACTGACGCCGGAAACAACGCTACCGGTGTCCAACAAAATTTGTGTGGGAAAGCCGTTGACAAAGGCGTGTAACACTGGACACGCCGCGCTCACTGGCCTTTGTTGCGTGGGACCGGATTCTAGCAACGGATCCCTGACATCCGGTGGGAACACATTGTTAACTGGCACACAAGTTACATAATTAAAAGTACACATTTCACACAATATATAATCCTTATAATTAACATGCTTATATTTACAAAATTTTGCCGAATTTATAGCGCGTCCTTGCTGGATGCGCATTTTGGCACGTTTTTTGTAGCTTGGTAATTTTTCGATTTTTGTTCGAGTCTTTATTGCCCTGGGAGTCGCTGTCTCTTCCAGTTGTATCAGCTTTGGCTAATTCGACCGTTTGAATCGCTCTAATTGGTGCCCCGTCGTTGCCCTTACCCTGCCCCTTTGGTCTACCAATATTTTGTTTACCCTTGTACTCAAAGGTTTTATTTGGCTGTTTTGACGGTGTTTGGGGTGGAGTAGAACTGGTACTCGGTCTTTGATCAGTTTGCTGATGGTACTGTACTCGCGTATTCTGCCCTTCATTATTTCGGCAAAAATCGGGATTATAACACCACCAGCCCCAACCAGCGAGGTGTTTTCTGGTTGAAACATCACTCTTTTGCCAGTACTCACGAAGTTAAGACGTAGTCCTTCGATCGTCTAGTAGCCATAGTGGTGAAGATCAACAAGAAGACTCTACGTGGTCAACACACACGCAATTATGAACACAGTAATTACAGGTCAACTGTATAGCTCGTAATTGTTGCATAAAAGCGAGATACTCTTCAGTACATCAACCAAGCTTATTGTGTACTACCAGTTAGTCATAAGCACGCAAGAGATCCACCAGACTTCAAGACCAGACTTCAAGAATACAGCAGAGAGGCCGTCTAAATCATTGGTGAACAGCTGACGAGCAGAGCTACCACTCAACGAAGCACACACACACACGCTGACGTGCAACGTGCGAATCGACGAGGGACAGGAACCAGTTCCAGCAGACAACCGCAGACGTTAAAAGATTCACAAACAGCAAGGAAGCAGTGTTGCCGAAATTTGAACTCCACGACCGAATCCAGCCGTTCAAAGCAGATTATTTTCTCTAGCGAAGGACTCAAATCGACGAGGGACAAATCGGAACGACATCCTCTTCAGTAACAGGAAAGCAAAATCCACTTATTTATTTTTCACACCAAATTTTCTATTTTTCAATTAAAACATTGTAATTCAAATAATTCAGGTGCCAAACAAAAAGCAAAGACTCTAGTAATTGAAAAGTAAATTCATTGTGATAATCTGTATTGCAGTTTAAGTCATTAGTAAGTTATAGTTAAGAAATAGAAGTAGTATAAAAGCGCTATACAAATCTTAACTGACAATCTAATTATTAGATCATACTGCAGTATATCAGAAGTCGAATCACTAAAAATGAAATAACGTGAACTAGACTGTCACGTCAAATTCATTTTGGAAAATTATTCTAATTAATTTCAGAGTTTTATATTTTGTTTCATGAACATTTAAATTCAATTTAATTAAAGAAATTTAATTAGATCAAATCAATTAATAAATTAAAATTTAAATTGCAATTAACTCGCCAAAGAACGAGTTTAGTTTCTTTCAACTATTGACCAATCGAAAAACATTGATTCATTGTTTAGACTGTAAGAAATTCATAAAATAATAACCATTCTATTCTTGTGTGTTGTTGGAGTAATAAACAACGTTTTATTACCCCATATAACAGTGTTTTATTGTTGTACGATAAAGCCTACCAGTCTCACAAAACTCTCCCCCTTTAAAGTAACCTATTTTGTGTGTTGTTGCAATAAATTTGAGATTACTAGCTTGCGAACTTCAAATCCAAAATCCACACGCCCTAGTCGGAAGAATCCGCAAGATCGGACAGCAGGTAGGTACTCACACACAACACGACACAACAATAACACATAGAAGTAGAGTTATAAATGTCGGCCAACGTGGGGCCCGACAAACGTACATCAAATTGAATTCACGTTCCGAACAAGAGTTATAAATGTTGCCCGGAACGTGGGGCACGATTGAATTAAATTAATTAAATCACAACGAGATTGAAACGCCACATTTGTAATAGAGTTATAAATGGCGCTCCAATCTCGTGGGGCTCGACAAAATTAAATTCATTAAATTTAAATTTAATTTTCACGTGTAAAACAAACTTTGCTGTTTTAATTCATAAAACAGCTGGCGTCCAACTAAACAATCCCCAAAGAGTTTTGTGACTGGTGTTCGTACAACAGTGAAATTATTGTGTGTATTTGAAACTGTTCTGTGTATTTTAAATTGTTTTATATTTGAAATTGTTGTGTATTTAAAATGGAAACTGATAAAATGCTTAAACAGTTATTACAAGAAATTAAACAAAACGCGGCTAAAGCGGAACAAGCTAACGCGGATTTGACCGCTAAAATAGACGCGAAATTTGAACAGAGTGCAGCCAAAGCTGAGCTCAGTATAGCAGAATTAACTTCTAAAATCGAGGCACAAAAAGTTAGTCTAACCGAGAAATTAGATCAAAGCAACGCTGACATAAACGCCGAGATTAAGCAAAGTAATAAAGAAAGTAGTAAAGAATTAACTGCGAAAATAGACGAAAGCGCGAAAAATTTAGATGCTAGAGTCACCGAAATCGCGGAAAGCAATGCAAAAATCGGTGAAAAAGTCGTGGAAATCGGTGAAAGAGTAAACACGGTCGATACTAAAATCAATGAACGGTTTAAGGTTTTTGAGACCACTATGCAAAAATCGTTTATTGAACAAGTAACACGTATGGAGGGCCGGTTCAAGGACCACATAAGCCGCTGCGAAAAGCAAACACAAGACGTCTCAAGAAAGATCGAATCCCTAGAGGTAAAGATTCATGCGGACGTGACCGAAACGCAACGACGAGTAGATAAATTAGACGCTTCAATTGTAGAAACGCGATCTAACATTGACTCTAATAAAGAGAGTGTCTTACAAACGTTAAACGACGAGATTTTGAAAGTGCGACAGGAGGTACGGAGGAGATCTGCTCCTAATATTTTGGTACAAGGTCCTGTCGACGAGAAAAATCGCGTGTATTTTACGGGGGAAAATAACGAAAACCCTATTGAATTTTTATTAGCGTGTGAGAGTGAAATGGCTAGAGTAGGTTCCCGACTAGAAGATCAAGACAAAATACAGTGGGTGGTTAACGCGATGCGTGACTCGGCGCGTAAGTGGTATAACATTGTACGCGATAGTGTCCACATACGCGGAGTTCAAACAAAAATTTGAAAGCCGGTACTGGAACTCGCATACCCAACGACTTCTGCGCAATGAACTGGAATATGGCAGATTTGACAAGAAAATGGGTATTACCGCCGAAAATTATATAATCCAGCAGGTCGAACGCGCGAAGCATTTAACCCCAGCATTTGCGGAGATTGACATAGTCACGAAACTTGCCTATCATTTTAATCATAACATTAGAGTAGCTGTATTTACGCAGGGTATTCGCACGGTAGACGAACTCCTCATTCTAGTGTCCCAAAGTGAGACGGTTTTTGATTTGGGCGGGTGGCGTTATAATCCCGATTTTCGCCGAAATAATGAAGGGCAGAATACGCGAGTACAGTACCATCAGCAAACTGATCAAAGACCGAGTACCAGTTCTACTCCACCCCAAACACCGTCAAAACAGCCAAATAAAACCTTTGAGTACAAGGGTAAACAAAATATTGGTAGACCAAAGGGGCAGGGTAAGGGCAACGATGGGGCACCAATTAGAGCGATTCAAACGGTCGAATTAGCCAAAGCTGATACAACTGCAAGAGACAGCGACTCCCAGGGCAATAAAGACTCGAACAATAAATCGAAAAATTACCAAGCTACAAAAAACGTGCCAAAATGCGCATCCAGCAAGGACGCGCTATAAATTCAGCAAAATTTTGTAAATATAAGCATGTTAATTATAAGGATTATATATTGTGTGAAATGTGTACTTTTAATTATGTAACTTGTGTGCCAGTTAACAATGTGTTCCCACCGGATGTCAGGGATCCGTTGCTAGAATCCGGTTCCACGCAACAAAGGCCAGTGAGCGCGGCGTGTCCGGTGTTACACGCCTTTGTCAACGGCTTTCCCACACAAATTTTGTTGGACACCGGTAGCGTTGTTTCCGGCGTCAGTGAAAGGTTCCTGCGTGCCAATAAAAAATATTTTCGTACGGCCCCATCACTCCCAATAAATCAATTTTATATACGAACCGCTACCGATACAAAAGAAAAAATTGACACTCAATACTATCTAACTATCATGCTAGACAAAGTGCAATTTGAAGTGTGTGTAGTGGGTATAAACAATTTAATATGTGATATGTTATTGGGGGTAGATGTGTTAGAACAAATACGTGCGGAAATTAACACCAGTGAACACTTATTAAAATGTACCATTGACAATGTTAGTTACACTTTTAAATTGAACACACATACACACACACAAAATCATGGTGACCCAATTAAAATCACACGACCACCAAAACAAGTGATTCATTATAAAGACTGTGAAGAGGGGGAGACAACCTTAGATTCCCAAACTGAATGGAGATTGTCGTCGCTGCAAGAAGAGTTCAGCGATATCTTCAGTGAAGAGCACTCAATCTCGTCAGTGTATGAACACAGAATCCACCTCACAGAGCCGGAGAAGTTCATAAGGAGAATCTATCAGGTCCCTATAAAATACCAGGCTGAGGTCCAGCAGGAGATACAGCGGATGTTGGAGGAAGATATTATAGAGAGATCCAATAGCAGCTTCCTCAACCCACTGCTGGTCGTCCGCAAGAAGACTGGAGAAATCCGACTCTGCCTGGATATGAGGAACTTAAACAGTCTGGTAGAGAAAGAGTTTGACTGCGCACCGACAGCGGATGACCTCTTCATTAAATGTGAAGGAGCCAGGTACCTCACGATACCATGGAATACACACCAGCAGAATTAGACTCTGGGATCAGTCCAGAAAGGTTTTGGAATAATTATTTAAGTAGGGCAAGGACTTATAATCTACCTCTGCCGGTGCAGTGTAAAAATCAACTTGTGAGGGAAAGAATAGTTGAAAAAGGGCGGACAAATCAATACTACTCATAAACTAACTAAATTTGTAGTAGGTGAGAAAGTACTGCTCAAGGCGAATCCTGTAGGCCGAAGAGACATAAATGTAGCCGCAAAGTTTTTTCGTTTATATAATGGTCCCTATCTTTTGGCTCAACAACTCGCGCCTCACACGTTTATCGTTCTGATGCTCGACCGAACGAAAACGATCGGTAAATACCATGCGAGCTCTTTGAGAAAATACTTTGAGTAGCATGGCGTTCCAAAGCGCGTCGCGACGAAATAATAAGACTTTAAAAAAATAAATAGTATTTAGAGTTAATAATAATTGTATTATAATAAGTAAAATTAAAATAAATAATTTGTGTTTTATAATATTATTAATAATAATAGTAAATAGCTTGTGTATTAATAATAATGTTTTTCTATCGCGGTAAATAATGGGCGTGTAGAGCTTACTGAACTAAACGCACAGCAGGAAATAGTTACGTCACGCGATAACTACCTCCCCACGTTTGAAAGTAGGTCAAGCAATTAGCCACGCGGCAGGCGATAACGGTTGTAAATAAACTGTCAGCAAATTCTTTCATGCACGTGCCACTGTTTACAAACATAGCTATTAGCTGTTCTAAAAACATTAATACACAAATAATTGCAAATATAATATTATTAATAATGTATTTAGAATTAAGTTGTATGTAATGGAATAACATTAACACACATGTATGTTTTTCTTTTGAATAAGTAATACAATATATAGGTAATAAGTATAGTGATTACAGTATATGTGTGTAATGATTAAGAAAAAAAAAATAACTGTAATTATTACATTCATTTTGTTTAAAGCGGGTGTGGGAATATATAACAGCACCAAATATTAACTATTTGGGGTTATATGTTTACCGCATACTGAAAGCATATTTAAATAAAATATAACAGCCAAAACTCCATTTGAATGTAGAGCATTGAAAATAATGCTTTGTAAAACAACGCACACGTGGTCATTATGTAATCAGTTCGCTGTACAAGGAAGCGGCCACACCCAAACTGTTAATTATAAATATCTCGGAAACTAATAAATAAAGGCGAAATCCAACATAGCCAAAATGTTTGCCGAAATATTAATAATGACGTGTGCAAATTTTACGCGATATAATTAACAAATGAAAGAGTTAATTAAATATAATTGAATAACTTCTGTAAAAATAGAGTTACAGTAATGAGATTTTAGTATGTTATAAAGATAATAATTTCTGACAGATTGTATATTTTAGATTTCACACAACTTGGTTTGCAACCGAGTTATTGCAAAATTAAATAAGCACAGGAAATCCGGAGCGACAAATTGGTTCCGCTGATAGTAATATTAGAAATAATATCAATTCTCCGTCTGTGGGAACCTAACTTCATTATCACGGACCAAGGGAATTCAAAGTTTATGTAGTAGGGAGAGTGTGCCAGCCAATCAAATCACTTGACGCGAGCCCCAACCAGCGAGGTGTTTTCTGGTTGAAACATCACTCTTTTGCCAGTACTCACGAAGTTAAGACGTAGTCCTTCGATCGTCTAGTAGCCATAGTGGTGAAGATCAACAAGAAGACTCTACGTGGTCAACACACACGCAATTACGAACACAGTAATTACAGGTCAACTGTATAGCTCGTAATTGTTGCATAAAGGCGAGATACTCTTCAGTACATCAACCAAGCTTATTGTGTACTACCAGTTAGTCATAAGCACGCAAGAGATCCACCAGACTTCAAGACCAGACTTCAAGAATACAGCAGAGAGGCCGTCTAAATCATTGGTGAACAGCTGACGAGCAGAGCTACCACTCAACGAAGCACACACACACACACGCTGACGTGCAACGTGCGAATCAACGAGGGACAGGAACCAGTTCCAGCAGACAACCGCAGACGTTAAAAGATTCACAAACAGCAAGGAAGCAGAGTGTTGCCGAAATTTGAACTCCACGACCGAATCCAGCCGTTCAAAGCAGATTATTTTCTCTAGCGAAGGACTCAAATCGACGAGGGACAAATCGGAACGACATCCTCTTCAGTAACAGGAAAGCAAAATCCACTTATTTATTTTTCACACCAAATTTTCTATTTTTCAATTAAAACATTGTAATTCAAATAATTCAGGTGCCAAACAAAAAGCAAAGACTCTAGTAATTGAAAAGTAAATTCATTGTGATAATCTGTATTGCAGTTTAAGTCATTAGTAAGTTATAGTTAAGAAATAGAAGTAGTATAAAAGCGCTATACAAATCTTAACTGACAATCTAATTATTAGATCATACTGCAGTATATCAGAAGTCGAATCACTAAAAATGAAATAACGTGAACTAGACTGTCACGTCAAATTCATTTTGGAAAATTATTCTAATTAATTTCAGAGTTTTATATTTTGTTTCATGAACATTTAAATGCAATTTAATTAAAGAAATTTAATTAGATCAAATCAATTAATAAATTAAAATTTAAATTGCAATTAACTCGCCAAAGAACGAGTTTAGTTTCTTTCAACTATTGACCAATCGAAAAACATTGATTCATTGTTTAGACTAAGAAATTCATAAAATAATAACCAGTCTATTCTTGTGTGTTGTTGGAGTAATAAACAACGTTTTATTACCCCATATAACAGTGTTTTATTGTTGTACGATAAAGCCTACCAGTCTCACAAAACTCTCCCCCTTTAAAGTAACCTATTTTGTGTGTTGTTGCAATAAATTTGAGATTACTAGCTTGCGAACTTCAAAACCAAAATCCACACGCCCTAGTCGGAAGAATCCGCAAGATCGGACAGCAGGTAGGTACTCACACACAACACGACACAACAATAACTCATAGAAGTAGAGTTATTATATATATATATTTCAATATTGAGATGTACTGTTATGAGTAGGTGAGAGATGAATTTTCTAATGCAATTGTCAATGATTACAGTAATGTAAAGTTTAAAAAGGGAATAGAGCCTGGGTGTAAATAAAGGCATGTGAGTTAGTCAATCAAAGTTAATCGGAGTTAGATAGATAAGAATTTTAAAGAAAATAATACACAAAGAGAGTGTTAGATATTTTAGGGACACAGTAGTAGTGATTATATTTAGAGAGGTGAGTAATGTAAAGGGTAAACATATATTTGTTGATGATGATATTTTGTAGTAGGGGTGAGGTGATAAGGAGTGACCAACGTATAGCGTTGTGGCAGGTAATAGCGTAGTTTAAGGGAGTGTTTGCCGATATTTTGGAAGAGCAAAAAATTATGAATGTATATGGCCAAGAAGGGAACACACATCCGAATACAAAGACGAGCGGCGCCAAAGGATTTAAATGGAATTAGTGAAAGTGTTTATAATTGAGAAATTGGTGTCATAATATGTAAATCTGGTTGTTAGTAGCGGTTAGTTGGAAGAAAGGTGAGTAAGATTATAAACGTTAGTACCTATAATAAGTCAAATCATAGTGAATACAGGAGTCACCCAGACTAATCAATGATAAAAATGTGAAGGTTAAGTAGAAAATGCAGAGTAGAGAGGTGATAAGAAATGAAATAATAATAATGTATTATGAGTAATATAAATATTAATAATTAATTCGAAAGTGTGAAGAATTCTATAGAATAAAATGATACATAATTGATAGCTAATTAATAAAAGTTTTAATTAATTAATTAATTCAAATGAAATGTTATAATTTTATACGCAAATTTCAAGACTTAGGGTGTGTAAAGTTTAATCAAGCTTAAATGTGAATTGGTTATTTTAATGTAATAATAAATGATGAGTGTATTATTATGTATTATGTAATATGTATTAGTGTAAGAGAATGGCACTTCTATATAATTCTTGTTCAGTTGAAGCAAACCCAGTGCTTCTTAACACAAACCAGCGCATAGCTAAGGGGAAACAGATCAGTTAGGGATATAGTATTACACCAAGCCACTATTTTGATATTTGTGATTTGTTGTTTCAGTGTTTGGTGACACTGTGACGGCAGTCCTGAGCTAGCCAGCGCGTCAGAGCAGAAGCGTTACGTGCCTGATTGGCCTTATGGTGTTGGGATCTCGTAGGAGAAGTCCAGTAAGGTCATGCAGGTACTGTCACCATCATCGGACCACGGGTGAGTTATTGTATTTCTTTTCACATAAACAGTAAGGGGGTTGTGGCGACATATCCTAGCTGATCCCTTTAGGAAGTACGAATGTGTCAATGAAAGTCTTTATGCTTCGGCATAAAATCTTTCATTGAGGCGGTTTTGTGACGGTACAATTCTGGTACAATAATATTTTTGTGAAATAATTGTTCTAATACATAATTATTGTATTTTATTTTATATCCCCTATAAGAGAGTGGTAAAGTTTTGGTAAAGTTATTGAGAATTTTCAATAACGCAATTTTGAGTTAACAGGATTTGTGTCGAGGTCAGTGGAAAATGACAAAAGTAGCAAAAAACAGTTTCTCATAATAACGTGTCAACAAGCCTAGCCCCTGATTACGTCAGCTAAGGAATGCGATGCGCATACATACATACAATTATATTTAACTAGGATTGGCCGTTCGAACAAAGAACCAATGACGTAGTTTTGCCCCACCTCTGCGATGCTTAGTGGTGAAACGTTGTCATTTTCGTCCAGACCATGAAGTGGGACGGTCAGCCAAGGAACACGGCCGGCAAATTCACAGAGTGTGTATATCTAAATTTTACACTACCAAAAGTTTATTTAATATGCATTAACAGTTGTTACAAATTGAAATCGTAAGATCACGATGGGACACTACAATCGAGAGTGTGAGATCAAGATGGGACATTACGAATCGAGAATGTGAGATCGCGATGGGACACTACAATCGGGAGTGTGAGATCCATGATATTACAGTTTCAATGCAGTGACAGCTAAGTACCATTAACTTACGCAGTATACAAAACAATCTATAAAGATAATCCAATACTCAAAATTAACTAATTCAGTAAAATGAGCTCATAATAAATAAATTGTACCAGAGAGTGAAGGAGAGGGAGTGAAAGAGTGGATAATATTCTATATTAATAAGTGCTGGGTTGTGCCACTATAGATATATATAAATATTTAACATGTTTCTTAATATTATAATACATGTCTGTTTTTAGAGGGATAAAGTATGTAAGGGTGTAATATTTGATAAACGCATGGCGTAACCTGTAGTCTTTTCAATATGTACGTAGTTTTTCCTTTTATATAAATAAAAGGTAATGTCAATGGTAACAAACAGAAAAACGAGTGAATTATTTCAGGTAATATGTTCCTCGACTCTGGTTCGTATAACTCGAATTCTGGCCTTTCAAGGTAAGTTTTTATATTTGTTATGCAACATGTAACATGGCGCCCGATATTTTAATATTACATCAGATTAAATGTAACTAATTAATTAAACACAATTAAAGTTTAATTACAAATGGCTTTTGCGAACAGGGACTCTACATAAGACCTAATTTTATGTGGAGTATACCTATTGGAGAAACGGAATATTTACCTGAGATAATTGGGAAAGTACGTAAACACGTGCGAAAGGTAGGGTTAAGTTACGTTATAGACCTATATGTGTTAGATATATAATAAGCAAAATGAATACTGACGAAGATGATAATGTAGACGAAACAGCTACGAGTGAGATGGACGTTAAATTAACCCCAATTAGTCAGATCAGTGAAACCAGAGACACTGAATTAAATCCAGTTCCATTAACACCCATCTCAACTCGAGACGAAAACAAAACAGACGAAACAACTGCTGCCATGATGCATAAAACGCATGGCGTAACCTGTAGTCTTTTCAATATGTACGTAGTTTTTCCTTTTATATAAATAAAAGGTAATGTCAATGGTAACAAACAGAAAAACGAGTGAATTATTTCAGGTAATATGTTCCTCGACTCTGGTTCGTATAACTCGAATTCTGGCCTTTCAAGGTAAGTTTTTATATTTGTTATGCAACATGTAACATGGCGCCCGATATTTTAATATTACATCAGATTAAATGTAAACAATTAATTAAACACAATTAAAGTTTAATTACACTATGACACAACAAACGTCGACATTACCCAACCCAAGTGATTGACCAAACAAATAGGAACTAACAAAGAAGGGAGAAAACCAAAACCGAAGAAGAACAAAGACAACTGAAGGAAGTGAACGAATTCCCACATCTAAATAAAATCAAGCCAGACGAGAAGGGGAGAACCGAATTAAAATGAAGCCAATTGAAAATGAAGAAGAAGGAGAAGAAGCAGAAGAATGGAGAGGAAATGAAGTGAAACCAAGAAATAAGAAACACCACATATAAAAGGGAGAAATGGTACACTCAAATATAAAATATTGTAAATAAACCAATAATTATCCAATACTGGAAATAAATATTATTGTAAATGAAATAATTTATATACCTGTTTTAAACCAAAACAGTAAAGTAATCTAGTAAAGAAAAGTACACTAACCCAAAAATTAGAGTTAGAAATAGTAAAATCTATACAAAAATATCATTAATACTGTGTATAATTTGTAATGAAATAAATAGTGAGAAAGTGAGAAGGTGACAAAGAGAAATAATTATAGGGATTACCCACTAAGAAACACTTAATGTAAACAGTTAAAAAGTGCAATAGTGAAGGAGTAAATACCCCAAAATAGTGAGTGTATCAGTGATAAACACCACTTAATTAAAGGTGAAAGTGATAAGTGAAAAAAGATATTGTAGATGATAAAAAAATAGTAATAGATAAGAAAACACTTAGTAAATCATTGATGAACCAATAAATGATTTAAGAGTGAGCTTATAAAAATTATATAGTTAAGGATAGTTAGAAATAGTATTTAAAGTAGAGATAGATAAAGGATATGATGTTATTCAGGGAAGAAGGCCCATGTAAAAACAGTTTGTGTTAACATGGAATGCAGAAAGGAATTAGTAATGAATTAAGAAATTAAGTATATAATTAATAAACACCCTATGTTACAAGGGAAAATAAATTAAATAAGTTTGAAGGAAGTGATGATGTTTCTCACTCAAGATAATAGTAAAAGAATGAAATGTATGTTAAACCAACAGTAACTAATAACTTGTAAAGAATTGTTCATGTTAATTTTATGAATAGGATATGGCTGAAAGAAGCTTACAGTCCATAGGCCTAATTGTTATATTTTAAGTATTAAGATATAGAAAATAATCTTGACATGTAATCAGAACACAAACAAATTCAAGACACAACAACCACCAAACAAATCAATTATAACAACAGGACAAAAAGCTTTGTAATAAAATGAAAAATAATTAGAATATAATAAGTAAAAATAATCAATGGCTACTTAGGCCTAAGAAATGCCTAACGGTCAAAACCAATAATAACAAATTGTATAAAATCCACCAGGAAATTAACAAATCTAAGGGATGTAACTAGCCAATAATTATGTATAAATCATTTTAAAAGAAAAATGTTACAATAAGAGATTAAATTAAAAGAATTATGTAATTATCAAATGTCAACATAATTAGACAAAAGTTAATATCTAATAGAACATGACCTTATGAGGTATTGTTTTAATCTTTGAAAGGAAATAAATACAATAGTGATAATATTTATTACTCAGAAGGGAAGACAGAAGAATAAAATCAATCAGCAATATATAATAAATTTGAATAAAAATTTCAAATATAGTAACAATGCTTTTAATCTAGGCCTTAACCAATCAAAGGGTTTCAGTTACCATAGAAACGGGCCGTAGGTTACTAATTTTCCATTAAAATTACTTACTTGGAAAAATGACGCTTGGGTAGTAGGGATGTAAGATTTTGTGTGACCGAAATTTTATTTTAAAAAGTTTAAAAAACATTCAGAAGTCAACAACATCAACCAGTGACAAGGGGATGAAGAGTTTCAAAGATTAACAGATGTCCAGGAACCAAATAAACGAAAATTAAATAGCAGAAATTCCCAAGACAATTTAGAAGAAGACGCCAGCAGCCTAAATCACTCCAAAGTTGATGAAATTTCCATTACCCCAGAACAATAACCTATCACAACCTTCTAAACTGATAAATATCATTTAAATACAATAATCCCAGGAATAAAAGCACTTTATATATTTCTCACATCAATACAAAATTCTCACTATGAAATCAAAATAATTTTCTTTCAAGGATTGAATAACATAAACTTATGTAAAGAAATTGTTAACTAAGAAATAACCTCGCACTAATTTGCGAAATTTGTAACAACTATTACTACACTGCCGAACAATTTGTAAACACACTTTATACCATTTAAGTACGGATAAGGTACGGTAGTGTACTTTTTTAATGTAACCATATTTTATGCTTTCTTTATAATCCAAAGAACTCCAGATTTTGGGCGAGTTAATATATAATGCACAAACAGTTGCCATGTTGGCCTCAGTATAACTCGTTTCAAAATTAATTTCGTCAACCTAGAGATTTATGTTTCATGTTTTAAGCCGGAGCAATTTTATTGAAAACTAACTTATAATATTTGTGTCACATTGATTAATGACCAAACCATAATTAAAGGTACAGTACAGAGTATTACTATTGTTTTATTTCTTAGGAAGTTGTATAATATATGTGTGTTAGCGATTTCACTGAGCAGACAACTAGCGCTCTTGCCATACGGGCAATACAGTAAGCTGTACAGAGGCGGGAATCATTCGAACGATCCAGCCATCACCGCTGATAACACCAATCTAACTTATAAATTCACAAATTTAATTGTTTTCATTAAACAATTTGGCGCCACCCGGGATTCACGACCCCTATGAAATTACAGGTAGGTTGTACTGATAATTGTGACAACGCTACGGACTTCGGTAGCAACAACCATTAATGTAACGACAGGTGTGAGACGAACACACCACACTAACACTTTCTACACATAAAAAACAGGTGTACACATTTTACAGATACGACCGAGTCTTTCAGATCATTACAGATTGGCGACCAAAGTAGTGAGGCTAGAAAAGGACGACTAGCGGCGATTATGAAAAGACATCATATGGTTACAAGATTCGACATTAAGAAAGGATCAAACCAAGAAGAAATGGAAGAAATTGAGGAAATGATTGGAGGATTGTTTGAAGAAGATACCCAGGAGGAACAACCGGAAAATCCAAACCAACCAGAACCGGAAATAGAAGTAGTAGTTGACATCCAACCAATCAAACCAACTGAAGAAACGAAATTAGATAGCTTGATGAGAATGATGATGGAGCAATTCGGACAAGCAAGGGAACAATTTGGACAAATTAAAAATAATTTCACGAAAATGAAGGAAGAAACAAGAGAACAAAGAAAGGAAGACAAGGAAGAACTGAATAAAAAATTAGAATCATTGCAAGAGGGAATGAAGGAAGAGATTAGAGAACAAAGAAAGGAAGACAGGGAATTTTTGAAGGAGAACATAGAGCTCCTAAATAATAAATTGGAAAGCAACCATGAGGCCTTGAAGAGAAGCCAGGAGACGTTAGAAAAGAAGAGTGAAGAGCTGAAGAATCAGATCAAGAAAGATCTGGAGATAGTGAATAAGAAGATCGAAAATAGTAATGCTACGCTCCAACGAAAACTGAAGGAAGACAGCGAAAAAACCAAAGAGGAATTGAAACAACAACTGGGAATTTTTGAAGGAGAACATAGAGCTCCTAAATAATAAATTGGAAAGCAACCATGAGGCCTTGAAGAGAAGCCAGGAGACGTTAGAAAAGAAGAGTGAAGAGCTGAAGAATCAGATCAAGAAAGATCTGGAGATAGTGAATAAGAAGATCGAAAATAGTAATGCTACGCTCCAACGAAAACTGAAGGAAGACAGCGAAAAAACCAAAGAGGAATTGAAACAACAACTGGTAGAATGTCGGGAGGAGATTAAACAGACGGTAAATGAAACAAATGAGACGGTGATACAAGTCCGGGAAGAGTTAAACAATAAAATCAGCAATGTCGAGGAGGAAGGTAGAATGAGAGCGACGGAATTTTATCAAGTCACCACCGAAGAATCCCAGAGAAATAAACAGGAGGTGATTAAGAAACTGGAGGAGAGGCATCAAGAAATACAAATAGATGTCAATGATCGTGTAGAAAAGGTATACACCGCCATCAACAAAATAGACGGACAGACCAAGGAGAACAAGGAGAAGATCCAGGGAATCAGCCAAAGGGAGAAGCCAATGCAGGAAGAGCTGGACGCACTGAGGGAGAAACCTTGTCACAATACCCACATTATAACCAGTGAGAATAGAGATATAATCAACTTTCGCAGTTACCGGCGGAATCCAATGGAATTCCTCAAAAGAGTAGAGGAATTAATAGAAAAGAATAGGGAAACCAGGTGGACAATCGTAAGGAGCCTCATAGATGAAATGTTCAGAGACACCCATGACAACTGGTGGATGGCAACTCGACCAGAGATAAATTGTACCCAGGAATTTAAAAAAACAATTCCAAGAAAAATACTGGTCGGAGTCCACCCAAAATGTAGTCCGGAATGACATTAGCAATGGGAGGTACGAACCACAAGCAGGACACACCCTAACGTCTTACTTTTTAGGGAAGGTATGCTTGGCCAGAAACCTAGAATCCAAGATACCTGAGGAATCTCTGGTGATACAGCTCGGGTACCACTACAAGGAAGCTGTATAAAAAGCCAGGAGACAAGGGCAAATAAAAACAATCCAAGGAATGGCAAGCTTGTTGGAGGATCACAAGAACGATGGGCAATATAAGAAAAATCGGTTAGTGAACCAACGATATAATAAATGGAATGATAATAATAATGCACTCAATTACAACCTGCCCTACAATCACACACAAAACGGCAACTGGGACAACCTGAACCGGAACAATAACAACTATAATAATGATCAGCCGTTTAACAGGAATACACAGAATCATCCTCAGAATAACCAGCCATTTAACAGAGGACCACCAAACAATCATCCGGGAAACCAGTCTAACAACAGGAACATCCCAAACAATAATCCACCAAACAATAGCTACAGGGGAGCAGAACCAGACCAACGCTCAAATGGTCACCCCAACAACAATAACTATTATGGCAACCGGTACAACCCTAATTATCAGTACAACTGTGGAACTGGGGGAAACCAAAATAGAGGCGACGGCAGACGCCAAGTAAATTTCATTCATGGGCGTAGACAAAATAACCACAGGAGGTATAGCCCGAACTGGCAGACAAACCAATGGTACCACGAAACTAATACTAACAACAATCAGTTCTCAGAGAGTAGAACTACAGAACCACCAAGGAATGAAAATAACCATCAACAAGGACCGAGCCATGAGACGGAGGACCAGTCGAATAGTCTGGCCACAAATCAAGAACAACCTTTACACTAACGAGGTCAGTGGAAAAACCTAAATACCCTTCACATGACCAATCACTTGGGTTAATACGTCGAGTAATGTCAAAAGATAAACACAAAGTAATTACAATAATATCTAACAACTATCTTAAGAATATCCGAGAGGAACTTCTCGAAGAAGAGGCTAACCATTTACAACAAACTAACAGCGAAATTGTCCATATAAAGGCTACCATAAACGGAACTATAACCATAATCATGGTTGACACGGGATCTAACATCTCTCTAATAAACCAGCCCGAATTAGAGGGGATTCCAGCCAACTCTCGAACACCAATCCCCACACTGCCAATAAACAATATTATAATCATTGGCGCCACTGGCAAACAAAATAAGACGGTAAGAAAGCAAGTCTCATTAGAATTAGACAATCAAAAATCAACCATCCCTATTGTATTTCTTGTGGCCAATGGGCTACCATTTAGCATGCTCATAGGATGTGACGTGTTAAGAAGATATTCGGCAGTTATGAACCTGCAAAAGGGAATGGTATTGTTAACTTCTGAACAGGGAATCTGGTCTGCAAATATCATAAATTGTAATCCAACCCCAACCGCTCTGAATCAAGACCCAGGATTGAAGAGTTGCTACTGTCAAACGCATGAACCGCCCATCATTATGGCTGATGAAGAGGAAAGCAGAGGATTGTGGGAACAGAAAATAGAAGAAATAAGAAATTTCCAAAGAGAACGACCTCAACAAGAAATCAGTAAACAACAGTCTGAAAACCTCATTGCAATTTATAACAAATACCAACATGTTTTCTCGAATACTCCTGGAAACGTTAAGGGATACCAGTGTAAGATTAACTTCAGGGAACCTGTAGACTTCCACAGGAAATCATATCCCATAGCGTACTCCCTGAAAAATGAAGTCAGGACGGAGATTAACAGAATGATTGCAGAGGACATTATTGAGTTTAGCCAATCTCAATACACAAGCCCAATAGTAGCTATACCCAAGAAGAATGGCAAAGTACTGATTTGCTTGGATGCCCGTGAAATCAATAAAATGATTGTCAATGACCGGACCTCACCGGGAGAAATTGAGGAAATTTTAAAAAGATTTCATGGAATAAAATACATTAGTACCTGGGATACTGTATGTGGGTACTGGCAGGTGGAGCTGCACCCACACAGTAGGCAATACATGGCCTTTATATTTGATGGTAGAAATTACCAATTTAAAAGATTACCATTTGGACTCATCAATTCCGTAGCAGTGTTCGTCAAGTGCATGGACCAAATCTTAGGTCAAGACTTCACCACAGTGTACGTTGACGACCTGCTCATAACGTCTTCAGACTGGGACGAACACTGCGAACGAGTCGAACATGTATTAAAAAAGTTGTCCAATAATAATATTACACTCAAATTGGATAAGTCAAAATTTATTGCCAATGAAGTGAAGTTCCTAGGGTTCAACTTGACCGAAAAGGGAATCTCTCCATCCCAAGAGAAAGTTGAAGCCATCCAAAAATTCCCCTCACCAAAAAACAAGAAGCAATTGCAGTCATTCTTGGGGATATGCAATTACTATAGAAAGTTTCAAATGAACTACTCCCATCTCACAGCGAAATTTTCTAAACAACTTTCATCAAAAGAAAAATGGACTTGGGGAACTGAACAAGAGGAAGTACTAACTCTAATTAAACAAAAATTTTTTGAAACTGTCATGTTACATCACCCCAATTTCGAACAACCATTCTACCTAAATTGCGACGCTAGTGATGTAAGTCTAAGTGCAGAATTGTACCAGGAAGACAATGAAGGAAACCACCTGGTCGTTAGCTTCGCCAGCCGAATACTAAACAGTGGCGAGCATAACTACAATGTTACAGAAAAAGAGCTGCTCAGCATAGTATTCGCGTGTGGCAAGTTTAGAACCTACATACTAGGGTATCCTATCACAGTCAGAAGCAATCATAAGTCAATATCGTTTCTCAAACAATGTAAATTGAGTCATGGCCGACTTACCCGTTGGATACTTGCTCTGCAAGAATACCACATTACGTGGGAATATATTCCAGGCCGAAAGAACATAGTGGCCGACGTGTTATCCAGAATAAATGTAGAAGATCAGACATTTGAAGGAGAAAAGGGGAAGATAGCAAAAGTGTATCACATATTGAAAGATAGGAAGGACCTGGAAAATATCGTAAACGAAATAGTGTTACAACAAGAGCAAGATACCAAAATATTAAACATACGAAAAAGACTGATGGAATCTGAAGCAATTATAAATAAATTTTACTGTATATACAAAGACATATTATTCATAAAAACAAAAAAGAACCAAGACACATGGAAACTAGTAATTCCTCATTCATTAGAAAACCACATCATCAAAGATTACCATGTAAGATCCGGACACATGGGAACACTCAAAATAGTAAAAGCATTAGAGGAAGATTTGTTTATTAAAAATATCACAAGAAAGGTAAATAAAAATATAAAAACCTGCATGTTGTCAGATGGTCAAAACCAATAATAAAAGGAAGAATGGAACGATGATACTCATCACGTCAAATGCCAAACTAGAGAAGGTGTTCCTCGACATATGTGGACCATTCCCACGTAGCGGAGGAAGGCATGGATACAAATTCATCATAATTATACTTGACCATTACACCAAGTACACCAAACTATACGCTATAAACAGAGCCACAACAAATAAAATATTAGATATTATCAAAAATAAATACATTTCAGAAATTGGAAAACCGTACATGATTATAACAGACCACAGGACACAATTTAAAGGGAAAAGGTGGAGAGAAGAGTTAATAAAACTGAACATCAAAACATATAAAACTTCCGTATACCACCCTAGTAGTAACCCAGCAGAAAGAATGTTGAGAGAGGTGGGACGCATTTTTAGAACTTATTGTCATGATAACCAAAGGGAATGGCACAGATATTTAACTCCAACCGAAGTAGTTTTAAATATCAGCTATCACCAGTTTACTGAGAATACACCATACTTAATGATGTTCGAGAGGAAACCAAATAGAGAGATACAAGAGATAATAGAATTCCCAAAAAACCCAGAAGACCCGTATGATAAAAACAAATGGTACAGCCCAATTATGGAGAAGATTGAGAAACAAAAAGCCAAATATGCTAAAAACCAGCCCAAAGTAATCAAATATAAGGAGGGAGAAAAGATATTAATCAAAAATTGTGAACTGCCAAGTACACTGGAAGGCATACCTAAGAAATTGTTATTGCTTTATACCGGACCATATGTCATCACAAATAATAATGGTAACAATACTTACCAAATAAGTAATATAAACACAAGAAAAATAAAGGGAGTTTACAACCAAGCTTCAATAAAAAAGTTTTATGAAGAAAAATAAATTACCAGAAATTAAATAAACAAATTTCAAAATTCAAAAAGTTAGTAAGAACAACTTACTGCATTATTTAGATGACATATGAGGAATGGAAAAAATAAAATAAATGAATAAAAATATAAAAACAAAGGAATAAGTTACCAAAATTCCTACCAAGTAAAATCAACTTACAGTCAAACAAAGTTGATATATGAAGTATAAAATAAAAAATTATAATAAGGGAATAAGTTACACAAATTCCTATAAAAAAGTAAGAATCACAACTTACAATAATATTTAAACAAAAAGTAACTAAAAAGGAATAAGCTACAAAAATTCCTATAAAGTAAGAAAAATTAACTTACAAAAAATTATCAAGAAAGATAATTAAAACAAATTAAAATAAATAAAACTAAAATCAAGAAAAAACTGCTGAGATAAATACCTGAAATGATAATGAATTTAATATATTCAAAGGAAAAAAAAATCTGAACTGGTACAAGGAAAAAAAGAAATTATGTATAAAACAAATATACAAGAAATGGCTAAAGCAGAATATTGCTAAACAACCAAGAAAAAGAATAAAAATGTCTAAGATAATTAAAATGATCACAATAAGAATAGAAAAACAAAATAATGAAAAGTTAGATATGATGAAATTAACAAATAAATAAATAAAAAACAATCAACGGTATGAGTAGAGGACAGTATATAGCAAAGGTACAGCGGAAGGAAGAATGAGTAAAAGGCCAAAGTGATCTAAAAACAAACCACAAGGTGGACAATCCCAAGATATATTATTATTAATTTAAGTCACAAGTTGACAAAAAAGGTATTTAAAATTGACTGTTGAAAAGTCCAGCAATCAAAATAAACTGAGCAGAGATGATGTTCCTCTGGTCTCAGAAAAAATGAGTAGTAATGGAAGAAACCAGCTACTAAAAAGTTAGGGAAAAAATTGTGTATAAGGGAGAACACACTAATGGAAATAAAGAAAAACAGATCCAAATAAAATGGAATGAATCGAGTAAGAAGAGAAATAACGAATGGAGAAACGAACAAGAGAGAAAAAAAATAATATATAACTGATAATTTCATAAAAAACTATGTTAGTGTTTTATTAAAATGATCAATTTTGAAGGAGAGGCATTATGTTACAACACAATTAAGCCACCCCAGTACCAGGGATAAAAAAGATAATATTAAAAATAGATATACTTCATATCAAATAAAGTGATTAATTTAAATAAAATATAAAAACTAAATATCACTATAATATTGACGACTCGGAACACAAAGTTTTTTATAAGTAAAAACGTAAAGTTTTACCATACAGCCTAAACCGGCTTTCACCTATAGAAGGCTTCATCAGAGGCTGTCATTAGTAGCGCTGCTCGTCTTGTTGTTGGCGACGAGAAAGTGTTTCGAAAGATTGAAGCTGTGTGTGTGTGGTGAGATGTGTTCGAATAATGCGTGCGATTTGAATTGTGTCTGTTCGTTTAGGATGTCGTTTTTTATTTGTTTTTGTGTGTTTGTATATTTCTAATTGTTCTAGAGTGTCTAGTTTTCAGCCTTTTGTGTGTACGTGTAGTATGTTCATGTTATTGTCGATGTTTTTATATGTGTGGTTTGCTTCAATGAGGTGGTTTGCGAAGGTAGATTCTGAAGTGGTGTGGAGTGCTTTTGTGTGTTCAATGTATCTCTGTTTGAAGCTACGTCCTGTCTGGCCTATGTAGAATTTACTGCAATTTGAACAATTTAGTTTATATACACCGGGTAGATCGAATTTGTTTTGTGCTTTGGGCATGCGTTTTGATAGTGTGTGTTCTGTTTTGTTAGTAGTTTTGTAAGCGATTCTGTATCCTGCTTTTTTGAATTTGTGGGCAATTTTTTCTGTTTGTTTGTTGATGTATGTTAGTGTTATGAATTTGTTGTTTTCTGTCTTTGTCTGTTGTTTGTTTTGTGTTTTGTGTAGGAGTTTACTGACTATTGTTCTGTCATAACCGTTAGATTCTGCTAGATATTTTATCGTGTTTAGTTCGTCTTTGTAGTCTATTTCATCTAAGGGGATGTTGTTAAGTCTATGTATCATGGTTCTAAAAGCAGCTAGTTTGTGTTGTATTGGGTGATTGGAGGTGTTGTGTATTAGTGTGTCAGTTGTAGTTGGTTTTCTGTATATACTGAATTTGTGCCTGTGTTCTAGTTTTGTGATGGAGAGGTCTAAGAAGTTTATGGTATTGTTGTGTTCGTATTCGGCAGTGAAGGTTATGTTTTTATGTATTTTGTTTATGTGCGTAACTGCTCACATTGTCTTTTGTTTCCCCTGTATAGTATTATAGTTTCCCCTGTTACTAACGCACATAAACAAAATACATAAAAACATAACCTTCACTGCCGAATACGAACACAACAATACCATAAACTTCTTAGACCTCTCCATCACAAAACTAGAACACAGGCACAAATTCAGTATATACAGAAAACCAACTACAACTGACACACTAATACACAACACCTCCAATCACCCAATACAACACAAACTAGCTGCTTTTAGAACCATGATACATAGACTTAACAACATCCCCTTAGATGAAATAGACTACAAAGACGAACTAAACACGATAAAATATCTAGCAGAATCTAACGGTTATGACAGAACAATAGTCAGTAAACTCCTACACAAAACACAAAACAAACAACAGACAAAGACAGAAAACAACAAATTCATAACACTAACATACATCAACAAACAAACAGAAAAAATTGCCCACAAATTCAAAAAAGCAGGATACAGAATCGCTTACAAAACTACTAACAAAACAGAACACACACTATCAAAACGCATGCCCAAAGCACAAAACAAATTCGATCTACCCGGTGTATATAAACTAAATTGTTCAAATTGCAGTAAATTCTACATAGGCCAGACAGGACGTAGCTTCAAACAGAGATACATTGAATACACCAAAGCACTCCACACCACTACAGAATCTACCTTCACAAACCACCTCATTGAAGCAAACCACACATATAAAAACATCGACAATAACATGAACATACTACACGTACACACAAAAGGCCGAAAACTAGACACTCTAGAACAATTAGAAATATACAAACACACAAAAACAAATAAAAACGACATCCTAAACGAACAGACACAATTCAAATCGCACGCATTATTCGAACACATCTCACCACACACACACAGCTTCAATCTTTCGAAACACTTTCTCATCGCCAACAACAAGACGAGCAGCGCTACTAACGACAGCCTCTGATGAAGCCTTCTATAGGTGAAAGCCGGTTTAGGCTGTAAGGTAAAACTTTACGTTTTTACTTATAAAAAACTTTGTGTTCCGAGTCGTCAATATTATAGTGATATTTAGTTAAGTAACGGACACGTCATGGACAACGAAATCCAAGAATATAAAAACTATTGTGATGGTACAATTCTGGTACAATAATATTTTTGCGAAATAATTGTTCTAATACATAATTATTGTATTTTATTTTATATCCCCTATAAGAGAGTGGTAAAGTTTTGGTAAAGTTATTGAGAATTTTCAATAACGCAATTTTGAGTTAACAGGATTTGTGTCGAGGTCAGTGGAAAATGACAAAAGTAGCAAAAAACAGTTTGTCATAATAACGTGTCAACAAGCCTAGCCCCTGATTACGTCAGCTAAGGAATGCGATGCGCATACATACATACAATTGTATTTAACTAGGCTTGGCCGTTCGAACAAAGAGCCAATGACGTAGTTCTGCCCCACCTCTGCAATGCTTAGTGGTGAAACGTTGTCATTTTCGTCCAGACCGTGAAGTGGGCCGGTCGGCCAAGTCACAAGGCCGGCAAATTCACAGAGTGTGTATATCTAAATTTTACACTACCAAAAGTTTATTTAATATGCATTAACAGTTGTTACAAATTGAAATCGTAAGATCACGATGAGACACTACAATCGAGAGTGTGAGATCAAGATGGGACATTACGAATCGAGAATGTGAGATCGCGATGGGACACTATAATCGGGAGTGTGAGATCCACGATAATACAGTTTCAATGCAGTGACAGCTAAGTACCATTAACTTACGCAGTATACAAAACAATCAAAGATAAAGATAATCCAATACTCAAAATTAACTAATTCAGTAAAATGAGCTCATAATAAATAAATTGTACCAGAGAGCGAGAGAGAGGGAGTGAAAGAGTGGATAATATTCTATATTAATAAGTGCTGGGTTGTGCCACTATAGATATATATAAATATTTAACATGTTTCTTAATATTATAATACATGTCTGTTTTTAGAGGGATAAAGTATGTAAGGGTGTAATATTTGATAAACGCATGGCGTAACCTGTAGTCTTTTCAATATGTACGTAGTTTTTCCTTTTATATAAATAAAAGGTAATGTCAATGGTAACAAACAGAAAAACGAGTGAATTATTTCAGGTAATATGTTCCTCGACTCTGGTTCGTATAACTCGAATTCTGGCCTTTCAAGGTAAGTTTTTATATTTGTTATGCAACATGTAACATGGCGCCCGATATTTTAATATTACATCAGATTAATTGTAACTAATTAATTAAACACAATTAAAGTTTAATTACAAATGGCTTTTGCGAACAGGGACTCTACATAAGACCTAATTTTATGTGGAGTATACCTATTGGAGAAACGGAATATTTACCTGAGATAATTGGGAAAGTACGTAAACACGTGCGAAAGGTAGGGTTAAGTTACGTTATAGACCTATATGTGTTAGATATATAATAAGCAAAATGAATACTGACGAAGATGATAATGTAGACAAAACAGCTACGAGTGAGATGGACGTTAAATTAACCCCAATTAGTCAGATCAGTGAAACCAGAGACACTGAATTAAATCCAGTTCCATTAACACCCATCTCAACTCGAGACGAAAACAAAACAGACGAAACAACTGCTGCCATGATGCAGTTACTATTACATAAATTTGATGAACAGAGTAGGAAGTTTGATAAGTTAGACAAAAAGTTAGATGAGCAAAAAAGCGATTCTAATGTTAAATATAATAACTTGAATGACAAATTTGACGAAATAAAAAATGAAATTAAAAAACGTAATGATAATTTTGATAAACTATGTGACGAAGTGACTAAAAGGTTAGATGAGAGGTTAATTCAAATAAAGAATCAGAAGGTAAGTAGCAGTGAAAATACGACTAAAAACAAAGTGCTAATAAATAAGGTGAGTAACAGTGATAATTTGAATAATTAATTTACAGGTAGTAACAAAGATATAATTAAGAACAATGTATTAGAAAATGATGATGAGAATATTGGGAGTGATAATGAGATGTTTGTGTGTGTTGAGTCAGAGAGAGAGCTGAGAGAAAGTATATTTGTAAAAGGGATGCAGGGGGTAGAATTTTCCTTTAATGTTGTAGTAGGGGGTGAAGAAAATTCTTCACGTGTGTTTAGCAAGGACCTGAGTTCCTTAGATTTATATTTGGGAGATGATAGGTCTACAAATAGAGTTCCCTGGTGTTTTTGTGTACCTCATAGGTGGTGCAGTAATTATGAGTTAGTGACCCCTGCATATTTGGAGAGAGAGAGAGAGAGAGAGAGAGAGAGAGAGAGAGAGAGAGAGAGAGAGAGAGAGAGAGAGAGAGAGAGAGAGAGAGTAGCTTGGTGTTATGGTGAGAAATATATTGAGAGAGAGAGAAAGAGAGTAATAGAGATTTTTAAGATAAATAGGAAGTATACAGAATTTGTAGAAAGGTTAGGAGTAGAGATGGTGGATAATTATAGTGAATACTTACCTTATAGCGAAATTGAGATCGTAATAATAGTAGATGATGAGAATAATGATAACAATTACTTACCTTGGGAAGTAAAGGGTGTAGTAGTAGACAATAATAATGACTATATGACTTACATGATTATGACAGATAATACTGAGGTAGACAGAACCATACCCGATCGTGACATGGTATATGATAAATTAATATGGAATACACCTATTAATACGAACGAGATAGTGGAAAAATATAAAAATGGAGATAAATATTATATTGATACTAATATAAATATCATTTATTTACTAAAAAATAAGTTGTATAGACCTAAGATTCGACTGTTATTCAATGATGGAGGATAGATTGTTTTATTGTATAATGAACATTTAACTATGTGAACAGTGATTTTGAAATGGACTGCTTATGAACTGATTTTGATCAATGATATAATAATGAGTTTGGATTGTATATTTTTAAGTGTATTAATGTCAATGTATTTGTGTATTTTGATGTTGTGTATTACAGGTAAATTTTATGTACACCATGTATGTAACAGTAAATTGTTTTAATAATAACAATTAACATGTTTTTGCTTTGACTAAACAAGTGAAAGTAATAGTGAAATTTTAAATAATTGAAGAGTAATTACTCAATTAATGTGGTATAAAAGAAAGTTTGTGTAATGAAGTTAAATTATTAATTTGTAATGAAGAAGATTTCTAATGAATAATAAATGATTAAGCATATATATATATATATATATATATATTTCAATATTGAGATGTACTGTTACGAGTAGGTGAGAGATGAATTTTCTAATGCAACTGTCAATGATTACAGTAATGTAAAGTTTAAAAAGGGAATAGAGCCTGGGTGTAAATAAAGGCATGTGAGTTAGTCAATCAAAGTTAATCGGAGTTAGATAGATAAGAATTTTAAAGAAAATAATACACAAAGAGAGTGTTAGATATTTTAGGGACACAGTAGTAGTGATTATATTTAGAGAGGTGAGTAATGTAAAGGGTAAACATATATTTGTTGATGATGATATTTTGTAGTGGGGTGAGGTGATAAGGAGTGACCAACGTATAGCGTTGTGGCAGGTAATAGCGTAGTTTAAGGGAGTGTTTGCCGATATTTTGGAAGGGCAAAAAATTATGAATGTATATGGCCAAGAAGGGAACACACATCCGAATACAAAGACGAGCGGCGCCAAAGGATTTAAATGGAATTAGTGAAAGTGTTTATAATTGAGAAATTGGTGTCATAATATGTAAACCTGGTTGTTAGTAGCGGTTAGTTGGAAGAAAGGTGAGTAAGATTATAAACGTTAGTGCCTATAATAAGTCAAATCATAGTGAATACAGGAGTCACCCAGACTAATCAATGATAAAAATGTGAAGGTTAAGTAGAAAATGCAGAGTAGAGCGGTGATAAGAAATGAAATAATAATAATGTATTATGAGTAATATAAATATTAATAATAAATTCGAAAGTGTGAAGAATTCTATAGAATAAAATGATACATAATTGATAGCTAATTAATAAAAGTTTTAATTAATTAATTAATTCAAATGAAATGTTATAATTTTATACGCAAATTTCAAGACTTAGGGTGTGTAAAGTTTAATCAAGCTTAAATGTGAATTGGTTATTTTAATGTAATAATAAATGATGAGTGTATTATTATGTATTATGTAATATGTATTAGTGTAAGAGAATGGCACTTCTATATAATTCTTGTTCAGTTGAAGCAAACCCAGTGCTTCTTAACACAAACCAGCGCATAGCTAAGGGGAAACAGATCAGTTAGGGATATAGTATTATACCAAGCCACTATTTTGATATTTGTGATTTGTTGTTTCAGTGTTTGGTGATGCTGTGACGGCAGTCCTGAGCTGGCCAGCGCGTCAGAGCAGGAGCGTTACGCGCCTGATTGGCCTTATGGTGTTGGGATCTCGTAGGAGAAGTCCAGTAAGGTCATGCAGGTACTGTCACCATCATCGGACCACGGGTGAGTTATTGTATTTCTTTTCACATAAACAGTAAGGGGGTTGTGGCGACATATCCTAGCTGATCCCTTTAGGAAGTACGAATGTGTCAATGAAAGTCTTTATGCTTCGGCATAAAATCTTTCATTGAGGGGGTTTTGTGACGGTACAATTCTGGTACAATAATATTTTTGCGAAATAATTGTTCTAATACATAATTATTGTATTTTATTTTATATCCCCTATAAGAGAGTGGTAAAGTTTTGGTAAAGTTATTGAGACTTTTCAATAACGCAATTTTGAGTTAACAGGATTTGTGTCGAGGTCAGTGGAAAATGACAAAAGTAGCAAAAAACAGTTTCTCATAATAACGTGTCAACAAGCCTAGCCCCTGATTACGTCAGCTAAGGAATGCGATGCGCATACATACATACAATTGTATTTAACTAGGCTTGGCCGTTCGAACAAAGAACCAATGACGTAGTTTTACCCCACCTCTGCAATGCTTAGTGGTGAAACGTTGTCATTTTCGTCCAGACCATGAAGTGGGCCGGTCAGCCAAGGCGCACGGCCGGCAAATTCACAGAGTGTGTATATCTAAATTTTACACTACCAAAAGTTTATTTAATATGCATTAACAGTTGTTACAAATTGAAATCGTAAGATCACGATGGGACACTACAATCGAGAGTTTGAGATCAAGATGGGACATTACGAATCGAGAATGTGAGATCACGATGGGACACTACAATTGGGAGTGTGAGATCCACGATATTACAGTTTCAATGCAGTGACAGCTAAGTACCATTAACTTACGCAGTATACAAAACAATCAAAGATAAAGATAATCCAATACTAGAATTAACTAATTCAGTAAAATGAGCTAATAATAAATAAATTGTACCAGAGAGTGAGAGAGAGGGAGTGAAAGAGTGGATAATATTCTATATAAATAAGTGCTGGGTTGTGCCACTATAGATATATATAAATATTTAACATGTTTCTTAATATTATAATACATGTCTGTTTTTGGAGGGATAAAGTATGTAAGGGTGTAATATTTGATAAACGCATGGCGTAACCTATAGTCTTTTCAATATGCATGTAGTTTTTCCTTTTTTTATAAATAAAAGGTAATGTCAATGGTAACAAACAGAAAAACGAGTGAATTATTTCAGGTAATATGTTCCTCGACTCTGGTTCGTATAACTCGAATTCTAGCCTTTCAAGGTAAGTTTTTATATTTGTTATGCAACATGTAACATGGCGCCCGATATTTTAATATTACATCAGGTTAAATGTAACTAATTAATTAAACACAATTAAAGTTTAATTACACTATGACACGACAAACGACGACATTACCCAACCCAAGTGATTGACCAAACAAATAGGAACTAACAAAGAAGGGAGAAAACCAAAACCAAAGAAGAACAAAGACAACTGAAGGAAGTGAACGAATTCCTACAACTAAATAAAATCAAACCAGACGAGAAGGGGAGAACCGAATTAAAATGAAGCCAATTGAAAATGAAGAAGAAGGAGAAGAAGCAGAAGAATGGAGAGGAAACGAAGTGAAACCAAGAAATAAGAAACACCACATATAAAAGGGAGAAATGGTACACTCAAATATAAAATATTGTAAATAAACCAATAATTATCCAATACTGGAAATAAATATTATTGTAAATGAAATAATTTATATACCTGTTTTAAACCAAAACAGTAAAGTAATCTAGTAAGGAGAAGTACACTAACCCAAAAATTAGAGTTAGAAATAGTAAAATCTATATAAAAATATCATTAATACTGTGTATAATTTGTAATGAAAGAAATAGTGAGAAAGTGAGAAGGTGACAAAGAGAAATAATTATAGGGATTACCCACTAAGAAACACTTAATGTAAACAGTTAAAAAGTGCAATAGTGAAGGAGTAAATACCCCAAAATAGTGAGTGTATCAGTGATAAACACCACTTAATTAAAGGTGAAAGTGATAAGTGAAAAAAGATATTGTAAATGATAAAAAAAATAGTAATAGATAAGAAAACGGTTAGTAAATCATTGATGAACCAATAAATAATTTAAGAGTGAGCTTATAAAAATTATATAGTTAAAGATAGTTAGAAATAGTATTTAAAGTAGAGATAGATAAAGGATATGATGTTATTCAGGGAAGAAGGCCCATGTAAAAACAGTTTGTGTTAACATGGAATGGAGAAAGGAATTAGTAATGAATTAAGAAATTAAGTATATAATTAATAAACACCCTATGTTACAAGGGAAAATAAATTAAATAAGTTTGAAGGAAGTGATGATGTTTCTCACTCAAGATAATAGTAAAAGAATGAAATGTATGTTAAACCAACAGTAACTAATAACTTGTAAAGAATTGTTCATGTTAATTTTATGGATAGGATATGGCTGAAAGAAGCTTACAGTCCATAGGCCTAATTGTTATATTTTAAGTATTAAGATATAGAAAATAATCTTGACATGTAATCAGAACACAAACAAATTCAAGAGACAACAACCACCAAACAAATCAATTATAACAACAGGACAAAACGCTTTGTAATAAAATGAAAAATAATTAGAATATAATAAGTAAAAATAATCAATGGCTACTTAGGCCTAAGAAATGCCTAACGGTCAAAACCAATAATAACAAATTGTATAAAATCCACCAGGAAATTAACAAATCTAAGGCATGTAACTAGCCAATAATTATGTATAAATCATTTTAAAAGAAAAATGTTACAATAAGAGATTAAATTAAAAGAATTATGTAATTATCAAATGTCAACATAATTAGACAAAAGTACAATAGTGATAATATGTATTACTCAGAAGGGAAGACAGAAGAATAAAATCAATCAGAAATATATAATAAATTTGAATAAAAATTTCAAATATAGTAACAATGCTTTTAATCTAGGCCTTAACCAATCAAAGGGTTTCAGTTACCATAGAAACGGGCCGTTGGTTACTAATTTTCCGTTAAAATTACTTACTTGGAAAAATGACGCTTGGGTAGTAGGGACGTAAGATTTTGTGTGACCGAAATTTTATTTTAAAAAGTTTAAAAAACATTCAGAATTCAACAACATGAACCAGTGACAAGGAGATGAAGAGTTTCAAAGATTAACAGATGTCCAGGAACCAAATAAACGAAAATTAAATAGCAGAAATTCCCAAGACAATTTAGAAGAAGACGCCAGCAGCCTAAATCACTCCAAAGTTGATGAAATTTCCATTATCCCAGAACAATGACCTATCACAACCTTCTAAACTGATAAATATCATTTAAATACAATAATCCCAGGAATAAAAGCACTTTATATATTTCTCACATGAATACAAAATTCTCACTATGAAATCAAAATAATTCTCTTTCAAGGATTGAATAACATAAACTTATGTAAAGAAATTGTTAACTAAGAAATAACCTCGCACTAATTTGCGAAATTTGTAACAACTATTACTACACTGCCGAACAATTTGTAAACACACTTTATACCATTTAAGTACGGATAAGGTACGGTAGTGTACTTTTTTAATGTAACCATATTTTATACTTTCTTTATAATCCAAAGAACTCCAGATTTTGGGCGAGTTAATATATAATGTACAAACAGTCGCCATGTTGGCCTCAGTATAACTCGTTTCAAAATTAATTTCGTCAGCCTAGAGATTTATGTTTCATGTTTTAAGCCGGAGCAATTTTATTGAAAACTAACTTATAATATTTGTGTCACATTGATTAATGACCAAACCATAATTAAGGTACAGTACAGAGTATTACTATTGTTTTATTTCTTAGGAAGTTGTATAATATATGTGTGTTAGCGATTTCACTGAGCAGACAACTAGCGCTCTTGCCATACGGGCAATACAGTAAGCTGTACAGAGGCGGGAATCATTCGAACGATCCAGCCGTCACCGCTGATAACACCAATCTAACTTATAAATTCACAAATTTAATTGTTTTCATTAAACAATTTGGCGCCGCCCGGGATTCACGACCCCTATGAAATTACAAGTAGGTTGTACTGATAATTGTGACACACTATGGACTTCGGTAGCAACAACCATTAATGTAACGACAGGTGTGAGACGAACACACCACACTAACACTTTCTACACATAAAAAACAGGTGTACACA
Source organism: Magicicada septendecula (assembly GCA_034769895.1). Lineage (NCBI taxonomy): Eukaryota > Metazoa > Arthropoda > Insecta > Hemiptera > Cicadidae > Magicicada > Magicicada septendecula. The sequence continues at coordinate 171,588,684 of CM068375.1, forward strand.
TTTTACAGATACGACCGAGTCTTTCAGATCGTTACAATATTAATAGTGATAATATAATGTACTTAATTAAAAATGAATTGTGTATACGTAAGACAAGATTATTGTTCAACGATGGTGGTTAGATATATAGTGAATAAACATTTAATTATTTTAGTTTATGGTAATTACTTGGCTAACTTATGTAATGAGGTGTGGTAAACAATAAAATGATATGACAAAAATTATAGATAAATTTGTTTTGTTGGTTCATCCTCTTCATTCACGCACTTAATATTAGTGATAAACTGAACTTTCAATTGTGAACACTTACGTTTCTTAATGTTCTCGTACGTTTCAGTGTGGTATTCACCTTCTTCAGTGAGGTTTAACTGTTTCAAGACATTCTGTATTTAAACCTCGCTGAAGAAGGTGAATACCACACTGAAACGTACGAGAACATTAAGAAACGTAAGTGTTCACAATTGAAAGTTCAGTTTATCACTAATAGATAAATTTGTATTGATGTTAAATGTATTGTGTTACGTTGTTAGTAAGTACATTGCATTTTGTGGAATCGATTCAGTTTTAATTGAGTTAAATGAATTCAAATAATTTTGAATAAGATAATGAAATAACGATATAACAGTTGGAAGATTTAATTGAAGAGATTGAAATTAAAGTTGGAATGTTTGTAATTTTTATTCAGATTCAAGTGGGAAAGATTTATGTTAATGTAATAATGGTAATGTTCATGTTGAGTGTTTATTATGTTGTATTATGTTGATTATGTGAAGCATAAACTGTCTAGTTGAGTAGTATATAATTGTGTAGATATAAAACATGTATTGTATGTTTTAAAAAGTGATTTCCCACTTTCGGGCGGTCCTGGCATCACCAGCCCAGACCGTGGTTTTGGATGACAACCAGTTGTAGTCAGACTTATTGTACACTGACCATGGTTGGTTGCCTTTGAAATTGGTGTAATTTAGAAAATAACCGGGGGGGGGGGTGAATCAGGGGAATCAACATAACTTTGGAACAGCGGCTATCACCAAATGCGATGTTAGATCGTATTAAGGGCATATGAATCATTTTAGTACAATTCCTGGTATCGTCGGATACCAGTAATGCCGAATTTTATTTAACGCGGAAACAAGAACGGTGTAAGCAGCGTTTACACCCTAATAAACTTCAGTTCTTGTGAAAGCAAGTGGGTGCTACAGTCCACCATCACAAAGCAATAGAGTGTGTGGAAAGGAGCTAGCCGTTACAAGCCAGGGACATAAATATAGTATTTATGTAAAGAGGTAAATACCAAAACCGGTGTACCCATGAACTTATTTACCCAATTGTAACTGGGTTGGGGGGGATATTATAGAATGATGTGAGGAGGAGAAAGTTAATGATTATTATGTTGATAATGTAGAATACGTACTTGATCTTATGTTGTAATTAAATGATTTTGTGTTGTTTTGAAGAATATTATGGAGATAATTAGCAAAGTTTGAGAAAAGACATAAGTAGATAATTTGTGATGATGTAATCGATTTAAATGTGCTTAAGAGGAATTTTAGTAATGAAGTTAAATATTTTGAGATGTGAATTGGGTAATGCAAGATATTTGTAATGGTGTAATGGGAAGTGGTTATTTAAAATCTGATTGGAATCAGGGAAATATTTTGAATTTCGGATAAGAATTAACGAGAGAGGGGCATACAGAATGTTGACAGTAAAATATAAAATATATCATGTCATGTTAAGTATATATATTGCGACAATACAAGGATATGCTGTAATGTGCATTTATTAAATAAAATAAATATTTAGATTAATTTTAGTAATATGTAATAGGTGAGCAGGTGTGAAATTGAAAACTGAATTAGACACAGGAATCAACATGCACGATCAAGCGATTAGTGTACAGTAGTAAATAGTGTGTGTGCGTGAAGCCTGTTCAAGCCTGAAAGTTTGCAATCTCACCCCAAATAGATACTAAATTATAGTTTTATTTAATTATATGAAAACCGTAACTGTTAGAAAGGTTGCAAAGACTTCTAAATATACATAAAAATCATACACATGTGCAGTGCGAAAACGATGTGATTATGGCGTTCAGTGAAAATTCTGTGTGATTTTAAGAGCATAGTATTTACAGTAATTATGCGATCACTATGGTAATTACACATAATATTGTAACATTACATTTGGAACAACATAATATCGTACCTGATTTAATGAAGACTTTGGTTAAGAAATTAACAAGAAGAACAATATCTTCCAAGATGATAGTGAAGAGGAACGACTAACAATTTTAAACTGACTAGTAAGACAACTGACCGTACCCAAATTAATGATTTAGGCTAAGTGATGCAAAATACCTTCAACCCCAATTATGACATGAATTTTCAGTATTGACCAAATAAAGAATTATAAAGACAGACGGCTTATGAACCAGTACTATAAAGAAACAAATGGTTTCATTTAATGTATCATAATATCCAGATAATCAAAATACAAATTGAGGGATAATAGGCCCAAACATGTAACATTATGTAAAAGAAATATTAGTAAATAATTAAGTTAATTGATGTAATGAAAATATAAATACACCTGATTATAGATACATGAACCATACAAATAATTGTCACATATAGTGTTCATAAGATTGTTCAGTAAACAACAAGGAATAACTTGGTCACAATAACATTTATAACAAGAATGAAACCCATATAAACAGTAAATATAACATAGACAGTGTCAGAGTAATTCATAAATTAACTGACAAAAGACCAATTAATTAGTGTAGAATTTGTTTTGTAAAATGTGCATATTTTATGTTTTAGCACAGTGTTTTATATCATAGTATTTGTGTTGTGTTTTTTGTATGTAGCAGGTGATACAGTTAGTTTAAAGGAATGTCAATTTAATGATGTTAATTCCATTTTTTTTATGTTGTGTTAACAAATATAACCATAGAACTGGTGTTAAACCATGGTAAATTGATTGACAAAGTAGAATGGACTATATAAAGATGTTTTGTTAAGTGTCAAACACTTATACAGTTTGAGTAGAAAACAGTTATTTGTGCAAGGATTTGGTAAAATCATAGCCATGTGGGCATGAATTTAACTATTAGAATAATATATCTTTTGTGTTGTTAAAATAACGTTATATGTTAAACAATTTTGATGAGTGTTAAAAGTTAATTTAATTGTTAAAGATTTTAAAACATGGTGATGAAAGTAATACCAGTACATAGGCCAGGTGAAACCAACTTTAGTAAATTTTGAATAACAATGTTAGAAATTTTGTAAAACAAATGTGAAAGGGTAGATGTATTTATAGGTAATAATGTATACAAGGAATATAGAAACAAAATAACACATATCAAGTTATTTAAGAAAATTTCAAATAACAAAATTGTAACATCTATAGTTCTTAAGTAAAAGTAGGCATGTTTAGTGTCTAAATATAACAAATGTGAAGATCAAAATAATGCTGATAATGGTTTTAAATTCCCATTCAGTATAGAAAAGTTATGTTAATTTAAAGATTTTGAACAAAATTTAGACTTTGGAATAATGAAAGTATATGACAATGTATATCCGAATTAGCCAACCAGATTCCAAGTTTACCCTTAGCAACCAGAAATTTCGGATAAATAAAATGAGACTTCTTTGACAACGATCTTAGCGGATAGACGCGTTTTTAAAACGTCTTACATTATATGTTATAAATTGTGAAAAAACTATACAAACAGATAAATACAGTTAGAGGTACACTACATGAACTTTTTGCAATAACAGAAGAATACCCATTACATGGAATAGAAGATACAAGAACCAGGAAGAAGAGCTGAAGTGGACGTAGGCCGAGGAAGAAGATCTGACGTGTACGTGGGCCCTATCTTCAACCAGGAAGAATACAAGAAGAGGATTTGGTGATTTTGACAAATTATTATATTGTACTTCAACACCCACATTTGTATACACGACTTTTAAGTAATAATCAACTAAACTACAGACACCATATGACACAAACACTAAGAACAATCACTAATAACACTATATAAGATTAACACCTTTTCAAACACAACAAGAACTTTTAATTTACATAATAACTATCAAAGCCTGAACTGGACATAACCTTTTTAAAACTGGTAACCACTATACAACTTCTGTGTGCACGTTACACTCTAACATTGTAATATCCTGTAATTGTAAAACTTGTATTTTGATTAATAGTGTAATATTTTGTTTAATTGTAATACCCGAACCATATACGCCCTGAGATAAATTATATTTTTATTAGAAACGTTAACAAGAGCATTGTTTTGGTCTGGAAGAAATACTGAATGTTTGATTACTGCTGCCAACTGGTAAAAGAAGACTTATAGTTTGCGCTACAATTGTGATTATCCTGTTTAAATTTATTAAAACAGTTAACCAGTGTTTTTTCCGAATAAAGGATTCCATAAGGATATATGTTTGATGGTATTTGTGTGTCGTTATTATTGCTGTTACATTTAGGAAATAAAATTCACAGATTGCAGCGGACACGACAGTTGGCATCGTTGAGTGACGTCACGGAAACGTGCGGCATAGTGGGAACAAGCGGCAATTTACAAAACCATTCGCCGTTCAACATAACACATTAATCATTACACATTGACGACTCCAGTGCGAGTTAGTCGCTACATTATTTATCTAGTTACAAGTTGACACTTCCAACGGGCGGTGTAATTCAAGTGCACACCACATTAATACAAGTAACCTATTCATAATAACATTGTACGTAACGAAATATTCTTATCGTTACAAGCTGACGAACTTTAAGTGAGGCTACATTTCAATTAGAAGTAACCCTATAACGAATTTTATGGTTACAATATGTGTAATTAAATCAGACAATGTTAGATCACCTTGAAATCCGCATTAGACATTGCAATTGGCAGAAATATGCGAATATGTGAAATTGGACGATAGTGGGGGAACTGGGGGAACTGACGCCACGGACAGTTTCTGACATGCAGAATTCTGAGCCGACAGGTGTGGTTTTTCTGTTGAATACAAATACGGACCCAGGAGAGCCAATTTTATTCTTCAATCAGTCTTCAGTCACGGCGGTAAGCTCTGTCCGTCAGCGATGCAAATTTTTAATACTCTCAATCAGTCTTCACAAGCAGCGGGACGCTATGTTCAGTATCGACGTGATTTTTTTTTTTAATAAACTAATAACTGTAAAGTCAGATGGACAATACATTCATCCAAGTATCAAACAGTAACTCTTAGTTTGATTATTTTTAAATACAATTATCAAACATACACCACCAGTCTACAACCACAAATATTCAGCACTCTAGACAACTGGCGAGGTCACATCAAGCAGAGGAACGATATGCAGAGCAATAGAGGCGGTTATTAGGACAACAGCAGCTGATGCAGAATAACATATATCTCCATACTACAGCCATCAGATGGGACCATGAGGGACGAGTAACTGGAGGACGACAAGTGAAACCGGAGAACATGTAAGGAACTCCATTAAAAGAGGACCTACAGATCACCGGAGGACAAGGGTACGATCTACAGAATCGAGGTGACAAATAACCAATTTATAAAATAAAGACACTGAAAAGACATTTTAAAATTTAAAATAAAAGAAAATTTATGTCAACTGTAGATAGAGATAAGAGAATATAATTTAAATTTAGTAACAATTTTCTTTGATGATGAACAATTAATTTAAAGTTAATTTAAATCATTGCTTGGATGATTAACAATTAATTTAATAAATTTAAATTTTCATTTAAAGCGTGTAAAGTAATCAGTGAGTAATATTACACACAATGTATAAAGTAATGTAGTTGGAAGTATAGAAGAAGACTAACAATTCTATTAGTCAATTTAAAATTGTATAAAGCATTAAGATGTATGCAATGCATAGAGTAATGTAATAAAGAAAAAATATATAAAGCAAAGAAAACAAGACTGCAAATAAAAAACACAGTCAGACTGAGCGGTCGAGAATTTTTAGAGTAACAAAGAAATGTTTAACATAGATTTTTGCTAATATAGGATATAAGATTTATTTGATGATGAATGTACTGCAACAAAGAAACGTTGAAACAAATAATAATGAATATTTTATGGCAATGTAAATGCTATTTTAAAACACACTTGTGATTTCTTTTGAATACATTAATGAAAACATGTTACAATTTAAAAATGACTACTCTTATTATGATTACACCCAAACTCCAATTATAAATACACGTTATCAGTAATAATTATATGAGTTGTACAATCCACAAATGAGATTACATTAAATTGGTAGCTTGTATTGTTGTAATATATCAATGTATGTTACAAGTTAAGAAAAACCAGTGCTTCTTAATGCAAACCAGCACAGCTAAGGGGGGCCAGATCAGCTGGGGATATGGTATTATACAAGGCCAGTACTTGATGTTTTTGGTTTAATGTTCTAGTGTCTGGTGATGCTGTGGCGGCAGTCCTGTGCTGGCCTGCGCGTCAGAGCAGGGGCGTCAAGTCCCTGTTTGGCCTTGCAGTGTTGGAATCTCGAGAGGGAAGTCCAGTAAGGTCATTCAGGTGCAGCCACAGTCACCGGATCAGGGGGGTAAGTTACCCATATTTTAGTAAAATGTACAGGGGGTTATGGCGCCATATCTGGGCTGATCCTTTTAGGAAGAATGGGAGTGTCAATGAGAGTTTTTATGCTTCGGCATAAAACCTCTCATTGAGGGGGTATTGTAACGGTACAGGTAAGACCCTCCCGATCAATAAATAAAATGGAAAGTATTATTTGTAAATGCATTGGGATGATAGACAATATACACAATGTGAACTCAAGGTCAGTGGTTTAACAGCGAGAAAGGCAGTTATTTTTAGACGACCGACCTCTGAACTTTGTATGTTGAACAAAGCAACATAATACGTCAGGAGCCAAACCCAACAGACGTCACTAGGAATGCAGGGAGTGTTGTTCAACTCACCCGATCGGCGCCAGCTGTCTGTCAACGCTTGGCGTATAACATCAGTCGTCATCCAACATCCAGCAACAGCAGACGCGGGCCGTGTGCTCGCCCGTTTCATATAAACCCAGTCGAAATTACAACTTTGTGCCGATCGGTCAGAAGAGTTCCAGAACAAATTTTACGGGTGCCCGAAACAAATAAAATGTGATTATATCAAAATAAGTTTTGTTTAAATAAGAAAGTGTAAAAAATGTGAATCAGCAAAGTATAAACCTAAATTAGAGTGAAGTAACAGTCTCGGTGTAAAATCAGTGAAAATTACGGGATAGCCGATGTAGTGCGTGAGGAGTACTATGAATTCTTCTGGACTCAAATTTCAGCTAAGTAACAAATGGGAGGGGAGAACCAAATTTTGATGAAGGCACACTAAATGTTTAACCTCAATTTTTATTCTTATCATTAAATGAACTCAAAGGGAAATATGAAATATGTACCATGTGAGAGAGTGTGTGTGCATGTGTCATAATTATACAATAAAAAGTAAGAAGCGCTGGTTTGCATAAAATGAAGTTAATTCTGTTTTAACTATTTCTATTCTGACTAATATACTATCAATGTAGGTAACCAGTTAATCACTGTATTCTTTATCATTAAAAAATAGTATCAGAAATACGAGAGGGAGAAGGGATATTTTGTTCATGACAGGAATGAAATGATTTTACGTATTTTTTGTTTTATTTAAAATGGATTTAAACTGAAATAATGAATAAAAGAGAATAAGATATGTATGCAAATTTGTTTTCTTTAAATGGCCTAATTCTGCTCTCACAAGACACGCTTAAACGAACTTTGGACCAAGTAAGTAAATTTTGAAGTTGGCAGTATTGCAAGATGGCGTCCGGAATGTGGATGTAAACAAATAAGGTAAAGAGTTTATAAACATTGCAGAAAGTTACAGTATTTCCTCGGAAAGGTATGCCTGGCTAGAAATTTAGAACCACATATACCAGAGGAATGTTTGGTAACCAAGCTGTCTTATCACTTTGAGGACGGAATAGTCCAAGCCAGAATCTGTGTCAAAACCATAGGAGCCATGGAGGCACTGCTAGAAAGCTATGATCAGGAGGACTATTACCGGAGATCCAGAAGACAGTATGAGAGACTGAATGCCAATAGAGAAGACCAAAACAGAAATCAGTGACAGAGAGTAAATCATGTTCGCGCTAATAATAATAATACTCATAATAATAATAATAGATTTAGATCCCAAAGACGCAGCTTTGAAAATGGAAGAGACTTCAGAAATCACAATAGAGTTAATGAAGAGAGCAGAAGTCCACCCAGAAGCCGAACCAATGAAGATAGTACACCAAGAAAACAGGAAGAGAGGAGAGTATAGACCAGATAACCGAACTCAAGAAGGAACCGCACAACCTGCACTGCAACAGGAGAGAGTGGGAAACGAGTGTCGGCAGTGAGAATACCAAGCAGCCCATCACTGCAGGAATTGGATGGGCAGATAACTAACAACGATGTTGATCATCAGGAAGATACCAACATAATCGAAAACAATTATCTCAAAAATATACGTAACAAACTCGTTGAAGAAGAATCAACAGCAGAGTGCAATCAAAATAGTGAACTCATTTTCACAACTGCTTTACTGCAAGGGGTATCAGCTGAGATAATGATAGATACAGGTGTGAATGTATCCTTAATAGACAAAGGAGAATTTAATAGAATAAAAGATTTGTGTAACGAAGATATACCAACACTGCCAGTGAGTAATATGGTCATAGTGGGAACTACTGGTAGGCCAAATAAGACAATCCGACAGCAAGCTATGTTAGAGGTATCCAGTCAGGGCAATACAATTCCAATGGTGTTCTTGGTAGCTCAGGGTCTACCATTTAAAGTTATGATTGGGTGTGATATGCTACGGCGACACTCAGCAGTCATTAATATGTGCAGTGGCAAAATAACACTGTACAATGAACAGGGTGAATGGTCAAGTGAGATAATAAGCCGCAAGTGTGCCCCTCACTATCGACATTCATTTACCTTACTACGGAATTATAGGAAGGAATTAATGACACCAGATGAAGAATCAGCCTACACCAAATACGACATACGGAACCAAAAGCTGGAGGAAATTCAGTCATTCCAGGCCAACAGTAATAGCGAAATAACCCATGAACAGAAAAGGCAGCTAATCAGTATCTACAATAGGTATAGGAGAGTGTTTTCCGATTTGCCAGCTAAGGCAAAGAACTTCGTTTGTCAATTATCATTTAATAGCTCTGTTAATTTTAATAAAAAAACATACTCAATAGCACAATCGCTAAAACAAGCAGTAAAGAGAGAAATTCAACGCATCATGGATCAAGATATTATTGAATATAGTTCGTATTCCTACACCAGTCCAATCGTTGCAATACAAAAGAAAGATGGAGCAGTACGTTTATGTCTCGATGCCCGGGAAATAAATAAAAACATTATTAACGATAGAAATTTACCCGGAGAAATCGAAGAAATCATGAAGAAATTTAAGGGATGTAAATTCATGAGCATATAGGATGCTGTGTGTGGCTATTGGCAAGTAGAACTGCACCCCAATAGTAGAAAATGTGTAGCATTCATTTTTGAAGGTAGGAATTACCCGTTCAAATGACTTCCTTTTGTACTTGTAAACTCCATCGCCATTTTTGTGAAGTGTATGGACCAAATTCTGGGAAGAGAAGTGTTAGAATTCACAACAGTCTACATAGATGACCTTCTAACAACTTCTACAACATGGGAGGAGCACTGCCAGCGTATAGAGATGGTGTTAAGAAGGTTAGCTGAAAATAATATAACACTCAAATTAGATAAATTTTATAGAATTTTATATAAAATCCATTCTACCACATCCATAATAATTTGATCTTCACAAAACCAACCATTAAAGAAAACAAATGGAAACTATACATCCCCAAATCTATGGAGACGATTATCTATAATTATTATCTATCATCACCTCTACGGACAGATGGGACCTGAGAAAGTTATAAAAGCGTTAGAAGAACATGTGTACATAAAAGGTATAAATAAGAAAGTGAGACAAACAGTGAAGAAGTGTAGTATATACCAAATGGTGAAAGTAAACAATGAGAAGAGAGCTGGAGCAATTATAACCATAACATCCAGTAAAAGATGAGAGATAATGTTCCTTGATATTTGTGGACTTTTTCCCCGAAGTGGAGGGAGACACAGGTACAAATATATAGTCATTATTTGGGACCATTTTACCAAATATACTAAACTGTACCCTATTAGTAAGGCATCCACCGAGGTAATCATTAAACTCATTGTTGAAAAATACATGATCGATATTGGAGTCCCAGAATCAATTGTAACCGACCACGGAACCCAATTCAAAGGCAGAAGATGGAGGGAAGAAATGATAAACAAAGGCAACCAAACTTACAAAACCTCTATATACCATCCCAGCAGCAATCCAGCCGAGAGAGTACTGAGAGAAGTAGGACGAATTCTCCGCACATATTGTCATGATGACCATACAAAATGGAGTGAATATATTTCAGATACTGAAACATTTCTCAACTTATCACACCACGACACATTGGGAGTTTGCCCATACCAGATGACGTTTTTAAAACCACCACCCAGGGATATTACCAAAATAATCCAATTCCCTGAAGAACCCGATGAAGAAGTTGATAGCACCAGAATATATAACAGGATACTCCATAAAACAGAATTGAGGAAGAAAAGACAAAGTAAAACGGGAGTTCACCCAATTAAGTATAATGTTGGAGAAAAGGTACTCATCAGGAATCGATAACAACCTAGCAGTATCGAAGGTATAACCAAAAAATTGTTATTGTTATACACTGGACTATATGTGATAAATAAAGACAATGGTAATAATACTTATGTAATAGTATACCCAAGTACTAACCAAATCAAAGGTACTTACAATCAAACCGAAATGAGAAAATATTAGGAGTGAAAAAATAAATAACAGATTATTTCCCTCAAACTTGGTTTAAACAAAATAATCATGTTTTGGTGGGGAGGTAATACGTAATGCAACATAATGAGCATAACCCAATAAGTGTATAAACCCCTATATAATATGACAAACTAAACAATATACCTAACCTTGCTAAACCAATGAGAAAGGTGAAAACCCGAAATAAGCAAAAAGAAGTACAATATAAGCTAATGTAGAACAAATATTGTAGCATCACGAGATGGTACAAACCAGGAAACTCAATTTAATTATCAAAAATATAGGGAAACTACTCAAATAGATAAATACTATGTAACTGAATGAGGAGTGCAATAGAGAATGAGTGGTCAAATGAGAACAACCAAAAATAATTATATAAAGGAAGAATTATAATAACTAAACCAATAAACCATGAATAATAAATAAAGAATATGTGTTACAGATGCATGAATAAATTAAAAACAGGAATTAGCCTTGTAAACAAACATAATAAATAACTTGACAAAACAGACATAAAAAAAGACTAGACTGGACGGTGTCTTTGACACAAAAAATTACCCAACAGATTAGGGAAGTGATTTTATATATCTTGTTATAATATTGTAAATAGTAATGTTTTAGTATGTAAGTGAGAAATGTATTTAGAGTTAAGAAAAATCATTTATATAACCAGCCTAAAAGTCAAGCTACGTCTTAAACCTAAGATTGTATTTGTAATTAGCTCATATATAGAGTTATAGTAAAGACAAGATAATTATTTTTATAATTGTGTGTATTCGAATAGAAAAATGATAAATAATGATAATAGAACAGTGCAAATGACACAGTGTAAACAATGATAAAAATATAAAGTTTTGTGAAACAAGTATGACCATAAGGTGAGAATGGCATGTATTTTATATGAAGTGAACAAATAACAATAAAATCAACTTCATTAGTGCAAGTGACTATATAAAATTAAGTGAAATAAAAGCATAAATGGGATTATGTAAAAAAATCAGGAAAAGTAAGGTTATATTAAAAACTTATGGTTACTGGAGGCATATAAAACAGTCCTGAGACCGAAAAATACACCAACAAACCAAGCCCTCTTATAGATGAATCTAAAATTGATTGTTACAAGGAGAAAGCTTTGTCTAATGCTGGCGTCCCATGAAGAAAGAACAAATTGAAACAGGGGCCAATCAAATCAATGTTAAATAAGCAGAGTGTAGTAAAAAGACAAGTAAAGTTATAGAAAAAGTCAGTAAACTAATGAACAATTGATGTTTGACCAACCTGAAGGAGAAAAATTGAAAATATTATCCTAAACTGGCATGATACATCTGGAATTTGGTGAGATCGTCTCCAACCTTATAGCCATCTTGGCGATTAATAACTTTTTGCACAACACTTCAATACAAACTCAATAATGAACACATTTAGTGTGATTACATTTGTAAACATAATATATGATTTACAAAGTGAGTGACAAACTTATTTTGAACCAACAAAAGTGTAGAACTCATAGAAATTGTATTAAATATTCCGTGGTGTTAATACAACTCAAGGCAATATGGCGTCTGTCATTTTCTTAATGGTGTAGAAAGGGTACAGCAGCACACCATGTTGAGAAATAATGAACTATGAAATATAGCATAGACATTCAAATTTTTATTTTATTTTATTTTGTCAATTGTATTCCTAATGTCTGATAATTAATTATTTTTATTGTTTTATTAATTTTATATTTGGAATGGGTAATAGTAAGTTGTAAAATTATCTAATTGATTTCTTTTGTATAATCACAAGAACTCACATACAACCATCACACACAAACAATTATTTGCTACATGTTCAAAACTTTTATTCATGTATGTTATTAGTATAATACTTGTTAGGTAAATTTATAATTTTACTGAAGACGATTTTTATGTTGCTAAAACCCTGAGATAAAAATTTGTCATGCATCTGAGAGCTAGATGGAGCTGAATCCTTAAAAAAGGGAAAATGATTTGTTAATTAATAGAAAAAAAGGAACTTATTATAATCAGAAAACAGGAATAAATATTTAATGATTCAGAGCAGCAAAAGAAGTGTGTTGTCATTTGTAGTATAATTATATGAATACACATGTTAAAGAAAATTAATTACACATTTATTAGACTATATTTTATCTTACGAACTTGGATCCCAAGAACGTAGAGCATCGAAGGCGTTGAAAGGTGGGTAGAACCACAGCAGTTACATACACCCATTATACACATTATATTTAAGAAATATAAATTAATTGAATATTACAAAATTAGCACTAACAACTTGGGGCTCTACAAAGTACTACTGTGACATTTAAAAATTAATTAACTAACAACGTCACACCACATAAATTGGCACACCAACTCGAGGGCTAGGAAAAGGAGAGTAAAATAAATAGATAAGTATTGAATAACACTATAATTTACATTCCTAGTCGGCGATTATACAAAAGAAAAAGAAAAATGTCGAGGAGAGGAACGTAGTGCAGGAGAACCAAAAGAACTGACGCAGAAATGGACATGGAAGAAAAGGAGGCCCAACCAGCACCTGAACTGTAGGTGATAGCAAGTGATCCACAAGAAAACCAACCAGACAGACCAAAACAAACAGAGAATGTAAGTCTACAGGAAATGATGAGGTTTATGTTTGAACAATTAAGCCATACAATGGAAGATACTAACAAATCAAAAGAAACAATAAAAGAAAATAACAATAAATCCAGTGAAACATTAAATAAAAACATGGAAACATTAAAGGAAGATAACCGACAATTAAATAAAAACATGGAAATATTGAAAGAGGATAATAAGCAATTGCAAGAAACATTAAGTAATAAAATAGAAGATAACAATGAAAAACTAAGTAAGAAAATAGAAGATAACAATGAATAAATGAGTAAGAAGATGGAAGAAAAAATGACAGAAATCAGAAGGGAAATGAAAAATCAGATGGAGGAGAATACTAAGAACATCAGACAACAAATTTCAGAGACTAATGAGAAGTGGAACCGGACAAATCAGGAGCTACAGCAAGTTAAGGAAGACATCCACATACAAATAAATAATGTAGAAGAAGATAATATAATTCGAATAGAATCGTTGCAGAAGGAAACCCAAAAAGACCCAGTAAGAGTACAAGAAAGGTTAGGAGAAAGAATTGGAGACATTAACACCAACATGAATAATGTAAAAGGTCAGGTAATTAATAATAAAGAGAAGATAGAAGAAATTCATCAACGAGAATTAGTGAACATCAGAGAAGAGCTCGAGATGATTAGGAGTACGCCGTTTAGTATCTCTAGTGTACAACCCACAGAGAATAGAGAAGTAATCAACTTCCAAGAACTACAGGAAAACCCCAATGCAGTTCCTGGAAAGAATCGAAGAAAATATCGCCAGGCACCGAGAAACGAGATGGACATCTATCAGGAGCATGCTAGATAAGCACTTCAAGGACATAAACGATAACTGGTGGACTGCAACCAGATACGACATTCAGGATTACCAGGAATTTAAAACACTGTTCAAAGCCAAATACTGGTCGGAATCGACACAAAATATAGTTAGGGATAATGTCTGTAAAGCAAGTATGATCCGTATAGAGGACAAACACTGACAGCATATTTCCTAGGTAAGGTATGTTTAGCCAGGAACTTAGAGCCTAAAATACCTGAAGAAAATTTGGTCACGAAATTATCTTACCACTACGAAGAAGGAATAGCAAGAGCCAGACTTTGTGGTCAAATCAAGACCATCCAAGCAATGGCAACATTATTGGAAAATTATGAACATGAGAACTATTACCGTCGAAGCCGGCAAAGGAATGATAACTATATTGGAAGTGGTAACAACAATAATAATAACCATAATGATAATTGTAGCAATAATAATAATAACAACCGGCAGAATCATGGTGATAACAATAATAATAAGAGAACGTACCGACCTCGAGTAAACCATATACGAACAAATAATAGAGAGACTGACAGAGATCCTAGAAGACAGTACTATCAAAGACGTAGAAGCTTCGACAATCGTTACGACAGTGACAACAACAATGAGAACAATTATTACCACAGAAACAGTACGAGAAGGAGCAGGAGTATCAAAGATAGTAGAAGGATAAATAACTATGAAGCCTTCAATAACAATCCAGGAGAGAGACAGGAGTCACACATCAATGACCAACCTACTCTGCAGGAAAATAGAACCGATGAAGAAAGCCACCATTTAAACGAGAGGCGGCAGTGAAAACACATCATGGCCCATCACTATACCGACTGAGACAAAACAATAAGACAACAGACAAGATGATAACGATAATAAGAAACAACTATTTAAAAAATATTAGAGATGACCTACTGGAGGAAGAGTCTGCCAATACCACAAATCACAGTAACGAAATTACTTACATAACAGCCGGGATAAATGGAATTCCAACGAAGATAATGACTGATACTGGTTGTAATGTGTCAAAAAAGGGGGTTTTTATTTTTTATTAAATTTATTCTGTATCATCACTGAAAGTCCCATGTAAAAAGGGTGTATTCAAACAATGAACCGTAACGTAACTTTTTGGGCGGAGTGTAGCTGGAGAATGCACTACACATTATTGAATTGAATGTTGTCACGTACGACTGAGCGCGTACACCAACCCGGACGCAGCTTCTACACATAACAGGCAAAACCGACGCTACGAAAATGGCGAGGCATAAAGATTTTCTTACCTCGTGCTCTGGAGACGGAGGAAATCAAGTAGAAGCTCCACCCACCTAAGCCTCTTATATCGTCTCCGTTTAACAACACTAGCCCATGTGGCCCATAGACAATCCAGACTTATTGTAAGACGACGAAAAACTCGTAGCCTGAAGACAGTTCATTCCTGTTCATTAACAAAGTGTAGTGGGGAGTTAGGTTGGCACTCTCCGGGCAGTCAACTAAAAAATATCATCCCGGCCGGGTGAACAAATAGGCTCGTGGGCCTAATTTTGATAAAAGTACTAAAAATGTGAGGCATAGAATGTGATAAACAGTGCAAAGAATGAAATTTTGAATCAGTGAACCGAGTAAAAATCAGTTAAACCTTTTTAAAATTAAACAGTAACATTTTCGGACATTTAGTAGTGAGAATGCAGGACGCAGCACGTGGTCAGCAGTGATGACGCTTCCAACCGTAAATGTATCCTATTAAATCTATTATGCCAATTGTAAATATATAAAGAGCTCTAGTTTTTTTGAAATAATGTAAATCAGGTATGAATGTGAGAGTGAGCAAGCTGGGTTGCTTTTTAAAGAATTATTTAGACTAGTTATTAGAGTAAGTGAAGCAATGTTAAAGTAGCCGAGATGTGTTTTTGTATTTTTAAAAGAAAAGAAAAAAGCAATTGAAAGAAACAGTAATAACTTTGAGATATAAAAAGAATAAAAGTAAATTCAACCATATTTTGCAATTGAGTAATAAACAGCTAATTAATATGGTCAATGAGTGTAATTATTGATATATACAACCTTGAAACCACGCTTGTACTTCACAGTGTAACGGTACAGATTTGTAGGTTCAAAGTAATATTTTAAAAAATTGTAGTCCCTATGTAACCAGCGTTCACCTTTTTGGAACCTCGATTTCATCAACCACATGCAGTGTTATTACAAAACAATGCATCTGTGTTTTGTCTTTAGACTCAGACGGGCCGGACACATTACGCAACTACATACAGTTTTGTGGCAGCCGTGAATCACGGAGAAAATGACGCCTAGTCATGTATTTCACCACGCGGCAAAATGTTGCCAAACTCTATGCCTGTCTTATAGCGCCTTTTAAAAAGCACCAATTGGAGCGCAGACTGGTGATCACGTGACCAGACTGAACCCCATGCATTACCACCTTAGAGCAGTAATGAGTTAGTTCTACTGCAACTCATGGCCGCGCGGCCAGCCTATTAAACATTTAAGTGCTCGAGCAAGAGTTATGTCGGCCGACAAATTGTTAACAAAGTGGAAAGTGTAACTTAAAACTTAAAAATAAGACGGAGTGTGTCGTGGTAGTGCAAAGAATTCATGATCGATTGAACTAACATTTTTTAAGTGACACGAAACAGCTAACCACACGAGGCGGTGAGTAGATAGTAAGGAACGCCGTGGATGTGTTAAGTAACTTCCATAACACTCTCTGAACAATTCAATAAATCCATTAAAATAAATACAAATATTGAACTATAATAATGGGGTTTTAAAATAAAAAGAAATGTAAAGAGTATTAGTGAGAGTGTGTTGCAAAGTGCTGGTTCCCAAAATAACGCTATTTTTAGGCTAGTTTCGAATTATTTGATATTGATGGGTTAAATATTTATGTCTTTTTGTGTTGTATTGCAAGTGTAGGGTGAATGTAAAGGGAAAACAAATATTGCATTAAAGAAAGCCAATTTGTTAGAATACGCAAAATTTGTGTTAGCGTCATTATTCCGAAACTCAAACCCATATAACCTTGTCTGCAGCTGTTCGTCTGTAGGACTCTGGAAGAGAACCCGAAGGTAAGATATTATATTATTAATTGAAGTAAATACTATTGTTTCACTGGCGCCCGAACAGGGACTCGAATATTTTATCAGTTGATATAAAATTATATTGTTTCACTGGCCCCGAACTAGGGACTCGAGTATATTAATAATTAATAAAATTTATATTGTTTCACTGGCGCCCGGAACAGTTGGACGATTTGTGTGATTTATTTTAATCACACAGATCAGACCTAATTAGGCTGCAGAATGGGTTATTTGGGAGTGAGGGCGAGATAAGTTTAAGCTAAACTGTGTATAATAGTATATGTAAAAAACACTATACAAAATGATGAATAATGATGATGAAGTCAGCATAACTGACTTAATTGAAATTAGTATAGAGAATAAAACAAAAATAGCTGAGGTAGCTGTTAAGAATGAGTCAGGAGGGTGTTTAACCCCAATTATGGTTTAAGAAAATATTTTAACTGAATCAGCTGTAGTGAATGATTCGGGGTTGGAGACAACTCCAAGCCGAACAGATATAATTAATCAGAATGATCACAGTTGCACACCACTATATAAAAATTATCCCAATTAGCGCTTTCAAGCTTCACAGCCCATCGTCAGATTGGAATAGACAGGAAATATGTAAAAACAACCCCTTCACCCCTCTCCACCACCCTGCTCACACACAACAAGCTAAAAATGACCCTTCCCCACCACCTAAACCTTGTCCCACCATCTGTAGAGTTACATATTTTTTCTAGCAAATTCCTTGTGTTTCAGTGTTGTGTGTGTGTGTGTGTGTGTGTGTGTGTGTGTGTGTGTGTGTGTGTGTGTGTGTGTGTGTGTGTGTGTGTGTGTGTGTGTGTGTGTGTGTGTGTGTGTGTGCATCCTTTTAAACTACCCTTTTCCTCTCCACACACGTGGGTCAGTCATACACCCTTATTTTAAAACATCCAATTAGTACTATGCAAAATAATTCTTAATCTTATCTATCTGTCCTCTATCATTTACTTCTTAATCATGTTATAAAATATTTCTTCATTATCAAATTTAATTTTAATATTAATTAAATTGTCTAACCCTTTTTCTCTTTCTTTCAATATTTCTAAATCCTCTCTAAGCTTCCTTTCAACTGTGTTATTCACTACTTTTACAATTTCGTATTCTTCCAAAGGATTAACAAACTTATGGTTGTCTTCTATGAAATGTCTTGCATATAACGAATTGGTTGTTCTATTACCTTCTCCACGTTTGTGGTCAGACAACCTGCATACGAATTTTCGTCCTGTCTCTCCTAGGTACACCTCGTTGCAGTCTTTATATTTTAATTTATAAATTCCGCTTTTCTGTAATACTGGAATTTTTTCTATATTCTTATTCCTTATCTTATCAAATACCGATTCAAATTTTTTAATAGCTATATCTACTCCATATTTATTAAAACATTTTATCATTTTTCTAGTATGTGAACCTATGTATGTCAATGACCCTGCATAATTCTTTTGTTCTGGTTCTATTTTATCTTTTTGTATGTTAACCCTTTTCATAACTTTATCCACTATGTTGGTGTTATAATTATTATTCCTTACAATTCCCTTTATCGTTCTTAACTCCCTATCTTTTGATTCGGTCTCTTTTAAACACTTCTGAGCTCTGTAACAAAATGAATTGATTGCCGCCATTTTATATCTATATGGGTGGTAAGACTCTCTTGGTATAATTATATCAGAATACGACTCTTTCCTAAATATCCCAAACTGTAGTTTCTCATTATCTTTAATTTCTATGTTTAAATCTAAGTAATTTATTTTCTTACCTCCTATCTCTTCTTTAAATTGTAAGTTTTTATCCTTATTATTTACCTCATTTATAAACTCATGCACTTCTTCTATGCTTCCTTCCCAAATTACTAATACATCATCAACGTATCTAGACCATAATTTTATATTGTTTTTATACTTTGTGGAAGTTATTAATTGCTTTTCAAAATCATTCATGTATATTTCAGCAAGAATAGGGGATAATGAAGACCCCATAGGTAAACATTTTTCTGTATATAAAACTTGTTATTAAACCTAAAATAGTTCTGATTCACACATTCTTTAATTATTTTCATCAACTGCTTTTTATACCTGTATTCTCCCATATTATTATTGTTTATTAACTTAATAACTTTATTTACTGTGATATTGGTAAACATGTCCTTAACATCCAGTGATATCAATTTTGTATTTACATTAATCCTAATATTTTCTAATTTTTCTATCAATTTTACATTATTCTCTATGTTGTATTTTGTCCCAAATTCATATTTCTCTTTCAGTACTCTGCTAACTTCCTTTGATAATTTATAAATAGGTGCATTAATAAAAGAAACAATCGGTCTAATTGGTTTTCCTTCTTTATGTATCTTAACCTGACTTTTAAAAGTTGGTGCTGTTGGATTACTTTCCAATAAATACTTTTTCTTATTTTCTTCTATAAATGTTATCTGTTTCATCATTTGTTTTATCCTTGACTGGTACTTACTTGTATAATCATACTATATTTCCTCGTATGGTCCTTCCCTTATAAATTCTTCCGTTTTCTTTATGTATTCGTCCTTTCTCAGTAGTACCATTGTATTTCCTTTGTCCACCTTCGTAACTATAATATCATTCTTCTTTATTTTATTCTTTAGTTTAGTTACAGTTGATTTGATTTGTTGTTCATTTTTTGAATTATACAAACTTTTCTTAAATATTTTATCTACTTCATTCCCTACTTCCCACCTTATTCTTTTTTTATCATTTCCATTTCCTAGTTTTTGTATTATGCTTTCGCATTCAATAATCGTTTTTTCTTGATTTAATTCTGGTGGCGGTGTGTATTTTAAGCCTTTTGCTAACATTTCTTTTTCTTCTGTATTGAAATTTACCTCTGTAAGGTTTATTACCCTTTTTTCATAGTTATTCGTAGAGAGGTGTTCCTTTTTTACTTCGTTCTTCCTGATTAATTTATTTAACTTATCTACCATTTTTTTATTTTTATTTTCCAATTTCTTTTCTACGTACCCCAAACCAAAATTATATAATATTTCTTCTAACTCTACATACGAGTATATTCTTAACAATTCTATGTGTCTGTCATATAATTCCCTATTATATCTATTGATTAAGCAGTAGAGTGACCTTATTTCCAGTTTTATCCACAACTTCTCGCTTTGTTCTTTTACTTTTTTGGCAACACTGTTCTTATTTTTAATTTGAACTTGAGCATACTTTGGGATGACATTATTATCCAGACATTGTTTATTAAACCATATTTTACTTAAAACCCTCTTCAATTTAACTTTTAACTTAAGATATTTAAATACTTTACTTGCCTTATTGTTGTCGTTTATTACCTCATTGTTGTTGTCCATTACCTGTAGTCGATTGCACATCTTAACAGACGTTTAATGAAGAAATTTGTGTTAGTGGTTGAAATCAGAATGATCACAGTTGCACACCACTATATAAAAATTATCCCACTTAGCGCTTTCAAGCTTCACAGCCCATCGTCAGATTGGAATAGACAGGAAATATGTAAAAACAACCCCTTCACCCCTCTCCCCCACCCTGCTCACACACAACAAGCTATAATATAAATGACCCTTCCCCACCCCCTAAACCCTGTCCCACCATCTGTAGAGTTACATATTTTTTCTAGCAAATTCCTTGTGTTTCAGTGTTGTGTGTGTGTGTGTGTGTGTGTGTGTGTGTGTGCATCCTTTTAAACTACCCTCTTCCTCTCCACACACGTGGGTCAGTCATACACCCTTATTTTAAAACATCCAATTAGTACTATGCAAAATAATTCTTAATCTTATCTATCTGTCCTCTATCATTTACTTCTTAATCATGTTATAAAATATTTCTTCATTATCATTATCACACACACACACACACACACACACACACACACACACACACACACACACACCACACACACACAACACTGAAACACAAGGAATTTGCTAGAAAAAATATGTAACTCTACAGATGGTGGGACAGGGTTTAGGGGGTGGGGAAGGGTCATTTATATTATAGCTTGTTGTGTGAGAGCAGGGTGGGGGAGAGGGGTGAAGGGGTTGTTTTTACATATTTCCTGTCTATTCCAATCTGACGATGGGCTGCGAAGCTTGAAAGCGCTAATTGGGATAATTTTTATATAGTGGTGTGCAACTGTGATCATTCTGATTGTGATTTCAACCACTAACACAAATTTCTTCATTAGATATAATTAATTTAAATGAAAATAGTTTCACATGATCCGTAGTAATTAGTCAGGCGGGAGCAAAATCCACTCCCGTGGTAACAAAAATAAAAGAAAAAGGGTTGTCAATGGTTGACCTGTATAACCTAATAAGAACAATGTCTGAGAATATAAATAGTAATTTCAATGAAAAGTTTCAAGAACAAAATATAAAGCTAGAAAGTCGTTTTGATAGTAATGAGGAAAAGTTCGATAATAAATTTGATAAATTAAATAGTGATGTAAATGCAAAAATTAATGAATTGAGTATATGCCTTGATATACATGAGGGTAAATTAGACAGTAAATTTAATGAACTGAAGAGTGAGATCAAGAATATAAAGTCACAAAACTTTGACCGTGATAAACGATGCAATGTTATTCTTGAACAAGTAATTACAGTAAATAACAATTTAAAAAGCTTTGCAAGTAAAGCGGGTAATAAATTTGAAAATGGGGTGTCAAAAAGTAATACAGTAGATAACAGTAGTGATATTGAGAGCAGAAAATTAGTTGAGGTTAGAGGAGTGTTAGTTAGTGATCATAATGAGTTAGAAAGGGAGTATAGAGATAGTTTAATTGTAGAGGGTGAACAGGGGGCAAATTTATATGGGGTTAAATGTGAAGCAGAGACTTCACAAGTGGCGCATGAGGATAAGAGACCCTCAATAGGACATCTGGGTGACAATGGGTCGGCAAATGGTCAAAATAGATTTTTTTTGTTTATCTGGTACAGCC
Source organism: Magicicada septendecula (assembly GCA_034769895.1). Taxonomy (NCBI): domain Eukaryota; kingdom Metazoa; phylum Arthropoda; class Insecta; order Hemiptera; family Cicadidae; genus Magicicada; species Magicicada septendecula. Next base: position 171,611,205 of record CM068375.1, read on the forward strand.
AGATGGTGTTTAAATAATTTAGTGGTGTTGCCCTCTGTGTAGAGTGAGAATGTGAAATGTTGTGGTGATGAAAGTGATTATGAGAGAGAGAAAGAGTTAGAGTGGTTTAAGCTAAATGGAGGTTATGGAGAGTTGATAGAGAAGATGAATATTGTTACAACACAAATAAACCAACCCAATACCAGGGATGAACAAAACAATATTGAATTTAAAATAATACTTCATGTTAAATAAAAATGATTAATTTAAATAAAATATAAAAACTATGACTCGACAAACAACGACATGACCTAACCCAAGTGACTGACCCAACGAAAGGAAACAAAAGAAGAAGGGAACCACGAAAAACAAATGAGAATAAAACCAAAGAAGAGAAGAAAGTGATTGGTGAAACCAAAGGAAGAAAGGAAAAAACCAAAACTCAAACAAAAATGAAACAAGTTCATGGTATTAAATGACTCAATGTAACACGTTGAAATGTACCCAAAGGAGAAGGTGGAAAACCAAGGTATTAACCAAATACAATGAAAATGAAGAAGGAGGGAAATAGATAAAAATGAAAACCAATAATGATACACAAACAAGTAATAAAGAATATGAGAAGGAGAAATAATGCACTCAAAAGTAATATTGGAACTAAGACCAATAATTAACCTATGAGAAAGGAAAAAGTAAATGTCATTAATGGACAATCGTAATTTAGGGAAGAACCCCTATTAAACAATGTTAAAGATAAAAATGATAAAAAAGCAAACTAAACCCCAATTTAGAATTAGATGTAAGAATAGTATTGTAAGGACATAAAATTGTTAATAGTATTAAGGAAATATTGTAATGAAAGAGAAAAAATGAATAGTGAGATAGTAATTAGAGGGATTACCCATTCAGAAACACTTAAAAAACAAAAACATTTGTGAAGTGCAAAATGAAAGTGTAAAAACCCCAAAGTGAAGTGATAAAGAAGGTACACTAATTAAATTATAATTAACTATAAATAATTTAAAAGTGAAGGTGATGATTGAATGAAAATAGTGTAAAGTATAGAATGGAAATATAGTGAAAAATAGTGAATGATAAAATCATTAACAATTAATAAATCCTAAAGAACGCTAAAGGTTTAACAGTGAAAAATAATAGTGAATAAGTATGTTGTGAAAAATAGTATTAAGTATAAACTATAAAGAGGTATTGAACACTGGAAAGTGATAATCACCATAATAAACAAAACAAAAAATATAATTAAGGAATTTTAAAAGCAAGTAATCATAGTTGAAAGGGAGAATCCCAGGGAAGAGTAAATTGAAAGTGTTAACATGGAGGGAGAGTAAAGATTGTTTAGAAAGTTAAGGAGTTAGATACAAATCAAAAAACACCCATGTTATAAGGGATCGTTATAAGTTCATAAAAGTAATGTTGTTTGTCACACTAAAAAATAATATAAAATAAGATGTATTGTGAACAAAGATTAGCAAATAATAAGTTAGTTAAATAATTATTCAATCAAGTTTATGAATTGGATATGGCTGTAAGAATTATACAGACCATAGGCCTACATGTTATATTTAAATAAGATCAAAAAAGTAGTCAATAATAGCCACATTGTTATTATCGGCAAAGGAAATACATAACAATGTTAAGAAATGTATGACTAGAAAACATGGAAACCAAAGAGTAAATAATTGTGTATAAAATAATAGTGACATAATAATAACACATAAACAGCATCAAAACACAACACAACCAATTATAATAACAAAATAAAGCCCATTAGGCTGAAATGAAATGTAACTTAAATGAAATAAGTCAAATACCATAATGGCTACTTATGCCTATGAAAGTGCCTAACTGTCAGAACCAAACAACTACAAATTATAACAAATTAACAAAGAAATTAGCAAATCTGAGGTGAAGGATTCACCAAGAATAAATTGTAAATCATTTGTAAAACAAGATATTATAATAAGCATTTGTATACAAAAAGAAATGTAATTAACGAGTATTAACATAATTGTAAAAACATAAAATCTAAAATTACCCAAACTTGTGGGGTATCAAAATAATCTATGAAAGGAAATAAATACTATAGTGACAATATTTAATAACCAGGAAGGAAGATAGAGGAATAACAGCAGTCAGAAGATATACGAAGAATTCGAATTTTGATAACAATACATCATCTCAAAATCAGCCAATCAAAATCATTCAGTTGCCATAGAAACGACAGTTGAAGACAGAATTACGGTTGAATACCATTACAGAAGTGAAGCGTCAGTCAAACAATACAGAAGCCAATGTTCGGAAGACCGATTTTCTAATAAAATAATGTAAAACAGTAATCAAGGTTCATAACCATGACGGTATAAGAAGCAGACGACCCATTTATAGCAGTCCACTCAAGATCCAGGATAATTAAACTGAAAATTAACCGAAAAGTATGACCAGATACTCCATTAAAAGGACGCCCAACCTATTGAAGCCCAAAAATTAATGAAAAAAGAACTTATTGCAGCCAAATCCTACCCGATCAAATGAACAAAGACACCAAGTCATGCTGAGGTGTTAAGTACAATTAAATTACCTATTTCCAAAAACCTAATCACTCTAAATTTTACTAAAGGTAAATTTATCTCACTATAAACAAATATTTCTCTTTCACAGATTACTTAAGTAAAATAAAACTCACTGAAAATTTGTTAAGATAAAACATAACCTATTATTAAAACACGAACTTTCAAAACACATTTAACGACACTACAGAACAGACTGTAACATCACACATTATTATTTATGTACACTTAGGATAAGGTAAAATATTTTTATTGTAACCATAGGAATTCTTTAGCTCATAATCACAAGAATCCCACGATTTTGGGAACGAAAATAATTGTAATAACTTAAACGTTACACAGCCATACTGATGCTGATCGTTCACTAATCGATTCGTCAACCTTGGGAGGAAGAGTCTTATGTACAAAGTCGGTGCAGATTTATTATAAAATAATTGTCAAATTGAATATCTTAATTATCACCCATTAAAAAATAACTAGTACAGGGAGTAACCGTTGTCATTATTTCATAGGGAGTGTATAACTTGTGTTTATTTATGAAGAATAGATTTGATGAGCAGCGAACCAGTCGTCATATGCACAGCAGTATCGACAATTCAGACGGCCGTACGAGTGGGAAATATTTGAACGCCCGACCGTCACCGCTGAAAACTCATCATACAATAGTTTTAATTGTTTTAATAAACGATTTGGCGCCACCCGGGATTAACACACCCCTATAAGTAAACAGGTAAGGTTACTGCCGTGTTATACTGGTGATTACCGCAACGTTACGGACATCGTTAGCCGCGAACATTAATGTAACGACCCCGGTGCGAGACGAACGCACTAACATTTAATACACATTCAAAATTGGTGTACATTTTACAGGTACGCACCAGACCTTTATATATTGCAACGTTACAGATTGGCGCCCAACGTGGGGCTTCAACGAAGACGAGGACGTCCCACCAAATTAAAACGTTACAGATTGGCGACCAACCGGTGAGGCTTTAAAAGAAGGCCAGCGGCGACTATGAAGAGACATTCCATGGTTACCAGAAAAGACACTCAGAAAGAAACTGAAGGTGAAGGTCAACAAGAAGAGATGGAAGAAATCGAAGAAATGATCGGGGAGCTGTTCGAAGAGGATCCTCAAGAAAACCATCCAGAAAATCCAACTCAACCAGAACCGGAAGTGGAAGTAATGGTCGGCGACCAACCAGACAAAACAACCGAAGGGGCAAGGATGGAGAACATGATGAGGATGATGATGGAACAAATGAACAGAACCCAGGAAGAAACAAGAGAACAAAGAAAGGAAGACAAGGAAGAATTGAATAAAAAATTAGAATCATAAGAAGGGAAGACAGGGAATTCTTGAATGAAAAAATATACCAAAACAAGGAAGAATTGAATAAACAATTAGAATCATTGCAAGAGGGTATGAAGGAAGAGATCAGAGAACAAAGAAAGGAAGACAGGGAATTTTTCAAGGAAAACATGGAACTTCTGAATAATAAAATGGAGAGCAACCATGAAGCCTTGAAAAGAAGCCAGGAGACGTTAGAAAAGAAGAGTGAGGAGCTGAAGAGGCAGATAAAAAAGGATCTTGAAGTATTAAATAACAAGATTGAAAATAATTGTGAAACACTCCAAAGACAGCTGAAGGAAGATGGTGAGAAGAACAGAGAAGAATTAAGATTCATGCTAGTAGAGTTTCGTGAAGAAGTTAAACGGACAAAAACAGGAATGAGTAAGAGATGGGAAGAAACAAATTATCCAGCAGACCAACTTAAGGAAACATTAGACAGTGATTTCAAACCATTGAATGAAACACCAGACACCACTTCTGAAGGTAGTAAGGAGATGGAAATTGTAGAAGAATCAAATGTATTGTTTTCTGAAAATAAAGATAACAATGACACCAAGAAAATTAAACACATAAAAACCAACAGTAGAAGAATAAAGAGGAATCGAATCATTAAGAAGAATAAGAAAACAGAAGAAATGGGAAAGATATATAAAAAGAAACTAATCAAAACAAGAGAAGAAGTGGAGATGATGAAGAACGGACTCATTGATGTGTTTAATTTGCCCCTTACCTACCAAAGCAAATTAAAGAAGTATAAAGATTGCAGGAGGACTCTGAAGGAAATTATAGAAGGCATTCACAAAGAACCAGTGAACAAAAACTTCTACAATTCTCTTATTAAATGGAAATTACCGGAATTGGAAATACCGAATAAAAAAGCAATAATAACATTAATGAGAGAGGCACAATTAAGTTCCCTGATTACCAACAAAATAATCAAATGATTGAGGTAGACATTAATACTACGGAACATATGGTATTAGAGGAATTGTGGTATGAGACTGAAGAAACCTATATCACAAGGAAGAAAATAGTTCTTCACGCCACGGTTATCCGAACCACAAGTGCAGAGGAACTGATGGACCATGGGTAAACTAAGCGAAGATACCACACACCAAGAAAAGGGACTGATCTTCGAATTACTGACCAAGCAACCCAATGGAAAAGAAGGAAGTATTAAAATTAAATTAAACCACTAAATAATCACCAAAACAAGAATCGACAAGAAACGACTAAGACGAATTAAATAAGAAATAATAAACCATAATCAATAAAAGTTAAAAACATTATCCAGAATAAATGTTGTAGATCTAACAATTGAAGGAGTAGAGGAGAAAGCCAACAAAGAGTGAAATATACAAAAGAAGGCAATAACAAGGAAAGAAAAGGAGAAGATCAACTTAAAAAAAAAAAAGGTCCTATGTAGAGTAATATGTATAACCCAATGTATGACCATATGTCATCACGAAGGATAATGGAAACAATACTTATGAGATAAGTAATATAACCACCAAGAAAATAAAAGGAGTTTACAACCAAGCTTCAATAAAAAAGTTTTATGAAGAAAATTAAATTACTATAAATAAAATAAACATATGCCAAAATTCAAAAATTATGTGAGCACAACTTACAACAATATTTCGATGACTTATGAGGCCTAAAATAAAAAATTAAAATAAGGAATAAGTTACACAAATTCGTATAAAAAAGTAAGAATCACAAACTTACACTAATAATTAAATAAAAGTACCTAAAAAGGAATAAGCTACAAAAATTCCTAGAAAGTAAGAAAGATTAACTTACAAAGAATTATCAAAAATGATATTTAAAATAAAATAAACAAAAATAAAATCAAGCAAAAACTGCTAAGATAAATACCTGAAATCATAATGAATTTAAGGTATTCAAAAAAAAAATCTGAACTGGTACAAAGAAAAAGAAGTTACGTATAAATCAAATATACAAACTATGGCAAAAGCAGAATATGCTAAATGACTAAGAAAAGAATAAAAATGTCTAAGATAATTAAAATGATCACAACAAGAATAGAATGTGATGGTACAATTCTGGTGCAATATTAAATTAATAAAAACATGGTACAAAAGACCATAATTATTGTATTCATTCATTTTTAACAATTTGGTAATAATTATTTAAATATTTAATAATCTCTGTAAAGTTTCGGTCAGTGGACTATATAAATATTTTATAAACGCAAAAGTGAATTGACAGGATTCTGACAGTTTTCATTGCAAAAACAACAAACTCAGAAAAAAACGTACGTCACATACCGAGATAAAGAGACGAGCCCTGATGACGTCAATGGTACGGAATGTATATTTCTATAAACAACTCGAGGCTTGGCTATGAACAATAGCCTGATGACGTCGCTTTCGCCCCACCTACGCAATGTGAAACAAAGACTCTTGGTCATTTCATCTGTGAGCGTGAACGGAGCCGGCCGGCAAAAGGGTTCACTAAGTGAATTTTGACTTTTATACCACCAAAAGTGGTTAATTAACTGTCTAAAATCTTGGAAATGTTGGGGCGATAAAGAACTTGAACAGGTGTCATCGGCCGTCGGATCGTCCAAGAAGCGTTGTGCATATAGAATCTGCCCAGAGTGTTGTCGGGGGCAGACACGACAGTGTGGGCCTTTAAAACGATGTAAAAGAGGAACAGATTGTGCACGAACGGACGACCCTAGCAGTGCGGTGAGACCTGTCCAAAATTTGGTGAGAACGTTCCAACATCATTTTTTTATTTCACGTAAAACAACATAATTCAATATTATAATGACCAACTCAAAATTCACTCAATGTTAAAATAAAACCAAATCTTATTTAAAATTTTAAAATGAGCTCAATCAAATAAATAAATTGTACCAGAGCGTGAGAGAGAGAGAGAGAGTGCCTTAAATTTTCTAAGTGCTGGGTTGTGCTAGATATTTATACGATTTTAATGTTTAATAATCATATATTCAATGTTTCATGTTTACTCGTAGATATTTTGGAGGGTTTAATGTTCGCTAAACGCACCATTGTGTAAGATGTACTTATAGTAAAATAAATTGGGTATATCATTGGTAACAATTTTAAACAGGTATTATTATTATTTCAAATAACAATTTCCGCTACTCAAGAGTTCGCTTAAACGAATTCCTGCCCTATTGTGACTTTGAAAGGTAAGTACAATTACAAGTTATTATGTCTATATTTATTATAATCAAGATGGCGCCCGACCTTTGAAATCAAATTAAATTAAAGCAAAGACGTTATATCGTATAATTTATTATTTAACAAATTGCGCCCGTAATAACAGGGACTAGTTTATTATTTAACAAATGGCGCCCTTACAGCTGGACAATTATATAAATTGTATACAATATAAGCCTACAAAGAGAGCGGAAAAGTTATCTGAGGTAATAAACGCCAATTTTAATACGTAAACATAACCAAATTTTACGAGGTTATGTTATAAGATTGTATGCATGCGTGTATTATAAAATAGCAAACATGAGTACTAATGATAACATTACATTAGAAATCAGTAAAACTGATGTAGATATGACGAGTGAGATGGATGTTCAATTAACCCAAATTAGTCAGATTGACGAACCTGAGACGCTTGTATCTGTTGTATCTGTAGAGAAAGTCGCTACCTCCATCTCAACTAGTTCAGAAAGTACACCAGACGGTACGGCTGCAATGATGCAGCTATTGTTAAATAAATTTGATGAAAAATTTACTAATTTAAATGACAAATTAGATGAGCAAAAAAAAGATTCTAATATTAAATATGCTAATTTAAATGACAAATTTGATGAGCAGAAAATGAAATCAGAAATAGTTTTGATATCAAATTTGACGAAATAAAGAACGAAATCAAAATTCGTAATGATAATCTTATTAAGCAGTGTGATAAAGTGATTAAAAAATTGGATGAGAGTTTAATTCAAATAGAAAAACAAGGTGAGTAGTAGTGAAAATATGACGAAAAACGAAGTACTGACTAACAAAGTAAATAACAGTGATAATGTGAATAATGAATTTACAGGTAGTAAGAATATGATATTAAAAAATGATAATGAAAGTATTATGAGTGAAAATGAGGTGTTTGAGTGTATTGAGTCAGAGAGAGAGCTTGGAGAAAGTATTTTTGTAAAAGGGTGCAGGGGTTAGAATTTTCTTTTGATGTTGTGTTAGGGGGTGAAGAAAAGTCTTCATGTATTTTTTATAAGGACAAGAGTTCCTTAAAGTTATATTTGGGAGACGATAGGTCTACAAATAGTGTTCTTTGGTGTTTTTGTGTACCTCATAAGTGGTGCAGTAATTATGAGTTAGTGACCCCTGCATATTTGGAGAGAGAGAGAGAGAGTGTAACTTGGTGTTATGGTGAGAAATATATTAAGAGAGAAAGTGTAGAGAGGTATTGTGAGTGAAAGAGCGTAATAACAATTTTTAAAGTAAATAGAAAGTACAGAGAATTGGTAGAAAGGTTAGGGGTAGATACGGTGGATGAAAATAATGAATACATACCTTGTAGTAACAGTAAAATTGAAATAATAATAGATAATGATAATAATGGGATCAAGTACTTACCTGTGGTAGAAAATTATGATGATAATTACAAGATGAATAACAAGATTATCATATATGATCATACTGATGTGGACAGAACCATGCTCGATTGTGACTTAATATATGATTTTGAAATCTATATCTATAAAAATGAATGTTTGTTTCTTTCTTTCTTTCTTTGTCCCGTATGCGTTCCTATACCATTCATCCGATTGCGATGAAACTTCGGTGAGTTGTTGTGCGCACGCCCGCGAAGGTTTATGAATTTTTTTCAATGGGGCCCTTTGGGGGGTTCTTGGGGTCTTCCACATCTCCTCCTAAACCACTGGACCGATTTCAACCAAACTTGGCACAAATATTTTATGCAACGGGAGAACCAACATAGGGTAGGTGTTTTTTCGATTGGGTCCTTTGGGGGGTCCTTTGGGGGGTCCTTTGGGGTCTTCCACATCTCCTCCTAAATCACTGGACCGATTTCAACCAAACTTGGCACAAATATTTTACGCAACGGGAGAACCAACATAGGATAGGTGTTTTTTTCGACGGGGTCCATTGGGGGGTCCTTAGGGGTCTTCCACATCTCCTCCTAAACCACTGGACCGATTTCAACCAAACTTGGCACAAATATTTTACGCAACGGGAGAACCAACATAGGATGTGTTTTTTCGATATGATCCTTCGGGGGTCCTTTTGGGGGTCCTTAGGGGTCTTTCACATCTCCTCCTAAACCACTGGACCGATTTCAACCAAACTTGGCACAAATATTTTACGCAAAGGGAGAACCAACATAGGATAGGTGTTTTTTCAATGGGGTTCTTTTGGGGGTCCTTTGGGGTCTTCCACATCTCCTCCTAAACCACTGGACCGATTTCAACCAAACTTGGCACAAATATTTTACGCAATGGGAAAACCAACATAGGATATGTGTTTTTTCGATATGATACTTCGGGGGGTCCTTTGGGGTCTTCCACATCTCCTCCTAAACCACTGAACAGATTTCAACCAAACTTGGCACAAATATTTTACGCAAAGGGAGAACCAACATAGGATAGGTGTTTTTTCGATGGGGTTCTTTTGGGGGTTCTTTGGGGTCTTCCACATCTCCTCCTAAACCACTGGACCGATTTCAACCAAACTTGGCACAAATATTTTACGCAACGGGAGAACCAACATAGGACAGGTGTTTTTTTCGATACGATCCTCTGGGGGGTCCTTTGGAGTCTTAAAAAACTAACTTATTAGATCTGGTTACTATGGCAACCCAATGGAATAGAGTCTGTTCTAAATATATTATCGCATTAAATTGAAGACCACGCGAACGAAGTCTTTATATATTATATATATACAAACACTTTCTTTCTTTGAGTGGCATTGCAGCGCATGCCGGGTACTCGCTAGTTGTGAATAAATATGAAATGGTTGATTATTATGATTATAATAATAAAATTTATTTATTAGACAATAAGATAAATAGACCTAAGATTAGGTTGTTATTCAACGATGGAGGATAGATTGTTTTATTGTGAAATGAACATTTAATATATGTGACAAGTGGTTTTTGAATTGGACTGCATAAGGACTGAGTTTGATAAATAACAAAATAATGAGTTGGAGTGTATATTTTTCATTGTTTTATATGTTTTATACAGCAATGTATTTATGTATTTTTGATGTTGTGAATTGCAGGTATATTTTGTGTACAACATGTATCATGTAGGTTTTATTAATTGTGTTCATAATTAATGACTAACATGTTTTTGTGTAACTAAACAGGTAAAATTTTTTAAATAATTGAATAATAATTAAAAGTCAATTACTGAAAAATTATGGTACAAAAGAAAGTTGTACTATCTTTGTAACAGAAGATGTAAATTATTAACTATAATAGAAAGTTGTACTATATTTGTTAAATTATTAATTAATTTGTAATGAGGTAATTCCTAATGAATAATAATAAATGATTGAGTAAGAATATGTATATTTGAAAAGTGAGATGTACTGTTATGAGTAGGTGAGAGATGAATTATATAAGACAAATGTCAATGATTACAGTAAGGTAGAATGTTTAAACAGGAATAGTGCCTGGGTATAGATAAAGGCAGGTGAGTTAATTAATTAATGTAAAGGGAGTTTGATAGTTAAGAATTTTTGAAGTAAATAATACAAAGAAAGTATTAGATATTTAGGGACACAGTAGTTAGTGATTATATGTAGAGGTGAATAAGGTAAAGGTTAAACATTTATTTGTTGTTGATGATATTTTGTAGTGGGGGTGAGGTGATAAGGAGTAGCCAACGTATAGCGTTGTGGCAGGTAATAGCGTAGTTTAAGGGAGTGTTTGCCGAATATTTTGGAAGGGTAAAATATTATGAATGTATATAGCTAGGTAGGGAACACAAATCCCTATAATAATAATAATAATAATAATAATAATTTCAATAATACTTTTAATTTCGATAAGATTTTATTAATTTTTTTTTTTCTATAATTTGTTTCCTCCATGTTTGAGTAATATTGGGGATTTCCATGTTTTATTTATAATCAAATTAAATTCTTTTTCATATCAATATGTGTTTCTTTTATAATTACATTAATTATGAAACAGAAAGAGTTAATTATTATCGATGGGAATCGAAACGAAATTTATAATTCAGGATAGTCCATAATGAGAATGGCAATTCTATGTAATTCTTGTATGTTACATTTTTTGTATTTATATTTTTAGTAGTTCAAGCAAACCCAGTGCTTATTAACACAAACCAGCACGTAGCTAAGGGGAACCAGATCAGTTAAGGATAGAGTAATTTACCAAGCCACTATTTTGATATGTTAATTTATTGTTTCAGTGTTTGGTGATGTTATGACGGCTGTCCTGAGCTGGCCAGCGCGTCAAAGCAGGGGCGTTACGCGCCTAATTGGCATTATGGTGTTGGGATCTCGAAGGAGAAGTCCAGTAAGGTCATGCAGGTACTGTCATCGTCATCAGACCACGGGTGAGTTATTGTTTTCTTTTATATAAATTGTAAGGGGGTTGTGGCGACATATCCTGGCTGATCCCTTTAGGAAGTATGAATGGGTCAATGAAAGTTTTTATGCTTCGGCACAAAATCTTTCATTGAGGGGGTTTTGTGATGGTACAATTCTGGTGCAATATTAAATTAATAAAAACATGGTACAAAAGACCATAATTATTGTATTCATTCATTTTTAACAATTTGGTAATAATTATTTAAATATTTAATAATCTCTGTAAAGTTTCGGTCAGTGGACTATATAAATATTTTATAAACGCAAAAGTGAATTGACAGGATTCTGACAGTTTTCATTGCAAAAACAACAAACTCAGAAAAAAACGTACGTCACATACCGAGATAAAGAGACGAGCCCTGATGACGTCAATGGTACGGAATGTATATTTCTATAAACAACTCGAGGCTTGGCTATGAACAATAGCCTGATGACGTCGCTTTCGCCCCACCTACGCAATGTGAAACAAAGACTCTTGGTCATTTCATCTGTGAGCGTGAACGGAGCCGGCCGGCAAAAGGGTTCACTAAGTGAATTTTGACTTTTATACCACCAAAAGTGGTTAATTAACTGTCTAAAATCTTGGAAATGTTGGGGCGATAAAGAACTTGAACAGGTGTCATCGGCCGTCGGATCGTCCAAGAAGCGTTGTGCATATAGAATCTGCCCAGAGTGTTGTCGGGGGCAGACACGACAGTGTGGGCCTTTAAAACGATGTAAAAGAGGAACAGATTGTGCACGAACGGACGACCCTAGCAGTGCGGTGAGACCTGTCCAAAATTTGGTGAGAACGTTCCAACATCATTTTTTTATTTCACGTAAAACAACATAATTCAATATTATAATGACCAACTCAAAATTCACTCAATGTTAAAATGAAACCAAATCTTATTTAAAATTTTAAAATGAGCTCAATCAAATAAATAAATTGTACCAGAGCGTGAGAGAGAGAGAGAGAGTGCCTTAAATTTTCTAAGTGCTGGGTTGTGCTAGATATTTATACGATTTTAATGTTTAATAATCATATATTCAATGTTTCATGTTTACTCGTAGATATTTTGGAGGGTTTAATGTTCGCTAAACGCACCATTGTGTAAGATGTACTTATAGTAAAATAAATTGGGTATATCATTGGTAACAATTTTAAACAGGTATTATTATTATTTCAAATAACAATTTCCGCTACTCAAGAGTTCGCTTAAACGAATTCCTGCCCTATTGTGACTTTGAAAGGTAAGTACAATTACAAGTTATTATGTCTATATTTATTATAATCAAGATGGCGCCCGACCTTTGAAATCAAATTAAATTAAAGCAAAGACGTTATATCGTATAGTTTATTAATTAACAAATTGCGCCCGTAATAACAGGGACTAGTTTATTATTTAACAAGAAAACAAAATAATGAAAAATTAGATATGATGAAATTAACATATGAATAAATACAAAACAATCAACTGTATGAGTAGATGATAGTATATAGCAAAGGTACAGCGGAAGGAAGAATGAGTAAAAGGCCAAAGTGATCTAAAAACAAACCACAAGGTGGACAATCCCAAAATATATTATTATTATTATTATTATTATTAATTTAAGTCACAAGTTGACAAAAAAGGTATTTAAGATTGACTGTTGAAAAGTCCAGCAATCAAAATAAACTGAGCAGAGATGATGTTCCTCTGGCCTCAGAAAAAATGAGTAGTAATGGAAGAAACCAGCTACTAAAAAGTTAGGGAAAAATTGTGTATAAGGGAGAATGCACCAATGGAAATAAATAAAAACAGATCAAAATAAAATGGAATGAATCGAGTAAGAAGTGAATTAAAGAATGGAGAAACAAACAAGAAGGAAAAGGAAAAAGATTATATATAACTGATAATTTCATAAAAAACTATTCTAGTGTTTTATCAAAATGATCAATTTTGGAGGACAGGCATTATGTTACAACACAAATAAGCCAACCCAATACCTGGGATGAACAAAACAATATTGAATTTAAAATAATACTTCATGTTAAATAAAAATGATTAATTTAAATAAAATATAAAAACTACGACTCGACAAACGACGACATGACCTAACCCAAGTGATTGACCCAACAAAAGGAAACAAAAGAAGAAGGAAACCACGAAAAACAAACGAGAGTAAAACCAAAGAAGAGAAGAAAGTGATTGATGAAACCAAAGGAAGAAGGGAAAAAACCAAAACCCAAATTTAGAATTAGATGTAAGAATAGTATTGTAAGGACATAAAATTGTTAATAGTATTAAGGAAATATTGTAATGAAAGAGAAAAAATGAATAGTGAGATAGTAATTAGAGGGATTACCCATTCAGAAACACTTAAAAAACAAAAACATTTGTGAAGTGCAAAATGAAAGTGTAAAAACCCCAAAGTGTAGTGATAAAGAAGGTACACTAATTAAATTATAATTAACTATAAATAATTTAAAAGTGAAGGTGATGATTGAATGAAAATAGTGTAAAGTATAGAATGGAAATATAGTGAAAAATAGTGAATGATAAAATCATTAACAATTAATAAATCCTAAAGAACGCTAAAGGTTTAACAGTGAAAAATAATAGTGAATAAGTATGTTGTGAAAAATAGTATTAAGTATAAACTATAAAGAGGTATTGAACACTGGAAAGTGATAATCACCATAATAAACAAAACAAAAAATATAATTAAGGAATTTTAAAAGCAAGTAATCATAGTTGAAAGGGAGAATCCCAGGGAAGAGTAAATTGAAAGTGTTAACATGGAGGGAGAGTAAAGATTGTTTAGAAAGTTAAGGAGTTAGATACAAATCAAAAAACACCCATGTTATAAGGGATCGTTATAAGTTCATAAAAGTAATGTTGTTTGTCACACTAAAAAATAATATAAAATAAGATGTATTGTGAACAAAGATTAGCAAATAATAAGTTAGTTAAATAATTATTCAATCAAGTTTATGAATTGGATATGGCTGTAAGAATTATACAGACCATAGGCCTACATGTTATATTTAAATAAGATCAAAAAAGTAGTCAATAATAGCCACATTGTTATTATCGGCAAAGGAAATACATAACAATGTTAAGAAATGTATGACTAGAAAACATGGAAACCAAAGAGTAAATAATTGTGTATAAAATAATAGTGACATAATAATAACACATAAACAGCATCAAAACACAACACAACCAATTATAATAACAAAATAAAGCCCATTAGGCTGAAATGAAATGTAACTTAAATGAAATAAGTCAAATACCATAATGGCTACTTATGCCTATGAAAGTGCCTAACTGTCAGAACCAAACAACTACAAATTATAACAAATTAACAAAGAAATTAGCAAATCTGAGGTGAAGGATTCACCAAGAATAAATTGTAAATCATTTGTAAAACAAGATATTATAATAAGCATTTGTATACAAAAAGAAATGTAATTAACAAGTATTAACATAATTGTAAAAACATAAAATCTAAAATTACCCAAACTTGTGGGGTATCAAAATAATCTATGAAAGGAAATAAATACTATAGTGACAATATTTAATAACCAGGAAGGAAGATAGAGGAATAACAGCAGTCAGAAGATATACGAAGAATTCGAATTTTGATAACAATACATCATCTCAAAATCAGCCAATCAAAATCATTCAGTTGCCATAGAAACGACAGTTGAAGACAGAATTACGGTTGAATACCATTACAGAAGTGAAGCGTCAGTCAAACAATACAGAAGCCAATGTTCGGAAGACCGATTTTCTAATAAAATAATGTAAAACAGTAATCAAGGTTCATAACCATGACGGTATAAGAAGCAGACGACCCATTTATAGCAGTCCACTCAAGATCCAGGATAATTAAACTGAAAATTAACCGAAAAGTATGACCAGATACTCCATGAAAAGGACGCCCAGCCCAACCTATTGAAGCCCAAAAATTAATGAAAAAAGAACTTATTGCAGCCAAATCCTACCCGATCAAATGAACGAAGACACAAAGTCATGCTGAGGTGTTAAGTACAATTAAATTACCTATTTCCAAAAACCTAATCACTCTAAATTTTACTAAAGGTAAATTTATCTCACTATAAACAAATATTTCTCTTTCACAGATTATTTAAGTAAAATAAAACTCACTGAAAATTTGTTAAGATAAAACATAACCTATTATTAAAACACGAACTTTCAAAACACATTTAACGACACTACACAACAGATTGTAACATCACACATTATTATTTATGTACACTTAGCATAAGGTAAAATATTTTTATTGTAACCATAGGAATTCTTTAGCTCATAATCACAAGAATCCCACGATTTTGGGAATGAAAATAATTGTGACAACTTAAACGTTACACAGCCATACTGATGCTGATCGTTCACTAATCGATTCGTCAACCTTGGGAGGAAGAGTCTTATGTACAAAGTCGGTGCAGATTTATTATAAAATAATTGTCAAATTGAATATCTTAATTATCACCCATTAAAAAATAACTAGTACAGGGAGTAACCGTTGTCATTATTTCATAGGGAGTGTATAACTTGTGTTTATTTATGAAGAATAGATTTGATGAGCAGCGAACCAGTCGTCATATGCACAGCAGTATCGACAATTCAGACGGCCGTACGAGCAGGAAATATTTGAACGCCCAACCGTCACCGCTGAAAACTCATCATACAATAGTTTTGTTTTAATAAACGATTTGGCGCCACAAGGGATTAACACACCCCTATAAGTAAACAGGTAAGGTTACTGCCGTGTTATACTGGTGATTACCGCAACGCTACGGACATCGTTAGCCACGAACATTAATGTAACGACCCCGGTGCGAGACGAACGCACTAACATTTAATACACATTCAAAATTGGTGTACATTTTACAGGTACGCACCAGACCTTTCTATATTACAACGTTACAATATTAAGAGAATTATGATAAATAATGTAGATTTACCTTGTGCAGTAGTAAACAATGACAATGATTATATTGATGATAAATATGTACCTGTTGGGAGAAGGAGTGTACTTGTAGTAGCAGACAATTGTGATAATAACGTAACTTACCTGGGTCTAACAATAAATACTGACGGAGACTTGACAAAGAATAATAATGCCGACATGACTTATGATAACGTAATAAAGGGGGATAACCCTATGTATTATTATTATTATGGTACAATGGAAAAAACAAATTTTTATGGTTATTACATGAATTATAGCCATATGATGTGTACAAATAAATTTGAACAATGTTATGTGCAGAAAAGATTAATTTTGGATGACGGGGGCTAGACAAATCATGAATGAACATTTAATTATGTGAGTTAATGATAATTGCTTGGCTTATTAAGGTAATGATGTGTGGTAAACAAGAAAATTATGACGAAAATTTGTAAATAAACATGTATTGGTGTTAAATGTATTGTGTCAGGGTATATTGTAGAATGTATACAATAGTTTATGTAACAATGTTTGTAGTATGTTATAGTAATAATAATATTTGACTTTACTAAATAATTAACAGGAGGTATTAAGGAATTTTATTTTGTATCGTGTGATTAACTTAAAAATTGTTTAAATAATGTAACTAAAGATATTGTTTGGATTTGAGTTGAAATGAAACCAATTTAAAAATGTGAATTTTATTAATATGTCAGCACTAAAAGATTTATAGAAACCAAAAAATTGAAGGAAGTACATGTGTTAGTAGTGATGTAACCTGGAATGTTGAGACTGAGTCAGTGTTTATAACACCAGTCTGGCATACAACTGTTAATGTAAACAGGTATGTTGTATGTTGTGTGACCAGTGTTTACAGTCATGCTGTAGTTGACAACAACAAGAATGTTGAATTTTGATGAATCAGTGCCATGAGCAAAATCTTATGAAACAAAAGAAATGAAGTTAACCTTTTGCAGATAATATAATAATGAGGTAATTACCGTAACTCAGAGTTTTGAGAAATTAAATTAAATTAAATTGGTAATTAGATTAATTGAAAAGGTGAATTTTGATAATGAATTTAAACGTATTTTGATTTGAATTTTAACTGTAATGATAAATTAAATAATAATTGATGAAAACAATGATTAAAATATTCATTTAAAATTGAAAAACTGAAGGAAATTTTTGGGTAAAAAATAATCAAAAATGTGTGGGCTAAGATAGTGTTGGTAAAATAAGATGTGCATACAACTGTTCATGTAAACCTTTATAAATGTCAATCTATGTTTTATGTTTAACTGTAGATTCCCCACCTAAGTGCGGTCATGACCTCACCGGATCATGACCGTGGAAGTAGTTAATTGTGACAAATCATAAATTTTACTTGTTATAACCGGCTTGTGGTTTGTTTTTGTTTTGTTAACCCGGTGGTTTGTTAGATTTAGTACGGGGGTTTTATTTTTGGGGGAATCTACCAATGTTTGGAATAGGGCTATTTTCACCCAGATAGGGATGGTAGTCCATTAGGGGCGTATCAATCAATATTAGTAAGTATATTATACTGAATTTTTTATTGTAACGCCGAAGCAAGGATGGGGGTGGAATAAAAGAAAAAAATGTCCACCCCTTCTGCATCAGTCCTTGTGGAAGCAACTGGGTGCTACAGTCCAGTGGGGGTAATAGTGAGTGTGGATGGGGGGTGACCCAGTTACAGGTCACGAGGGAGATGTGGTTTACGGCTAGGATGAGGCCGGCGATGGTCAAGAAGCCTAGTGCTGAACACAGTAGAATGTAATGGGTATCAGGGGTTAACGGATTTGTAGGGGGGTAAAAAAATATATATATATATCTATATATATATATATATATAGGAGTTAAGAATAAAGCATTCTTGAGGATATAACTCATATTTCTTAGTTTTCTTAGTTATGATTGTTATGATGTACTGGTATTTTGTATAATTAATGTGTTATTTTGGATGGGTAATATTGTATTGGGAACATGAGTTAATTTGTATGGTATTCATATTAGTCAGATATAAGTGTATTGGAAGTTTATATGGCCAGGTGGACATTGTATTTTATGAAGGCCAGTTATAGAGTTGATGGAAAACAATGTTGATGATAAATTGAATTCAATCAAAGCTGAATTAAGTAATTTAACAGATGGACTATCTAAAAGGTCAGAGTAATTTATTTTTGACTTATAATGAATAAGGTAGTAATGTTTTGTTTATAACTCATGGTAATGTCCATTTGGAATGTTTATTATGTCGTATCCTGTTTATGTAATTGTGTCTGAATATAGAACAGTTGCCATTGTAGGGCAACCTAACTAAATGAATAACCAGCACTTTGTATAAAAAAGAACCAGTACTTTGCTAATAATGAGCCGGTATGACTAAGAGGAAACAAATCAGTTGGGGATATGGAGTAATGGAAGGCCGTTTATTAATCTTTTAATTGAATGTTATAGAGTCAGGCGATACTGTGGCGGCCGCCTATCTGGTTTTATGGTGTTGGGATCTCGAACACAGAAGTCCAGTAAGGTTGGATGGGTGCAGCCACAGCCACCGGACTAAAGAGGGGGTAAGTACCCATGATTTTAGTAGAGAGTCAAGGGGGGTCGCGGCGCCATATTTTCACTGATCCTCTTAGGTTTTAGGCAATGAGAGTTTGTATGCTTCGGCATACAACCTCTCATTGGGGGGGGGGGTGTTGTAACGGTACAGAATTGTAGGTTCAAAGTAATATTTTAAAAAATTGTAGTCCCTATGTAACCAGCGTTCACCTTTTTGGAACCTTGATTTCATCAACCACATGCAGTGTTATTACAAAACAATGCGTCTGCGTTTTGTCTTTAGACTCTGACGGGCCGGACACATTACGCAACTACATACAGTTTTGTGGCAGCCGTGAATCACAGAGAAAATGACGCCTAGTCATGTATTTCACCAGGCGGCAAAATGTTGCCAACCTCTATGCCTGTCTTATAGCGCCTTTTAAAAAGCACCAATTGGAGCACAGACTGGTGATGACGTGACCAGACTGAACCCCATGCATTACCACCTTAGAGCAGTAATGAGTTAGTTCTACTGCAACTCATGGCCGCGCGGCCAGCCTATTAAACATTTAAGTGCTCGAGCAAGAGTTATGTCGGCTGACAAATTGTTAACAAAGTGGAAAGTGTAACTTAAAACTTAAAAATAAGACGGAGTGTGTCGTGGTAGTGCAAAGAATTCATGATCGATTGAACTAAAATTTTTTAAGTGACACGAAACAGCTAACCACACGAGGCGGTGAGTAGATAGTAAGGAACGCCGTGGATGTGTTAAGTAACTTCCATAACACTGTCTGAACAATTCAATAAATCTATTAAAATAAATACAAATACTGAACTATAATAACGGGGTTTTAAAATAAAAAATAAATGTAAAGAGTATGAGTGAGAGTGTGTTGAAAAGTGTTGGTTCCCAAAATAACGCTATTTTTAGGCTAGTTTCAGATTATTTTATATTGATGGGTTAAATATTTATGTCTTTTTGTGTTGCATTGCAAGTGTAGGGTGAATGTAAAGGGAAAACAAATATTGCATTAAAGAAAGCCAATTTGTTAGAATATGCAAAATTTGTGTTAGCGTCATTATTCCGAAACTCAAACCCATATAACCTTGTCTGCAGCTGTTTTCATCTGTAGGACTCTAGAAGAGAAACCCGAAGGTAAGATATTATATTATTAATTCAAGTAAATACTATTGTTTCAACAGTTCGTGTGACGGACCTGGGCTGGCAAGGTAAGTTGATCAGGATTTATTAATAATTTAAATGTGGTGGAATAGTAGAACACTACAATTGGCGCCTTGAACAGAGACTATTTATAAAATAATTTATAAATCACACCTACAGGTGAACACAAGCGTGATTTGGAGGTTAAGCAAGAATACGTACAAATTACGTAGCATACATAAAATAGTACGTCACTGTTAGGTTAAGTAAAAGATGTTTTATATGTAAGCTAAGAGAATCATTTAACAGAAAATCAGTACGGTAAATTTTGTAACATCACAAAATGTTCCATAACCATAATGAACACCAGAAGGGTGAAATATACCACTAGAGTTGTAAATGAGTAAATAAAATGAATGTAACAGAGAAGAGAATGAACTAGCCAAGAAGAAAAGAAGAGGAGGGATCCCAAGAAGCAGTGATGAATCCACTACATGACACTACAACTTCAATAAACTGACTGACTATGATAAATGGACAAGCAAAGATTCACAAATAAGCTGTCAAGTAAGCCAGATAAAAACACTGATGAGTAAAGTCATACAGAATAAACAAATGAACCACTGACCTTAATAACATGATAATACATAACAGCATATTGGCTGATATAAATAGAACCATTATATAGAAGTAACAAATACCATGTACTATGCTAGATGTAGCCACAAAATTGTAAAGGATAGAATAAACAACAAATATGGTGTAGTATAAATTAAGAGTAATTATAAATGGAAGCATTATATGTATGTAGGTAACTTCCTAAGTACAGTAGACTCTCGGTTATCCGACTCCCGACTATTCGACGACTATGCAAAGAGGAAAACATGTGGAAGTTGAAGAGGCTTTATATCTGTGGTATGAAAATGTGAGGGGGGAAGGATTCAGGCCCCTTGCTCCAAGAAAAAGCGATTCAGTTTAAAAAACAGATCGAAGGAGACGATGGTGAGTTTACTGCCAGTAACGGGTGGCTTGATCGCTGGAAACGTTTTGGTGTTCGTCAGATGATGATTAGTGGTGAAGCATTGTCTGCTAATAAGGACGCTGTCCCTGACTTTAAAAAACACTTTTTTGACCTGCTTGATAAGGAAGGTATTTCCGGAGAACAAGTGTACAACTGTGATGAGACGGGTTTGAATTACCGTATGTTGCCGTCTAAAACACTAGCGTCTAAACAGGAAAAGGCCACACCAGGGTTCAAGAAGAGCAAGGACCGCGTTACAGTTTTAGCTTGTAGTAACACAACCGGAAACCACAAGTTGAGACTGACCTCGATTGGAAAATCTCGCAAGCCTAGGGCTTTTAAAAATCTTAAAGATTTAAGTTCTTTGCCCCTGCATTATCCCCATCAAAAAAAGGCGTGGATGAATAGAGAAATTTTCAAAAATTGGTTTGAACAGGAATTTGTGCCACAAGTTGAAAAACATTTAGCTGAAAACAATTTAACAAGGAAAGCAATCCTAGTTTTGGATAACGCTCCTTCACATCCAGCAAATGACCAATTAAAAGATGGAGACATAAAAGCTTTGTTCTTGCCTGCAAATGTTACATCTATATGTCAGCCAATGGATCAGGGAGTGCTCCAAGCTTTGAAAAAGAAATATCGACGTAGGCTACTAAGCTATATCATCGCGACAATTGATAATACAGAAGTTGCGACGGCACTACAGTCAGTAGACATGCTTGACGTCATCAGATGGGTGTCCGAGGCATGGGATGAAATTCCATCTTTAACACTTGTGCGATAGTGGAAAATTTTGCTGGATCACAGAGCCAGTGATAAGTGGGAATGTGACGATTTAATTCTAACTATAATCGTAAATCAATAAAAATTAAGTTTGCGAGCGATTAAGTATTTTAAATCGCACTATAAAACCTAAACCCCCGTATTAACTCAGTAGGAGAATGAGAAGTGATTGAAAATCTACAGAAGCACTAATAAAAAAGGCCGAATTGTAAAAAGTTATTATTATCATAATTAACCCTTTGCTAGTCATCATGCAGTGACCTGTTAATTCCGGACTCAACGTGTTTATCGAGTCGTCTGTAATTTAGGAAGATATAAAAATCATAATGTTTATAATTAGAAATTTGAAGACACGAATAGTAGTAAAATAACTCACTTAAATTATATATGTATAATTAAGGTATGGTTTTTGGTAATAAGAATGTTAACTTAAATAAAAATAGGGACTATATTGTCGCGGAGTACTTGCCCCTCTCCTTTGTTATGTACCAGTTGAATCGAGCAAGGAGTCGCTATGTTGCCTTCACACAGTACAGACGTAAGAGCGAGAGCTCCACCAAAATGTATTTGTTTTAAATATTTAACTTTAGTATATTAGCTACCACTGCTAAACGTGGAAAGCATTGTGTAATGTATCAATAACATAAATATGTGTTAAGAAGAAAATGTAAAATGTAACACAAAAAACTGAACTAGTGGTAAGCAAGATGACGTCTCCCCTCAAGAGGTAACTCCAATTACAACATCACTCCTGAAGATGTGATCTGCAGAAACTTCATAAATACACGTATACGATGCATAAGACGCTGTCTAGGACCTCCGTGAATCTACACCTACTTTCACCAAAGAAACTTCAATCTCCGCAGTGAACATCCGACCTAATTCTTGCCGAAGATACGACCCAGATGATGACGCTGACTCCAAGAATTCCCAAGACAGACACCCCAGGACGAGGTTACTACGAGCAATTGTAAAGGTGACTCAATAGCTTGGCTATCGAGAGTTAATCATATTTGATACACAACTCACTTCTAAAAGAGACTTTTCAAAGACGATTAATTTTATTTAAAATTAGAATGAGACAATCTAAGAGTTTACTGTAAAATTCAATTATCATACATTGTAACGCCTTAAATGTAAATGTAATGTATTATCACTTCAAGTAATAATGCCATTCTTCAAATGGTAAAAGAAGTCTTGCAAGCGTCTAGATGAACTGAAAATAATTAGAAGTCTTTACTATAAATACACATAAAGTAAAACTTGGATCCGAGGTATTAGAATACATAATCAATTTGATCCCAAAGTTTTATGAAAAGCATTTAAATATTTTAGTTTAATTAATGATGTCATGGTATCTTTTAGTAACTCTTGTTAATAAAGAGAAGTCGTCTTGTTGCACATGAAAATGAGTGCATAAATCAGTAAAATACCTTCCCTTGTTTCCTTATACTTATATTAATTAATTTGACTTTAAATACAGTTCGTTACAACGTAGGCAGCCCATGTAATTGGCAGAGGTCAGTTAAGATGGGTTCCCTGGATTTGTAACGCGGAAATACGTTACAAAATTGCGCCACTCTGCTTTTCTGCTTAATTTATTAGCAAAGTAGATAACTCACGGCATTCAGTTATTGAGCTATGCACTCAGAGAATGTAATTAATGTAACTTTAATTTTCAAAAAAAATGAATTTGTTTTGAGATACGTAAATGATAGTCAGTAGAAATTGAAATATCATAGTATGAAGCTAAATGCAAGTAGGTACATGAATTGTAATGCTTGGTCAACTGCTCAGTCTTTAACAGGTTTGTATTATGACAATCCAAGACCTGTTGTTTCTTGAATAAGCCTGCATAGTATATGTTAGTGTATATCTGTCGTCACGGTAAAAGAAAAACAAATTTGTTAATAATAATGCTCCTGTGTAAAGTAGACCCTGTTAATTATGTGGAAAGAATTTCGTAACTTGAAATTGTTACCAAAATAAATAATTAATTTAATTGGGGAAAGTACAAGAATTAAAAAAGTCAAACTGTTATAACCGTAATACAAGTGTAAGTTGAAGGCGTGCGTTGTTGAATGAGATTCACCCTAACGTCTGTGCTGGCTTCTCCAGCTGTGACCTGTCAAGGAAGCAATCGGTGGCATTGTGTAGAGAACAATACGTGAGCGTAAACCCCAGCATTCTCATGGACACACTGACCTTACCTTTGTTTACTAAATAAAAGAGGGTGGCCTACATTCCAGCAAACAGCTGATCGGCTATTTAACTTTGAAAAATATGTGTGTGTGGAATTTCTGTCTCTCCCTTAGAAGAGAAATTGTTCTTTTCTGAATTATGCAAATTATTTACTCAAGAATTTATCTTATATATGTAATTAGTGTGTAGTGCTGTAGAATTAGTTTTAAGTACGTTTTAATGTGTTAGAACTAAGATAAAAATGGCCCAATTCAATCCGGATTTGTTATTAAAAGACGAGCTGTCTTACGAAGCTCTTTTGCGTGGACTACCCCATGCGAATGTAACAGTCGCGGAATTGCGTAGGTCAATACGCGAATGTGGATTTGATACACCCGCGCAATTAAACAACCTAAGCGAACTCGATTATGAGAGCGAGAGAAATTTGTAATGCCAAGTATAGTGAGCTAACCTTATTGTCTCAAACCCTCCAAGACGAGAAATCTCCGGCGATAATTTTGCGGACTACCCAGAGAATAGAGCATTTAACCCAGAGAATGAAAATTTTGTTGATCTGGCCTAATCTTACGGAAATACCTCCTGAAGTACAAAACCTAGCTGATGAAGCTTTACGCCGCTTACCCACAATTATTAATGACTTAAGAAGAAGATCCGACTCGTTCAGGGTGGATGAAATAGAGAAGTCCTTAAAGAAATTACACATCTCCCCAGTACAATCACCTACTACTGATCTACCTCCGCCTAACACTGATCGGAACTCACCCGCCGTATCGCAAACGCAAGCTAACCAAGAGCAAAATACTGATAGAGATTTAAATGCCCCTCCTCCCGATCGTTTCCAGATTCATCCCGGAACTCATGAATTGACCACCCCGAATGCATCGTATCGTTCTCCAAAAGGAATGCCAACCTTGAACTATAACGCGGACCTATACGGTAAAATGACTCATTCTGTGGAGAAAATCTTAACTGAAATCCCTTACACCGATAGATTAAATGTCTCCAAACTACTAAATTTCATTAACTACCTCCTGCAGATAAAAGATCTACAGCAGCTGAATGACTGGCAAATTTTGCAAGTTCTGCTACCGAAATGTAAACCTCCGTTAAAGAATCGTGTGATAGAAGCTCTAACCTCTACATTTCCAGTAGAAGAGCTACATAGCTCGATAATAAAGTACTTTATCCCAACCGGTATTTACGAAGAAATTAAAAGAAAGACCGTACTCCGAGTACAAGGAAATCAGGAGAGATTAGCTCATTACATCTCCGATATCAGGGAATCATCTCGACTACTACGTGTAGATTGGAATGAGACACAGATGGTCGACACCATTTTAATAGGACTGTCACCTGAGGAAAGATCTCGTTTATCTTTGATAAATAGACCAAACACAATTGCAGATCTAGAACAATGCAGTATCCATTCGTCAAATGTATGGTACTCTGATCAAAATAGACATGCAATGAAACCCGCAGAAACTAATAGAAATGAATTGCGAGCCCTAGTGCCCGATGTAACAACCCCGCATGAAAGGCAAGTTTTCAGTAGACCTCACAATGTGCGCAAATCTGGTAAGTTAAGTGTAGCACCATATAAAGCGGAAACAAGGTACCGTCCGCGCAATAAACCCATCTGTTATAATTGCACCAAATATGGACACATAAGAAAAGACTGCAAGAGCAAGCCATTGGAACGTAAACACTCAGATCCAAAAAACATGTAAGGCAGGGAGACCCGAAATCCTGTGTCTTCCGCAGCAACTCAAAATCTGGTGAACATAAAGAAACTTATAAAAAAAAAATATATTTTATAACCAACGTGGAAGGAAAAGAAGTTCGAAAGAAATAGATCCCTATGTGAGAATTTCGTGAAAAATGTAACGCGATAAATAAATGTAACTGGACAAAAAGCCTATTACCCTTAATACGAGTTGACTTAGGCGTTACCTCCACAACAGCATTAATTGATTCGGGATCTAGCAGAACTTTAATCAGCCAAGAATTAGCGGACAAATTAGCGAAACACCATCTAGTAAAACGGAGTCAACTGGTGAATATAAAGTGTACTACCACCAATAAACGAAATATAATCATAAAACTGAGCATTACCGTTAAGGTTAAAATCAAGAACCTAACCTGGATTTTTACAATGTTAGTATGTAATGAATTAGGACCCGATTTAATATTAGGAGCAGACTTTATTAGTAAAACGGGAATGATTCTTGACATCTATGAGCAAAAATATTATTTCCGATTCGACCGTACACGGAAATATCGATTTGATTGTAATAATGAGAAGAAAAAAAAATTGTTCATCTACTGCACACGTAATACACCAAGAGTCAGATTTATCTCATCTAGAAAGTAGAGATAGAGTGAGAATACTGAAATTAATAAAAGAATTTTCCTCAGTTCTTACACCTAAACTAGGACTCACTAAACTAATAGAATATAAAATTAATCTGAGCGATCAGAAAGTAATACGCCTACCTCCGTACAAGTTGTCGCCTCCCAAGATGGAAGTGATGAGAAACCATATCAACAAGTTGTTGGAGCAAGGAGTCATTGAACCCTCTACGTCCCCATATTCATCACCCTCCTTTTTAGTACCAAAAGGTCACGATAAACACAGACTAGTTGTGGACTACAGGCAATTAAACAAAAGAATAGAATTTGAATCTATCCCTCTTCCAGACATCCATAGTGCTTTCCATTACTTCACTAAAGCTATGGTCTTTACGGTAATGGATCTGAATCAAGCTTTTCACCAAATACCCCTTTCGGAAGAATCAAAACGTCTAACCGCGTTTGCAGTTCCTTTTAACTTGTACCAATTTACTAGAGTACCCTTTGGAATATCTCAAGGAAGTTCCGTATGTAGTAGACTATTAGAAAGGATATTTCACGATATTAAATTTAAATATGTGTATCATTATTTGGACGACATCGTTATATATAGCGAATCTATGGAACTACATCTTAAACACCTACGTGAAGTGTTATCTCGGTTACGAAGAGCAGGATTAACTGTTAACCCAAAGAAGGTAAGTTTTGCCGTCCCACAGTTTTCATTCTTAGGTCACATCGTGAAAGCGAATGGAAAGGTAAGCATTGACCCCGAACGAACCCGCGCTATTAGAGAATTTTCACCCCCACGAGATGCAAAAGGTATAGCCCGATTTTTGGGAATGGTAAATTATTTCCACAAATATATTCCCCATCTTGCCGAAATAGCAGCACCCCTAAATTCCTTACGAAAGAAGGGAACGAAGTTTGAATGGAGCTCACTACATCAAAACGCGTTTGAGCAACTTAAAGAAAGTATCATATCTCCCCCAGTATTGCAACTAGCGGATTTCACGAAACCTTTCGTAGTGCAGACCGACAGTTACAGTGTAGCGTTAGGTGCAGTGATATATCAAGAGATAGAAAACAGTAGACTACCTATTAGTTATGCATCGCGAACCCTGAGCGACCAAGAAAGAAAGTATTCCGCATATGAATTGGAATGTTTAGCAATTGTTTTTGCATTCGAGAAGTTTAAACCCTTCCTAGAACATAAAGAATTCCTTTTGGAAACTGATAATCAAGCGTTATCGTGGTTACTGAATCACCCTAAACAGTTAGGATGTATTGGAAGATGGATATTGAAGTTAAACTGCTACAAATTCAGAGTGCAGCATATAAAAGGTACCCAAAACATAGTCGCTGATACCCTGTCCCGTATGTTCCAGTCGCCCACTAAAACTCCCGAAAGCAAGGAGAATCCGGAAATAGCACTTGCTAACGCCGTAATTACTGAGTTCCCCCTTGCCTTTACAAACATTGCTCTGTATCAACAACAAGACCCCTTACTGAAGCCTATTATAGAACAACTTACGCAAGGTATTAAATCCGAGAAGTACGTTTTGAGTAAAAATGTACTATGCCATAAGATAAGAAGCGGAAAGGAACTAAGAATAATAGCCCCTGATGTAATTAAGCCCATGCTGATGGAATACTTCCATTCATCTACCATAGGAGCCCATATGGGAATCAATAAGACAATACATCGCGTTCGAAAGGAATATCATTGGAACAATATGAACAGCGAAATAGCCAGTTTCGTAAAGAAATGTACATTATGTGCCCTCAGTAAACCGGCCAGAAATAATCAAGTAAGCCAACTGATTTCAGAAATCCCTAAGACCCCTTTTTCTAAACTTTATCTAGACTTTTCAGGTCCATATCCATGATCCAAATCAGGTAATACTATGTTACTCATCTGTGTAGATTCGTTCACCAAATTTGTTTGGATGTATCCCATGCGACGAGCATTAGCGTCGACGACTGTAAAAATATTACAGGAAAGATTATTTAAAGACTACGGTACACCTGTACGTATAGTATCAGATAATGGACCACAGTTTAAAGCGAAAGAATTTAGGAATATGTGTTTCAAGTTAGGAATAGACCATATAACCACTACGGAGTATCGACCGCAAGGCAATATTGCTGAAAGGTATCTACGAAACCTCAAATCTGCGTTAATCGCCTATCATGCGAACGATCATACGTCGTGGGACCAAAACCTATCCTGGATTCAATTCGCCTTTAATTCAGCTTATCACGAAGGTCACAAGTCGACCCCGTTTGAGTTACTGTACAAACACCGACCAAACCACCCTTTCTCCACAAGATGGAATGTACACGACCTGCTGCCTCCGCAAATAACGGATAAGCAGATAAAGCAAATATGGAATAAAGCCCGCTCTAATTTAAGAGCGAACTTAGAGAAATCCAGAAAATACCACGAGAAAGGTATTCATAACAATTCAATTAGGTACCAAGTAGGTGACTTAGTAATGTACAAGACTCACCCGACTAGTAGTGCAATGGATAAGACCACCTCTAAACTATCATACCGATGGTGTGGCCCTTACCAAATCCAGAAGTACCTAACTCCAGTTACAGTAGCCCTGTACGATTCTGCGTCTCGAAAATATGTGCGGAGAACACATATTCCGCAGCTAAAATTGTATAAGAAGAAGAGAAGGAATAGTATAACCCAAAATAGAAAAGGGAATACTAGGTAGTGAAGTATATTATACTTCTGAAACCGTGCAAAATGTTAAATGTAGAGTTTGGAAATGAGGTCTGATCAACCCGAGATCCAGTTCTGCGAAGAATAAGTAAATGAGTACTCAATGAAAACAAGATAGAATTCTAAATAGCAAAAGATTTAGAAAATTACTCTAAGAGAGAGAGTAAGACAACCAAAAAGAAAAAACCGGTAGTAGATTTAAGTGATAGAGATAAGAAAGAGTTTTGTGTTTTATTATGTAGATATTAAGTGTGAATAGTATAAAAAAAAAAGGTAGTTAATAAGAAAATATAAAAGTATATTGTGTTGTGGAGAAGAAGCAAGTAGATATAACGCTTACCAATAACTATGTGAAAGAAATTACACACACCGACACCATACATACTCCAAGTCCCCAACTGTGCGTTAGACTCACAAAAAACCCCCGTAACGTGAAACTTAAGCGGTGGAGTATGTGACGATTTAATTCTAACTATAATTGTAAATCAATAAAAATTAAGTTTGCGAGCGATTAAGTATTTTTAAATCGCACTATAAAACCTAAACCCCCGTATTAACTCAGTAGGAGAATGAGAAGTGATTGAAAATCTACAGAAGCACTAATAAAAAAGGCCGAATTGTAAAAAGTTATTATTATCATAATTAACCCTTTGCTAGTCATCATGCGGTGACCTGTTAATTCCGGACTCAACGTGTTTATCGAGTCGTCTGTAATTTAGGAAGATATAAAAATCATAATGTTTATAATTAGAAATTTGAAGACACGAATAGTAGTAAAATAACTCACTTAAATTATATATGTATAATTAAGGTATGGTTTTTGGTAATAAGAATGTTAACTTAAATAAAAATAGGGACTATATTGTCGCGGAGTACTTGCCCCTCTCCTTTGTTATGTACCAGTTGAATCGAGCAAGGAGTCGCTATGTTGCCTTCACACAGTACAGACGTAAGAGCGAGAGCTCCACCAAAATGTATTTGTTTTAAATATTTAACTTTAGTATATTAGCTACCACTGCTAAACGTGGAAAGCATTGTGTAATGTATCAATAACATAAATATGTGTTAAGAAGAAAATGTAAAATGTAACACAAAAAACTGAACTAGTGGTAAGCAAGATGACGTCTCCCCTCAAGAGGTAACTCCAATTACAACATCACTCCTGAAGATGTGATCTGCAGAAACTTCATAAATACACGTATACGATGCATAAGACGCTGTCTAGGACCTCCGTGAATCTACACCTACTTTCACCAAAGAAACTTCAATCTCCGCAGTGAACATCCGACCTAATTCTTGCCAAAGATACGACCCAGATGATGACGCTGACTCCAAGAATTCCCAAGACAGACACCCCAGGACGAGGTTACTACGAGCAATTGTAAAGGTGACTCGATAGCTTGGCTATTGAGAGTTAATCATATTTGATACACAACTCACTTCTAAAAGAGACTTTTCAAAGACGATTAATTTTATTTAAAATTAGAATGAGACAATCGAAGAGTTACTGTAAAATTCAATTATCATACGTTGTAACGCCTTAAATGTAAATGTAATGTATTATCACTTCAAGTAATAATGCCATTCTTCAAATGGTAAAAGAAGTCTTGCAAGCGTCTAGATGAACTGAAAATAATTAGAAGTCTTTACTATAAATACACATAAAGTAAACTCGGATCCGAGGTATTAGAATACATAATCAATTTGATCCCAAAGTTTTATGAAAAGCATTTAAATATTTTAGTTTAATTAATGATGTCATGGGATCTTTTAGTAACTGTTGTTAATAAAGAGAAGTCGTCTTGTTACACATGAAAATGAGTGCATAAATCAGTAAAATACCTTCCCTTGTTTCCTTATACTTATATTAATTAATTTGTTCAATTAATTTGACTTTAAATACAGTTCGTTACAACGTAGCAGCCCATGTAATTGGCAGAGGTCAGTTAAGATGGGTTCCCTGGATTTGTAACGCGGAAATACGTTACAGGAAGAGGTAGAACAGCAATGTGATGTGGAAAATGCAACTGATAACACTGCGCTTGTATCGCTGTTAGAAAAAGTTCCCGGATGTGAGGAAGCTTCATTGGAAGACATCACAGAATGGTTGGCAAAGGACGAAATCGAAGAAATTGCAGACGAAGATATTGTAGCGATGGTATTAAATGAACAGCCGATTGAAGAGGAACAAGGTGATGAACCCTCCGATCGTATAACCCACTCCGAAGGCCTGAAGGCGATCGAGACGGCAGTGGAATACATTGGCCAGCAAGAAGAAGCAATACCAGCAGACATCATATGTTTACGTAAGTGGAAGGATATAGCGGTGAGGAAATTAATGCGAGGAAAGAAGCAGGTCTCAATTACAGACTTTTTCAAACCTTAGACAATGTAAGTTTCACTTATTCTTTCATTATACAGTACGTAGTTTTAGGTTATTATAATTTGATTTATATTAACAATTAATTTGGTTGAAAGCTTTCGTATAAATTAAAACTCATAGTAAAACTCATTCAACTTATTGTTAACTACACATTTTGTTTCGTCCTTCAAATAAAGGTTTTGTGAAAGATACTGTAGTTGCGAATTCTTATTTCATTTCTTTCTAATTCATTTATTACTGTACGTCATTTATAAGGACAAACTGATATGAAGTACGCATCCAAATAGCAAAAAGTACATTCAACACAATAGGGTGGCGGTCATTGACCTTACAGAGGCTGGTATGCCTACGGCTCCGGTGTATCCGACTTTTTTGCTATCCGACCCGGCCGACCGCCACATTAGGTCGGATAGTCGAGAGTCTACTGTAAATAATATGTATGTAAAGATAATAGTAATCAGGGAATAAACCTTGTAATAGAATTATACCCAGACCCTGTATGACCAAGTTTATGTCAATGAAACGATAGGAAATAGAACCCCTAATTAGCATAAACTAATAGAAGTATAACTATAACGAATAAGGTGTAAAGTACCACCACTTGACCGGTATTATACGCTTTAGAAATGAGAAGGACATATCAAAATGTAATTAATGAATTAGGAAAATTCAAATTAATGTGTCGACTTAATTAGACCTAGAATTTATATTGTTTAGCTGTAGGCAGCATTTAGATTTAATAATGTATTTAATTTTAATCATTTTATAATGTTCAAAAGAGAAAACAAATGTAATTAATCAAATATTAAAGAAAGGTAAATAGTCGAATTTGCACTGTTAGCAGACGACAATAGTAAACAATGTCTTAAGACAGTAAATTAATGAATTGTTAATGAAAACTATGTTTAAACTGGCCTCAAGCCACATCAAATTAAAGATAAGAAAATAAGCTATAATTTGATAGTAATAGCATCCAAAATGGAATTGTAATAGTCAAGTAATTAACGTTAGCATCATTTTTTTGGCAAGATATGAAGAAGTTCATGTAATAATAACAACAACAATAACGAGTACAGAATACGTCTCGATAATGTTTATTAATAACATTACGTCATCATGACATAATTTTGTACCAATCACGAACGAGTTTACTTAACGAAAATGAACCCTAGCGACGATCGAGAGAATCCTATATAATCGACGACGTGCGAGAAAGATGGCATTGGCATTTTTCTTCACAAGCTAGTCGTATGCGTTCTGCATTTTGTCTATATCACATAACCAGCAACAACAGTACAGATTGAAATAATTAAAGTAAATTTTGGAAATTAACCATTGAGAAGACGAATAATCTCACCTGAGTGCATCGAGAGTTAGTAGTGACTTTAAACAAGTAGTGCGTGTATATGAACGAGACAGTATCATAACCTAAAAAGGCGACAACCTTTCTGTTTAGTAAGAAGAAAGTTATTCTCGTTCCAAGTGCGATTTAAGTGAAGTGAAATAACGATCATTACAATCCAATCGTTAATGTGTTTATAAATTAATCGATACGATTAAAAACCAGGTAGTACAGTGATAAAATTTATTTGTTTATATTTTCATCAGTTAATCGTAGAACCTAACACACTTTGTACTGACGCAAAAACAATAAGACTATTTGTAGATAACATTGTACCAAATTTATTTAGAGGGATTAACACATCCCGAAGTAAGAGTATATGTCTTAAAATTTTTATAACTAAAATCAGTTTGAGTCTAAACAAACGAACTTCTCGTTATTCAATTGAAATTTATTAAATATTTATCTAACCTAAATTATGATATCAATTAGTGCTTTTTTGAAAGAATAACATTCCATTTTGTATCTTAAAAGAAACCACCCTTGAGGTATTTAATTAAATAAGATAAATATTTTGTTAACAAGAGTTTTCATTGTACTCAAAACTGAGCTAGGCCAGTAATTAAACCGGACGACTTGTGATCCGTAATTTATTATTTTTGAATGTATTTGTCAACCTAATTCAATAGGTAATAATAAACAACTAGTATTATACAGCATCAACCTTCGTTATTAATTATTTTAATAAATAATCAACAATCAGTAGTGTTGCATTCAACAAGCACTGAGGTGCATTTAACAGTGAATAATCAAGTAAACTATTTAAATTAATCTCAATCTAAATAACCTTTAAAGATAGAATCAGTAAAGGTCAATACTCTCAATTATTAAATCAGAAGTTTATTTTTATGGGACATTTCTGTGGAAAAAACCCATATGGCGCCCAAGTAATATTTAAGGTGTTGTAAAAAGCTTCACAGTAATACTATATTGGTCAACCAAGAACTTGACAGTTTATTAATTAACTGTGAACCTCTGAACATCCAGTACTTCAAAACAGGTACGTGAAGTGTAATTTATATTAATAAACTTTGTCCAGACAATACTTTGACTTACACAGACGACAATTTTAACAGAAGAGGATTTCGACTTCAAGAGATCTACGCATCAGTTACATTCATCGACGGATCGACAAGTTAACATTTACTCATAATAAACTAAACATTAATTAAACGACGAAAGTGTAAGTAGACCAATTTATCTACATTGGATTCCACAATAGGTTGAATTTAATTAGATAAATCAATAAACCAAATCGCTAATAATAACAAACTTTATCAATAGTTAATAATAATTACTGCAAAAGTAGAGACCCTATTAAATTTTATAAACCGTAATCTGGAAAGATTACAGAGTGGCTTCCATCGCGGGGCTTAAAGTAGACAAGACGGACACACGATCTGAAAGATTACAGAGTGGCGACCAACGAGTGCGGCTTTAAAAGTAGACAGAAATACATTTTAATTGAACTATATTAAATTAGCCTGGCAAGTACAGTAGAACGACCATGCCTAAACCATACGGTACCAGATCGACATCACGACCAACAGAAAATCGAGGAGCCGACACCGAAGTGAACATGGAGGTACAGGAAGTACCACCAACAACCGAAATAGTAGTTATAACAGATAATGCTCAAGAAAACCAACCAGAAGTAAACCAAACTGAGAGACTCACACAAACTGGGGACATTGATCTCATGGAGATGATGAATATGATGGAAGAAAATAGAAAATATAACGAGTCGTTAAAGAAGAAAATAGACGACAACAGCAAAGCATTGAAGGAAGATAGTCAAAAGAATATAGCGTCATTGAATGAGAAATTAAATAAAAATATCGAGTCATTGAAGGAAGATTTAAATAAAAAATTAGACGACAACAGCCAGAAAATGGAGGAGAAAATGGACGACATCAGCAAGAAGAT
The DNA here is from genome assembly GCA_034769895.1 of Magicicada septendecula. Taxonomy (NCBI): domain Eukaryota; kingdom Metazoa; phylum Arthropoda; class Insecta; order Hemiptera; family Cicadidae; genus Magicicada; species Magicicada septendecula. Next base: position 171,646,207 of record CM068375.1, read on the forward strand.
GGAGGAGAATAACGAGAGAATAAACTTGAAAATAGACGGAGAAATAACGATAGTCGGGGAGAGATCACGGAAGTACACGAGAGGTGCGAAGAATACAACCAGGAGTTGCAGCACACTAGAGAAGAGGTTGATGGATGGATCAACAGCCTAGAAGAAATTAACGAAGTCCGAATAGAATCGCTGAAGAAGATGAATCAGGATGAAATAAAACGGGTAAGGACGGACGTAGGAGAGAGATGTGAAGAAATAGACGCATCAGTGAACAACATACGAAACCTGACTGTCAATAACAAGGAAAAACTTGAAGAGTTACGACGAGAGATCCTGCAAATACGAGAGGAACTCGAAACAATCCGTAACCGACCAGCACAGGGTCAATACCTACAAACCGTGGACAATCGAGATAATATCTATTTTAAGAATTATAAAAAGAACCCAATCAAATTTCTGGAAAGGGTAGAAGAAAATCTGACCAGAATTCGAGAAAATAAATGGACCGTAATCCGCAGTTTAATAGACGAGTATTTCAAAGAAATACATGACACCTGGTGGACGGCAACCCGCCATGAAATTCAAAGTTACGATGAATTTAAGATGCTATTCAGGGCCAAATACTGGTTAGAGTCCACTCAAAATATAGTGCGAGACGACATATGTCACGGCAAGTATGACGCCAGTCGAGGGACAACTATAACCTCTTACTTCCTTGGTAAGGTATGCTTGGCCAGAAACCTCGAACCACGAATACCGGAGGAGTGCCTGGTCACAAAATTAGTGTATCACTACGAGGAGGGAGTAGCACGATCGCGACAATGGGGACAGATAAAGACTATCCAAGCCATGGCGGCACTACTCGAAGACAATGAACACGAGGGTTATTACAAAAGAATTCGTAAGAGGAACGACTATTACCAAGATAAAAATAACAATCAAGGTAGTAACAACAACCCCAATTTCCGGAACTACCGGAATAATTATAAGAACTATAACAACAATGCGAACTACAACGGCGAAAATAATTACCGACCAAACAATCAGGGTAACAATTACGCTGGCAACAATAACAATAACATGAGACGACCTCAATATAACAATAATAACCCCAACCGACCACAGAACCAAGGTGGAAATAATCAACCCCAACCATATAGATGGGTTAATTACATACAAGCCAATAATGATCAGGGGAGAAGGCGATATTACCCAAGACGCCGAAGCTTTAATGGACATGATGATGAAGAGTACCAGCACAAAGACAGGAGAAATTCAAGGGGCGGACAACGAAGGAGCCGAAGTATTGAGGGCGACAGCCGAAATAACGATTATCGACCCCAAGTACATTTCATGCCAACCAATGACCAAACTAACCATGGGGGACGGCCCAAAATGGACGAGAGAAATCAAGCAAACACGCCGAACAGACGTGATGAAGAGAATGAACTCTCTTTAAATGCACCGCGGCAGTGAGAAACCAACTAGACCCCTCGCTGAACCATTCTATTGGGTACAATTACAGACAGAACTTAGATAAAACGATAACGATAATACAAAGCCATTATTTGAAGAACATCAGACAAGAACTACTTGGAGAAGAAGAAATTGACCACGACCATTGTAACAATGAAATAGCATATGTGACTGCCGAAATAAACGGGGTGACCACCACATTAATGATAGACACGGGTGCGAATGTCTCTTTAATTGATAGCACCGAGATCAACCGAATACAGGAAGAAAGTAAATCAGTGACCAGTCATGGAGTAAAGATCCCAATGATATTTTTGGTAGCTAATGGATTACCCTTTTGCAGTTTAATTGGCTGCGATATTCTGCGAAAATACTCAGCAATTATTGACACGAGCAGAGCAAGAATAACTCTGAGTACAAGCAATTTGGAATGGACGGCTGAGATCATTGTGTAAAGATACTTCTCTTTTACCATTTTAAAATACTACAATCATTATAATACTCACCACTGCCAGAATTTTACTTACCGTCATCGTCCCCGTTAAACTTACCTTAAAAGAAACTGCCCAGGTCGCCACGATGTTTTAAGGTTATACATCGAAACCTTCTACATTCTTGCCCTTATAAAAATCCCGCTATCTGACTACTCTTTAAAAATTCAGAAAACCCCCGAGAACGTTAGACGAGGTTGCCAGCACAGAATAGTAGGAAGTGGTTATGGCGTAATAATTAGACTAACACATTTTATATGAGGACATAACTAGGTTTACTGTTCAGCTTTCTGTAAATTACACAAAATAGGGAAAACAAAAAATTTTACACCAAAAAACAACATATAAGAAATACAATCAATCATTGCTGTGAATTGATAATATACAGATTTATTGATAAAGGCCGCCCAGTATTTACGTACACACACTGCATTCACTCATTTAAATTGATCCCTTAATTAAGAGCGCTCTTTTGCATTTAGATAATTATAACAAAATGGTTCGTCGCCTACTTAACTTTCACCTCGTGCCGCACTTTGTACATGACCGAAGGTTCTGTCTGCTCGCCACTTTTTCAATTACTTTCTATCACTCCACTTACTTCACTCTGAGATTTTGTTTCACTATTTTTTGGTGGTATTTTAAAATGTTTGAACTTTTACATATGAAACAGTTTATTTGGGGCCACTGAGTCGTAGCGAGCGTCCGGCCGATGCTGCGACGGTATCTCGACTGCCTTTACATGCGGGCGGATGTCACTGCCTTTCCTGCTACCGAATTTCATCGCTGTTCATAGCCTTTGTTGTTAAAGTCTTAGTCGTTCCACACACAACACATGTGATTTACGTGTGTTTTATACGTCGACAAAATCTCACTGCCTCTCTACACGTCATACAAATGGGCGTGACTTATCCATACTTCCTCCAGCTTAGACCACATGCGAACAAAATTAGTTACTTCGTGCCATATTGGTTTTCTTGTCGAAGCGTCCACTTTGCGTGCCTGGTTGTTATTGCGCATGGTGTGCGTAACCTGCGTAAGTTCTGCGAATTCAATTGCGTTGTCGCACACCGGACGCATTCCATTGTGGCTGGTTGTTAGTTACAAAGTTTTTACTCTTCTCCCCAATGGAAAGCACAGGCATGTGCGCACTGGAATTCTGTGAATTAAACTGTGGTTGACCACGCCGGCTTCCAACGCACTGAACCATTTTATGTAGGTGACTTGCTGTTCTGGGCCCGTATACAGTGAATAAAACCGAATAAAATTACAACAAAATATAATACCCCTTTTTGCCCCATTACAATACCCCCCAATGAGAGATCTGCCAAAACAGAAGAAATCTCATTGCTAAACCCCTAAGAGGATCGGTGAGGATATGGTGCCAACAACCCCCCATTAATTCTTAATACATCATGGTTAAACTACCCCCCTGGCTCGGCGACTATGGCCGCACCTGAACGATATTACTGGACTTCTCTATTAGAGATCCCAACACCATAAAATCGAACAGACATGCACCACAGCGCACCTAACCTTCTAACATGCCACCCCAAACTCCAAATCCCTGGCCTTATTCCGTGCCAGATCCTCAACTGATATGTTCCCCCTTATCATGCACACTGGGTCGCCTTTGGCAAATACTGGGCGCCTACACACATTCCTAATATCTTATAAACAAACTCCTTAAACATTTTAAAATCATTTTTCAAATTACGATATAGTAAACAAATTAAATTCCAATCATTAAATTTGGTTAAAAATTCATCTAAGTTCCAAATCAATCTGTTCTATTACCATTTCTTTCTTCAAACCCAAAAAACTAAAAATCTTTTATCTGAATCCATCAAATCCATCCTACTACTAATAATCAGAAAAACAAATAAATTGAACCTCTCATTAAAACATGAACTCATTTATCCTAACATTTGATTATACATACAGTACATACTAAACAATGTAATTCAATAAAAACACTAGTAATACACATAAACAATAATACACTTGAAATTCAAACATCACCTATATGGCAGGCAAAAAATTTTTTTTTTTTCAAAATTTTAAATTTATCAAAATATCATTTTTACCAATTTCGGAAAAAATCAAAATCATTTAATTCAATTAAGTGACCAAATTGCATCAATCAATTGCCAGAAACTGGTCTTGTCTATAACATCAACCATCAGCTGATCTCTCTGGGTCAAGTCAACGACCTTGACATACCTATGTTATACACAGAGCTACATCATAAAGTACATAAAACATCTTTAACATTTCTTATCTTCAAACATAATACGATAAGACATTTAAAATTAACATGGTTATTATTACAATTAACAATAAAATTGACATTTAAATTGACCAAAATTACCCATTTTATAGCTTTACATTATTCTCAAATTCTATCAAAATCTGTCACTTGTTTCAATTAATTTTATATTGTGACTATATTTAATATTACCTTGTGTATCCAAGTACACTGGTGCTCCTCCTTGCAACTTCAATGTTTCTTTAAAAACTATGCGTTTCGGGACTCATGGTCCCATCATCAGGTTGATAAAAAACAAGAATCACTCACATGGAGTACGTCAACTTAATAAGAAATAAATAAAAAGTTTCACTCGCACATACCGCGTGTATACAATTATACAACTACACGATGCGCATCGTATCGGAACTTGCAAGCGACTAACCGTTACGCGTCGCACTATCTCTACCTTTATCTGTGTTGTTCCAACACGCGTATGGCCGTGTCATACAGTCCGTTGGACTTAAAAGAAAGCTTGTCGTTCAAGAGCTGATTACCTTGGGTTTTTGAGGCCTTATAAATTTCAAATTCTTCCAGCGCGTCCATAAGCCTGCCCTTTTTACAGAAATGCAACGGCTTGAAGCTACTTTGAAAACTCGAGTAATTATGGTTCTGGTTGACTATATGCAAGGCAAAGTTTGATTTTATCTTCTGGATATCACCTCTAGGGAGATGTTCTCTGTACCTATCCAGAAATTTCCTGCCCGTTTGTCCAACATAAAAATTATTGCAGTCCTCGCATTCTATTTTATAAATACCAGAACAGTTTTCTACTAGTCTGTTGGTCACTGGTCTCAAAGCATTCAAAATACAATTACTCGTTTTGAAAGAAACTGCAAAACCGTGTTTTTTAAAACCTTCTTAATAGTATTAGGCAAAAGATTTGTAAATTCTGTTGGTATATATTTAATGTCACTGTTGTGTGTTTTGTTTATGCTCCTATTTTTATATATGTTCCTCCTCTGCCTTGCTACTATTTTGTCTACAACTGTACTATTGTAACCGTTGGCCACCGCGATATACTTTATCGTATTAAGCTCATCGATGTAGTCTTTCGCCTCTAATGGAATTTTTAGTAATCTGTTAACCAACGAGTTGAATGATGCCATTTTTTGTGCAAATGGATGAAATGAAGAAGCGTGAATAGTAATATCTGTGGCAGTTGGCTTCCTATAGATGTTGAACCTAAACAAATTATTTATTTTTCGCACAGTTATGTCCAGAAAATTTAGGCTACTGTTATTTTCCATCTCCAACATGAACTTTATTTTTAAGTGTATACTATTCATGTATTTACTCAAGGTTTCTATTTGTCTATGTGTGCCATTAATAACAAGGAATGTGTCATCCACATACCGAGTGTATGAGATGATATTTTTGTAAAGCTTGTTTTTATGCAATAAAATATGTTCATTTTCAAAATAGTTAAGATAAAGATCGGCCAAGAAACCACTAAGTGGCGATCCCATTTCAAGGCCATCGTCCTGCGCAAAAAATCGGTTGTCAAAAGTGAAATAATTCTGGCCTAATATTATTCTTAGTAACGCGATAAGTTCATGGATTTTTTGCTGATCCAAAGTGCCTGAATCCTCCAGGTTTTTCTGTAAAATATAAATCGTTTGGGGCACAGTGTACTTGGATACACAAGGTAATATTAAATATAGTTAGTTATATGCAACTTGGAGACCACAACACAATATTTATATTTTGACTATGACTTTCTTTCTTTAATATTCACATTCTCAATTAGTTTGGGTGACTTAATTTATTCCTAATAATTCAACTTATAAATGGGTGATTAAACATAACCTCACCCCCTTCTGATTCTACTACTCACTTAACAGCTTTACTTAGTCTGACACCACTCTCTCAAAATATTTACCAACCATTCTCTGCCCCTAACTTACTACTCCACTCATTACGCATCATTCTACCCTTATATAAAAAAATACTCTCTACCCCTTTGTACTCAGGATGTGTGTTTCCCTCCCAAAGCTCACTCCCTTATGTTGGTTCCTGGACTCCCCCTAGGTAACCCTTTCCGGCGCCAATAGGTCCCTTCCCGCCACAACGCTTTATGTTGAGGACTCCTTATCACACCACCCCCCTTACAAAATTACCCATCAACTATTTACTCTCCCAATACATCACTTTCAACTACAAAATATCTCCATTTACTTATTACATCAATATATCACTCTCATTACTTTACCTATATTCCCCTTAGCTACTGTGTCACTATCAATACTCAGTTTCTACCTTACTTTTATTCCTAACAATCTTACTTTGTTCAATTCCCCTTTTAAACTTAACTTGGATTGATCTAAATGTCCTAACGAAATAATAATCACCTAGCTTCTAACATCTACCATATTCTACCTTTTAACTCTTCAAAATACAAAACTATCTCAAATACATTTCCTCATTTAAATCAAAATCTTTTAACCACATTGAAAATCTCTTAATTATATTCAAACATTAATTATCTTCAAACATTTAGTTACATTGAAAAGTTTGCAAATCATTATAAGTGATATATTACACAGCTGATCAGCTGGTTTTCTTGGCAAGGTGAATGCCCTTTCTGTTGATACATTTCAAAATTATACAAAGTTTTACTTTACATAAATTGCATTATAAAATTTATACTTACAGTATATCATTCACATACTGACATAAACACAAAATATCAACACCAATAACTCCATGTACCTTCTGAAACATTTTAACAACAATGTTATTCCATAAACATTGTTATATACCCGTGCTTCGCTACGGAGTTTCACGTTGTACATAATTGTACAATTATTGCTCGCTTAATAGTATAGGATTAGATAGATTGTACAAATTCTCAACTCTTAGTTTGTTTATTTATATTCATAGCAACAGCTATTTATTATTTATTTCGAGAAAATCGTTAGAGCCATTTCCGAGAAAAAAAGGACATACATTTATTAATTAATTGAACTTCAAAATTTTCTTGACTATAAGAACATGCAAACAACGAAGTTTTTTTCAATTTAAAACAATGATTAAAAACTCAGGACTAAATGTATTCGGGGTTTCCAGTAAACTGAGATGTCAACCACTTACAGTGGATAAATTTCAGTATTTGGTTTTTTGCCCCTTAAGAGTGAAAGTTTGTAAAACCGTTTCTTAGTGAGCACCTAAGACCTATGATGAAGCTATGTTCAAAGTTTCATTGGTATCCATTCAGTGGTTTCAGAGATATCGTGAAACCAGAAGGTTTCAGAGGTATCATTCCGGGGAAGGCCCGTCGGACGACTCCCGCGCTATTTCCTACGCGGGAGACTTCCACCGATGCTATGGTAATCAGAATCTATTCTATTGGGTTGCCATAGTAACCAGATCTAATAGTTTTTTAAGACCCAAAGGACCCCCCAGAGGATCGTATCGAAAAAAAAACACCTGTCCTATGTTGGTTCTCCCATTGCGTAAAATATTTGTGCCAAGTTTGGTTGAAATCGGTCCAGTGGTTTAGGAGGAGATGTGGAAGACCCCAAAGGATCCCCAAAGGACCCCATCGAAGAAAACACCTATCCTATGTTGGTTCTCCCGTTGCGTAAAATATTTGTGCCAAGGTTGGTTGAAATCGGTCCAGTGATTTAGGAGATAAGGAAGACCCCAAAGGACCCCCAAAGGACCCCATCAAAGAAAACACCTATCCTATGTTGGTTCTCCCATTGCGTAAAATATTTGTGCCAAGGTTGGTTGAAATCGGTCCAGTGATTTAGGAGGAGATGTAGAAGACCCCAAAGAACCCCCCCAAAGGACCCCATCGAAAAAAGCACCTCTCCTATGTTGGTTCTCCCGTCGCGTAAAATATTTGTGCCAAGTTTGGTTGAAATCGGTCCAGTGGTTTAGGAGGAGATGTGGAACATACATACATAGATACATACATACAATGGGGGGGGTTGCCCCTTAGGAGTGAAAGTTTTTAAAACCGTTTCTTAGTGAGCACCTAAGACCTGTGATGAAGCTATGTTCAAAGTTTCATTGATACCCATTCAGTAGTTTTTGCTCTACGTTGATTCTATGTCAGTCAGTCAGGCAAACTTCCCCCCCTTTTTCCCCCTTTAAAGGTCGAATTTCCAAAAATCCCTTCTTAACGGATACCTACATCACATAAGGAACCTACATGCCAAATGTCAAGTTTCTAGGTGTTATAGTTTCGGAGATTTCGTGATGAATCAGTGAGTCAGTCAGTGAGTCAGTGGTATTACTCTTTTATATATATAGATTAATTATTATCAAATCTCATAAAATAATTTAGTTTCATCATCACAATTCAATTCTATAACATTTTAAATCAGTCAAAAATATGTAAGCATCTCAAATTATTTACTTCAATTAATTATTAAAAACACAACATATTTTAATTACCTTACTTCCACAATTACAATTCATTAATTACCAACTCATTATTTCTTTTGTCTGATAAAATATTATTATTATTAAAATCAATTTCTGTTACATACACATATTGCTTACATAAAACATTTTACAATACAAACACAATCATTTTCACTAACATTAATTTACAAATCTTCATCATTAATTGTTCAATTTTACCACACTTCATTTCCAAATTCAGCAGGGTCATAACCATAAACTAAAATGTTTAGAATATCCATACACTGCTTTTTTAATTCAACCTCCATCATCGTGTAACAGTCTTACCTTTTTATAACACTTCTCATTCATGTTCACACTCAATTTATTATTATTATTGTAATAACCCTTATCAACATAATATTTGATACCATTATAACCTATTGACTCATAAAACCGGTCTACATTTGTTATTTTCATTCCGTCTCCGTAAGTATTCTTATTCACTAAAAAGTCAGTTATTTTATCATCATCATCAAAATAATTATCCATCTCCATTTTACCAGGTAAGCCACTTTTTTCATATCTCTCTCAATATCTAACACCTGCATCAACCTTTCATAACCTCTATTTATTTCAAAAATCTCTATTTCTCTCTTTCTCTCATCACAACACCATATCATATTTTCTCTCTCACTCCATGCAGAGGGCAATACCACAAAATTCTTTAAACACCATCTGGCCCTACCAGATAAACACAAAAAACTTATTTGACCATTTGCCGACCCATCGTCACCCAAATGTCCTAGAGAGGATCTTTTATCCCCATAAACAACTTGTGAAAACTCTGTTTCACATTTAACCCCATAAAAATTTCCCCCCTGTTCACCCTTTAAATTATCTCTCCATTCTTTCTCCAACTCATCAATACTAATCATTACTCCGTTCATAACACCAACTAACTTTCTACTCTTATTTTCACTACTACTTACCGTATCATTCTTACATACCCCATTTTCAACTATACAACCATTATTCTTATTTAATATTACTTCATCATTATAATTATTTATTTTAACACCACCACTTACCTTGTCTACTATTCCTTCGTTATTTTTCGTTATATTTCTACCACCACAAACACTTACCTGTTTAAATTCAGCTTCTGAGTTCTCCTTTAATTTATCTGCCTCTCGTTTCCACTTCTCGTCTCGTTTATGCCACTTTTCAAAAAGTTTATCCCACTTTTTGTCCATCTCGTCAAACCGTTTATTACAAAGGTTAAGTATGTCATTTAATGTATACTCTTTTTCTTCCACCCCTACACTATCGTTAGGCCTATTCACTGTCTTATTCTCTGCTCCTATCACTTCAACTATCTTACCGTTACTATTTGCCATCTTACTACCAATATCGTCACTGTGCTTTTTAATTTCAGCAAATATTCCCTCTTCTTGTTCTTCCATTTGTCTAAAATTATCATCTAAATTACCCCACTCCTCGTTTGTCATTTCATCCACAACCCCTCTAAATTCGCTTTCCCACTCCTCCCACGCGAAACCAATATCATTCTCTCGTACTTCGCCCATATTCAAAATTTATTTATACAACACCCTTTATATATAAAAACCACTATTATTATAAAACCAAAACACCTAACACAACTGTAAACCATAATAAACCAAACATAACCTATTCACACATACGTAAGTATATATAATACATTTTACATACATACGCCGTTACCAATTCCTATTTTCTGTGCTTTGAAACAGGTCTAGTTCCTATAATATTTATACAAACATCCTGGCAGGGTCGCCACTGTAAAGATAGTTCTCTTTTACCATTTTAAAATACTACAATCATTATAATACTCACCGCTGCCAGAATTTTACTTACCGTCATCGTCCCCGTTAAACTTACCTTAAAAGAAACTGCCCAGGTCACCACGATGTTTTAAGGTTATACATCGAAACCTTCTACACTCTTGCCCTTATAAAAATCCCGCTATCTGACTACTCTTTAAAAATTCAGAAAACCCCCGAGAACATTAGACGAGGTTGCCAGCACAGAATACTAGGAAGTGGTTATGGCATAATAATTAGACTAACACATTTTATATGAGGACATAACTAGGTTTACTGTTCAGCTTTCTGTAAATTACACAAAATAGGGAAAACAAAAAATTTTACACCAAAAAAACATATAAGAAATACAATCAAACATTGCTGCGAATTGATAATATACAGATTTATTGATAAAGGCCGCCCAGTATTTACGTACACACAGTGCATTCACTCATTTAAATGTTCCCTTAATTAAGAGCGCTCTTTTGCATTTAGATAATTATAACAAAATGGTTCGTCGCCTACTTAACTTTCACCTCGTGCCGCACTTTGTACATGACCAAAGGTTCTGTCTGCTCGCCACTTTTTCAATTATTTTCTATCACTCCACTTACTTCACTCTGAGATTTTGTTTCACTATTTTTTGGTGGTATTTTAAAATGTTTGAACTTTTACATATGAAACAGTTTATTTGGGGCCACTGAGTCGTAGCGAGCGTCCGGCCGACGCTGCGACGGTATCTCGACTGCCTTTACATGCGGGCGGATGTCACTGCCTTTCCTGCTACCGAATTTCGTCGCTGTTCATAGCCTTTGTTGTTAAAGTCTTAGTCGTTCCACACACAACACGTGTGATTTACGTATGTTTTATACGTCGACAAAATCTCACTGCCTCTCTACACGTCATACAAATGGGCGTGACTTACCCATACTTCCTCCAGCTTGGACCACGTGCAAACAAAATTAGTTACTTCGTGCCATATTGGTTTTCTTGTCGAAGCGTCCCCTTTGCGCGCCTGGTTGTTATTGCGCGTGGTGTGCGTAACCCAGCCCTTGAGTTCTGCGAATTCAATTGTGTTGTCACACACCGGACGCATTCCATTGTGGCTGGTTGTTAGTTACAAAGTTTTTACTCTTCTTCCCAATGGAAAGCACAGGCATGTGCACACTGGAATTCTGTGAATTAAACTGTGGCTGACCACGCTGGCTTCCAACGCACTGAACCGTTTTATGTAGGTGACTCGCTGTTCTGGGCCCGTATACAGTGAATAAAACCGAATAAAATTACAACAAAATATAATACCTCTTTTTGCCCCATTACAATTGGAAGAAAGGAAGCCCCTCAAGACCGCACCATTTTCCACATAAGGGAATTGCTAAGTCCTAGAAATCAGACACCTACGGAAGAAATTGAGTATCAACCAAACAATAACATTTTGTGGAACGAAAAAATCAAAGAAATCTGCCAATTTAAGTCAACAAAGAGAGACAACTCACCAAACCCAGACCAAATTGAAATGTTGATCAACATATACAACAAATACCGGCATGTATTCTCGGACATCCCGGGTAAGGTCAAGAATTACCAATGTGTACTAAATTTTAAAGAACCTGTAAATTTTAATCGGAAGTCCTACCCTATTGCTTATTCTTTAAAGGAAGCAGTCAGGACCGAAATTAACCAACTATTAAAAGATGACATCATTGAGTCCAGTCAGTCACCTTATACTAGCCCTACAGTAGCTATCAAGAAGAAGAACGGGAAAGTAAGTCTTTGCCTGGATGCTAGGGAGATTAATAAAAATCTAATTAATGACAGAACATCTCCTGGCGAAATACAGGAGATTTTAAAGAAGTTTCATAGCACACAGTTTATTAGTTCATGGGACACCGTCTGCGGATACTGGCAGGTGGAACTACACCCCCACAGCCGAAAATACGTGGCCTTTATTTTCGAAGGGCGCAATTACCATTTCAAACGATTGCCCTTCGGATTACTGAACTCTGTAGCGATATTTATTCAATGTATGGACCAGGTATTAGGTCAAGAAGCACTCCAGTTCACTACCATTTATGTAGACGATCTACTCATAACGTCTACCAATTGGGAAGATCACTGTTGTAGAATAAATAAACCATGTGTTAAATAAGCTGTCGGAAAACAACATCATGTTGAAACTTGAGAAATCACAACTTATAGCTAAGGAAGTACAGTTTTTAGGTTTCCATTTAACAGAACATGGAATAACCCCCTCTAGAGAAAAGATAGAATCAATACAACAATTCCCCACCCCAAGAAACAAAAAACAGTTACAGTCTTTTTTAGGCCTGTGCAACTATTATCGTAAATTCCAAAGTAACCATTCAGAATTAACCACAAAATTATCACCACAATTATCTTAAAAAGACAAATGGACATGGGGACCAACTCAAGACACAGTATTTCAACAGATTAAAAACAAATTCCTGGAGACAGTAATGCTGCATCACCCAGATTTCAATAAGCCTTTCTACTTAAATTGTGACGCAAGCGACATCAGTTTAGGGTCTACACTGTACCAAGAGGACGAAGATGGGAACCACCTGGTTATAAGCTTCGCCAGTAGAACACTGAACAAGTGCGAGCGAAATTACAATGTGACAGAAAAAGAGCTGTTAAGTGTTGTATTTGCCTGCGGAAAATTCCGGACCTATATTTTAGGATATTCAATAACTGTACGGACAGAGCACAAGTCCATATCATTCCTGAAGAACTGTAAATTAAGCCACGGTCGATTGACAAGATGGACCCTAGTCTTACAAGAATATAACATCAGTTGGGAGTACATTCCAGGCAAGAAGAATATAGCAGCAGACATATTGTCACGTATAAACATAACCAATCAAACCTACGAAGGAGAGAAGGAAACAATTGCAAAGGTCTATCACATCATTAAGGGTCGATCAGACTTAGAAGAAATAGTCAAAGAAATAGAACAACACCAGAAGCAAGACAGCAAGTTAATGCAAATACACCAGAGATTAAGTGCACAGGACAATAGAATAATACCTTACTATTGTATACACCACAATCTTTTGTTCATCAAAACAAGTTACCACAATAATACTTGGAAATTGGTAATACCACGAACGCTAGAAAAAGAAATCATTACAGATTATCACATATACGTTATGGACACATGGGAGCACTTAAAGTGGTAAGAGCACTGGAAGAACACCTGTACATTAAAGACATAAACAGAAGAGTACGTAATTATGTCAGGAATTGCCACATATGTCAATTAGTAAAGTGCAACAACGAAAAGAAAGATGGAATAATGATACCTATAACTTCCTCAAGCAAATTTGAAAAAGTTTTCGTAGACATCTGTGGTCCATTCCCTAGAAGTGGAGGTAGACATCAGTATAAATACCTCATAATAATTTTCGGCCATTACACGAAATTCACAAAATTATACCCAATAAATCGTGCAACCACCAATAAGATACTCACTATTATCATACAAAACTATATACCTGAAGTGGGAAGTCCGAAAACTGTCATAACGGATCATGGGACCCAGTTCAAGGGTAGGAGGTGGAAAGACACACTGCTGGATCATGGGGTAAAAACCTATAAAACCTCAGTATACCATCCTAGCAGTAACCCGGTAGAAAGAGTGTTAAGAGAAGTTGGGAGAATCCTCAGGACATACTGTTCCAACCAACAACGGAAGTGGAGTGAGTACATATCAGCAGCAGAAGATTTCATAAATCTAGCTCACCACCAATCCATTGAAACCACACCTTATAATGCCATGTTTGAGAAACCCCCACCACGAGAAATCATTGACATTATTAATTTTCCCCAAAATCAGGAATACCAGTTCAACAAAGTCCAATTTCATACTAAGATTGTAGAGAAGATAGAGGAAAGGAGAAGAAAGTACCAAAACAAAGTACCACTGAAAATAATACAGTACCAAGTAGGTGATAAAATATTACTAAAAAATCGAGAATTACCCAGTACAATGGAGGGTATCACGAAAAAACTACTATTACTGTATACAGGTCCGTATACCATCACAAAAAACAATCAGAACAACACATATGAACTTTCTGACCCAGTGAGTAAGAAAATCAAAGGTACATTCAACCAAGCATCATTGAAGAAATATTATGACTGTTGAGAACTATCAAATATGTAATATTACATAATATCTAACAATATCAAAGTATACAATGCTCCATGCAGATATAAATAAAATGACTTAAACGAAACGTAATTGACCCATAATTAGCCCAATAGAATGGTGAAAGCATGAAAACCCCAGATAATCCAAGGAAACCAAACAACCGAAGTGTTACAACCTAGTGTATAAACAATGTTAAAAATGAATTATGGTGAAAATAAAGAAGAATACAAGGCTATGACATAAAGTGATGAAGAATTTAAGAATTAACTGCATAATTATATAGTGATGAAGATAAGTGTGTAATTAAAAACATTGAATATTCGCAAAAACAACTTGCAACCTAGTATTGATGAATAGCAGGAAAGCTGATAATAATATAACAAATATGTCAAGTTATAACTAATAATGACCTGTGAAAAGAAATATGTTAAATGAATTAATAAAGCAATAGCAGTGATAATATAATGGAACCTCTAATCCCTTGAGTATTCTAATGAATATAATGTCTTATATTGAAATATGAATAATATATGATGTCTTATATGTTGTGATAGTGCAACTGTTGTTATGTGCAACTTTTTATTGTCCCAGACAGAGATGAAGATTCCTCTGATTCTGTGAGTGTATAGTTGGGGAACGGCGGAGAATGGATGCCAAATAGAGCCCCTCTGACTCCGAACCTGCTATAAATGTTAGGGAATTATATTTCAAGGATTAAATCAACAACTATGAGGTGAATAAAAGAGCAAAGGAGAATGTCACATGAATCAAGATCTGTATAATGTGAAGAAAAAATGTATTACTGCAAGAAAACAGGGAAATTGTTGAAATAAGAGAAAATGTACACTATAACTAAATGACCAAGAGAATAAAAACTTGACCAATACTTGTAAGCTGAAGATAGTACTAGCAGTGAACTTAGTCTAAAATAACTCACCAACAGACTATTAAATTCAGTAAAGAAAAAAGCGGTAATCTTATAATTTAAACCAAGATAAAGTGATAATTTCATCAAACCACAAAACTTGTTTTCTCAAATTATCAATTTTGAAAGGGGAGTATATGTAACGTCACAAAATGTTCCATAACCATAATGAACACCAGAAGGGTGAAATATACCACTAGAGTTGTAAATGAGTAAATAAAATGAATGTAACAGAGAAGAGAATGAACTAGCCAAGAAGAAAAGAAGAGGAGGGATCCCAAGAAGCAGTGATGAATCCACTACATGACACTACAACTTCAATAAACTGACTGACTATGATAAATGGACAAGCAAAGATTCACAAATAAGCTGTCAAGTAAGCCAGATAAAAACATTGATGAGTAGAGTCATACAGAATAAACAAATGAACCACTGACCTTAATAACATGATAATACATAACAGCATATTGGCTGATATAAATAGAACCATTATATAGAAGTAACAAATACCATGTACTATGCTAGATGTAGCCACAAAATTGTAAAGGATAGAATAAACAACAAATATGGTGTAGTATAAATTAAGAGTAATTATAAATGGAAGCATTATATGTATGTAGGTAACTTCCTAAGTAAATAATATGTATGTAAAGATAATAGTAATCAGGGAATAAACCTTGTAATAGAATTATACCCAGACCCTGTATGACCAAGTTTATGTCAATGAAACGATAGGAAAATAGAACCCCTAATTAGCATAAACTAATAGAAGTATAACTATAACGAATAAGGTGTAAAATACCACCACTTGACCGGTATTATATGCTTTAGAAATTAGAAGGACATATCAAAATGTAATTAATGAATTAGGAAAATTCAAATTAATGTGTCGACTTAATTAGACCTAGAATTTATATTGTTTAGCTGTAGGCAGCATTTAGATTTTATAATGTATTTAATTTTAATCATTTTATAATGTTCGAAAGAGAAAACAAATGTAATTAATCAAATATTAAAGAAAGGTAAAAAGTCGAATTTGCACTGTTAGCAGACGACAATAGTAAACAATGTCTTAGGACAGTAAATTAATGAATTGTTAATGAAAACTATGTTTAAACTGGCCTCAAGCCACATCAAATTAAAGATAAGAAAATAAGCTATAATTTGATAGTAATAGCATCCAAAATGGAATTGTAATAGTCAAGTAATTAATGTTAGCATCATTTTTTTGGCAAGATTTGAAGAAGTTCATGTAATAATAACAACAACAATAACGAGTACAGAATACGTCTCGATAATGTTTATTAATAACATTACGTCATCATGACATAATTTTGTACCAATCACGAACGAGTTTACTTAACGAAAATGAACCCTAGCGATGATCGAGAGAATCCTATATAATCGACGACGCGCGAGAAAGATGGCATTGGCATTTTTCTTCACAAGCTAGTCGTATGCGTTCTGCATTTTGTCTATATCACATAACCAGCAACAACAGTACAGATTGAAATAATTAAAGTAAATTTTGGAAATTAACCATTGAGAAGACGAATAATCTCACCTGAGTGCATCGAGAGTTAGTAGTGACTTTAAACAAGTAGTGCGTGTATATGAATGAGACAGAATCATAACCTAAAAAGGCGACAACCTATCTGTTTAGTAAGAAGAAGGTTATTCTCATTCCAAGTGCGATTTAAGTGAACTGAATTAACGATCATTACAATCCAATCATTAATGTTTATAAATTAATCGATACGATTAAAAACCAGGTAGTACAGTGATAAAATTTATTTGTTTATATTTTCATCAGTTAATCGTAGAACCTCACACACTTTGTACTGACGCAAAAACAATAAGACTATTTGTAGATAACATTGTACCAAATTTATTTAGAGGGATTAACACATCCCGAAGTAAGAGTATATGTATTAAAATTTTTATAACTAAAATCAGTTTGAGTCTAAACAAACGAACTTCTCGTTATTCAATTGAAATTTATTAAAGGTGTCTAACCTAAATTATGATATCATATTAGTGCTTTTTTGAAAGAATAGCGTTCTATTCTGTATCTTAAAAGAAACCGCCCTTGAGGTATTTAATCAAATAATATAAATATTTTGTTAATAAGAATAAGAGTTTTCATTGTACTCAAAACTGAGCTAGGCCAGTAATTAAACCGGACGACTTGTGATCCGTAATTTATTATTTTTGAATGTATTTGTCAACCTAATTCAATAGGTAATAATAAACAACCAGTATTATACAGCATCAACCTTTGTTATTGATTATTTTGTAACGTGACAAAAATACAGGGTTATTTCATTTTATTAAATTTTGGGGTTTTATCAGAATATTTGTAAATTTTAATTTCCAACGGTGACCAGGCCACATGTTGTATTGTAAGAACAGTGTTAACAAAGGAGTAATATCTCAAGTTGTGCAATCACTACACAAGGAATGCACCAAGTCGTCATTTCCAAGAACTTTGCGAGAATGTGGCAGTGCGCCCGTATGCATCACACAACCATGCGCGCGGACCCACGCCGCTGTGAACCACAAAAATGGCTAAGAGAATAATCTCTGTTCACTTCCTTTACTAAGTCGACGGATGTAAAGTTTAAGCCCATCCTACTTTGGTGACGTCGACCAGTAAGCGTCTAAATATCGTCAACGTACAGCACTAAAAAACTGCTATGTGTCATGTGCATAGCCACTAAACTGTGACAACTCAGGATGTGAGCGACGACGAAATTTGTTCGCCGGCACGGCATTAATGTCCGGCTGCATGGAACAAGGCAGTCCACGAGAAACCGAGTTCATCTACAGACGCCTATAGTGTTGTGCGGGCCCAGTCGGGTTAACTTCATAAAATGTGAACCATAAAGTAGAATACCGTTTAATACCGACCGGGACCCAAGGAATTAATAAACGCATTACAGTTATTAATTGGTGCAGTGACGTGGAGTGAATTGACAACAATTAAATAACGGGCAATCGAATCGGGTGAACAGACCACGTGTTGTACGGAATCGCGGCAGTGAACAGTTAAAAAAATAAATTTGTAAAATAATAAAAAAAAAACAAGGGGTAAAGTATAAAATTGTGTGAGTGTGCATGCGAGCAGAATGGGCTGTGTAATATAATAAGAGAATATTAAATAGGATATCTAAATGTATATTTCCAAATATGTTTCTGTGTTCTAATTCGAATAAGTAAAACAGTCGTATATCAAACATTTATTTACAAATCGTCCTCATTATTTATTCAGTTATACCACACTTCAATGTCCAAGGTTGCGAGGTCAAGAACCATAAAACAATATATTTAAAATTGTCCATTGATTGTTTTATAGTCTACCCTCCATCGTCAAAAATTAATCTCTGTTTCAAATAACCCTTTTCAATTTTATTGACACACATATTGCTACTTCGTGTGTCATAACCATAAAAATCAAATTCATTCGTTATATCATCATAATCATGAACCAGGTCAACATTAAGTATTTCTGTCAAGTCTCCGTTAGTAAATATCTCCAATATCGGGTCAGTTACTTTCTCATCAATTAAATTATTCTTGTTTAAATACACTTCTAACCTTACTTTCCACTCACCATAACCTCTCTTTAATTCATATAATAATATCTCTTTATCAACACACAATTCTCTATCTAACACTCTCTCATCATAACACCATCTCATATCTTCCATATTACTCCAGACAGAGGGTACAAAATTATACAACAAAAATAAACAACTCAAATCTTCTACTAACACGGGACTCTTGCCCTTCAAAAACACTTGTGAACATATTGAATCATCATAAATAAGGGGAACATTTACCCTCTGCCCCCATTCTACCACTATACTATCTTTCCACTCATTATCTAATTCCTCAACATTAATTACTACGCCTTTACAATCTATTACTTTCTCTCTCTCACTCACTATCTCTATCTCATCATTATCCAATACTTTACTCTCCATTATATCATTATTATTATTCACCACTATTTCATCATTAGAATTAATTATATTAACCTCACCACTTACCTCTGAATTGTAATCACCATCATTATTTTCACTAGTTAACCCTACTTCTCCAACTATTTTGTCACTGTTATTTATTAATTCATTATCATTATCACTCACCTGGTTAATTATTCCCTCACTATCATTAACAACATTGCTGTCACTTACCTGTTTTGATTCAACTTCTGTCCTCTCTTTTAATCGATATCCATCTCCTTCCAATTTTTTGTCCCACTCGTCAAAATGTTTATTTATCATGTCAGAACCCTTATCCATTACTGTTTTTAACTCATTAATAAGGTTAAATAGGTCATTTAATGTATACTCCTTTTCTTCCACCCCTACACTATCGTTATCATTAGGCCTATTTACTGCCTTATTTTCTACCACTATTACTTCGACTATCTTACCTTTATCATTGGTCATCTTACTACCAATACTAACATCATCACTATGCTTTCTAATTTCGGCAAATATTCCATCTTCTTGTTCTTCCATCCGCGTTAAATTGTTATCTAAATTACCCCACTCCTCGTCTGTCATCTCACCCACAACACCTCGAAATTCACTCTCCCACTCATCCCACGCGAAACCCATATCATTACCTTGTATTTTGGACATGTTTAAAGTTCATTTATATAACACTTTTTATATATAAAAACCACTATTTTTCTACAATCAAAACACCTAACCCAACTGTAAATCACAATAACACCAACATAACCTACTCACACTTACGTAATTATGTACGATAAATATTTTTACAAATTCGTCACTACCACATCCTATTTTCTGTGCTTTAAAATAGGTCTACCTCGTATAAATAAAATTAAACCAGGATCCTGGCAGCGCGAGCCAATGTAAACATACAAAAATAATCGAAATACTTAAATAATAAAAATACTGCCAGAACTTACCTGCGATCTTGTTAACTTACCTGCTTTTTAAATTTTGCTCAGAAGCCCAGAGTCGCCACCTATATCTTTGAAGGACAGATATGGAAACCTTTACACTTTACCTTAATAAAACGGGACAATTTTGCAATCTGACCACCCCCCCCAATAATAATTCAGAAGATATCCGGGAACGTTTAGACGTATCTTGCCGCACAGAAATGAGAAAGTGGTAATGACGAAATAACTTAGACTAACACATTTTTATAGTAACTTATATGGTTTTAATTGATATACGACTGTTTTACTTATTCGAATTAGAACACAGAAACATATTTGGAAATATACATTTAGATATCCTATTTAATATTCTCTTATTATATTACACAGCCCATTCTGCTCGCATGCACACTCACACAATTTTATACTTTACCCCTTGTTTTTTTTTTATTATTTTACAAATTTATTTTTTTAACTGTTCACTGCCGCGATTCCGTACAACACGTGGTCTGTTCACCCGATTCGATTGCCCGTTATTTAATTGTTGTCAATTCACTCCACGTCACTGCACCAATTAATAACTGTAATGCGTTTATTAATTCCTTGGGTCCCGGTCGGTATTAAACGGTATTCTACTTTATGGTTCACATTTTATGAAGTTAACCCGACTGGGCCCGCACAACACTATAGGCGTCTGTAGATGAACTCGGTTTCTCGTGGACTGCCTTGTTCCATGCAGCCGGACATTAATGCCGTGCCGGCGAACAAATTTCGTCGTCGCTCACATCCTGAGTTGTCACAGTTTAGTGGCTATGCACATGACACATAGCAGTTTTTTAGTGCTGTACGTTGACGATATTTAGACGCTTACTGGTCGACGTCACCAAAGTAGGATGGGCTTAAACTTTACATCCGTCGACTTAGTAAAGGAAGTGAACAGAGATTATTCTCTTAGCCATTTTTGTGGTTCACAGCGGCGTGGGTCCGCGCGCATGGTTGTGTGATGCATACGGGCGCACTGCCACATTCTCGCAAAGTTCTTGGAAATGACGACTTGGTGCATTCCTTGTGTAGTGATTGCACAACTTGAGATATTACTCCTTTGTTAACACTGTTCTTACAATACAACATGTGGCCTGGTCACCGTTGGAAATTAAAATTTACAAATATTCTGATAAAACCCCAAAATTTAATAAAATGAAATAACCCTGTATTTTTGTCACGTTACAAAATAATCAATAACAAAGGTTGATGCTGTATAATACTGGTTGTTTATTATTACCTATTGAATTAGGTTGACAAATACATTCAAAAATAATAAATTACGGATCACAAGTCGTCCGGTTTAATTACTGGCCTAGCTCAGTTTTGAGTACAATGAAAACTCTTATTCTTATTAACAAAATATTTATATTATTTGATTAAATACCTCAAGGGCGGTTTCTTTTAAGATACAGAATAGAACGCTATTCTTTCAAAAAAGCACTAATATGATATCATAATTTAGGTTAGACACCTTTAATAAATTTCAATTGAATAACGAGAAGTTCGTTTGTTTAGACTCAAACTGATTTTAGTTATAAAAATTTTAATACATATACTCTTACTTCGGGATGTGTTAATCCCTCTAAATAAATTTGGTACAATGTTATCTACAAATAGTCTTATTGTTTTTGCGTCAGTACAAAGTGTGTGAGGTTCTACGATTAACTGATGAAAATATAAACAAATAAATTTTATCACTGTACTACCTGGTTTTTAATCGTATCGATTAATTTATAAACATTAACGATTGGATTGTAATGATCGTTAATTCAGTTCACTTAAATCGCACTTGGAACGAGAATAACCTTCTTCTTACTAAACAGATAGGTTGTTGCCTTTTTAGGTTATGATTCTGTCTCATTCATATACACGCACTACTTGTTTAAAGTCACTACTAACTCTCGATGCACTCAGGTGAGATTATTCGTCTTCTCAATGGTTAATTTCCAAAATTTACTTTAATTATTTCAATCTGTACTGTTGTTGCTGGTTATGTGATATAGACAAAATGCAGAACGCATACGACTAGCTTGTGAAGAAAAATGCCAATGCCATCTTTCTCGCGCGTCGTCGATTATATAGGATTCTCTCGATCGTCGCTAGGGTTCATTTTCGTTAAGTAAACTCGTTCGTGATTGGTACAAAATTATGTCATGATGACGTAATGTTATTAATAAACATTATCGAGACGTATTCTGTACTCGTTATTGTTGTTGTTATTATTACATGAACTTCTTCAAATCTTGCCAAAAAAATGATGCTAACATTAATTACTTGACTATTACAATTCCATTTTGGATGCTATTACTATCAAATTATAGCTTATTTTCTTATCTTTAATTTGATGTGGCTTGAGGCCAGTTTAAACATAGTTTTCATTAACAATTCATTAATTTACTGTCCTAAGACATTGTTTACTATTGTCGTCTGCTAACAGTGCAAATTCGACTTTTTACCTTTCTTTAATATTTGATTAATTACATTTGTTTTCTCTTTCGAACATTATAAAATGATTAAAATTAAATACATTATAAAATCTAAATGCTGCCTACAGCTAAACAATATAAATTCTAGGTCTAATTAAGTCGACACATTAATTTGAATTTTCCTAATTCATTAATTACATTTTGATATGTCCTTCTAATTTCTAAAGCATATAATACCGGTCAAGTGGTGGTATTTTACACCTTATTCGTTATAGTTATACTTCTATTAGTTTATGCTAATTAGGGGTTCTATTTTCCTATCGTTTCATTGACATAAACTTGGTCATACAGGGTCTGGGTATAATTCTATTACAAGGTTTATTCCCTGATTACTATTATCTTTACATACATATTATTTACTTAGGAAGTTACCTACATACATATAATGCTTCCATTTATAATTACTCTTAATTTATACTACACCATATTTGTTGTTTATTCTATCCTTTACAATTTTGTGGCTACATCTAGCATAGTACATGGTATTTGTTACTTCTATATAATGGTTCTATTTATATCAGCCAATATGCTGTTATGTATTATCATGTTATTAAGGTCAGTGGTTCATTTGTTTATTCTGTATGACTCTACTCATCAATGTTTTTATCTGGCTTACTTGACAGCTTATTTGTGAATCTTTGCTTGTCCATTTATCATAGTCAGTCAGTTTATTGAAGTTGTAGTGTCATGTAGTGGATTCATCACTGCTTCTTGGGATCCCTCCTCTTCTTTTCTTCTTGGCTAGTTCATTCTCTTCTCTGTTACATTCATTTTATTTACTCATTTACAACTCTAGTGGTATATTTCACCCTTCTGGTGTTCATTATGGTTATGGAACATTTTGTGACGTTACATATACTCCCCTCTCAAAATTGATAATTTGAGAAAACAAGTTTTGTGGTTTGATGAAATTATCACTTTATCTTGGTTTAAATTATAAGATTACCGCTTTTTTCTTTACTGAATTTAATAGTCTGTTGGTGAGTTATTTTAGACTAAGTTCACTGCTAGTACTATCTTCAGCTTGCAAGTATTGGTCAAGTTTTTATTCTCTTGGTCATTTAGCTATAGTGTACATTTTCTCTTATTTCAACAATTTCCCTGTTTTCTTGCAGTAATACATTTTTTCTTCACATTATACAGATCTTGATTCATGTGACATTCTCCTTTGCTCTTTTATTCACCTCATAGTTGTTGATTTAATCCTTGAAATATAATTCCCTAACATTTATAGCAGGTTCGGAGTCAGAGGGGCTCTATTTGGCATCCATTCTCCGCCGTTCCCCAACTATACACTCACAGAATCAGAGGAATCTTCATCTCTGTCTGGGACAATAAAAAGTTGCACATAACAACAGTTGCACTATCACAACATATAAGACATCATATATTATTCATATTTCAATATAAGACATTATATTCATTAGAATACTCAAGGGATTAGAGGTTCCATTATATTATCACTGCTATTGCTTTATTAATTCATTTAACATATTTCTTTTCACAGGTCATTATTAGTTATAACTTGACATATTTGTTATATTATTATCAGCTTTCCTGCTATTCATCAATACTAGGTTGCAAGTTGTTTTTGCGAATATTCAATGTTTTTAATTACACACTTATCTTCATCACTATATAATTATGCAGTTAATTCTTAAATTCTTCATCACTTTATGTCATAGCCTTGTATTCTTCTTTATTTTCACCATAATTCATTTTTAACATTGTTTATACACTAGGTTGTAACACTTCGGTTGTTTGGTTTCCTTGGATTATCTGGGGTTTTCATGCTTTCACCATTCTATTGGGCTAATTATGGGTCAATTACGTTTCGTTTAAGTCATTTTATTTATATCTGCATGGAGCATTGTATACTTTGATATTGTTAGATATTATGTAATATTACATATTTGATAGTTCTCAACAGTCATAATATTTCTTCAATGATGCTTGGTTGAATGTACCTTTGATTTTCTTACTCACTGGGTCAGAAAGTTCATATGTGTTGTTCTGATTGTTTTTTGTGATGGTATATGGACCTGTATACAGTAATAGTAGTTTTTTCGTGATACCCTCCATTGTACTGGGTAATTCTCGATTTTTTAGTAATATTTTATCACCTACTTGGTACTGTATTATTTTCAGTGGTACTTTGTTTTGGTACTTTCTTCTCCTTTCCTCTATCTTCTCTACAATCTTAGTATGAAATTGGACTTTGTTGAACTGGTATTCCTGATTTTGGGGAAAATTAATAATTTCAGTGATTTCTCGTGGTGGGGGTTTCTCAAACATGGCATTATAAGGTGTGGTTTCAATGGATTGGTGGTGAGCTAGATTTATGAAATCTTCTGCTGCTGATATGTACTCACTCCACTTCCGTTGTTGGTTGGAACAGTATGTCCTGAGGATTCTCCCAACTTCTCTTAACACTCTTTCTACCGGGTTACTGCTAGGATGGTATACTGAGGTTTTATAGGTTTTTACCCCATGATCCAGCAGTGTGTCTTTCCACCTCCTACCCTTGAACTGGGTCCCATGATCCGTTATGACAGTTTTCGGACTTCCCACTTCAGGTATATAGTTTTGTATGATAATAGTGAGTATCTTATTGGTGGTTGCACGATTTATTGGGTATAATTTTGTGAATTTCGTGTAATGGCCGAAAATTATTATGAGGTATTTATACTGATGTCTACCTCCACTTCTAGGGAATGGACCACAGATGTCTACGAAAACTTTTTCAAATTTGCTTGAGGAAGTTATAGGTATCATTATTCCATCTTTCTTTTCGTTGTTGCACTTTACTAATTGACATATGTGGCAATTCCTGACATAATTACGTACTCTTCTGTTTATGTCTTTAATGTACAGGTGTTCTTCCAGTGCTCTTACCACTTTAAGTGCTCCCATGTGTCCATAACGTATATGTGATAATCTGTAATGATTTCTTTTTCTAGCGTTCGTGGTATTACCAATTTCCAAGTATTATTGTGGTAACTTGTTTTGATGAACAAAAGATTGTGGTGTATACAATAGTAAGGTATTATTCTATTGTCCTGGGCACTTAATCTCTGGTGTATTTGCATTAACTTGCTGTCTTGCTTCTGGTGTTGTTCTATTTCTTTGACTATTTCTTCTAAGTCTGATCGACCCTTAATGATGTGATAGACCTTTGCAATTGTTTCCTTCTCTCCTTCGTAGGTTTGATTGGTTATGTTTATACGTGACAATATATCTGCTGCTATATTCTTCTTGCCTGGAATGTACTCCCAACTGATGTTATATTCTTGTAAGACTAGGGTCCATCTTGTCAATCGACCGTGGCTTAATTTACATTTCTTCAGGAATGATATGGACTTGTGCTCTGTCCGTACAGTTATTGAATATCCTAAAATATAGGTCCGGAATTTTCCGCAGGCAAATACAACACTTAACAGCTCTTTTTCTGTCACATTGTAATTTCGCTCGCACTTGTTCAGTGTTCTACTGGCGAAGCTTATAACCAGGTGGTTCCCATCTTCGTCCTCTTGGTACAGTGTAGACCCTAAACTGATGTCGCTTGCGTCACAATTTAAGTAGAAAGGCTTATTGAAATCTGGGTGATGCAGCATTACTGTCTCCAGGAATTTGTTTTTAATCTGTTGAAATACTGTGTCTTGAGTTGGTCCCCATGTCCATTTGTCTTTTTAAGATAATTGTGGTGATAATTTTGTGGTTAATTCTGAATGGTTACTTTGGAATTTACGATAATAGTTGCACAGGCCTAAAAAAGACTGTAACTGTTTTTTGTTTCTTGGGGTGGGGAATTGTTGTATTGATTCTATCTTTTCTCTAGAGGGGGTTATTCCATGTTCTGTTAAATGGAAACCTAAAAACTGTACTTCCTTAGCTATAAGTTGTGATTTCTCAAGTTTCAACATGATGTTGTTTTCCGACAGCTTATTTAACACATGGTTTATTTATTCTACAACAGTGATCTTCCCAATTGGTAGACGTTATGAGTAGATCGTCTACATAAATGGTAGTGAACTGGAGTGCTTCTTGACCTAATACCTGGTCCATACAGTGAATAAATATCGCTACAGAGTTCACTAATCCGAAGGGCAATCGTTTGAAATGGTAATTGCGCCCTTCGAAAATAAAGGCCACGTATTTTCGGCTGTGGGGGTGTAGTTCCACCTGCCAGTATCCGCAGACGGTGTCCCATGAACTAATAAACTGTGTGCTATGAAACTTCTTTAAAATCTCCTGTATTTCGCCAGGAGATGTTCTGTCATTAATTAGATTTTTATTAATCTCCCTAGCATCCAGGCAAAGACTTACTTTCCCGTTCTTCTTCTTGATAGCTACTGTAGGGCTAGTATAAGGTGACTGACTGGACTCAATGATGTCATCTTTTAATAGTTGGTTAATTTCGGTCCTGACTGCTTCCTTTAAAGAATAAGCAATAGGGTAGGACTTCCGATTAAAATTTACAGGTTCTTTAAAATTTAGTACACATTGGTAATTCTTGACCTTACCCGGGATGTCCGAGAATACATGCCAGTATTTGTTGTATATGTTGATCAACATTTCAATTTGGTCTGGGTTTGGTGAGTTGTCTCTCTTTGTTGACTTAAATTGGCAGATTTCTTTGATTTTTTCGTTCCACAAAATGTTATTGTTTGGTTGATACTCAATTTCTTCCGTAGGTGTCTGATTTCTAGGACTTAGCAATTCCCTTATGTGGAAAATGGTGCGGTCTTGAGGGGCTTCCTTTCTTCCAATTGTAATGGGGCAAAAAGAGGTATTATATTTTGTTGTAATTTTATTCGGTTTTATTCACTGTATACGGGCCCAGAACAGCGAGTCACCTACATAAAACGGTTCAGTGCGTTGGAAGCCAGCGTGGTCAGCCACAGTTTAATTCACAGAATTCCAGTGCGCACATGCCTGTGCTTTCCGTTGGGAAGAAGAGTAAAAACTTTGTAACTAACAACCAGCCACAATGGAATGCGTCCGGTGTGTGACAACACAATTGAATTCGCAGAACTCAAGGGCTGGGTTACGCACACCACGCGCAATAACAACCAGGCGCGCAAAGGGGACGCTTCGACAAGAAAACCAATATGGCACAAAGTAACTAATTTTGTTTGCACGTGGTCCAAGCTGGAGGAAGTATGGGTAAGTCACGCCCATTTGTATGACGTGTAGAGAGGCAGTGAGATTTTGTCGACGTATAAAACATACGTAAATCACACGTGTTGTGTGTGGAACGACTAAGACTTTAACAACAAAGGCTATGAACAGCGACGAAATTCGGTAGCAGGAAAGGCAGTGACATCCGCCCGCATGTAAAGGCAGTCGAGATACCGTCGCAGCGTCGGCCGGACGCTCGCTACGACTCAGTGGCCCCAAATAAACTGTTTCATATGTAAAAGTTCAAACATTTTAAAATACCACCAAAAAATAGTGAAACAAAATCTCAGAGTGAAGTAAGTGGAGTGATAGAAAATAATTGAAAAAGTGGCGAGCAGACAGAACCTTTGGTCATGTACAAAGTGCGGCACGAGGTGAAAGTTAAGTAGGCGACGAACCATTTTGTTATAATTATCTAAATGCAAAAGAGCGCTCTTAATTAAGGGAACATTTAAATGAGTGAATGCACTGTGTGTACGTAAATACTGGGCGGCCTTTATCAATAAATCTGTATATTATCAATTCGCAGCAATGTTTGATTGTATTTCTTATATGTTTTTTTGGTGTAAAATTTTTTGTTTTCCCTATTTTGTGTAATTTACAGAAAGCTGAACAGTAAACCTAGTTATGTCCTCATATAAAATGTGTTAGTCTAATTATTATGCCATAACCACTTCCTAGTATTCTGTGCTGGCAACCTCGTCTAATGTTCTCGGGGGTTTTCTGAATTTTTAAAGAGTAGTCAGATAGCGGGATTTTTATAAGGGCAAGAGTGTAGAAGGTTTCGATGTATAACCTTAAAACATCGTGGTGACCTGGGCAGTTTCTTTTAAGGTAAGTTTAACGGGGACGATGACGGTAAGTAAAATTCTGGCAGCGGTGAGTATTATAATGATTGTAGTATTTTAAAATGGTAAAAGAGAACTATCTTTACAGTGGCGACCCTGCCAGGATGTTTGTATAAATATTATAGGAACTAGACCTGTTTCAAAGCGAGCAGAATGGGCTGTCTAATATAATAAGAGAATATTAAATAGGATATCTAAATGTGTATTCCCAAATATGTTTCTGTGTTCTGATTCGAATAAGTAAAACAGTCGTATATCAATTAAAACCATATAAGATACTATAAAAATGTGTTAGTCTAAGTTATTTCGTCATTACCACTTTCTCATTTCAGTGCGGCAAGATTCGTCTAAACGTTCCCGGATATCTTCTGAATTATTATTGGGGGGTAGTCAGATTGTGAAATTGTCCCGTTTTATTAAGGTGAAATTTAAGGTTTTGATATTATAACCTATAAAAATATCGTGGCGACTCTGGGCTTCTCATGAAAATTTAAAAAGCAGGTAAGTTAAAAAGACCGCAGGTAAGTTCTGGCAGTATTTTAATTATTTTATATATTTCGATAATTTTTGTAAAGTTACAAAGTAAACTATTTAAATTAATCTCAATCTAAATAACCTTTAAAGATAGAATCAGTAAAGGTCAATACTCTCAATTATTAAATCAGAAGTTTATTTTTATGGGACATTTCTGTGGAAAAAACCCATATGGCGCCCAAGTAATATTCAAGGTGTTGTAAAAAGCTTCACAGTAATACTATATTGGTCAACCAAGAACTTGACAGTTAAACTATATAAATTAGTGGAAATTATAAAATACTCTCGAGTCCCTGTATTCGGGCACCACTGAATAAGTTAATTCAATATTAAACTCTTACCTTAGGGTGCTTCTCCAAAGTTCTACAGACGAACACAGCTGCAGAAAGGATTATTTGAGGTGACCGGTACCAATATAAATACGCAATTTATGTTAAAACAAATACTTCTGGTTTATTAAACAAGTTAGTTATTTCATTTTATACTACTTTGATGACAATTCAGATTAACCCATGGAATATTTCTTAATTCTAACCTCTTACAAATTACTTATTTTTTATATGAACCAATACGTTTACTGTATATCTTTTCCCCTTAGTATTTTATTTTATAGAGCTCTTTAAACTTTTATTAGATAATATTAGCAAATTTTGCTTGAAATTTTTAATTAATAGTTTGTTTATTGGTACTTAACCAAATCCTGAGAAGTTCGCGTTGCTTTCACCACCACCGCGTGTAAATTACCGTTTATTCGAGCACTTCGCACTTCAATGTTTCACACATTTATACAGTTATTGTACTGGATAGACCGACGATGTTTTATAGGCTGGCCGCGCTATATTGTTTATACATTTTGTACTTTTTAACGATTAATGTTTTAACCATTAACTGGATAGCCCGAATTGATCTTGCATGCCCGAGGCCACTGATTTACGAACTGTATACTGCTTCCTGCTGCTGTCTGATGTTACTTCTGTGGTGACAATCTGCATACTGTGTTTCACAAAGCCTGCTGCTGGGGCTATTACGTAATATGCCTAGTCTAGCTGTCTAGACATCAGTTGTTTATGCTAACATTGTGTTGCACTGGGGCACCTCACAGGTGGATACTGACAATAAAAATTAAAACTGATTGAAATTAAAACTGGGGTAGCACACAATTCTGTACCGTTACAACAGTTTATTAATTAACTGTGAACCTCTGAACATCCAGTACTTCAAAACAGGTACGTGAAGTGCAATTTATATTAATAAACTTTGTCCAGACAATACTTTGACTTACACAGACGACAATTTTAACAGAAGAGGATTTCGACTTCAAGAGATCTACGCATCAGTTACATTCATCGACGGATCGACAAGTTAACATTTACTCATAATAAACTAAACATTAATTAAACGGCGAAAGTGTAAGTAGACCGATTTATCTACATTGGATTCCACAATAGGTTGAATTGAATTAGATAAATCAATAAACCAAATCGCTAATAATAACAACAAACTTTATCAATTGTTAATAATAATTACTGCAAAAGTAGAGACCCTATTAAATTCTATAAACCGTAATCTGGAAAGATTACAGAGTGGCTTCCATCGCGGGGCTTAAAGTAGACAAGACGGACACACGATCTGAAAGATTACAATTTATAATTTAAAAATGGCAGGAAAGAACGAAAATGATATATGTGAAATTAACGTAATTGTCGGCGATGAGGGCGAAAGTAAATCGATGTATGAAAATAAAGAAAATATGTCAACTGATGTAACGGGGCGGAAAAAGAGGGTTTTTATTTTATTAATTTTGGGTTACATTTTATTAAAATATCAACAATTCATTTCCATCTGTGTGGTCCGTCCCATGGCAATACGAAGTTTTGTTCAAACAAAGAAACGGTACGCTGTAGCTGGGTGATGAAACAATACAAAGGAATGTCGTGCTGTTGACGATAATACACTTCCTGGAATTTTAAAGCTGTGTGACATCTGCGCACAAACGCGTTAACTCCAGCAGGTGCGCAGACGACGCCAAGAAACACCAAATCAACATGGCCTGATAGTGAATTCTTTATAACATGTGCTTCTGAGCTGGCGGAAACAAGTTAAGTCCGGCCCATAATTGTGACGTCGACCAGTAAACGCTGAATTTCGTCGATGTCCAACACACAGGCGTAACCCGTGTTGAATGAACAGTGACGGACGATTTGATCATAAGGCATTGTAAGTTCCGCTATGCCTAACTTATGGTTGGAGAATTTGTTGGCGACTCTCGTCCCAGTGGAATAAATTTCTCAGCCCGGCCGGGTGTGGAGTAAAACGTGTGCACACAAAAAAATCTAAATTTATTATGTAGAAAGTGGTAACCAAAATTAAAAAATGATTTAACATTGCAGAATAGAATCAGTGAAGTGAACGGGCCAAAATAAAATGTGAATTGTAAACTTTCGGACATCTAAAAACACACTACTCATGGCAGCGAGAGGAGTGACGCCGGTTGGGTAATCCACTGCAATACAAATAACTTCAACTATTCAAAAATAATTAATTCAATTAATTAAAATCATATGGGGTTTTAAAAATGGTATGTGAGTTGTGCATGGGCATAGCTGGGTCGCTTTAATAGAATAAGATAAAATATGTAGAATAAGTTGGTTAGATCATTTATTTTTTGTAGTATATGCTTGCCATTAGAAAAAGTAGCGATATAAATTTATCTCAGTTTTTCATGATTAAACAAGAATTAAAATCAATGTAGATTCATTACAATGTAAAAATATAGTTGGCAGTACAGAATTGTTTGAAAATTATAATTGAATAACGTAAAATTGAAATGAAATTTATTAAAATGAATTAGTAGCGTAACCATGTTTTAATTTAATTATTACGCCACATTACCAGCACCTATCCTGTATGGAAGATTTCGCCTAACGAACCTGGCAAAAAGTTAATATGAAGGTTTCGATTTTTGGTACCATAAAAAATCGTGGCGACCGATTAATAAGTTGGGGGATCTTCTGTGAGCGGTAAGGCAGATTAGCGTGAGTATAAGGTAAGTACAAAAAGTAGACCGATAACAATTGGCCATCGCTGCCAGAATAACTCAATGAATTAACAATTCATATGAGTTTAGGCCTAGTCTGAAGTACGAAATAGGTGGTGATAGTAGGCGAATTTTGTAATAAAAAGACTTTAAAATTACGAGATGTGTGAATAGAGGTTACGACGTAAAATACGGTTAAAGAGTTAAGTTATGTGATTTTGTTTAAATAATAAGTAAGTTATATAATTACTAATAACAGAGTTATAAATAATAGAGACTAATTAAATTTATAAAAATGGAAAATACAGAGAATGAAGTCGGTTTGTCCGACTCAACTGTTATAAGTGAAATAGCTGAATTTGATGAATCAGCTGTTATGAGTAGTCTTGAAGTACATTCAACACCGAATGTAGGTCAAGACGACAAAACTACGAATATAAGTAACACGAATGAAACAGGTACTACAGAGGATTCAGGGATTCAAGTAACCCCGACCTCAACAAAATACAATAAGGTGGATAATGATATGTTGAGTATTATATTGAATCAATTTAATGAGTTAAATAAACGTTTCGATAGTAATGATAAAAAATTTGATAATCGTTTTGATGAGTTGAAAAAGCAGAATAATGAATTGAAAAATGATATTAATGAGATTAATAGACATTGTGAAAATACCAATGAAGAATTTACCAATAAAGTCAACCAGTTAGATACTAAGATAGATAATTCAATAAAAAATATAGATGTTAAATTTAATGAGATAGATAGTCAAATATCAGAAAGAGTTGTTAAACAAATAAGTGAGAATAATGAGAAGTTAATAAAGTCAATGAATGAATATAATAATGAAAAAGAATTTAAAATAAATAAATGTAATACCGAAACTGAATGTAAGCTTAATAGTGTAGTAATGACAATTGAAAAAATGAGTCAGAATATCGATGAACATAAAAATAATACAGACATGAAAATAAATGAAATTGAGAATACCTGTAAGACAGAAATACAAGCATTAAATGAATCAATTAGTGTAATAACAAAAAATAGCATTCAATCTGAGTGTGGTAATGATAAAAAATTACATTCAATTGAACAGAGCATTAGTAGTGTGAAAGATGAATTAAGTTTAGTAATAAACCAAAAATTGAGCAATGTTAATGAACGTCTATTGATCACAAGAGATGTAAATAACGAAATTGAACTTAAGACTTTTTGTAGTGAGAACTGTAGAGTGCATCCAATGCAATTTTTAAATAGAGTACGGGAGTTTAACAGATTTAATGGTAGTAGTTGGGAGGTTAAGCTTATAAAAATTTTTAAATGCTTTAAGCGTAATTCTGAGATATGGGCAGAGACACATAGAAATGAATGGGAGAGATATGAAAATTTTGAAACAGCTTTTCGTAATAAATACTGGTTGGAGGAGATCTCCTGCGAAGTCAGATAATGGGAACAGGGAATTTTGGGAGAAACAACCGGAATATTACAGTATATACGATGCGATTGTTTAATGAAGCCAAATACTTAGAACCACCGTTGCCATTCCAGTCGTTTGTACGCCATGTCAGCAAACATTTACCGAGAGAGGTACAGATCACGTTGATGACGAGAGAGGTAAGTGACATAAATGAGTTAGAAAAAGTGTTAGATGTGTTTCAGAATATTAGGGACCAGGAAGACAGCAGACGTCCACAACAACAACCTAATGTGCAAAATGGAGGAAATTATGCACCGAGAGGAGGACAGAACGGGGGAACTACACAAAATGGTCGAGAACCAAACAGACAATATCCGAGGTGGAAATGTGATGGGTGTCCCGGAGAAAATTATGCTGACCGTAATTTTTGTTATAGATGTAGGAAGGCGAGGCCTGGTCATCAGCCGAGGATGCAGCCGAGATTCAACAACAATACACAGCAGAGAAACGGTGAAGGACGAGCTGAGAATACAAGAAACGAAGGGGGAAATCAGCACACAGGAAGAGTGTACACGCCCAGAAATACAGTAGAGAGGACGGGAAACTAATACGGACAATGGATGAGGAGGCCCGGCCATTGTCGATAGATAACTGCGGGGTCCATGGAAATAAATACAGAAACCACACAATTCACACGGACATGGCTACTGAATTGATGGAAGAAGAGGATGCGGGAACGATGAGACCAGAAGCTTGGTTGACAGAGGTAAAACTGGAAATCGAAGGTAAGTCAGTCTTGACACTTATAGACACAGGTAGTGAAATATCCGTGATAGCGGAACATGTACTAAATAAATTAAAAGAGACTAACAAAAATATTCCATCTTTGCCAGTTGCGGGGGTAACCATTGTAGGGATTACGGGTGTTAGAAGTAAACGAGTTACAACACAAGTCCAGTTGAATATGTTAATAAATGGGGAAAGTTATGAGAATACATTTTTAGTTGTAAGGGGCTTAAACTTAGAAGTAATATTGGGTAATGATTTTCTGATCAGGAATAATGCGGTAATCAATTTTAGAAAGAGAATTTTAGAATTGAACAATGAAGGTAAACAAATAACAGTTAATTTTGAACGGGTTTTAGATACAGTAAAGATTTCGGGTATAAGGGTTATACCAAATAGGGTCATAGATAGGGATGTGGAATTTAGTATGAATATGTGTAGAGAGAGAGTGAGTGATGAGAGTGAGGAGAGAATATGGGCGGATAGAGCGGTTAAATTTTGTGGTGAGGGTGGCGCAATGGGGAGTTCTCAACGACAGGCGTTGTGGCGGGTAGTCGAGGAGTATAGGGGAGTGTTTGCCGGGGAACCAGGAAGGGCAAAAGGTTATGAATGTGTGCCGGTGTAAATCCGGCTATCGAAGGTTTTAGTTAAAGTTTTTTTTTAATTGTAAAATAACGCAAATGCGAGAGTGCTGAGGCGACCCTTGTACTGCGATGTAAATGGACGGTTGCACGCGCAACTCGTAAGGAGGGGTGGCTTTTCTCTGCTGCTGACGGCAGTTGAACTCACCGCCCGCTACGAAATACATTGGCCTCTCTCGCTCTCTCT
This sequence comes from Magicicada septendecula, assembly GCA_034769895.1. Lineage (NCBI taxonomy): Eukaryota > Metazoa > Arthropoda > Insecta > Hemiptera > Cicadidae > Magicicada > Magicicada septendecula. The sequence continues at coordinate 171,681,861 of CM068375.1, forward strand.
TCGAACAATTACGGCGTAGTTTTCTGCATCTTCATGGCTGGCTGAAGCGTAAACGACTCCCGGTAAGAATTGCATTATTTTATGTCTCATAAGTAATTCATATTAAATGGATGATTAATAACTAGGTGTATGCAACCGTAAATAAAACACGTAATTATGTGTGTGCGACCCGACAGTTTTTATATTAAGAGAAAACTCATTGTTCAGTAATTTACTTAATGTTCAGTATATAGCTAATGTTCTGTTTATTATTACTACAATAGGCTCAGTTGGGGAGGCTTCGATGGAGGCATCTGAGAATGAAGAGGAGGTAGGAGAATTCGAGGATGATAGAGAGGAGTTGGTGCCATCCTATGACGAGGTGTATGAAGCTCTAGAAAAGCTTAAAAATAACAAGGCAGCAGGTTCCGATGGTTTACCAGGGGAACTATTAAAGAGCGCAGGAGGAGATTTCATAAAGGAATTTGCCCATCTTATAGAGCGAATATGGCTGGAGGAGGTAATGCCTGATGAGTGGAACAATGGGGTGGTGTGTTTAATACATAAAAAGGGTGATCCGCTTATATGTAAAAATTATAGGGGCATCTCTCTACTTAATACAGCATATAAGGTATTGTCCAACATCATATTTTCTAGGCTGCTTCCCTACGCTGAGGAAAACATAAAAGAATATCAGTGTGGATTCACTAGGAATAGGTCAACAACAGACCAAATATTTACACTAAGGCAAATCCTGGAAAAAACGTTGGAATATGGAGTGCCCACTCACCATCTCTTTGTGGATTTCCAGTCGGCATATGATTCAATCAACCGGAAAATGCTATATAGAGCTATGAAGGAGTTGCATATACCATCTAAGTTGGTGCGTATGGTTGGAGTAGTTATGTCCAATTCTAAGTGCCAAATCAGAATACAATCAAATCTATCTAACTCCTTAAAAACATTGAATGGGTTGAAACAAGGAGATGCCTTAGCATGTCTGTTGTTCAACATAGCTCTAGAAAAGGTCATCAGGGATTCAGGAATTCAAACTAGCGGACACATATTTCACAAGGAGGTACAGCTTCTGGCCTATGCCGATGACATTGACGTCATAAGTAGGTCTGAATCTGGCTTAAAGGAAGCCTTTCAGGAACTGGAGTTGTCCGCTAAGGCTATGGGCTTGGTTATAAACCAAAGCAAAACCAAATATATGGTTGTAGGTGCCAATACTCGTACCCTGTCCCTGCGCATTAACGATTATGAATTTGAAAAGGTTCAGGGTTTTCCATATCTCGGGTCATATGTGGACTCTGGAAATGACTCCTCTAGAGATATTGAAAGACGAATATTATCTGCTAATAGGTGTTACTACGGACTGGTGAAACATTTTAAATCAAAATTAATATCTAAAGATACAAAAGCCTCCCTATACAAGACCTTGATTAGACCAGTCCTGATGTACGGCTCGGAATGCTGGGTGTTAAAAAAACTAGATGAGCAGAGACTATCCGTTTTTGAGAGGAGGGTACTGAGGAGAATCTATGGCCCTGTGAGGGAAAACAACATTTGGAGGCGACTGCATAATCGAGAGTTGTACGAAAGGTTTAAAGATCTTCCGATCGTGCAACTCATACAAATTAACAGATTGCGTTGGGCTGGTCATGTGCAGAGAATGGCGGAGGATAGAATCCCAAAAAGAGTGATGAATTATTTGCCGATGGGAAGGAGAAGGAGGGGAAGACCGCGTACAAGATGGCTGGACCAGGTTGGTAAGGAGGCAGTGAGGCTGGGTGCAGCAAACTGGTGGACATTGGCTGGGAGTAGAGACCAGTGGGGAAGATTTCTTTTGGAGGCCAGGGCCCGGACTGGGCTGTAGCGCCGAGGATGTATGTATGTATGTACAATAGTGTGAGAGGTATTGCAATTGTCATTGTCATGATAAAGGTGTACAACATTAAAAATTAATGGCTAAAGTTAGTGCGTAGTCAGGGAATGAACTGTCCATGCATGCAGCAGACTGTCGGGGAGCTCTTTAATTAGCTTTACAGTAGAGAATTATTTGTGAGAACTTCCCTAGATGAAATTTTATTAATGTTAAAACATTCTTAATGCTGTGAGTGCCTTGCAGTTAAATTTTTTGGTCAAATAATGATTATTGCTCACCACGTGGCTGTTTAACCTGGAAATTTCTGTCGAAGCATGTAGATCTGGTGCTGATGACTTTTACATTACGCCACTTTTGATGTAGTCGTTTCATTATTTAAATCTACTTATGCCATGGCTGACTTTCTACCCTTTAAGCTGGTTGCAAAGACTTTATTAATGAAACTTGTGCATTTTGTGATGGTACAATCATGGTACATTTTGTGATTACTTTAAATATGGTAAATAGAACATAACTATTGTATTTTTCTATTTTGGTCATACTCAACCCAACCTTAAACACCCGATACGAATATACAGTGAGTGGAGTGTATAATAATATTTGTCAGGATTTTAACCAATTCATAGCAAAAACTGTGAAACATCACAAAAAACAGTTTGCAGTTGTTGCGATAAGAGAGCCGAACCTTAATTACGTCAGAGGCTGAGAATGTGTTTACATCAACAACACGAGCTTAACAATGGAAGTGTGACGTAGGTTCACCCCACCTCAGCAAAATCTAACAAAGACTCTTGGTCATTTCGTCTGCAGCAGTGATCAACGCCGGCCGGCAACCCGTTCACTCACGAGTGAATTTTAACTTTTTAGACCACTGTAGGTGGTTAATAAACAGTATAAATATCGTCAAAATGTGCTAAGGAACGTTAAACAGTTCGGCTTTGTGTAGGCGTCATCGGCCGATGAATCGTCCCGGAAGATCGGCGTATAGAATCAGTCCCACGACGGTGGGTTACGTAGGTCGACACGACGGTGCACCATCAAACGCAGTAAAATTGTACCGATTGTGCCGATCGGGATGATGCTAGAAGTGCGAGGAGGCCGACACGAAATGGGTGAGAACGTTCCTTTTGTACCTTAAATCCTTATTGTATTTCCAAGTATAAATTTTCATTTTAGAAATCATATATTTAAAATTTCAATTACCTAAAAGGAGCTCCAACATTAATAAAAATTTTGTACCATGAGAGTGAAAGAGAGAGAGATTGCGTGTGTGTTGTGTAATTCCTAAGTGCTGGGTTGAGCAACAATACATATAGTACTATATTATAATTAATAAGGATATAGTCACGTAAGTACATTTATTTGCATTATGCTTTTGGAGGGGTTAGAGTTGGTTTCAAAACTGTTCTGTAAGAAGTAGATCAAATAAAAGGGGTATTTCATTGGTAAAAAGTATAACAGATGTTTTATTATTTCAAGCAATTTCCGTTCTTCATGACTTTGCGTAACGGATTCCTGGCCTATAATATATGTATACAAAGATGGCACCCGAGTTTAGTAAACATAACCATAAGTGTAATATACAAAATATCGTACACATAAAATCAACATAAACGTAAGATCACAATTTATGGAGTTAGTTGATGGCCCGTTCTGAGGTTGATTACCTGAACTCGGGTGTACAATTTTGGTGAACATTTCTCTAATTTATATGAATTAACAGGGTTCCTGATTAAGCCGGAGATTTGGCCTTGCTGATTGCCGTACACCTGCATCAGTCATGGACCATTAGACAAGATCCTGTCCGGAGAGGGAGCTGGTGAGCGGTTCACGATGTAGCACCTTGCCAGCAGTATTAAGGTGATATGAACTCTTTTATTTTCCTTTTGGGGGCCGGGCCGGCAGTGCGCCAGTTTTACATTAAATATCATTTGAATCCATGTGACCACGTGTCCGGACTGTCTGCTATAAAGGGGAGCAGCTGATCATCACTCTGAACATTATAAGTTGAATTCAAGAACTTTTTTTATAACTGAATTACATAACACTAAGTGCACTGCTTGTAATTGTGTGCTGCACTGGGGGAGCGTGCCAGAGATATTTTACACTTGGACATTTTACAGTTTGCATATCATTCTCATATTATTCTTTACAAAATTTATAGAACAGGTTAGCAGCTCTGTTCCGGCTGGAACAGAAATGAGTATATATTAACTTAACCTTGGGTTTAACATTTAAGGGCTGGGGGTTTTCTTTTTTTTTGGGCCGTTTTCAGGAGTTTAAAAAGGGAACTTAGTTTTTGTCTGACACATGTTTGTGCAGCCGGAGGCAGGTTAGATTCCTGTCAAATTTTGTCGACCACATGCTGGCGCGCTTCCACAGCTGCTAGGGCACAACCGTTTTATTGTACTTTCATTTCAATTATATTTATATAGCCCGTCGGGTTTTAGTAGAAAATAATTTGCACATTTTTCTGGGCATATACTAGTTAATTTTGTACCTCACAAAAGTCTAGACTGATTGTTTTTCTTTTACTTGTAAAACATATAATGATCAATCTTATCCACCTGTAGCATATACAGATTTATTTTTTTTTAACTGTAAAACATACTGATTAATATTTTTGACTATAGAACATATAATGATTAATTTTTTTCTACTTATAAAACATATACTGTTTGATTCCTTTTTCAAAATTTTGTAAAGCCTCAACTGATTAATTTTCTACTGGTAAAGTATACTGATTTATTGAATCCTTCTGAAATTGTGAAGCAAATTAACCTTTTAGAATTCACGATATTAATTGATGACTCGTTGGGCACTTGGTGAAACATATTAATACAATTACAAAACCTTTTAGAATTGTATAACAACTGTTTAAAAATCAGGTGATGTAGTTTCCGTAAATTTTTATTTAATGCTGTGGAAGGAACTTAAGGTTCATACGCTCATGATGGGTCTGCGATAAGTGGAATGCTATACAAAGGGGCGGTCCGGTCTTACTTATGCGTTATGTGTAATAATCATCCTTTCTGGGGGTTCTGGCTTTTATATAATTCTACATAAACGGGTTGTTGATGAGCGAACATTTTATCACTGCTGGGTTCTGAGTATTGTAGTTACACTGCCTGCAAGGCGGGTGCATTCCAGGGGCATTCGTGTTAGAATTAATGTAATTGTGAGTCTATGTGCCTTATGTTTCTGTGTGTGTTGTTATGTTTGTCCGTGTCTAGCTAGTCACAAGATGGGGGAGAACTTTATATTTATATATATATATTTACTGAATTTATACACACTTGTTATGATATACACATGTTGTTTTTCTTTAATACTGTTAAAGCAGGGCTTAAATTATTCGTGATATTTATGATTCATGGGGGGGATAACTATGTCATAGAGTTGGACTGCATGTATGAATTCTCGGCATAAAATAAAATTGTTATTGTTATATTACAGCTGAGTTTCATTGCAAGTCCCGTCATACTGGACCCGTCACAATTTTTGCTTCTCTAGGCTCCTGCCTAGTCCTAATTGACTTGTGACTTCTCTTTCAAAAAAAAAATATTAAAATAAAATAAGTTGTTTTATACTCATAAACAAAAAGGGACATAAAAGGAAAGAGGGGTTACAAATGGTAGCAGTGAGCGTGGTTCATTCTAGGCTTGAACCCTTGGGTCCTGGTGTGACGGGGCTTGCAAACTCGGAAATATTAATGCCATTGTTGTGACATAGTCTTGGTATATGCCCGTGTAGGCTAGTTGTGTGTACTATAACTTGTGAGTCGGGTCGCACCACTGAGGCGGTTATTTGTGTTTGAAAAATGTAATGGTTGTACGGCCGGGGAGTCTCAACTGTGGCCTGGATGATGCAAGGTTGATTCGGGGTCGGAGTTTAGCGTGTTATATTGGCGGGATGCGGTATGGCCCGATCGGAAATCGGTACCGGCACCGACTTGTGTCCGGTTGATGTTGAAGTATTAATTCCCGGATTATGACTTTCAATTGTTAGTTGGTTGTTGTGAGTTATGTGTTGGTATGGGGTGTGTGTCGAATTGCTGTTTGATGTTATGTGTGTGTAGTATTGTTGCTTGTCACTTGTCTCCTTCCGTCGTGGATGTGAACGGTTCAGAATAGGCCAGGTCTCCGCAGCGCTAGAGAACCCGGAGGTCTTCTTGATGGAAGAACAGTACTCAAGGTTTTCCTGGTTTAGTGATTTTTGTTTTTATGTTTGTTGGTGGTTTATAGGAGAAGTAAGTAGAGCATTGGCGGCATGAGTGTTATAAATCCCGAGTTATTTTTGAAGCACGAGTTGGAGTTCGAGATTAAGTCCCGGGGTGGGAGGCCCCAAGGGGATGTTGCTTCTTTGAGGAAGCAGTTAAAAGACGCCCTCGCGTCCGGAGGGACGACGTCGCTCGTAAAGGTCACTGATGTGACAGCGGAGCTCGAGTTGTGCCAGGAGAAGTGAGGAGAGTTGCGGGAGGTGATGGAGGATTTTGAGTCGGCCCCTTCCAGCCTCAGGGCAAGACAGAGAGTGCGTCAGCGAGCGGAACACCTGCAACATAGACTGGAGAACTTGTCCGCGCAAACTACAATCGCTGAAGTCAGCGCCACGCTGAAGCTGATTTCGGAACAGGTGGCTAAAGCATTGCGGAACTTCGAGCCCGTGAAGTCTCAGCTTTCCGTGAGCTCTCCCCAGCCTCCTGAAATGGACATAGCGCAGACGCCGAACCCTGCGACTCCATTGCCGACGCTCTCGGGAGGATCGAGCGTCTCTTATAATAACTTACATAACCCCCTGTCCTCCATTATTCAGGAGCTTCCGGTTGTAGATGGACTGGACGTGGACAAATTGATGATCTTTTTCCGAATTTTGTTTCAGCTGTCCGACTTCCCGGGGATGTCGGATAGCACTCTACTCGAACTCGTGTATCCCTATTGTCGTGGGTCTGTGGCTGAGCGGGTCGCGCGGACTATACGAGATGGCGGCAGTGTGGCGTCTTTCCATCGGGGGGTGTTGGACGTATGCGTGCCTGGACTATTGCGAAAGCAGCTGCAGCACAAACATTGTTATCGGGTGCAAGCACACGGGGAGAATTTTGCGAAGTTTGTACAGAGTATCCGTGATGCTGTCCGGATTTTAGGGTTGGGACTGCCCGAGAATGAAGTAGTGCAGATGATATTCGAGGGGGTTACTCCCCAGGAGAGATCTCGTTTAACTTTTGCTGAGCGACCGCGGAATTATGAAGACCTCGAGAAGCTGTGCGCGTTATCCCGGGCTATACAATCAATAGATGAATCCCGTGGGCCAGTAAGGGCCAGTCTGGGCGAACCCCGAGTGGTGGAACGACGGGTCGTTCAGTCCCAACCACGGCCAGGGGGAAATAACGGTGATCGAGGTGGACAAGTGAGAGGTGTTGTTTGCTTTCGCTGTCGCAGACAGGGGCATGTTGCCCGCGATTGTCCGGAGGGTGGTATGCGTCCGGCGCTTCCCCCGAGGGTCCGGTACTCAAAAAACTAAATTACCAGGGGTGGACAAATCGGAGGTTGTCTTCCCCTCGTTACAAGACTTTTCAGAAGTCAAGTGCCTCCAGGCAGAGGATAGGTCCTGACTCTTCTAATGTCAAGGTCCTTGCTACCGTCCCGCAAAAGGCTTCTGTATGCCCCTTTCCTGTCGCTCGAGGTAAAGAAGGGTCAACTCAGAGCGTTAGTTGACTCCGGGTCAGCCCGATCTATCATCTCATCTCGAGTGTGCGCGGACCTTGAAAAACTGGGCTTAATAAAAGGGTCGAATCGGTCTTCTGTGGTGTGCTGGACTGCTTCTAGGGAACTTCTGCCCATCTCCCGGGTGGTCTCCTTTAAGTTCAAGATCGATGGCTTTTCTTGGGTGTCGCCTTTTCTGGTTTCTCCGGCTCTAGGAGTTGACTGTATTGTGGGTGCCGATTTCATCGCTAAAAGTGGTCTCGTGTTGGACATCCATGGGCACCAGTGTTATTTTAAATTTAATCGGGGTGTTGTTATTCCATTTCTTGGATACCAGGGAGCTAAGGGAGGTATCCAAGAGGTAGCTTGTCCCGATTCTGCAAGAGATCATCTCACTCCTGCCCAGCAGAGAGCTTTAGACCGATTGTGTGAGGAATTTCCCTCCGTATTAACTCCTAAGTTGGGACTCACACATTTATTAGAATATAAAATTCGTTTAACGGACTCTAAGATAGTGAGGTCGCACCCATACAAGTTCGCTCCTCCGAAAATGGCCGTCCTGAGGGAGAAGGTTCAAGAGCTTTTAGAGCAAGGGGTAATTGAACTTTCCAATTCCAGTTATGCCAGTCCAGCGTTCCTGGTACCCAAGCCTGGGGGTAAGCACCGTATGGTGATAGATTACCGGAAGTTAAATGCTAATATTGAGGTGGATTCGGTTCCCCTTCCGGATCTCCACTCAGCTTTCGATTGGTTTAGTGAGGCCAAGTACTTCACCGTGATTGATCTCAACGCTGCATATCACCAGATCCCTCTGTCCAAGGAAAGTAGACCGTACACGGCGTTCTGTGTCCCGTGGAATTTATATCAGTATATGCGGGTTCCTATGGGTCTGGCGGTGGGCGCCCAAACGCTCACGTGTCTGCTTGACCTAATGTTTCAAGATGTAAAATTTAAGTTCATATTCAACTATTTGGATGACTTGCTGGTCTACAGCAAAACCTATGATGAACATCTGTGTCATCTCAGGGAGGTGATAAGCAGGTTGAGAGGCGCGGGCCTCACGGTCAATCCGGAGAAAGTGCGAATCGCCCAGGAGAGCATCTCATTTCTGGGGCATCTGGTGTCGCACCAGGGCGTTACAGTGGACCCTGAAAGGACCCAGGGTATCCGGGATTTTCCCCCGCCAATGGATGCCAAAGGCATCGCCAGGTTCGTGGGGATGGTTAACTTTTATCGGCTATTTATCCCCAATGCAGCGGAGATAGCGGCACCCCTAAATGAATTGAGAAAGAAGGGGGCTAAGTTTGTGTGGGGCGAAAGCCAGCAGAAGGCTTCGAAACATTGAAGGAAGCTATTATTTCCCCGCCGGTGCTCCGGATGCCGGATTTTTCTCAACCGTTTATCTTACAGACGGACGCGAGTTCGGTGGCGCTCGGGGCGGTTCTGTCCCAAGTCGTTGATGGTGCTAGGCAGCCTGTGGCCTTTATTTCCTGAACCCTGACCCAGCAAGAAAGAAAGTCTTCAGTATATGAGCTAGAGTGTTTAGCGGTGGTATACGCTCTAGATAAGTTCAGGCGTTTTCTGGAACACGCTGAGTTCCTGCTCGAGACCGACAATCAGGCTCTCTCTTGGCTTCTTGCTCACCCCCGGCAACTGGGTAAAATTGGTAGATGGGTGGTTAAAATCTCATCCTTCAAGTTCAAGGTGCAACACATTAGGGGAACTCAAAATGTGGTTGCAGATGCTTTGTCACGCATGTTTTCCCAACCCAGTGAAGTCCAATCTGAGCAACCCTGTTCTGTTCTACTAGACTTTCCGTTAGCCTTCACTGATGTGTTACCCCATCAGTTGAATGATGAAGAGCTGGGTCCTGTCATCCAGAATATAAAGGAGGGTAACGCGCAGGCCCCTTACTTCTTGTCCAAGGGCGTCCTGTGTTGTCGAGAAAGAAAGGGACGTGCCCCGAAGATCGTGCTGCCTAGCAAGTTAGTGCCCATGGTCTTCAGCTATTATCACAATTCCCCAGTAGGAGGCCACAAGGGAATTTCGAAGACCATTTCCGGGATTAGGAAACACTTCATCTGGAAGGGCATGGACAGGGACATCGCGACAAGGGTTAAGAGTTGTCATCTGTGTGGCTTAAGCAAGCCTGCTCAAAACACTAAGTTGGGGTTGTTGTCATCGGACGTGGCGAGCAGACCGATGGAGAAGCTATTCATCGACTACGTGGGACCCTTCCCGCGTAGCAAGTCAGGTAACGCTTACCTACTTGTCTGTGTGGATGCTTTTTCGAAGTTTGCCTGGCTACTGACCTTACGGCAGGCAACAGCTCGTTCGACCATAAGCGCGCTTCAGAACCATGTTTTTCAGCATTTCGGTCTTCCGACCATCATTGTCTCCGACAATGGACCACAGTTCATTTCGAGTGAGTTCCGGCGGATGTGTTTCGCCAGCGGTATTAAACATGTAACCACTTCCCCGTATTACCCACAGCCGTCCCATGCGGAGAGGTTCAATAGGAACCTCCGGTCCGCACTTATTGCCTATCACGCGGAGCAACAGACCACCTGGGACCAGAACTTGAAGTGGTTGCAGCTAGCTTTTAACACGGCCCTGCATGACAGTCATAAGGCCGTGCCCTTTGAGATCATGTTTGGATTCTCGCCCGCACTCCCGTTGACTAACTTGTGGAATATTGACGATCTTCTACCACGGGAGCCCGATAATGGAACTGCGGAGAGATGGAGGGAGGCTCGGAAGAATTTGCTGCGAGCGCACGAGCGGGTCCGTCGACGATATAATCAGGGGCGAATTCCGAACCCCTTTCAGACCGGCGACTGGGTCTACTGCCAGAGCCATCCGATCAGCTCAGCCGCGGACAAAAGAGCCGCTAAATTGTGCTATCATTGGTCGGGACCATACCGTATCCTCGGGTTTACGTCTCTGGTGACGGCGCGATTGGAAGAGCAGGGTAGTAATCCTAAAGAGATTACTACACACATTTCCAAATTAAAATTCTTTAGAAAAGGGTAAACGGGCTGAAAGGAGGGGGGGAAACGATGGCGGTCTCTGTGCGAGTGGGGATGTTGTCGGTTTTGAGAGGGTGTGCTCCGGGGGCGGTATTGAGAATGTTATGGTAGCGGGTAGATGTTTCCCACAGTCCCAGTGGGGTTCGTCTACTTCAGGGATGCGCCCCTGCCTGCGCGAGCCTTGGTTTTCTCCGATTGTCCTTATGCCCGGAGGGAGCCATGTCCTTACCTTCCGTCCCAGCCCATGACCGTTTAATCATCCTTGACCATCCACCTTCCGATTTTCCTAACCTTAGGCAGAAAGAAAAAAAAAAAAACTAGAAAAAGCAAAAAAAAAACTAGAAAAAGCAAAAAAAAAAAGGAGTTAGCGAGAGAAGTGGAGCAGTAGGGGGCAGGGGTCTGTTGTGCTCCTCTTCCCCCCTGCTGTTCCAGGCATGCCCTTGGAGCGCACATGTAAAACTTATCTGTATATGGGATAGGTGCCATAAGCACAGTTGGCATGGCTTCCCGTCAGGTCCCGAGTGGGGACCACCCTTTTCTAAATAAGCCCGTTTACCCTTTTCTAAATAATTTTAATTTGGAAATGTGTGTAGTATTGGAGAATGACCCCATAGGTATATGGGGCAGATGCCCCGTTTAGGTGGCTATCGTGTTCTGGCTTGGGTGGAAAAGCCTAAGGAGGTCGGAACTCAGGGAGCTCCCGAACTTTTCTTTCGTCTTTCTTCTCTGTCCCTCTTTGCGGTGGGCTGGCCCTGATCAGGTCAGCGGGCCGCACCTACACACTTACATACTACACGTCTTCTTTCGTCTCTTTCGTTTTCCCTTCTGAGCCTCTGTTCTCCTGGGAGCAAGGGCCGCCTGGCCAACTTACCCACGATGTCCACCGGAGTATTTAAGAAGGGGGTACACTGCAGGGTACTTTCCCGAGTTTCAGAGAGGGGCAACCGGGTTGCCCTTTCGGGGTGGGGGTGTGCCGGTGTAAATCCGGCTATCGAAGGTTTTAGTTAAAGTTTTTTTTTAATTGTAAAATAACGCGAATGCGAGAGTGCTGAGGCGACCCTTGTACTGCGATGTAAATGGACGGTTGCACGCGCAACTCGTAAGGAGGGGTGGCTTTTCTCTGCTGCTGACGGCAGTTGAACTCACCGCCCGCTATGAAATACATTGGCCTCTCTCGCTCTCTCTTCGAACAATTACGGCGTAGTTTTCTGCATCTTCATGGCTGGCTGAAGCGTAAACGACTCCCGGTAAGAATTGCATTATTTTATGTCTCATAAGTAATTCATATTAAATGGATGATTAATAACTAGGTGTATGCAACCGTAAATAAAACACGTAATTATGTGTGTGCGACCCAACAGTTTTTATATTAAGAGAAAACTCATTGTTCAGTAATTTACTTAATGTTCAGTATATAGCTAATGTTCCGTTTATTATTACTACAATAGTGTGAGAGGTATTGCAATTGTCATTGTCATGATAAAGGTGTACAACATTAAAAATTAATGGCTAAAGTTAGTGCGTAGTCAGGGAATGAACTGTCCATCCATGCAGCAGACTGTCGGGGAGCTCTTTAATTAGCTTTACAGTAGAGAATTATTTGTGAGAACTTCCCTAGATGAAATTTTATTAATGTTAAAACATTCTTAATGCTGTGAGTGCCTTGCAGTTAAATTTTTTGGTCAAATAATGATTATTGCTCACCACGTGGCTGTTTAACCTGCAAATTTCTGTCGAAGCATGTAGATCTGGTGCTGATGACTTTTACATTACACCACTTTTGATGTAGTCGTTTCATTATTTAAATCTACTTATTCCATGGCTGACTTTCTACCCTTTAAGCTGGTTGCAAAGACTTTATTAATGAAACTTGTGCATTTATGGAGAGTTAGTTGATGGCCCGTTCTGAGGTTGATTACCTGAACTCGGGTGTACAATTTTGGTGAACATTTCTCTAATTTATATGAATTAACAGGGTTCTTGATTAAGCCGGAGATTTGGCCTTGCTGATTGCCGTACACCTGCATCAGTCATGGACCATTAGACAAGATCCTGTCCGGAGAGGGAGCTGGTGAGCGGTTCACGATGTAGCACCTTGCCAGCAGTATTAAGGTGATATGAACTCTTTTATTTTCCTTTTGGGGGCCGGGCCGGCAGTGCGCCAGTTTTACATTAAATATCATTTGAATCCATGTGACCACGTGTCCGGACTGTCTGCTATAAAGGGAAGCAGCTGATCATCACTCTGAACATTATAAGTTGAATTCAAGAACTTTTTTTATAACTGAATTACATAACACTAAGTGCACTGCTTGTAATTGTGTGCTGCACTGGGGGAGCGTGCCAGAGATATTTTACACTTGGACATTTTACAGTTTGCATATCATTCTCATATTATTCTTTACAAAATTTATAGAACAGGTTAGCAGCTCTGTTCCGGCTGGAACAGAAATGAGTATATATTAACATTGAAATGAGTATTGGGTTTAACATTTAAGGGCTGGGGGTTTTCTTTTTTTTTTGGGCCGTTTTCAGGAGTTTAAAAAGGGAACTTAGTTTTTGTCTGACACATGTTTGTGCAGCCGGAGGCAGGTTAGATTCCTGTCAAATTTTGTCGACCACATGCTGGCGCGCTTCCACAGCTGCTAGGGCACAACCGTTTTATTGTACTTTCATTTCAATTATATTTATATAGCCCGTCGGGTTTTAGTAGAAAATAATTTGCACATTTTTCTGGGCATATACTAGTTAATTTTGTACCTCACAAAAGTCTAGACTGATTGTTTTTCTTTTACTTGTAAAACATATAATGATCAATCTTATCCACTTGTAGCATATACTGATTTATTTTTTTTTAACTGTAAAACATACTGATTAATATTTTTGACTATAGAACATATAATGATTAATTTTTTTCTACTTATAAAACACATACTGTTTGATTCCTTTTTCAAAATTTTGTAAAGCCTCAACCGATTAATTTTCTACTGGTAAAGTATACTGATTTATTGAATCTTTCTGAAATTGTGAAGCAAATTAACCTTTTAGAATTGTATAACAACTGTTTAAAAATCAGGTGATGTAGTTTCCGTACATTTTTATTTAATGCTGTGGAAGGAACTTAAGGTTCATACGCTCATGATGGGTCTGCGATCAGTGGAATGGTATACAAAGGGGCGGTCCGGTCTTACTTATGCGTTATGTGTAAGAATCATCCTTTCTGGGGGTTCTGGCTTTTATATAATTCTACACAAACGGGTTGTTGATGAGCGAACATTTTATCACTGCTGGGTTCTGAGTATTGTAGTTACACTGCCTGCAAGGCGGGTGCATTCCAGGGGCATTCGTGTTAGAATTAATGTAATTGTGAGTCTATGTGCCTTATGTTTCTGTGTGTGTTGTTATGTTTGTCCGTGTCTAGCTAGTCACAAGATGGGGGAGAACTTTATATTTATATATATATATTTACTGAATTTATACACACTTGTTATGATATACACATGTTGTTTTTCTTTAATACTGTTAAAGCAGGGCTTAAATTATTCGTGATATTTATGATTCATGGGGGGGATAACTATGTCATAGAGTTGGACTGCATGTATCAATTCTCGGCATAAAATAAAATTGTTATTGTTATATTACAGCTGAGTTTCATTGCAAGTCCCGTCATACTGGACCCGGCACAATTTTTGCTTCTCTAGGCTCCTGCCTAGTCCTAATTGACTTGTGACTTCTCTTTCAAAAAAAAAATATTAAAATAAAATAAGTTGTTTTATACTCATAAACAAAAAGGGACATAAAAGGAAAGAGGGGTTACAAATGTGAACTAAAGGTGTGGGAGCATGTGCCATATGTACAACATAGTTATCCGGTACCATATTCAAAAAGGGGGGCAGTGCAGTTAGAATTGGATAGTATGTTAGAGGGCGGTATTATAGAGAGGTCGGTATCAACCTATTCCAATCCTCTAGTGGTAGTTATAAAGAAAGACGGGAGAGTTAGATTATGCCTTGATGCGAGAAAAATAAACCAAATTATTATTCCTGATAGAGTCCCCTGAGGCGATTGAGGAAATTTTTTAGAAGTTTAGTGGGGTGAAATATATGACGTCGTTAGACCTGACGGCAGGCTACTGGCAGGTACCGCTAGCCCAAAATAGTCGCAAGTATACTGCATTTTTATTTAACGGAAAAAATTATCAGTTTACTCGCTTGCCGTTTGGATTGAACACCAGTGTAGCTAGTTTTATTAAGTGTCTTGATGAAATTTTGCAGCCTCATAATTTAGATTTTTTGACTATATATGTGGATGACATTCTGATAGCTTCCAGAACATTTGAGGAGCATGTACAACATTTGGAGTATGTGTTAGAGAAATTATACCAGGGAGGTTTAACTGTGAATTGGGATAAATCCAAATTTTTACAGACTGAAATATACTTTCTAGGCTTCATCATAACACCTAGAGGAATACGGGCTAATCCGGACAAAGTAGAATCCATCCTGACGTCCCCGGAGCCAAAGAACATAAAGCAATTACAAAGTTTTCTTGGTCTGTGTAATTTTTACAGGAAGTTCCAGCGAAACTACGCTCAGACGACGGCAAGACTTAGCGCCGTGCTGCAGAAGAACAAACAATGGAAATGGGGGGAAAATGAAAGAGAAGCGTTTTGTGAAATTAAGAATAAGTTCGCCGATATGATTTTAATGAACCACCCAAATTTCAATAATAATTTTTATTTACAGACAGATGCTAGCAATATAGCACTCGGAGCCGAACTGTATCAGGAGGACGAGGCGAGAGAACACCATACAATTGCTTTCGCCAGCCGGACGTTGTTAGCATCAGAATGCAACTATACAACCACAGAGAAGGAGCTCCTCAGTATAGCATTTGCAGTAAAAAAGTTCCGGACATATCTGCTGGGCAGTAACACCATCATCAGGACGGACCATAAAGCGCTGTCGTTTCTGAACACTTGCAAGCTCACACACAGCCGGATAACCAGGTGGGTGTTAGCTCTCCAAGAGTACAATTTTTCTTGGGAATACATTAAGGGGGTAGAGAACAGGGTGCCAGACACACTATCACGAGTAGACACAGATAGAAATAGAACTGGTAGAGATATTAAAGAAATAGAAATTTATAGACTATCCAGGGAAGATAAACTTTTTGGGGAAGAATTGAAAGATATAAACATAATGCAGAGAGCCGATAGTAAACTAAATAAAATTATAACCAGTGTAGAGTCAGAATTAGATGAATTGGGGTATAGACAATATTTTCAGGTGTTTAAGGGGAGTTTGTTTAAAAAAGTAGAGGGGAGAGAAAGGGATTAGAGGTTACTTATACCTGAAAGATTGATAGAAAAAATAGTGTGGGATTGTCACTATAGATACGGACATTTTGGGGCAAAGAAGTGTGTGAGTGTATTAAGGGAATCTTGTCTATTTAGAAATATGGAAAAACGTGTTAGAAAAATACTTAGAGTTTGTGAACTATGTCAGAAATCTAAAGTGGTGAATTATAGGGTAGAAGGGGAATTAAATTACATTAAGGTAGAGAAACCATTTGGTTTAGTAGCAGTGGATTTGTACGGCCCATTGCCAAAGGGTAGGGGTGGTGTTATGTATATTTTCGTTGTACTTGATATTTTTTCAAAATATGTCAGATTGTATAGTGTGAAGAGAGCGACGAGTAAGGTGCTGAGTGAGAAGATAACACGAGACTACATGATCAATGTTGGGAAGCCAAAGGTAATCCTGTCAGACCACGGACACAGTTCATCAGTGGAAAATGGCGCCAGACTCTCGGATGGGAAGGTATCATCCCAAAACACACCGCAGTATATCATCCGCAGTCCAACCAGGCGGAGAGGGTCATGAGGGAATTAGGCAGAATTTTCCGAGCATACTGCCACGCCAAACACAGCGAGTGGGCCTTGTACGTCCCAAGAACTGAAAGCTGGTTGAACAGCGTAACACATGAGTCGACGGGGTTCACACCTTACGAGTTGGTAAAAGGAAAGCGTCCACCACGGATTTTAGAGCAGTTATTCGATTTTCCACCTGAAACGAATATAATGCACCAAGGACATAAAATTGAGGTTGGCAAACGAAAGTCTATTAACAAAAGGAGAAAGGCGGAAACTGAGGCATGATATGAAAGGTAAGTGTGTTAAGTATGAAATTGGACAATTAGTATTGGTAAAACGTCATGATTTGTCAAATGCTCAAGACAAGGAAATAAAAAAGTTCTTTTTACTATACGAAGGCCCCTACGAAATCATAGAAATTAAAATGAATAATTCATATGTTTTACATAACCGGGAAACATGAGAAATAATGAGTACACAGAATGCGACGAACTTGAAGTTGTATTGGTCTGGATGATAATTTGAATATTAATGGTTGTTAATTTGCTTTCAGAAGGGACAATCCCCCATTTTCGGGCGGTCACGGCTTCACCATCCCTGACCGTGGATTTTGGCTGTTTGGAGGCGGACCATGGTTGGCGGAACTTCTCAAGAGGGGGTGAAAGCAACAATGGTCCGGCTCCACAAAATTGGTTGAGAATAGAAATTTCACCAGCTTGTTGAACAGGGAGGGGGACCCCTAAGGTATGTG
Organism: Magicicada septendecula; assembly: GCA_034769895.1. Lineage (NCBI taxonomy): Eukaryota > Metazoa > Arthropoda > Insecta > Hemiptera > Cicadidae > Magicicada > Magicicada septendecula. The sequence goes on from CM068375.1 coordinate 171,699,082, forward strand.
TTATGCAATATTTTTTTTACACTCAAGGTGTACCTTACCACATACCAACATTGCCTAGGCGTGTAAATAAATAATTTTAGTGAGGCAATGTGTTCAAACAATATTTAATCTTTATGTAATAAAATTTATTATGCAATAATAAAATGTAACAAGATCACGAGTAAATAGAATTTGAAAATGAAATTAAAATTGTAAGTTATGTAAATTTGGTAAATCTAAAAAGTGAATTGTTTATTTTCATGTAATGACAACAACGTTAAGTGTGAATAGATTAATTTAAGTGACTAAGTAAATATTTTGTTGTACTTATTATTTTATGTTAATGAAGGTCAAGATAGGGAAAGTTAAGAAAGAAATATATGAGGTTAAACACCACCAAGACTAGAAATGTCATGTAATGTAAATTGTTAATTTTAAACAAAATATATTTTACTTGTGATTCCCAACTTTTCGGGCGGTCACGGCCTCACCGAACCCTGACCGTGGAATTGGTTTAGCTTTAACAGTTATGGTTGGGGCTCATTGCGTCTCGTTCTGCCTTAACTGGCCATAGCTGTTATCGTTGTAAAGGTGAATTTAGAAATTGACAGGGGGGTAATTTAGGGGAATCACCAAATTATGGAACAGCGGCTGCCACTCTGTTCGAGTAGGAACAGCAAAGCCAGGTGGTAGACCCGCATTAAGGGTGTGTAATTATGTAACAAAAGATATGTTGATGTCTAAATCTTTCAAATGTAACGCTGAAGCAAGGACACGGAGATGTAAATTCCTCCAACTATGCCGTCCTTGTGGAAGCACATGGGTGCCACAGTCCAACAGAAAAACAATAGTGTGTGTGGCTGGGTGGTTGCTCAGGGGAGCAACGAATTAAAATTTTGTAACCTAAAGATGATAACTCACTCTTGCACAAATTAAATAATTGTATTAGGATTTGATAAATAGGTGTTCGTACGTTTATTATACTGTGTTTATTCTGTCTTATAAATGCATTATTTTATTGTGTTAGAGATAAGGATTGATGAAATGTGTAATTTATATAATTTTGAAATGTGGTTATAACAAAGTAAATACCTAGACCGACCGGCAGGTGGTTTACCTAATTGTAGCAGAGTCAGAAAAGGGGGAAACAATGAAGCAATGTAGTGGGGGTGTAGTGTAATGAATTCAAATAACATTGTAGGATAACATATAATTTTGTGTATGTGTACTAATTGTATGTAGTATGTTAGATATAAGGATTGTAAAAATATGTATTTCATATAATTGTAGAATGTGTTTGTAGTAAGGTCATTCACCCTGCAAAGAAAATCAGCTGATCCGCTGTAGGATGTCACATATAAATTGTTTGTAAATTTCCAAGGTAACCAATGTTTGAGTAGTGATTTTGATGTGTTAAAGATTTTATTTTAAATGATGATAAAAGGATGATAAGAAATTTGAGATAGTTGAGAATTTTAAAGGTAATGTAAAAGACAGATTGTGGGTGATTAATATTTTGTTGGGACATGTAGATCAGTCCATATTGAATTAAAAGGGGTACTAGAGATGAATAATATTGTTGTGAGTTAATGTGATGTAGAATTTAAGATGTAATGGTGACACAGTAGCTATGGGGTAAAATATGTAGAGTACTGAGTGATATATATTGAGTTAATAAAAGAGTGGAGATATTTTGTAGTTGATGGTGATGTATTGGGAAAATAAATAGTTGATGGGTAATTTTGTAAAGGGGGTGGTGTATAAGGAGTCTGCAACGACAGGCGTTGTGGCAGGTAGCAGTGGTTTTTCAGTGAGCGATTGCCGGGTAAATAGGATGGGCAAGAGGTGGAGCACGGTGGTGAGTTGAGGGAACACACATCCTAAGTACAAAGGGGTAGAGTTTTTTTTTATAAGGGTAGAATGATGCGAATGGAGTTGAGTAGTAAGTTGGGTTTAGAGATGTTTGATAGATGTTTTGATAGAGATGGGTGTCATGTTAGTTAAAGCTGTTAGTGATATTCGAGTAAGAAGGGATTAAGAATATATATATAAATGCCAAGTGGCAAATCAAGTCATTATGAATAATTAGATCACCCAAACTAATGGAGATTGAGAGGGTTAAAGAAAGTAAATCAGAGTTGAAATGATAAACTTAATGGAAACAAGTGACAAATTTTAATAGAATTTGAGAGTAATGTAAAGTTGTAAGATGTGTAATTTTGAGTAATTTAAATGTCAATTTTATTGTAAATTGTAATAATACTATGGTAATTTTAAATGTCTTATTTTATTGTGTTTAAAGAGAAAAAATTTTTTAAATGTTTTATGTATTGTATGAACATATGGAGGTCAAGGTTGTGGATTTGACCCAGTTCGATCAGCTGATGGGTGATGTTATATGCTAGACCAGTCTTGGCAATGAAGCAATGCCAATTTTGGTTTCCTAATTGATTGAAATAATTTAAAAAATTTCTTTTGAATATTGAGAAAGGATATTTTAATAAATTTAAATTTTTTTGAAAAAAACGAAAAAAAAAATTTTTTTGTGCCTGCCATCTAATTGAGGTTTTAATTTTCAAGTGTATTATTGTTTATATGTATTACTAGGGTTTTATTGAATTGTTTTGGTTAGTATGAATGTATAATCGAATGTTAGGATAAATGAATTCATGTTTTAATTAGATGTTCAATTTGTTTGTTTTTCTGAGTATTAATAGTAATGAAGAAAATTGATAACTGCAGAAAAGATTTTTTTGGTTTTGATGAAAATAATAATAATATAACAATCTGATTTTGAACTTAAAAGAATTGTGAATTTAAAGATAAATATTTTGTGACTTTTAAATGATGAGTTTGTTCATAAGATATTATGAGAGTATGTACGCGCCCAGTAGTTGCCAAAAGCGACCCAGTGTGCATGAAAAGGGGGAACATATCGGTTGAGGATCTGGCATGGTATAAGACCAGGGATTTGGATTTTGGGGTGGCATGATAGAAGGTGAGGTGTGCTGTGGTGCGTGTCAGTTCGATTTTATGGTGTTGGGATCTCGCATAGAGAAGTCCAGTGATCTCGTTCAGATGCGGCCATAGTCGCCGAGCCTGGGGGGTTGTTTACCCATGAGGTATAAGAAATGGGGGGTTGTTGGCACCATATCCTCACCGGTCCTCTTAGGGGTTTAGCAATGAGATTTCTTCTGTTTCGACAGAAGACCTCTCATTGGGGGGGTATTGTAACGGGGTGGAAAGAGGGTTTTTATTTTATTAATTTTGGGTTACATTTTATTAAAATATCAACAATTCATTTCCATCTGTGTGGTCCGTCCCATGGCAAAACGAAGTTTTGTTCAAACAAAGAAACGGTACGCTGTAGCTGGGTGATGAAACAATACAAAGGAATGTCATGCTGTTGATGATAATACACTTCCTGGAATTTTAAAGCTGTGACATCTGCGCACAAACGCGTTAACTCCAGCAGGTGTGCAGACGACGCCAAGAAACACCAAATCAACATGGCCTGATGGTGAATTCTTTATAACATGTGCTTCTGAGCTGGCGGAAACAAGTTAAGTCCGGCCCATAATTGTGACGTCGACCAGTAAACGCTGAATTTCGTCGATGTCCAACACACAGGCGTAACCCGTGTTGAATGAACAGTGACGGATGATTTGATCATAAGGCATTGTAAGTTCCGCTATGCCTAACTTATGGTGGGAGAATTTGTTGGCGACTCTCGTCCCAGTGGAATAAATTTCTCAGCCCGGCCGGGTGCGGAGTAAAACGTGTGCACACAAAAAATCAAAATTTATTATGTAGAAAGCGGTAACCAAAATTAAAAAATGATTTAACATTGCAGAATAGAATCAGTGATTGCAGAATAGAATCAGTGAAGTGAACGGGCCAAAATAAAATATGAATTGTAAACTTTCGGACATCTAAAAACACACTACTCATGGCAGCGAGAGGAGTGACGCCGGTTGGGTAATCCACTGCAATACAAATAACTTCAACTATTTAAAAATAATTAATTCAATTAATTAAAATCATATGGGGTTTTAAAAATGGTATGTGAGTTGTGCGTGGGCATAGCTGGGTCGCTTTAATAGAATAAGATAAAATATGTAGAATAAGTTGGTTAGATCATTTATTTTTTGTAGTATAAGTATATGCTTGCCATTAGAAAAAGTAGCGATATAAATTTATCTCAGTTTTTCATGATTAAACAAGAATTAAAATCAATGTAGATTCATTACAATGTAAAAATATAGTTGGCAGTACAGAATTGTTTGAAAATTATAATTGAATAACGTAAAATTGAAATGAAGTTTATTAAAATGAATTAGTAGCGTAACCATGTTTTAATTTAATTATTACGCCACATTACCAGCACCTATCCTGTATGGAAGATTTCGCCTAACGAACCTGGCAAAAAGTTAATATGAAGGTTTCGATTTTTGGTACCATAAAAAATCGTGGCGACCGATTAATAAGTTGGGGGATCTTCTGTGAGCGGTAAGGCAGATTAGCGTGAGTATAAGGTAAGTACAAAAAGTAGACCGATAACACTGAGTCGGCTAACAGAAGTGACTCAGGAATTCAAACAAGTGAAAGTAATGTAGACGAGTCAAAAATAATGAATGAAGTTGAAATTCATTCAACACTTATTTCAATTAATCAAAATAAGAAATCCGATGACGATAATATGTTAACACGGTTGTATAATATGATGTATAACAGTTTAGAAAAACAAGATAGCATGTATAACAGTTTAGAAAAACAAGATAGCAATTTTAGTGAATTGAAAAGTGAAATCAATGAAATAAAAAATAATTTCAATGTTAAACTTGATGAAGTTAACACTAAAATGAATGATAAACTAAATGAACAGAATGATAAAATTAAAAATAATTTTACTGAAAAATTGAATGAGATCAGAGATGAAATTAAACAACAGAATTTTAATTTTAGTAAGCAAGTAGATGAAATTAATACATGCTGTGATGATATTAAAGAGCAGATATTAGAATCAGTAAACAGTAAATTCAATGAACAGATTAATGAAATCACAGAAAATATTGAAAGTAAGATAAATGATGTAAATGAGCAGATGACAGACCAAATTAAAACTCAAGTCAAAGAACAGTGTGTAGAAATAGAAAATAAGTGTATAAATAAAATTAATGAAAATATTGATGACATAAAAATTAAAATAGAGGAGGTAGAAAATATGTGTAAACAATCTGTGCAAGAGAGTATGGGGGCTATGAGTAAACATAACCTTCAATACGAAATCCGAAATGACAATAAATTAAAAGTAATTGAGCAAGACATAATAGAAATTAAAGATGAATTATATGTGGCCGTAAGCCATAATTTAAATAGTGTTGCGGAGCGAGTGTTGTATACTCCCGAAGCAAAAGATGATATAGAACTCGAACAATTTAATTGTGACAGCCGGAGAGTACACCCGATGCAATTTTTGAGTAGGGTAAGGGAATTTAACCGGTTTAATGGTAGCAGTTGGGAGATTAAATTGTTAAAGATTTTAAAGTGTTTTAAGGGTAATTCTGAAATATGGGCGGAAGTACATAATACAGAGTGGAGTAGTTATGAAAAATTCGAGTCAGCATTCCGGAATAAGTATTGGTCCGAAGAGGATCAGGAAATTTTACGTAGTAAAATCATGGGAACCAGGAATTTCGGGGGATTAAACAACCACCTAACCATGTATGTAATGAGAATATTTAATGAGGCAAAGTACCTAGAACTGCCGTTGCCGTTTTGGTCATTTGTTAGACATGTTAGTAAACACCTGCCCAGAGAAGTACAAATTACTCTAATGATGAGAGAGATAGTAGACATAAACGAACTTGAAAACATGTTAGATGTATTGCAAAACATTAGGGACCGCGAAATGGGGAGGCGTACGAATCCACCAGCGGCACATACTAACGGGAATTATCATCAGTCTAGGGGAAAACCAAACTCTTATAGAGGGACACGTGGAAGTAATAACAATAACTATAGAGGCGAAATGTGGAAATGCCTAAATTGTGAATACGAGAATTATGCTATACGAACAGTATGTTACAGATACAACAAAGTGAGGGATTGTCAACGGAGCAACGGGGCCCCCAATCACCATAATCAACAACAACGAGGCGGAGGTAGCGACAGAGGAGGTGGAAGTGCGACGAGAGGTAGAGGAGGGTACAACCAAGCTGTGGTGGGTACGTCTACGGAAAACTGAGGCCGACAATGGGAGTCAGGACCACACCATTGTCCACAGATGACGACAGGGTCCAGGTAATTGAAGAATATAAGAACAATGTAATACAAATGGATATGACGAAGGAGTTGATGGAGGAGGACGACGCAAGAATTATGGAGACAAAAGCCGGGTTGACAGAGGTAATCGTCAACATAAAAGGTAAGAACTTTAAAACATTAATAGATACAGGAAGTGAGATATCAGTGATTTCAGAAAATGTAATGGTAGAGTTACAAGGGGTAAATAAACATATTCCATCATTACCAGTTGCGGGTGTAACCGTAGTGGGGGTAACCGGAGTACGGAGTAAAAGGGTTACTAGACAGGTACAATTAAATATATACATTAATGAAACAGAATTTGAGAATACTTTTCTAGTAGTTAAGGGACTGAGTTTAGATATAATATTGTTTTTCAGTTTAATATAGTTTTCAGTTTTCATTAATCTTGGGACTTAAGTAGGTCTGGCGTCCTTTTCATATTAGATGTGGTCATATTTTCATTTAATTTCCTGGTAAAATGGTCCTTAGCTTTAGTTAACGGTTCCGGTTGTTCATCTGCTTCTTATTCGATCATCGTTTTGAATTTTGTTTACTATTTTTACATTTTTTGATTAAAAATTGGTCGTTCAAAATTCAGCTTCTGTTCTGCAAGAGTGACGCTTTACAAGTAACGATATTCAACGGTAATTCCGTCCCTAACGGCAGTTTCTATGGTTACTAATTAAATCTGATTGGTTAATCTGGCTATAAATCCATTGTTATCAAAATTTGAATTCTTTTCAAAATCCTTATATATCTTCTGATTGCTTTTATTCCTCTATCTTCCCTCCTAAGTATTAACTATTATCACCGTTATTTTTATTTCCTTTCAAAGATTATTTTGATATCCCACAAGTTTGGGTTATTTTATGTTTTATGATTTTACAATTATTTTAATATTTGCTAATTACATTTCTCTTTTAATTTAACTCCTTATTCTAATATTTTGCTTTTAATATAATTTACAAATTATCCTTGGTTAGTTATTCGCCTCGGATTTGCTAATTTCTTTGTTAACTTATTACAATTTGTAGTTGTTTGTTTTTGACAGTTAGGCATTTCCTACGCCTAAGTAGCCATTATGTGTATTTACTTATTTTGTACAAATTACATCTATTTTTAGCCTAATGGGCTTTATTTTGTTATTATAATTGGTTGTGTTATTTATTGATGTGTTTTGGATCTGTCGTAGTGTTATTAATATGTTACTATTATTTTATACATCATGTATTGCTAATTATTTACTAACTGGTTTTCTCGTTTTCTAAGTCATACATTTCTTTACTTTCTTACTTATTTAATTTGCCAATAATAACAAGGTGGCTATTATTTACTATTTTTGATCACATTAAATACAACATCTAGGCCTATGGTCTGTATAATTCTTCCAGCCATATCCTATTCATAAACTTGCTTAAACAATTATTTAACAATTATTGGGTAATATTTGTTTACAGTTCGTCTCATTTTATATTAGTTTTTGGGTGATAAACAACATCACATTTTTTGAACTTACTTTAATAATTATCCCTTGCAACATGGGGTGTTTATTGATTTGTTTTAACTTCTTAATTCTTAAATAATCTTTACTTTCACTCCATGATAACACTATCTGTTTTCTCTTTCATGGGATTCTCCCTTTTAATTATAATTGTATTCAATTAAACTTAACAATAATAATCTTTCTTAATTAATACTGTTTTCATCACTTTTCAGTGTTCATTATATCTTAATTAACTGTTTACACTTAATACTATTCTTAACAACTTTCTTAATTACTAATATTTTTCACTGTTAATCATTTAGTGTTTCTTTTTGATTTATTAAGTGTTTATTTTTTTTTATCCTTCACTATTTTTCACAATACTGACATTCTTTATAATACATTATTCTTATTTAATCATCACCTTCACTTTTAAATTATTTATTGTTTATTATAATTTATTTAGTGTTTTTTCTTTATCACTTTACTTTGGGGTTTTTACACTTCCACTTTTGCACTTCTCAAATGTTTTTGGTTTTAAGTGTTTCTAAATGGGTAATCCCTATAATTACTTTCTCACTACTGTACTATCTCTTTCATTACAAATCATTAATAATATTAACAATGTTATGTCTCTATTGATTTTAACATTACTTCTAACTCTAATTTGTGGGTTAGTTTGCTTTTATATTTAACATTCTTTAATTGGGTTTCTTTCAATTGTCATTTACTTTTTTATCCATTAATTGATAATAATATTTACTTTTTTACATAGGTTAAATATTGGTCTCTTTTCCAATATTACATTTGACTGTACCATTTCTCCTGCTCACATTCTTTATTACTTGACTGTGCCTTATCGTTTGTTTTCATTTTTATTTCTCTTTACCTTTGGATTGTTTCTTTTTCATTTTCCTCCTTCTTCATTTTCAGTGTATTTGGTTTATATCTTGGTTTTCCACCTTCTCCTTTGGGTTCATTTTAATATTTGGCATTGAGTCATTCAATTCCTTTAATTTGTTTCATTTTTGCTTGGTTAATCTTTCTTAGTTATTTGGTTTTATTCTCGTTTGTTTTTTGTTGTTCCTTCTTCTTTTGTTTCCTTTTGTTGGGTCAATCACTTGGGTTAGGTCATGTCGTCGTTTGTCGTGTCATGGTCTTTTTATTTTCTTTATATTAAACATTTTATTTTATATGAATTATTATTTTATATTCAGAACCATCTTTTTTATCCCATGTATTGGGGTGGCTTATTTGTGTTGCAACAATATTAAAGTGTGATTTCTCTATAGCATTATAATTGTGGCGTGAGTGCGAGCTGTGCTTGTGTTATGTCTATGACACCCTATATAGCAAGTTGCCTGTCCTAGGTGCTCGGCCAATGGCGAGATGGGTGTCGGGGTTGGCCTACGACCTGCCAACCCCTTGTGCAGAGAAACTACATAAGCCTTGAGACGCCGTCAGTCGGGACAGAGATGCAAACTCTTAGAGAAATTCTGCCCCCCCCCCAGAAATCATCCGTTTCAACTACTGCTCAACCTAGACACATGGTCACCTACTACATTGGACAATTCAGGTGTGATCCATCTTAATTTAATTTAATACCATCATCTACCACAACACGGTGCATCTGCAGACACTCTCAAGAACAGACTTATAAAATCCACTCAGAACTTGTTTAAAATCTGCAAACACATGTTAGGTTTTATGCCTGCATGCTCGGACCCTGTACACAGATAAATACCTTATGTATATTTAAGACACTCTTATACTATGTAAGGGATTACACATATACATGTACTTAGATGAACAGCTCTGAGTTTCCTTGTTTCTCATGTTCAATGTATCAGAGTGTTGGTTGTGGCCTGCTTAATCATGTACTTCCATGTGGGCATAATGCAGGACTGGGGTGTTTGAATTTCATGCCATTATTGAGGCCTTAACAGTAATTATGGCTATTTCCCTGAGTTGTTAATCCAGACTGCATGAATCCTGTATTAAATTACAAATTTAAGTTATCTTGTAATGTGGGGGCAAATCAGTTGCTTTGGTTATATGACTTTTCATCTTAATGGTGACACAAGTATCTGAATTGTAAGTTGGGAATAGTGGTAAAGTTTCTATTATGTGATGGGTTATAGCGAGAAGGTTGATGCAGGAATTGGGGTGTGTGTAGTACGTGTTTGTGTAATTCTAAAAAAAAAAAAAGGAATATAATATAATGTTAATGATGTATAGCACATGTGCTATCATGACTGTCGACAGAACTAGCAATTCTAGGCTACCTTTGCCATCAAATACTATATATCGAATATCATAGATCAAATGCATGTATCAGATATCAAATATCAAGTGTTATTTATTAACTATCATATATTGAATATCATATATCAAATAATATATATCAAATACCGTATTTCAATTATCAAATATCGAATATTAGATGTTAATATAAAATATCAATCCTTGAGTTGCATTTATTTCTTTTACTGGCCACTGCATTAAGCATTCATGCCTAAATCTATGGTGTTTTACAATAATTGTACATGCATAATGATTATATATATATATATACATAGATGCTCTCACACAACATAGTGAGGTAATTAACACATATATATATATATATATATATATTGTAACGTCACAGAACGTTCCATAAAGGAAATTATTTGTATAGTAATTTATCATAAGAGGAAAGTGAGGTGAACAGTATCAAACCCAAGTAATCTGAAAAATTTTGTAATATTGTCCGATAATTAATATCATTAGCATGAAAAAACGATGAGACTATGACTAAGACTCAAACCCCATATATATTATTTAAGTGAAGAACAGTGTAAAACTAATAATATACTATAAGAGAGACAGATAATATCAGAAATAACCAAAATGAGGTCATTACTTATTAAGAAATGTAACTCTGAATAGGGTATAAAAAACTATTTATTGTGAATTAATGGACGAGATCCATTATTATACTTTGTAATATAAATATAATAAATGTATTAAATGATTTTAATACATTATTAAAAAGGATGTAAGTTAAAATAAAAAAAAATATAAATGTTATGACAAAAAATCTATGTTTAGGAGCAGAGACCAAACACTCAGATTTTATGTGAAAATTAATTATTATAGAATTAATATAAAAACTATATGTAAATGTCAATTAGACAAAAACGAACAAATTATCTTAAATAGAGAAAGCTGTAAAGTGATTAGAAATCAACTAAAATAGCCAAAAACAGTATTAACTGAAAATATGTAATGGACCTATAATATTGTAATATTTATGAATTTAATGTTGACAAAATGCAACCAAATTGTATTATAAAGTTGAAATACAATATAATGTGACTATACTTATATATTTGACCAACTAAAACACTTCAACAGTCGAGTTAGGAAACTATTTACCTATACCATACCAGGCTGAGGCCAAAAAACAATCACAAAAAAGTCATATTTGACAGAATAATTGCAGAATATTAGAAAAAAATGAAGGAAAAAGGTACAATCCTATAGTGTACTATAGAAACAAACGTACTCAGTTGAAAACAAGCTTAATTCTTAAAGGATTTGAAATATGAGAGTGAAATTTGTCACACCAAGAAAATGAATCACTTATGCAAACCAATATGATGCTACGTAATCTTACAGTAAAAATAATATGTATCAGGATAAACCAGGTATCACCAAAGATAGACAATATAATAAACTCTCAGTGAATACCCGAAAAATCCCATATATGATACCGAAAAAAGACAAATTATTGTAAAGAACCAGTGACAAAAACATAGGCCATATGTAAGGCCTATACAAAACTGAACTTATTTATATGTTATATGTGTTAATATTTGTTTATTTTGTTATAAAAAGATAATTATGTTATGCATTAATGTTGTAGCAAGAACCAAACAACTTCACAACATTTTTATAAGTAGAAAATTGGAATTTTATGAAAACATTCCAAGGTAAGAGTTGTATTTTATGTTATTTTATTAGAGTTAATTTGTTCAAAACCAATCGTAATTAGTATCATTAGATTCAGTTGAAAGCGGAGAATCCAAAAATAGTAATGGCATGCAGATTGTAAGTAGTTATGTAAAATTGTTTGACAAATACCAGAATAATTTCAGTAATATCCTTTAGTGTGAAGAATAAGAAGTTTTTGTTCTAAAGCTTCTACGGAAGTCAAATTTGTTCCATGATGTTCCATTTGATTATTCTCGAACGTTCTAGAAGGAGTTTTTACACAAATACACCGGAAGTTCATATCAAAAAATTAAAACAATGCAGAGTATACTTTTTTATTCCTTACAGAGTATAAAATGAAGACGAAATTTGACCAAAAAACACTTTATGCTTTGAATCCAGAAGAGACACATCACCCACAAAACTGATCATCACATCCGAGGCGAAACCAAAGAACGAGAATTCGACACGAGAACACAGAAAGGCTTTTCCCGTACATGACAAAAGACTGATTTAACCTATACAAGGACTATACGCCGTGTTGTTGAATAGAGCAGCAACACGCCATATTTAATAGAACGCACGCAGCCAGAATACTAGCGGCCCTGAAAAGGACCAAATTTTAATAGAAAATCAATGCTGCTGGTATTCGCTAAGACAAACTGACTTTGACAAATTTCCCAAAACGATTTACATGACTCAAGCCTTTCAACGTTGAGTCCGGAACTGGCGCTGCGACGGCCGAATCGAGAAACTACGCAGACAGCTGATCACCACTGGCAGAATTCAAAGCACAGAGCAGTGCTAAACTTATTTCGATCGTGCAGAGTTTTAAAAACCGTATTTTGACTTACAAATAATTATCAGTGCACGAGGAACGTCTACACGAAGAGGCAAGATTGGAAACGTCCCCAAGAGAAGTGTCCAGTGCAAGAAATAATACCCACCGGAACGTGAGTTGTTCAAAAGTTAAAGTCATTTTTACCTGGTATCATTTGTCACACAGTTGTACTACACATGTCACACACCTTCAAATCACACAATTTTTGTAAAGCATCCTATTGATTTGTCTTGGTAGTTCAAAGGAGTCACGTCCTGAGTATAAAGATTTTTCATACACTAAACTCATGCTTTTCAACTGAGTAAATAAAATATTTATTAGCCGGTACTTGATTGAAAAAACTTGTCAATAAGAAAAATATTTTTTGTAACTCTGCAATTTTATTTAATATGAGTGTTAGTCCTTCAGACGATTTTTAAGGTTCATTAAACATACGTTATTTTCAAATTAAAACTGTCTTGTTCACGTTTTTTCATAGAATTAATTTAACAACTAAGAAATCAAAATTCAATTTTAATAATAATAATTTCTTGGAACAAAAAATCCAAGTGGCGCCCACATACACATAGTAGCTTAAGTTGTTTTTTTGCAGTACGACACCATCGCAGAGGAACCAGTCATCAGTAAGTATCAAAAGTGCGCAGAGTGTAACACCCGACTTATAACAACACAACACGTACACATACAATTTCTCTATTTTATAATATATACATAACTTATAATAGTGATGACTGTCATATGCAGAACAATACATTTGGTGATTGAAAATTCTTGCATATATTCACATGATGCTTAGGGCTTGATCAAGGATATACATATATATTTTGTATTTTAATATTACTCAGTGGCATTTATATAATTGTACTTTACTCACGCTTATTGTATTATGTATAGACTGGACATCAAATAAATGTAAATTTGTTACTGTTAATAGAGTTTCTTATTTGCAAGACCTGTCATCCAACCAGTGGACATGTCTGAAATTGTGTCTTGGGTCTTTGCACACTTTAGGCTTCCTCTAGGTTCATTATCTAGTTTTAAATATTATGTCTCTCCCCTTTAAAAAAAAAAAATTTCATAAAACACTTAATAAAATGAAAGGGGGGTTTCACAGGGAGTCCTTGCCTTCTTAAAAGCCATACGTATTCACAGACGCTGGACTCTATTGCTACAAAACGCCCAACTTGAGGTCCCGCGAATGCTCGTCACGCAGTATTTGCATTTAAAAATCGTTCCTTCTCTTTTCTCCATCGTCGAATACAGGATTCATCAATATCGAATTTCCATGCGGCTTCGCGATTGCATGTTTTTTCTACAATTTTTTCTATATGTTTGTATCACAATTAATTTATAATTTGCATCGTACGGGTTACATTTAATTTGATTTGACTGCGTGCCTTTAGTCTCCACAATATCACTCATACCGCAAACGCACTAAAAAAATGCCGAATGAAAACAAAGTACAAATAAGCTATGTTGTCGCTGTTACAATAGAAAACCACACTGGCAGTTTACCCGTTATTTAGAAACATGTTACTCACACCCCCTTTACTCGTCCTTTGTCATGCCGCCTACAGAAGAGTGCAAGCACGCGCGCGTGCGCACGCACTTACACTTTATCTTCCTATTCTTTCTTCAGTTTGCTGTTAAATCATTCGGTTGTAGTCATAAATCATAACGCCAGAGTTAACTACAGCCAGGCAAACTGCTGTTGCTTAGGCAGTAAACAACTCATAGATACCAAAAGCGTTCGTCCCGCCAGAAGTCCGGTATAACTTCGAATTTCATTAGCACGCGAATGCAAGCCGCAGGCCAAAGAAGCGACCATGTTTTTAGGAGAAAAAGTGCGGCTTGTATTCGGAACAATACGGTATTTGCATGACAATAATAGTATCAAAATGTCAAGTGTTATAGGCCTATTTGATTTAAATATATCCTCAAAAAACAAAATTTGCGATTCAATTTTCCGGACACCCCTTAGCCCCAATAGTCCAATAAATCGAGGGGTTACTGTACTATACAAAGAGGTGATCAGAACTAAATATGAAATATATAGAATCACCTATCAATTTTTGCAATAAATATCCATACTCTGTACCTACATGGTGTGTGTGCGCGCATGCGCTCGCACGAGTGTGCGATATTACCTACTTAATCTCATGTAGTTTATATGTATACAACACTATGATACAGTTTGTGTATTCTGTTGATTTTTAATGACATCTACAACCGAATGTGATCCAAATCTCTAGTGGTACATGACACGGAACAACCTAACACATTAGCTATGGGCTAAATAATGGTTATGCACATTACCTGTTCACTCTCATCCTCTTCTGGATCTGCTTCTTTCTTTACACTGACTGTTAAAACATCCTACAAATAACAAGGAATTAAATTTTACTTTTATACAAATTCATTGCCATTATACGAGAATCCTTTATAAGAGGCTGTAAAGGAAACCATAAATATGTTCAAGACCATAATAACATTTCATGGAGAGTATAAGAGTTAAGAGTTACTGATGGTATGGTTTCTACTCACAGAAAACAAGGTAAATAGAGAACACTATTGAATATTATAAAAAATTATTAGGGGGAAGAGGAGAATCAGGAACAAAAATAGATAAATCTTATAACTGGTAAAGATAACTGAGAGGAATCAGTGTCAGAGCACATGCCAAATGGAGAAACAAATTTGCTACTGTCAAATACTGGATTCTAAATTAAGAAGAAATTCCTCAAATTATATGTTTGCAGCATGCTATTATAGAAGCTGCATGTGAAACCTAGACAATAGGGACTAGTGAAAGACACAACCACAGCACAGCATTTGAAAACTCCTGCTGTAGGAGAATATTAAAAATATACTGAATGGACAAAGTAATTAGAAAACAAAAATGAACAGGTTCTGGAAACAATGGGTGATTGGAGAGATTTGTGAAGATGAGACAGTGTGGTGGGTTGAGACCCAGTAATGACTTCGCTGATGGGCACCCAGTGAGTGGGAAGGACTGCAGAGGAAGGCAGAGACTAGAGTACCCAGGTTGACTGTTTCGTTGTGGGACGCTGTAAGCTCTCACAGATAAAGAAGGTGGTTTAGGAAGAGTCAAAGAAGAAGAAGATACAAAGAGTCTGAGAAACATGTTAGACACATCAGGTGACACCACATTTGCCTCATGAACAGCTGTAAAGCAACATGTTGGTCTGCAGTATTGTTAATTACAGTCACGTAAACAAAAAAAAAGGAAAGTCAATTTTGTCTGTTGGAAAGGTATAACTTCATTTTCTAAGAGGCTAAGAGAATATTGTTAAGAGATTATAATGGATGTCCCATGATACAACAAAATCGTTCATTATAACAATAAATGCTTGTTACTATAAACAAATTTATAACTATTTATAATACCTGATCAACAAACTGTTCATTCTCTTCTTTGATGATTTCTTCTTTTACATGCAGTTCTCCTTTTACGACAGAATTTATAACTGGGAATACATCCTGCAAATTGAACAACTATAAAATTTACTTTGCCTTCTCAGTGATTTATAGAGTACTATATAAAGACGTGATCAGAACTAAATATGAAATATACTGTGATGGTACAATTCTGGTACAATCCTAAATTTATAAAAATATGGTCCACAAACCATAATTATTGTATTTATTTCTTAACAATTATTTGGTAGTAAATTTTGTAATATTTCATAATCCCTATAAAGTTTTGGTGAGTGGACTATATAATGTTTTATACAACGCAGATTGGAATTGACAGGATTTCGATCGCTTTCATTGTAAAACGGCAAACATGGCAAAAAACCGTGTGTCACAAATAGAGATAACGAGACTAGCCCTGATGACGTCAGCTGCAGGAATCCATATTTCTGTAAACAACTCGAGGCTTGGCTATAAGAACAAAAGCCTGGTGACGTAGTTTTTGCCCCACCTACGCAATGTTTAACAAAGACTCTGTGTCATTTTCTCCTGGACAGTGAACGTAGCCGGCCGGCAGGGATTCACTAAGAGTGAATTTTTAACTTTTACACCACCAAACGTGGTTAAATAACTATTTTCAAAATATCAGAAATGTTGGGGCGGTAACCATTTGAACAGGTGTCATCGGCCAGTGGATCGTCAAACTACGTGCGGCTAAAATCTGCCCAAAGTGTTTTCGAGGGTGGACACGACGGTGTGGGCCCGAAGATGAAGTAAAAGAAAACAGATTGTGCACGATAGACGGATCCTAGCAGTGCGGTGAGACCTGTCCGATATTTTGGTGAGACCGTTCCTATATTTGTATCATTCAAGTAAATCAACATCATTATAATGACCAATTCAAAATTCATTCAATAAATTCAATGAGTTCATAAAATAAAATATTGTACCAGAGAATGAGAGGGAGGGAGAGAGAGAGAGAGAGAGAGAGAGAGAGAGAGAGAGAGAGAGAGAGAGAGAGAGAGAGAGAGAGAGAGAGAGAGAGAGAGAGAGCGCGTGAACTAAATAAATCAAGTTCAGGGTTGTGCAATATTAATTGTTTATCATGGTTAGCATATCTTAGTATACCATATTTTATTATTTTGTTACAAATGTTTCTTTTGGAGGGTAAAAAACCTGTAATTCTTATCAATGTTTAGGTTCAGATGAATGGGAATATGCCCCGAGGCGTAAAACGTGCATGTTTGGCACACATTTTTAAATATGTCTTTTAAATATGTTTATATGAATAAAGGGCAATGTCATTGGTAAAAGTTACAAGTACGAGTGAGTTATTTCAGGTAACACATTTCGCCATTACTGGTTCGTTAACCCGAATCTTGGACCGCAAGGTAAGCCTAATATCATATGTTGTTGCACAGACTTGTGTCATGGCGCCCGGAATTATTCAATGTTGTATTTGCTAAGTAAATTTTGTGACAGTAATTTGTAGTATCACATTTGGGCGCTTTCCATCCAGGGACATTGTAGTATCACAATATAGAATCACCTATCAATTTTTGCAATAAATATCCATACTCTGTACCTACATGGTGTTTGTGAGCGCATGCGCTCACACAAGTGTGCGATTTTACTTCCTTAATCTGTGAATATACAAACTTATATTCAATAATGATATTACAATATAAATGTATTTATATTTGTTTTTAACAATACTACCTTTGTCAATAAACTTTAAATACATAAATAAGGTTATCTTACCCATAATAATAATTTATCAAGTCCCAGTGAGGGCGACAATTGTGAATAAACAAACTTATCAATACTGTGAGGGCGGCAATTGTGAATACACTCACTCTTATCAATAATATTAGCACATATATTTAGTAAGGTATAGATAACAAATACCATAATTCGGTATTAATGATACTCACCAATTTCATTATTTGCCGGGCTCGTTTTCTTCCTTTATAACTTGTTTTCTACCTAAGGGGTACCAGGGTTCGGGTACAGGAAGATTTTGAAACACAGTTGACGACACAAATGATAACCAGATATTTTTGAAAATAACCATCAAATTTAATTCAATCTAAGGTAGTACACATACAACCATGCGGTCAAAATAGTGACGTCATATGATATGACACAAAACAAAATGGTGGCTAACTTTCCTATCTCTTTTGATTCTCTCTATTTCTTTATCTGTTGAATTAATATCAATGTACACTTTATAGCTGCAGCTTTAAATCATTTATTAATAGTTAATTAGTTACTGCACAAACCAATGCCTTCGGTTTATGTGTTATGGCCATACATTCACGCATTCATTCTCACACATTCAACTTCAGACCCGTACATTCTTTTTTATTATCGATTTGATATTAATGAGCTCATTAACTATAAAAATGACAAAAGGAACTTCTCTGCTTGTTAGGTGGTGGTGTCCATCCGTTGTTGGTGTGAGACTCCCATGGTGATGGTCGGTGTTCGCCTTTAATTCCGCTGAGTTTAATTAGATAGATGTGTGCACTGAATTTACATTTTTTATATATTTATACTGTAAACAAGATGAGCCTTTATTGCTCCACTACTGTTGGTAACATTTTTGTTAGTTGAATTAAAGTATTGTTAAAAAGTTATACACACAACGATACATCGCTGTGGCTCCTCTGAAGAATGGCGTTGAAATGAGAGCGAGGCAAGTGTAATTTCTTGCTTGTGTGTGTGTAGTTCTTACGTCATCCCGCTTTGTCTTGCTGGACAACGCCTCGTTGCACACATTGTACTCAGTGCGTCATTGTTCTTAGCGATGACGGACTAGTGTTATAGCCCAATCATAATGCATATTGTGGTACTTCGTCATAAACACCGCCATGGTAGATTTTGCTGTTTTCACGTCCACCGGAGACCTTGGTGTTTTACTCTGGCCGAATTTACGTTGTTCCGTTTTCCAGAGGGACAATGTACCTAACCATTCTGTATGTTTAAAAAATACATAATAAAACAATGAAAATACCCATAATTCCCATAATTCTGGTACTGGGTCAGTCTGTACTGTTACAAACCCCCTCAAGGAAAATTTTTTGTGTCGAAACATAAAAAAATTTCCTTGACTCATTCACACTCTCCTAAAAGGATCAGTCTAGATACGTCACCACAACCCCCTGTAACGTTACACAAAAAAATTTTATCATCACTTACCCTTGGTCCTATGATGCTGGTCGCACCCTCTGACCTTACTGGACTTCTCCTGAGAGATCCCTACACCATAAGGCCATGAGGCACTATACACTCCTGTTCTGACGCTCCAGCCAGCCCAGGACTGCGGTCACAACACCACAAAACTCTGAAACATCCAATACAAAATTTCAAAATAGTGGTATAATACACTTACATATCTACAACTGATATGTCCCCTTTTAGACGCATTGGTTTGTGTTCGGGCATTGGTTTGTTTTTTAATTCAAAAGTGTCACTTAACCACAACAAGACTTAAAATACATTGATTTTTTACCACCACCAAATTCAACTACTTCCTTGTAAGAAAATAAACAACATATATAGGCAACTACATATAACACAATATATCAATCATTCTTTATTATACCCCAAAATACCTTCACCTAATTATTTCTATAAATTCAACTTACAACTATCATGGCAGACACTTTTCCTTTAAACTTTGTTGCTCAACTTATAATCATTTATTTCTTTTGTAAATGGCAGCTTACTAGAATATTTTATTTAACTTCATTTTTTAACTTTATATTTTCAACTTTAAAATATACTATCTCTTAACACTTATTATCGTCATTACCCCTGTAACGACCTCCTAGCTACACACTCTATTGCCCCCAACATAATAAAACATCATAAAACATTGTACATTACATATTAACATTGTTACATTTACCTTACATTAAACAATTTAAGTTTATATGATTTGTACCAAACTTTATAACATCAATTCTCAATTAACTTTCAATTATTTGACATTCATTAGATTCTATACAACAATTTCAAATTTATCCTTACCCTTCTGTTACAATTACCTTCCTTTGTTACCTCACCTTCCTACCATGAATTCTCCTTTTCTAACCCTTCTATACTTACTCGTTTGGGCGACTCTCTATTATTCATTTTTCTCTAGCTTATTTTGGCATTGTCAATCTAACCTTACTACCCCTTTTTTCTACACTAGCCGCTTCTAACCATTAATATATTTTGACACCAATATCTCTTAATAACGCCCTTCACAAATCCCATTTAAAACCTCTGGCACCGCGCCTTTTTTGTACTAGTATGTGTGTATTCCCTCTAACCAACTCATTCCCTTATTGGTTTCTGACCCTTTCAGATAACCCTTTCCGGCACACAACGATCCACTCCCGTCTCAACATCTCTCGTTGGACTCCTACACCAATACCCTAATTACAAAATATCACCATCAACAACAAATATAATTACCACTCACATCACTCAACTCTACATATAATTACTAACCACTGTGTCCCTAAAATATCTAACACCTCTTTATATACTATCAACATCTCAACACTTTATTTTTCCTAACTCCCAATAACTCTATTTAACTAACTCCCATGCCCTTATTTATCACTATTACCCAAACTCTTTTACCACATTTCAACTTAATACACCATTAGAAAATTCATCACTTATCTGCTAACAACACCTTTCATATCCAAATACATAATCATCTACTAACCATTAGAATCTGAATTCTCATAATATCCTTTAAAATCATTATTAACTTCCTCCAATTATTTAAAATCGTACAATACATGCTTACATAAAAAAAATACATAAAGTACACAACAGTAAAAATACACAAATACATAGACATCAATACACAAAAATATACAATTCACATAATCACTAAATCATTTGCCATAATCAGTCCGAATCAGTCCATTTTTAAAAAACACTGTCCACACAATTAAATGTTCATAACACAATAAACAATTACCCCATATCGTCGAACAATAGTCTTATCTTATATCTATATACATTGCTTATTATTGAATCTCTTATATTAACATCATAAATGCATATACCATTCAAATTTTCATTATTTTCCACAAACTCATTTAATCTGTCATGATTGGTCATTGTCCTGTCACCTCCAGTATAATTCGTCACAATCAGATAAGTTACTAAGTCATTATTTTCATTATCATCTCCTACTACTATATCAACTTCCTTACAAGGTAAGTATTTCATATTTTTATTATATATCATCTCTATACCTAACCTTTTCATAAACTCTTCATAATTTTTCTTTACTTTATATATCTCAATTTCTCTCTTTCTCTCTCTCTCAAAACCTTTCTCACCATCATACCAAGCTACACACTCTCTCTCCATATATGCAGGGGACTCTACTGCTTTATCACTGCACCACCTGTGAAGTGCACAAAAAAAAACAGGGACCACTTTATTTGTAGACCTTTTGTCTTCCAAATACGCATTGAAGGCACTCTCGTCCTTCCTAAACACACGTGAAGTCTTTACTTCACCCCCTACTACAACATTACAGGAAAAATTTATCCCCTGCAACCCCTTTATCTGTAAATTCTCTCTATACTTTCTCTCTAATTCATCAACACTTTTTATCACTTCATTATCAAATTCTACTCCCATTATACTTTTATCACCACTCTCAATACTCACACAATTATTTTCTAACACCATATTTGTAATTCTATCATAATTCTCACCACTACTTACCTTGTTTTTGTCTATCTCTAACTTGTCTACTTTGTCAATACTACAATTTTGTCTCTGTATTTCGTTTTCAACTTTTTTTAGTTTCTCGTCTAATTGGTTCAATTTTACGTCTCGTACATTATTTTGTTTTTTCAATTCATTTTCGAGGCTATCAAACTTCTCGTCAATCTCTTTTAACACACTATTTTGTGTTTTAATCAATGCGAACAGGTCTTCTAATGATATTTTATTTTCGGCTACTTTAGGTGTTGAGCTAATGTGTCTTTCCAGTAAAATAGATTCTGTCTCTGAATTTTCTATTTCTATGCTATTGTTATTTTCTGCCATTTTGTATTTTAGTATTTAAATGGTTATTTATCTCTATTTGTATTTGACTACGCAATATACTCAACTCGTATTTAACTATTTACCTCTAACAACATAACCTCTCATTCATTATATATCGTCTTCTGTGTTTCTCCATCTATCTGTTTTATATAAATTAATTTTATACAAAGTCCCTGTTCGGGCGCCAATTGTGAATATACAAACTTATATTCAATAATGATATTACAATATAAATGTATTTATATTTGTTTTTAACAATACTACCTTTGTCAATAAACTTTAAATACATAAATAAGGTTATCTTACCCATAATAATAATTTATCAAGTCCCTGTTCGGGCGCCAATTGTGAATAAACAAACTTCTATTCAATAATGAGGTTACAATATAAATGTATTTATATTTGTTTTTAACAATACTACCTTTGTCAAAAAACTTTAAATACATAAATAAGGTTATCTTACCCATAATAATAATTTATCAAGTCCCAGTGAGGGCGACAATTGTGAATAAACAAACTTATCAATACTGTGAGGGCGGCAATTGTGAATACACTCACTCTTATCAATAATATTAGCACATATATTTAGTAAGGTATAGATAACAAATACCATAATTCGGTATTAATGATACTCACCAATTTCATTATTTGCCGGGCTCGTTTTCTTCCTTTATAACTTGTTTTCTACCTAAGGGGTACCAGGGTTCGGGTACAGGAAGATTTTGAAACACAGTTGACGACACAAATGATAACCAGATATTCTTGAAATTAACCATCAAATTTAATTCAATCTAAGGTAGTACACATACAACCATGCGGTCAAAATAGTGACGTCATATGATATGACACAAAACAAAATGGTGGCTAACTTTCCTATCTCTTTTGATTCTCTCTATTTCTTTATCTGTTGAATTAATATCAATGTACACTTTATAGCTGCAGCTTAAAATCATTTATTAATAGTTAATTAGTTACTGCACAAACCAATGCCTTCGGCTTATGTGTTATGGCCATACATTCACGCATTCATTCTCACACATTCAACTTCAGACCCGTACATTCTTTTTATTATCGATTTGATATTAATGAGCTCATTAACTATAAAAATGACAAAAGGAACTTCTCTGCTTGTTAGGTGGTGGTGTCCATCCGTTGTTGGTGTGAGACTCCCATGGTGATGGTCGGTGTTCGCCTTTAATTCCGCTGAGTTTAATTAGATAGATGTGTGCACTGAATTTACATTCTTTATATGTTTATACTGTAAACAAGATGAGCCTTTATTGCTCCACTACTGTTGATAACATTTTTGTTAGTTAATTTAATATATTGTTGAAAAGTTATACACACAACGATACATCGTTGTGGCTCCTCTGAAGAATGGCGTTGAAATGAGAGCGAGGCAAGTGTAATTTCTTGCTTGTGTGTGTGTAGTTCTTACGTCATCCCGCTTTGTCTTGCTGGACAACGCCTCGTTGCACACATTGTACTCAGTGCGTCATTGTTCTTAGCGATGACGGACTAGTGTTATAGCCCAATCATAATGCATATTGTGGTACTTCGTCATAAACACCGCCATGGTAGATTTTGCTGTTTTCACGTCCACCGGAGACCTTGGTGTTTTACTCTGGCCGAATTTACGTTGTTCCGTTTTCCAGAGGGACAATGTACCTAACCATTCTGTATGTTTAAAAAAATACATAATAAAACAATGAAAATACCCATAATTCCCATAATTCTGGTACTGGGTCAGTCTGTACTGTTACAAATCTCATGTAGTTTATATGTATACAACACTATAATACAGTTTGTGTATTATGTTGATTTTTAATTACATATCTACAAACGAATGTGATCCAAATCTCTAGTGGTACATGACACGAACAACCTAACACATTAGCTATGGGCTAAATAATGATTATGCACATAACCTGTTCACTCTCAGCCTCTTCTGGAGCTGCTTCTTTCTTTACACTGACCGTTAAAACATCCTACAAATAACAAGGAATTAAAATTTACTTTTATACAAATTCATTACTATTATACAAGAATCCTTTATAAGAGGCTGTAAAGGAAACCATAAATATCTTCAAGACCATAATAACATTTCATGGAGAGTATAAGAATAACATGTCACAATTTTATATTAAACGACCACTCGCATTTCAAGTCGATCCATTATATGACACAGCACTAAAATTTATCTCTAACTGATATCAATCAGTGTCCGTCCAGCTTTCGTCGAGTGCGCACTCGCTTCATATAAATACTTATTTGGTTTCGATATTGTGATTTTAATGTTTTAAATTTTAAAGACCTCTTTGAGTGATTATATTTTAATATTCTAATGACAATACATAGTATCAAAACGTGTAAATAATATCATTGCGTTAATACATGTGGTCACGAGACAGGAAAAGGTAAATATATTTATTTACTATTTGAGAGTATAAGAGTTAAGAGTTACTGATGTTAAGAGTTAAGAGTTACTGATGGTATGGTTTCTACTCACAGACAACAAGGTAAATTGAGAACACTATTGAATATTATAAAAAATTATTAGGGTGAAGAGGAAAATCAGGAACAAAAATAGGTAAATATTAAAACTGGTAAAGATAACTGAGAGGAATCAGTGTCAGAGCACAGGCCAAATGGAGAAACAAATTTGCTACTGTCAAATACTGGATTCTAAATTAAAAAGAAATTCCTCAAATTATATGTTTGCAGCATGCTATTATAGAAGCTGCATGTGAAACCTAGACAATAGGGACTAGTGAAAGACACAACCACAGCACAGCATTTGAAAACTGCTGCTGTAGGAGAATATTAAAAATATACTGGATGGACAAAGTAATTAGAAAACAAAAATGAACAGGTTCTGGAAACAATGGGTGAATGGAGAGATTTGTGAAGATGAGACAATGTGGTGGGTTGAGACCCAGTAATGACTTTGCTGATGGGCACCCAGTGAGTGGGAAGGACTGCAGAGGAAGGCAGAGACTAGAGTACCCAGGTTGACTGTTTCGTTGTGGGACGCTGTAAGCTCTCACAGATAAAGAAGGTGGTTTAGGAAGAGTCAAAGAAGAAGAAGATACAAAGAGTCTGAGAAACATGTTAGACACATCAGGTGAGACCACATTTGCCTCATGAACAGCTGTAAAGCAACATGTTGGTCTGCAGTATTGTTAATTACAGTCACGTAAACAAAAAAAAAAGGGAAGTCAATTTTGTCTGTTGGAAAGGTATAACTTCATTTTCTGAGTGGCTAAGAGAATATTGTTAAGAGATTATCATGGATGTCCCATGATACAACAAAGTCGTTCATTATAACAATAAATGCTTGTTACTATAAACAAATTTATAACTATTTATAATACCTGATCAACAAACTGTTTATTCTCTTCTTTGATGATTTCTTCTTTTACATGCAGTTCTCCTTTTACGACAGAATTTATAACTGGGAATACATCCTGCAAATTGAACAACTATAAAATTTACTTTGCCTTCTCAGTGATTTATAGAGTACTATATAAAGACGTGATCAGAACTAAATATGAAATATATTGTGATAGTACAATTCTGGTACAATCCTAAATTTATAAAAATATGGTCCAAAAACCATAATTATTGTATTTATTTCTTAACAATTATTTGGTAGTAAATTTTGTAATATTTCATAATCCCTATAAAGTTTTGGTGAGTGGACTATATAATGTTTTATACAACGCAGATTGGAATTGACAGGATTTCGATCGCTTTCATTGTAAAACGGCAAACATAGCAAAAAACCGTGTGTCACAAATAGAGATAACGAGACTAGCCCTGATGACGTCAGCTGCAGGAATCCATATTTCTGTAAACAACTCGAGGCTTGGCTATAAGAACAAAAGCCTGGTGACGTAGTTTTTGCCCCACCTACGCAATGTTTAACAAAGACTCTGTGTCATTTTCTCCTGGACAGTGAACGTAGCCGGCCGGCAGGATTAACTAAGAGTGAATTTTTAACTTTTACACCACCAAACGTGGTTAAATAACTATTTTCAAAATATCAGAAATGTTGGGGCGGTAACCATTTGAACAGGTGTCATCGGCCAGTGGATCGTCAAACTACGTGCGGCTAAAATCTGCCCAAAGTGTTTTCGAGGGTGGACACGACGGTGTGGGCCTGAAGATGAAGTAAAAGAAAACAGATTGTGCACGATAGACGGATCCTAGCAGTGCGGTGAGACCTGTCCGATATTTTGGTGAGACCGTTCCTATATTTGTATCATTCAAGTAAATCAACATCATTATAATGACCAATTCAAAATTCATTCAATAAATTCAATGATTCATAAAATAAAATATTGTACCAGAGAATGAGAGGGAGGGGAAGAGAGAGAGAGAGAGAGAGAGCGTGAACTAAATAAATCAAGTGCTGGGATTGTGCAATATTAATTGTTTATCATGGTTAGCATATCTTAGTATACCATATTTTATTATTTTGTTACAAATGTTTCTTTTGGAGGGTAAAAAACCTGTAATTCTTATCAATGTTTAGGTTCAGATGAATGGGAATACGCCCCGAGGCATAAAACGTGCATGTTTGGCACACATTTTTAAATGTCTTTTAAATATGTTTATATGAATAAAGGGTAATGTCATTGGTAAAAGTTACAAGTACGAGTGAGTTATTTCAGGTAACACATTTCGCCATTACTGGTTCGTTAACCCGAATCTTGGACCGCAAGGTAAGCCTAATATCATATGTTGTTGCACAGACTTGTGTCATGGCGCCCGGAATTATTCAATGTTGTATTTGCTAAGTAAATTTTGTGACAGTAATTTGTAGTATCACATTTGGGCGCTTTCCGTCCAGGGATATTGTAGTATCACAATATAGAATCACCTATCAATTTTTGCAATAAATATCCATACTCTGTACCTACATGGTGTTTGTGAGCGCATGCGCTCACACAAGTGTGCGATTTTACTTACTTAATCTCATGTAGTTTATATGTATACAACACTATGATACAGTTTGTGTATTATGTTGATTTTTAATTACATATCTACAAACGAATGTGATCCAAATCTCTAGTGGTACATGACACGAACAACCTAACACATTAGCTATGGGCTAAATAATGGTTATGCACATAACCTGTTCACTCTCAGCCTCTTCTGGAGCTGCTTTTCTTTACACTGACCGTTAAAACATCCTACAAATAACAAGGAATTACAATTTACTTTTATACAAATTCATTACCATTATACGAGAATGCTTTATAAGAGGCTGTAAAGGAAACCATAAATATCTTCAAGACCATAATAACATTTCATGGAGAGTATAAGAATAACATGTCGCAATTTTATATTAAACGACCACTTGCATTTCAAGTCGAATCCATTATATGACACAGCACTAAAATTTATCTCTAACTGATATCAATCAGTGTCCGTCCGGCTTTCGTCGAGTGCGCACTCGCTTCATATAAATACTTATTTGGTTTCGATATTGTGATTTTAATGTTTTAAATTTTAACGACCTCTTTGAGTGATTATATTTTAATATTCTGATGATGATACTGTAACGTGGCATTTTGGCCTAGCTAGGGTAATAAAACCGTTTGTATTTTTTTTCTTTCTCTCATAAAGTATTTTTCAACAATAGGGACAAAATTTATAAACCAAAGGTATATTTATTGTTAGCGACGGAAGTGACAGTGGCAGCACTGCTGTTGACTGTATACGTGACAATTATCCAGTAATATTTTGAAAAACAAGTGAAAACAACCGACAAACTGTGCCAAGGGCAGTTTCAAGGACATATACAACGGTAAACACATTATGTAACAGCATAACAAGTTATGTAATGAAACAACAGGCGAACGTTAAGTCAGCGCCTTATATAACGCTGCTATGCAGGGTGTGTCGACAACAGCAAACAAAACCAGTCGGCAATTAACTTCAACACCAAACGGACGTGGGCAGTTGCGGTCGCCGCCGACTGCGTACCGTTTTGGCCCGCAGAACAACGAAAATGTGAATTTTTGTACATTTCAGTATTTAACCAGTCGGACAAACACACCGGACGCAATCAGTTTGTGCGCTCGCCGGCCCGGCGTAGTTTTCGTCGCGCCCGCATACAACCAAAATGTGAAAATATCAACAAAAATCGGGTCGGAATCGCACAAAATTAATTAACCGTTTCCGATGTAAAAGTACATTATTTCAGTAAAGTGCGGGAAACCAAGAAAATATAAGAAATAGTCAAAAGTGCGCAGTAAGATGGACTCACCGGTTGTAAACAGATAAGTAACAGAACGAGGCATAATATAATTTTTCAACCAGGCATAAATAAATTCAAACACAATTCAAATTTGTCATTGAAAGAAATGTTTTTTACTATAAAATGAGCTCAAAATAAAACAAATGTACTGCATGAAAGTGTGCGTGTTTGTGTGAATGTAAAGAATCTATAATTAAGAAGTGCTGGTTGCGCAATTATATAGTAGTTAAGTTCATTTGATTTCTTGTTTTTATATAAGTTTACAATTAATTAAATAATGAGTTGTTTTCTTAATTGAGCCTCGTGGCCAAATATAATCACAACATTATAAAAGAAATTGACGAGATGGGAATAAAGTAAAAAGGGTTCGTTAACCATAAATGTGTGTTGGTCATTTGCGTTCACCTGTTTCTCTCGGCTAATGAGTACACCTGACGAGACCCTGGAAGTTTCAATATTTCAACATAAATAAATTTTAATTAGCTCGTAAAGCTTTAATGATGCCCGTAAACAGGGACAAAGTTCATTTTAATAACCAATAAAACTAGTATCATTTTAATGGCGCCCTTTAACATGGACTTTGTAAATTAGTTTAACACAAAAAATTTACAAACGGGTCGAAAAATGGCAGAGGGAAATATGAACGCAGACTTAGGTAAAAGTAGCGTAGAAGAATCAATTTTAAATATCACGCAAGATCATATAGTAACAACCAATGATTTTGTTGATGAAAGTGTTGAAACAAATGTAGACGAAACTGTAGTAGCGGGGGGTAGTAAAGACAAGGGGGTAAATATATTTAACCAATTAGTGTTGATGATGGAGATGATGTCAGGAATAAAAACTGAGTTCAAATCAGAAAGTAATAATTTGAAAGCTGAGATTAAATCAGAAATAAATACTATAAATGTTAAACTGACTGATTTAAATAACGAGTTCATAAATGTGAGGAGCGAATTGAGAGCGAGTGAAATATATATGCATAGCCATTTGGAAAGTATGAGTGAGGTTATTGTTAGAGTGAAAGATGAGCTGACTAGTGATATCAATAAGATACAAACTGAGATGAAAAATGATATAAAAATAATTAACGAAAAACAAAAAGAGAAAATGTTAGAGACAAATAAAAAATTCGACACGCTGACAAGTAAATTTAATGATAAATTTAAAAAGCAAAATGACAAAATTGACTGTAATGTTCAATGTATACTTAATGAGTGTGAACAAATCAAACGAGCAAGTGAGATACAAGAAAATATAAATGATGAATTCAGAAGTAACTTTGAACAAGTTGATGCAATTAAGATTAATGTAACTAGTTTAAAAAATAAACAAGCAGAACATGAGCGTGAAATAGTTAAAGTCAGAGAAGACTTGAATGTAACCATTAACCAGAAATTAAGTAATGTGAGTGAGAGAGTGAATGTGGAAGTAGAATTAGGATATTTTAGTAATGAAAGTAGGGGAGTGAACCCCATACAATTTTTGAACTCTATAAAAAGTTTTAATAAACATAACCAAGAATGTTGGGAGGTTAAGTTAGTAAGAATTTTAAAGTACTTTACAGGGGATGCTAAAATATGGGCGGATGCTCATAACGATAACTGGGTAGATTTTAATGAGTTTGAGCAAGCATTTAGAAATAAGTACTGGTCAGAAGAGAAACAAGAGGGGTTACGTAGTATCATAATGGGATGGGGCAATTTTAATATTAAGCACATGAGTATTACATCGTATGTGACGAGACTATATAGTCAGGTTAAATATTTAGAACCACCAATGCCTCTTTCATCTTTTATTAGATACATCAGTAAACATTTACCCAAGGACATACGGTCCACAATCAGAACCCAGGATTTTGCTAATATCGCAGAGTTAGAAAAAATATTAGAAGCATACCAGAGTATGAAAGAGGAAGAGGATAATAAGTATCAGTTTAGAGTTAGTGAATCGAATCATACAAGTACTGAAATAAGACAACCAGACCATTTTATTAGTAATGTGAGTAGATCAGGGGAGGGGGCGTGGTTATGTCCAAACCCTAGTTGTGGAGCTAGTAATTATAATGGGTCGCGGAATCAATGTTACCGGTGTCAGGGTCCGAGGAGTAGTGCCCAAGGTAGAGTGGAGAATTATAGTAGGGGTCGCGATCAATTTAGAGGGAATCATAGAGGGAGAGGGTTTACTAGTAATCGAAGAGTATCAGGAAATTTTAATCATAGAGGTAGAGGGGGATATGTTAGTAACCAAAACGAAACTCGGGGCGTGGAAGTACCAGCTCGTAATCAAAACAGTAGGGGTGTTTACAGTGAACCACCACCTCCACATCCGTTAAACTAATAAGGGCGGTTGAAAAAGAAAGCCCCCAGCCGTCTAGTAATCACATGACAATAGGGTCACTAATTACCAATATACATAATGATTTATCTGATGAAGAAGCGGGTGAGAGTAATAATGCTTTCGGGATGGCAGAATTTGAAGCCAAAGTGTTTAATTCTAAATATATTTTTCTAGTAGATTCAGGGAGTGAACTGACTGCTATAGACGATAGAATGTTTGAAAAAATCAAAAATCAGACTACAGAAACAATTCCACAATTACCAGTACTGGGAATTAGTGTTATAGGAGTAACGGGTGTTCGCAGTAAAAAGGTAACTAAACAAATAATGCTACAATTAAAAGTAAATGAGAACACAATAAATGTACCTTTCTTAGTTATTCCAGGACTAAATATGGGAGCTATAATAGGTAATGATTTTTTAAATAATTTCAAGGTAGAGTTAAACTATTACACACAGACTTGGAAATTAAATAATAATAATAATAATATAATTGAAATACCATTCATACAAAAGAAAACTGTAGGAATGAAAGCTTTAAAAATAATTAGTAAGGGAATATTAATTTCTGACAATGATATAAACGAGTGTAGACCTTTAATGATAAATTATTGTAACTTGAGAGTAAATAATAATGAGTTATTTGAGAATGAAAATAATTGGGAGGAGAAAATGAATAAAATCTTATATCAAGAGGGGGAATTTAGCTATCAAGACAGGGAGAAAATAGTACTAATAATAAACAAAAATAAATCAGTTTTTTCAGATGAACCCGGTTTAGTAAAGAATTTTAAAGGTAAATTAGTCGTTAAAGAAAAAAAACCCTTTGCACCTAAAACCTATCCAATACCATACTCCAAGAGGGGTTTAGTACAGGAGGAAATAAATAAAATGTTGAGGGAAGGTATAATAGAAAAATCTACATCACCATATTCCAACCCTTTAGTAGTGGTGACAAAGAAAGATTTATCGATAAGATTATGTTTAGACGCAAGACAGGTAAACAGAATAACTGTTCCAGACAGAGAATCACCGGAACCAGTAAGCGAAATTCTGCAACGTTTTAGTGGGACCAAATACATCACCACCTTAGACTTGACTGCAGGCTACTGGCAGATAGAGCTGGAAGAGGAGTCTCGACAGTATGTGGCTTTTCTATACAACGGTAGGAATTACCAATTTCGCCGACTACCGTTTGGACTAAATGTAAGTGTTTCAATTTTTATCAAATGCCTGGATTATGTGCTAGGGAGAGAGATTTTAGAATTCACAACCGTTTATGTAGATGATATAGTAATTACATCACCAGACATTGATACACACTGTGAAAGGTTGGATAGGGTACTAAGTAGACTGCATGAGTATGGATGGCATAACCGTTAAATTTAAGAAGTCAGAATTTTTGAAAGAACAAGTTAATTTTTTAGGACATATAATTTCAGCAAGGGGTATCAGTACAGACCCTAAGAAGGTAGAAATAATACAAAATTTTTCAATACTGAAAAATGTTAAACAGTTGCAAAGTTTTTTAGGATTGTGCAATTATTATAGGCAATTTGTAGACAAATATTCATATTTAACAGTACAATTGGGACATTTATTAAATAAAGACAATCGATGGCGGTGGAATTTAAAAGAGCAAAATATATTCGAGCTGATAAAAAATAAATTCTTAAACACAGTTATACTAGCTCATCCTAATTTTTCAGAGCCATTTTATATACACACAGACGCGTCAGACATTGCTTTGGGAGTAGAGTTGTTTCAGTTAGATGGGAATGATAACCACAAAGTAGTAGCTTTTGCAAGTAGGTCTCTATTAACTAGTGAAAAGAACTACACTACGACGGAGAAGGAGGCGTTATCAATAGTTTTCGCCTGTAGAAAGTTCAGAACATACTTGTTAGGAAATAAGGTAATCATAAGGTCTGACCATCAAGCATTAACGTTTTTAAAGAACTGTAAATTAACTCATGGCAGGTTAGTGCGGTGGATGCTAATATTACAAGAATATGACTTAACAATTGAGTATTGTAAGGGTAAAGAAAATATAGTAGCTGATGTCCTATCCAGAACAGATTTTGATAATAACACCGAAGTAGACATAGCAAATACATATGAAATATTTATAGTAAAAGAAGCGGGGGAAGTAGATATGAAAAAATTAATAACTTGGCAACGGAACAAGAGAGAGACACCGAACGTAACAAAATAATATTAGCTTTGAGTCAAATACCCAACGTACCTCATAAGTGGGAGAAACATTTTAGTTTGTTTAATAAACACTTGTTTCATCGGGCAAATGAACAGGGAGATGATTGGAAGCTGTGTATCCCTAAAGTCATAATACCTGAAGTAGTGAGAGATTGCCATCTAAGGTATGGTCATATAGGCCCCAAGAAATGTAGTGACATATTAAAAGAATCATGTAAATTTAATAATATGGAAAGAACGGTGCGTAACATATTACAAACATGCGAAATTTGTCAGAAAGCTAAAGTAAACAATCGTAAACAGGAGGGTTTAATGCAGCATGTAATGCCAGACAGTCCTTTAGCATTAGTTGCTGTTGATTTATATGGCCCTTTACCCAAAGGTCGAGGAGGGGTAAATTATTTATTTGTTGTATTAGATGTTTTTACTAAATTTGTAAAACTATACCCGATTAAAAAGGCAACATCATCAGTGTTGGCTAGGAAAATAGTAAATGAATACCTTGTTGAAGTAGGTAAGCCTCAAGTAGTGTTATCAGATCATGGCTCGCAGTTCACCAGCAACACCTGGCGGGAAACTTTAGGTTGGGAAAATATTTTAGTTAAACATACATCAGTGTATCATCCACAGTCGAATCCAAGTGAACGAGTTATGCGGGAGTTAGGGAGAATGTTCAGAACCTTTTGCCATAAAAAACATTCTTTGTGGGCTACTTTTGTGTGCGAGGTAGAGTGGTATATTAACAATAGTTTACATGAATCCACTAGTTACAGCCCATGTGAGTTAATGTTTCAGAGAAGGCCGGCACGCATATTAGAAGAGCTAGTAAAATTTCCAACCCGGACTGAGATACCACATGATAGGAAATTGGTAATCGCTAGGGGGCGCCTGCTGAGTAAGGCCGAACAGCGGAAACGGAGACATGACCAGAATTTGACACCCATACAATACGAGGTAGGACAATTAGTATTAATAAAAACTCACGATCAGTCATCAGCGTTGGACAAAGAAATTAAGAAATTCTTCCTATTGTATGACGGTCCATATGAGGTTAGCCAAGTGAAAATGGAGAATGCTTATGTTTTAGTAGATTTGCAAACTCGAGAAATAAAAGGAACTTATAATGTGACCCAATTAAAAAAGTATTATCTAGCTGGGTGATGATGGATGTATTTATAGATATTAAAATTTTCATACATAAACAGACATTTTTTATATTCTATCATTACAAATTATTATTATTGTTTATATACACGTTATGTATTTTATGTAAATGAACCTCAAGGTAGGGAAAATTAAGAAAGAAATGTATTAGGTTAAAACACCACCAAGACTAGAATTGTCATGTAATATAAATTTTAATTTTAATTAAAAAATATATATATATATATATATATATTATACTTGTGATTCCCCAACTTTTCGGGCGGTCACGTCCTCACCGAACCTTGACCGTGGAATTGGTTTAGCTTTAACAGCTATGGTTGGGGCACATTATGATTTCGCGCTGACCATACTGGCCATAGCTGTTATCGTTGTAAAGGTGTATTTAGAAATTAATGGGGGGTGAAATTAAGGGGAATCACCAAACTAGGGAACAGCGGCTACCACTCTGCCCGCATGGGGGTAGCAAAGCCAGGTGGTAGACCCGTTTAAGGGCGCATAATTATAAACAAGAATATATCGATATTCAAATGTTAAAATGTAACGCAGAAGCAAGGACACGGAGATGTCAAATTCCTCCAAAATTTCAGTCCTTGTGGACGCAACTGGACGCCACAGTCCAGGGGGGGTCATAGTGTGTGTGGCAGGGAGGTTATCCAGGGGGGTAACGAATTAAAAAATTTGTGGTATTTTAAATAATACATCAGCGGTATCATACTAGATAAAAATATTGTAATGAAGCGTTAGAGTAATAAAAGGGGTAAGATTATGGGTAAATGCCAAATTGATAAAATGAATTATAATGAATAACGTAGAATCACCCAAATTAATGAAAGGGAATAATAAATGAAATGATATGTAAAACGTAGATGAAAAAAAAAAAATTGAGAAACGAATTAATAAGAGTAAAGTGAGATTAAAAGGTAATTTTCTGATTTTATATGCAAATTTAATGATGTAAAGTGTGTAATTTTTAAATACAAATTGTTTATTTTAAGATAATAATAACAATGTGAATTATGAATGTGCTATGTTTTCTTATGTTATGTTGTGTTTGTTAGTGTAAGACAATTTTATGAATTGAAATATTTTAAATGCAAATTGGGGATGACAGAGATGTAGAATATGGTAATGGGAGATGTTTATTTATATTCTGATGGGAATCAGGGAAATAATTTTGAATTTTAGGATAAAAGTTAACAAGAGAAAGTAGATAGAATGAGATTATGGAATTTTAAAATGGGTATCATGTTGTTAGGTATTTTGATATATATATATTAGCAGTTAAAAAAAAAAAAAAAAAAAAAAAAAAAAAAACCAGTGCTTCTTAGCGCAAACCAGCACCGCTAGGGGGAAACAGATCAGTTGGGGATATGGTGTAGTATAAGGCCACTATTTGATATTTGATTTGTTGTTTCAGTGTTTGGTGATGCTGTGGCGGCGGACCTGGGCTGGCCGGCGCGTCAGAGCAGGGGCGTTAAGTATCTGTCTGACTCTACGGTGTTGGGATCTCGAGAGAGAAGTCCAGTATTGTCATTCAGGTGCGGTCACAGTCACCGGACCAAGGGTGAGTTGATTATATTTTTGGTAAACCATCAAGGGGGTTGTGGCGACATATCCTGGCTGATCCCTCTAGCAAGTATGAATGCGTCAATGAGACTTTTTATGCTTCGGCATAAAATATCTCAATGAGGGGGGTATTGTAACGTGGCATTTTGGCCTACCTGGGGTAATAAAACCGTTTGTATTTTTTTTCTTTCTCTCATAAAGTATTTTTCAACAATAGGGGCAAAATTTATAAACCAAAGGTATATTTATTGTTAGTGACGGAAGTGACAGTGGCAGCACTGCTGTTGACTGTATACGTGACAATTATCCAGTAATATTTTGAAAAACAAGTGAAAACAACCGACAAACTGTGCCAAGGGCAGTTTCAAGGACATATACAACGGTAAACACATTATGTAACAGCATAACAAGTTATGTAACGAAACAACAGGCGAACGTTACTATGCCGCCCCTTGGCAAGACAACACAAAAATCGGGAACTAGTTTAATTCTTTACCAGTAAACTAAACCAGCTGCCGTTGTTAGTAAAACTCTTACTAACAAATTACAAAACAAGTATGATATAGGAAACTGACAAGGTTTGCATAAACTTATTCACTCACTAGGTATTAGCTAAAACATCTCTTTATTGCTATTGAAATATTAATCAAACATTATTCCTGATTTTAAAGAAAGTTATTTTTGTAAATAGTGCTTTTACTGCTTCAAAGATCTTAATTATATTATTCTTGTTATATCAAAATTTATTCATATAACTGTTAGTTTTAATACCACGGATCCGGGTCTCAATTTTCTCAAAATTATTAATTTATCAATATATACATTACGGTTACTATTACTTCTTACAAAATTACAAAATATACAAATCTGATAATTTGTTCATTACATTGCGAAAGTTCTTTAAAGTTCTTTGTTACTTCTTATTAAGGGGAAATTTACAAAAGTTGTGGTTTGATATCACCTGAGGTTGTTGTGGTATTCTTGGGACATCTCCAGTCGTCTTCTACGGGTTGAGTACGTTGTTCTTGGTGTATCTACATCGGGTTGATTTTTAGTTTACTTGAAGCTCTCGAAGATAGGTTGTGTACTTGAAGTTCCAAATGTTGTAATTTCACTTTTCTTAGTGCAGATTCTTGTAGTTCACATTTTCTTTATTTTAATTACAGTTATAGTTCTCACTTTGCAGTACTACAGTCTAGTAGTTAACTATGTTACACTTACATTTGATTTTGTTTTTAAGAGATGTGTTGGCTACCTTTTTCTATTTTATTCATATATTTTCTCACAAACTCTAGACACTACATTATTCACAATAACAAGATTTCACGCTGGATATACTTCTAGAGAACATACACATACGTATATGTGTACAACACCAAAACTCACGTCTACTCATTGCTACGTTCTACGGCCGAATGCGCGTACGGTTTAGGGGAGAGGGCTCAGTAAGCTAGGGCGTATTTACGCACTAAGAAAATAGTTCGTACTTTTCTATTATTATTTATTCATTAATTAGAAGATAAATACTTTATGTTTATTTTATTATGACTTAGGGATTTCTTTATTTCTCTAGTCGCATTTTTAATTATTTAAGTAATTATTATTATTATTTACTTAATACCTTTCTTGGCGTGTTGGTACTGGAAGGTTTCAAGTTGATTCAGGAATCTGGGTATAGGTAAGGGTGTATGATACTCTTACTTATTAAAATTAAAAAATTTTAATCTGTGCGATTTTTGATACATTTAAAATCGTCACATCCTCCTGCACTTAACTATGAAAAACGGGGGGGGTGTAATAATATAATTCTAATAAACAATCATATTTCATACTGAAATTTCTCTCTCTCAGCTTATTTCTATTCATCAATCGATTATCTTATACTTATGTCACATTTAAATTCTACTACATCTACTATATAAAATACACAAAACGTAAATCTACCTTATTTTAATTCTTATATCTACTACCGGTTTTTTCTTGAATTGCTCACTCGTTTTACGGAGTTATACTCATGAGTATTTTACTAATAATAATACCGTATTGTAAGAACAATAGAATTACTTTTAGTTTACAGCGCTAAAGATTATTTTTCTTTCTTTCTTTCTCTTCATCTTCATTATACTTGTCATCAGATTTCTCATGTATAATACCATTCTCGCAGGACATTAGCTAAGGTTGATCAGGCCTCGCTTGTATTCGTACGAGGGGGTTTTGAGTTTATAGTTACCTATAGTATAGGATGTTACACAATCTTATCCTATTTCGGTATAAGTCTATACAACATATTTTATTCTTAATACTTAGATAGTATTCTAGGTTTTCTATCTTTCTCGTAGTCTTCCTTCTGTATCTTGACACGAAAAACATTTTTTTATTTGAGACAAATGACTTCTGCGAACGTAATTTTCTGTATTGGGTTCATACAGAGCTACAGTAAAGGGGGTGATGAACTTACGAATTTGATAGGGGCCACACCATCGATAAGATAGTTTCGAAGTGATCCTATCAACTGCTTTACTCATAGGATGAGTTTTATACATGACTAAATCACCTATTTTATACTTTATTAGCTTATTATTATTCTCATGATACTTCCTTGATTTCTGTAAATTAGCTCTCAGATTTGCACGAGCTTCGTTCCATATTTTTCGTATGTTATTCCCATTCACGTCGCGGGGTAATAACTCATTGATTTTCCACTTTGTGGTTAAAGGATGGTTGGGTTTGTACTTGTACAGTAAATCAAATGGTGTTGATTTATGACCTTCATGATACGCTGAATTGAATGCAAATTGTATCCACGAAATATTTTGATCCCAGGTTGTCTGGTCTTTAGCATGATAAGATATTAATGCTGATTTTAAGTTACGCAAGTATCTTTCTGCTATATTTCCTTGCGGTCTGTACTCGGTCACGGTAATATGATTTATACCTAATTTAAAACACATGTCATTAAATTCTTTCGATTTAAACTGGGGTCCATTGTCAGATATTAAGCTTAAAGGAGTGCCATAGTCTTTACATAGTTGTTCTTGTAGAATTTTAATTGTCGTAGATGCTAATGCACGACGCATAGGATACATCCACACAAATTTAGTGAATGAGTCTACACAAATTAACAGCATAGTATTTCCGGATTTAGAGCGGGGATAAGGTCCAGAATAGTCGATGTATATTTTCGAGAAGGGAGTGGTAGGTATTTCGGAGATTAGTTTTCCGACTTGACTGGTTCTTGCTGGTTTGCTCAGCGCACAAATTTCGCATTCTTTCACGAACTTTTTTATTTCACTATTCATGTTTTCCCAGTGGTATTCCTTGCGAATACGATGTATCGTTTTTCTAATTCCCATATGAGCTCCAATTGTAGATGAATGGTAGTACTCCATTAACATGGGTTTGATTATTTCCGGGGCGATTATTCTTAGTAATTTTCCGTTTGCTTTCTTAAAACAAAGTACTCTTTTACTCAAGATATATTTATCAGAGTTATTTCCTTTTTCTATTTGTTCGATTATTTTACACAATTTCGGATCTTGTTGTTGGTGATATGCTATATCCTTAAATGCAAGGGGAAAATTAGTAATTAGTGTATTAACGATAGTGGTTTCAATATTGTCTTCTCCAGATCTTGTATTGGGTAGTTGGAACATGCGGGATAGAGTATCGGCCAATACATTTTGAGTTCCACGAATATGTTGCACTTTGAACTTGTAGCAATTTAATCTTAACACCCATCGTCCGATACGACCTAATTGCTTTGGGTGATTTAATAACCATGATAAAGCTTGATTATCGGTTTCTAGTAGAAATTCTTTGTGTTCCAAAAATGGTTTGAATTTATCAAAAACAAATACTACGGCTAAACATTCCAGTTCATAGGCTGAGAACTTCCTTTCTTGCTCGGTCAGTGTCCGGGATGCATAACTGATCGGGAGTCTAGTATTATTTATTTCCTGGTATATTACGGCTCCTAATGCTACACTTGAACTATCGGTCTGTACGATAAATGGTTTACTGAAATCCGCTAACTGCAATACAGGTGGGGATATAATGCTTTCTTTAAGTGTTTCAAACGCTTCTTGATGTAGAGTAGTCCACTCGAATTTCGTTCCTTTCTTTCTTAAGGCATTCAATGGGGCTGCTATATCTGCTAAGTGGGGTATATACTTATGAAAATAATTAATCATACCTAAAAATCTAGCTATACCTTTGACTTCTCTGGGAGGTAAAAATTCTCGGATTGCGCGTGTACGTTCGGGATCGATGGTAACCTTACCTTCGGCTGATACTATGTGACCTAAAAATGAGAATTGTTTCACTGCGAAATTAACTTTACTAGGGTTTACGGTCAGTCCGGCTTTCTTTAACCGGGATAATACTTCACGCAAGTGATCAATATGTTGATCCATTGACTCACTATATACTACTATATCGTCGAGATAATGATATACAAATTTAAATTTAACATCATGGAAAATTTTTTCTAACAGTCGGCTGCATACTGAACTTCCTTGTGATATACCGAATGGTACTCTCGTAAATTGATATAGATTAAATGGGACAGCAAAAGCAGTTAAATGTTTTGATTCCTCAGCTAGTGGAATTTGATGGAATGCTTGGTTAAGATCCATTATGGTGAAGATTTTCGCTTTTGTAAAATAGTGAAACGCACTGTGTATGTCTGGCAGTGGTATCGATTCAAATTCTATACTCTTATTTAGTTGTCTATAATCCACGACTAGTCTATGTTTGTCAGTTCCTTTTGGTACTAGGAATGCAGGCGATGAATATGGAGACGTTGATGGTTCAATGACGTGCTGATCAAGGAGTTTGTTAATGTGGTTTCTCATGATTTCCATCTTGGGCGGAGATAGTTTGTATGGGTGGAGTCGTATTACTTTGTTGTCACTAAGATTTATTTTATATTCAATTAAATGAGTTAATCCTAACTTGGGGGTGAGTACAGCAGAAAAATCTTTTATTAACTTTTGGATTCTTAGTCTCTCATTTCCTTTTAAATGACTTAGACTCGATTCATTAGGCTCTGAATGAATATTTGCGGTTTCACTAACAGTGTCGTTACTTAATTCGGAGTCGAACT
The DNA here is from genome assembly GCA_034769895.1 of Magicicada septendecula. NCBI lineage: Eukaryota > Metazoa > Arthropoda > Insecta > Hemiptera > Cicadidae > Magicicada > Magicicada septendecula. The sequence continues at coordinate 171,739,840 of CM068375.1, forward strand.
GATATTTTTGAGTACGATCAAATCTGAAAAAATATTGTTTTGCATATATATCAAGGATTAAAGCAGTTTTTCTTATAAAATCCGCGCCTAATATTAAGTTCTGTCCTAACTCTTCAGCTACTAGTAGGGGAATGTACCAAGTAAAATTCTGAATTTTTAATTTCACCGTCATACTGTGAGATATCTTTAGGTTTTGTTTATTTGCAGTGGTACACTTTATGTTCACCATTTGGCTACGTTTAATCAGTTTATGACTAGCTAATAAGGTGGCTAACTGTTTACTAATTATACTACGGGTAGATCCTGAATCAATTAAACCAAGGGTTTTCGTTGCTCCAAGGTCTATCTGTACATAGGGTAGTTGGCATATACTTGTTTTACATGCACCAATAGAGTTGCACTTCTCGATAAATTTTGTTAAATAAGGATCTCTGCGTTTATTTTTACTCATCTTTATTTGACGCTTAGTATTGTTGTTACCTTTCCTTCTGATGCTTCGGAAGACGTAGGATTTTCGGTCTTCCAGCTTCACACATTTTTTGATTGGTCGGTTTTCTGTAGATAACGCTTTTGTTTACATAACTTGCTAATATGTCCGGCCTTTCCACAGTTATAACATCTTCTTTCCTCACTTACTTCGCTCGTAGGTTGTCGGGGTTTTGGTTTAGAGTATGAAACATGGGGATAGTTTTGGGTTTTATACGTACTTACGAATCGCTTATCGCGGTAGTTTCGGGTATTATTTCCAATAGGTCTAGTTTGGAATGAATTTCTTTGTTGACTATGGGACATAGAAACACTTCTATTCTGGTCAGAATACCAGACGTCGGACGAATGTATACAACATAGTTCTAGTTCCGTAAAAGTTGTAGGTGGCTTCACGAGTGCTAGTCGAGATCGCTCCTCGGGGGATAGTCTTACTATGATATTGTCTACTAACTGTTGTTCGCTCCATTTAACTTGTAACAATAAAGCAGATTCTCTTACTTCAGAAATATAATGAGCTAGTCTCTCGTATGTACCTTGTGCACGAAGTACTAAGTTTCGCTTCAATTCTTCGTAGATACCGGTGGGAATGAAATGTCTTATTAGTGTGGTATGAAGTTCTTCTACCGATTGATTATACCTTAGGGATTCTAACACTCTATCTTTTAATGGAGATCTACACTTAGGCAAAATAACTTGCAAAATCTGGTTATCTCTTAGTTGTTGCAGTTCCTTTAATTCTAAGATATGTTTGATAAAATTAAGGAGCTTTGTAATATTCAGCCCATCAGTGATTTGTATATTGGACAAAATACTTTCTACAGGGTGGGTTATTTTTCCATAGAGTTCGGGAGTTAAATTTATTTGACTCATCATTCTAGGATTTTCCACAGGTTGATTAGTCCGCGAATGAGAAGGTAATTCGTAGGTATGGGTCATATTTTCTAGTTCATTAGGGAGTGACGTAACGTTTACTGGTTGAATATTTACTTGACTACCACTTAACCGTTCCTTGAATGGATCTATATTGGATTCCTGCAGAATCTGAATTTTTGCAGTACCGTTTGGTTGTTCTTGAGTCGGCGATTGGGTAGGTGAAATATTTAATTTCGTCATTGCTTCTTCGATTTCGTCTAATCTAAACAATTCGGATCGTCTACGTAATTCGCGTATTATCTCAGGTAATTGTTTTAATGCTTCCTCGGCGAATTTTTGTACATCAGGAGGGATATCTTTATCACCGGGCCAGGTCAACAGATTGGTGATACGACGGTATAGATGCTCAATTCTTTGGGTGGTGCGTAATATTACTGCGGGGGATTTTTCATCACGCAGGGTTTGTGCGTACGAAGTTAGTTCTGTATACTTACGATAACACGTTTCTTTTTCGCTATTGAAATCTAAAACACTCAAACGACTTAATAATGAAGCTTTGTCCGGTTTATTTTCGCGTAACGTCTTGCGAAGTTCCGCGACAGTTACATTAGAGTAGGGGAGACCACGCCATAATGCTTCATAGGTTAATTCGTCTTTCAACAAGAAATCGGGGTTAAATTGAGTCATTTTTTATAATAACCACTTTAAACACACGACGTATTACGAACGACAAATCTTATGTCACTTACTTTACTTCGTTTTCTCAATGTTTAAAAATAGATAACATTAATTCATTTAAACACATACACATATATCTTATTTCATATTAAGCTTTGGGATGTAATCTTATCTTAATTAATCAACATAACTTATTTCACAACAATTAAATTCTCAGTATTGACATATATAATTAATCAAAACAAAACGATAATACTATTTTAGTAGAGAGAAATTTCATATACGGAAAGTTAATTGATTTAACAAACAGCACAAAGAATCAGCTGTTTTGGGGTGTCGTCTAGTTGCATAGGGTAGTAATTCAGAACAATACAAAAACAGGAAAGAGCTTGTCTAACGTGGCTTTGTTTGCTTTAGGGAGGAGGGGTTATGAATGAGACGGGTTCTTACAAAGGGGAGAGTTTACATTCCTCAACACATATTTAACATGAACCAACTGGCTTGGAATTGACTTGTTTGGAATGGATACCCTACCAGCTATTACTTGCTTAACACGGCAAACTCGCGACACTCCTCATATTATTATTATATAATTAAAATTTTACTCATTTATTATTTTTTTTTTTTCTGAGTGAATAAATTTATGTTTGTCCTTTTTATCGTTAACGACTTATAAACTTACACAACAACAATTACATAATTATGTTGCAATTTTCTGTACGTGACACTCTGTAAACAATATTTTTTTTTTCCAAGTAAATTACACAATTTTAAATTCAGCAGAGTGGCGCAATTTTATGCCGCCCCTTGGCAAGACAACACAAAAATCGGGAACTAGTTTAATTCTTTACCAGTAAACTAAACCAGCTGCCGTTGTTAGTAAAACTCTTACTAACAAATTACAAAACAAGTATGATATAGGAAACTGACAAGGTTTGCATAAACTTATTCACTCACTAGGTATTAGCTAAAACATCTCTTTATTGCTATTGAAATATTAATCAAACATTATTCCTGATTTTAAAGAAAGTTATTTTTGTAAATAGTGCTTTTACTGCTTCAAAGATCTTAATTATATTATTCTTGTTATATCAAAATTTATTCATATAACTGTTAGTTTTAATACCACGGATCCGGGTCTCAATTTTCTCAAAATTATTAATTTATCAATATATACATTACGGTTACTATTACTTCTTACAAAATTACAAAATATACAAATCTGATAATTTGTTCATTACATTGCGAAAGTTCTTTAAAGTTCTTTGTTACTTCTTATTAAGGGGAAATTTACAAAAGTTGTGGTTTGATATCACCTGAGGTTGTTGTGGTATTCTTGGGACATCTCCAGTCGTCTTCTACGGGTTGAGTACGTTGTTCTTGGTGTATCTACATCGGGTTGATTTTTAGTTTACTTGAAGCTCTCGAAGATAGGTTGTGTACTTGAAGTTCCAAATGTTGTAATTTCACTTTTCTTAGTGCAGATTCTTGTAGTTCACATTTTCTTTATTTTAATTACAGTTATAGTTCTCACTTTGCAGTACTACAGTCTAGTAGTTAACTATGTTACACTTACATTTGATTTTGTTTTTAAGAGATGTGTTGGCTACCTTTTTCTATTTTATTTATATATTTTCTCACAAACTCTAGACACTACATTATTCACAATAACAAGATTTCACGCTGGATATACTTCTAGAGAACATACACATACGTATATGTGTACAACACCAAAACTCACGTCTACTCATTGCGACGTTCTACGGCCGAATGCGCGTACGGTTTAGGGGAGAGGGCTCAGTAAGCTAGGGTGTATTTACGCACTAAGAAAATAGTTCGTACTTTTCTATTATTATTTATTCATTAATTAGAAGATAAATACTTTATGTTTATTTTATTATGACTTAGGGATTTCTTTATTTCTCTAGTCGCATTTTTTAATTATTTAAGTAATTATTATTATTATTTACTTAATACCTTTCTTGGCGTGTTGGTACTGGAAGGTTTCAAGTTGATTCAGGAATCTGGGTATAGGTAAGGGTGTATGATACTCTTACTTATTAAAATTAAAAAATTTTAATCTGTGCGATTTTTGATACATTTAAAATCGTCACATTATGTCAGCGCCTTATATAACGCTGCTATGCAGGGTGTGTCGACAACAGCAAACAAAACCAGTCGGCAATTAACTTCAACACCAAACGGACGTGGGCAGTTCCGGTCGCCGCCGACTGCGTACCGTTTTGGCCCGCAGAACAATGAAAATGTGAATTTTTGTCCATTTCAGTATTTAACCAGTCGGACAAACACAACGGACGCAATCAGCCTGTGTGCTCGCCGGCCCGGCGTAGTTTTTGTCGCGCCCGCATACAACCAAAATGTGAAAATATCAACAAAAATCGGGTCGGAATCGCACAAAATTAATTAACCGTTTCCGATGTAAAAGTACATTATTTCAGTAAAGTGCGGGAAACCAAGAAAATATAAGAAATAGTCAAAAGTGCGCAGTAAGATGGACTCACCGGTTGTAAACAGATAAGTAACAGAATGAGGCATAATATAATTTTTCAACCATGCATAAATAAATTCAAACAATTCAAATTTGTCATTGAAAGAAATGTTTTTTACTATAAAATGAGCTCAAAATAAAACAAATGTACTGCATGAAAGTGTGCGTGTTTGTGTGAATGTAAAGAATCTATAATTAAGAAGTGCTGGTTGCGCAATTATATAGTAGTTAAGTTCATTTGATTTCTTGTTTTTATATAAGTTTACAATTAATTAAATAATGAGTTGTTTTCTTAATTGAGCCTCGTGGCCAAATATAATCACAACATTATAAAAGAAATTGACGAGATGGGAATAAAGTAGAAAGGGTTCGTTAACCATAAATGTGTGTTGGTCATTTGCGTTCACCTGTTTCTCTCGGCTAATGAGTACACCTGACGAGACCCTGGAAGTTTCAATATTTCAACATAAATAAATTTTAATTAGCTCGTAAAGCTTTAATGATGCCCGTAAACAGGGACAAAGTTCATTTTAATAACCAATAAAACTAGTATCACTTTAATACATAGTATCGAAACGTGTAAATAATATCATTGCGTTAATACATGTGGTCACGAGACAGGAAAAGGTAAATATATTTATTTACTATTTGAGAGTATAAATAAAAAGAAAGAAAAAAAATATAATAATAAAAAATATAAAAAAAAGAAATTCCTCAAATTATATGTTTGCAGCATGCTATTATAGAAGCTGCATGTGAAACCTAGACAATAGGGACTAGTGAAAGACACGACAACAGCATTTGGAAAACTGCTGCTGTAGGAGAATATTAAAAATATACTGGATGGACAAAGTAATTAGAAAACAAAAATGAACAGGTTCTAGAAACAATGGGTGAATGGAGAGGTTTGTGAAGATGAGACAGTGTGGTGGGTTGAGACCCAGTAATGACTTTGCTGATGGGTGCCCTGTGAGTGGGAAGTACTGCAGAGGAAGGCAGGTTAGAGTACCCAGGTTGACTGTTCGGTTGTGGGACGCTGTAAGCTCTCACAGATAAAGAAGGTGGTTCAGGAAGAGTATAACGTTAATTACTCGTTACCTTTAATTATATTGTGTTAATTAAAAGATTATGTTCTCTTCAATCTAGCGTACATTCTTGGGTGTCATTTCCAATGGTAATTAAAGTTACAAAGATATCTATTGATGTTAATTGTAATGGTATAAAGTTTACATAGGAGTAATGAGTACAAATTATATTTTCGTGTTCAAGAAAACGAATTAAGTAATATTGTTGTATCATCCCTCACGTTATTTAAATAATGAAACACATACACATTTATCAGTCTAATTAATGCATTTATTAGATTTACGTTACTTGTCATTAATATCAATTGTCTTGACTTTTAACATATTATGATCATTCATTTTTTTAAATATGATTTCACTCAATAGACATTTATTCTAAGATCTCTATATCTCAAGGTTTAATTTAATTTATCTAAGCATGAATAACACTTATCTGTAGTTAATTATCATGTTAACACATATTTTATTTCTAAATGGATTCATGTTTAAGATATGAATTTATTCTTAATTGAAATGATGTAATCATACTACTTCCCGTTTTAATGTTACTTCATGCGTAATTTCTTTAGTAGTACATGTTTTATTTGTAGGTTCTTTTAGTACGACAGACAGGTGTTTTAGCAAAATATTAACTAACTAGCTGAAGTACCCGTTCTACGCCCGGGTGGCGAGCATTTTTATTAGCACATATTTAATTATTATTTATTTGCATATATTAAATACATTTAATTACATATACATTTAATTACATATTGGCTATGAAATTTAATTATTGGGCAAAAACTTCTTTGTAGACCACATTTTTGGTGTAAACTCTATGGTCTTTCTTTAAGTTACCTTGTTGGTCAGTTTCTAAGACTTTTACCTTGACTTGCTGAAAGGACTTTGTTCTTGAAAATGCAACATAAAGTTGTCCATGACTGAATACTGGAGATGGCAAATAAATACCAACTGAATCCAGTGTTTGCCCTTGGCTTTTGTTGATGGTCATAGCAAAAGCTAGTCTAAATGGAAACTGTTTTTGTCTTAATGTAAAGGGAAGGTCAGGGTCACTGGGTGCAAGAATAACTCTTGGAATAAATACCCTGGTACCTTTAAAAGATCCGGTCAGGATTTCACAGTCAATGACTTTTGACATCATTTGCTTGATGACCATTCTGGTGCCATTGCAAAGATCTCTTGTTGAGTCAAGGTTTTGTAGCAACATTACTACTGCACCAACTTTCAAGTTAAGTCTATGAGGAGGCATACCTCCAGGTGTTAAGCTGTTCAAAAACTCCATTGGATAGTTTGCTGCCTCCTCGGCATTTGCACTGTCTTGCTGAATAGAATCTATGCTGGTATAGCATTTCAATTCAGATTGAATTCGTCTAAGGACATTTTCATTAAGTTCAAGTGACTTGTGGTTTTTTGGAGTCAGGATTGCACGGTTAGCAATGCTGTCATCTCCTGATTGGATGACCTCTGGAAAGACAGCAGCAACAATACATCTATTTCAATGCAGACTGTAGGAATTTCGAAGATGCCTTCCTCTAATCCAGGCTCTTGGAGTTTTCCATTCCCAAGTTTTAAAAGCCAATCGGAAAAGCCTCGGTGTTCTGATGGGACATTGTCCTCATTGGCACGCATGTTTTGGTCTAACTTTAGGACCTGAATATTTTTCCAACACTTACTATTCTTCATGCATGAAGAAAGTATTTCGGTTCTGCTGCCATGTGGAACAACAGGGAGAATTTGTCTAAAATCTCCACCGAAAAGAAAGACCGCACCTCCAAATGGTTTTTTAGAAGGAACTTTTGGATCTTCAGCTAAGAGTTCTTTATACAGTGTGTCAACTGCATTTACTCCATGTGCTGGGGCCATTGAAGCTTCATCCCAGATTATCACTTTGGCCTTTTCCAGTTCATTTGTCGTATTAGTCCCATGTTGAACATTACAGGTTGATGTTTCATTTATTGGAATAGGCAGCTTGAAATGACTGTGGGAAGTTCTGCCTCCCTCAAGCAAAGTTGCTGCTATGCCTGTAAATGCACATGGCAAGACTAATTCATTTTTGCTACGCACATAATGCATGATTGTGTTGTAAAGGAAGGTTTTACCACTTCCGCCAGGTCCATCAATAAAGAATAGACGTTTGGGTAAGTTAGGGTTTTCAATTGCTTCTCTGAGTTTGTCGAAAGCCCTTCTTTGCCCTGGGTTGAGCATTTGAAACTTTTCTTCGAACATGGTTTTTTCGGCAATTGGATCGTAATATTTTCCAGAATGGATTGGCTCGTCATAGCTGCCAACTGGAAGTTCTAGGCCAAAATCTACCAATGACTTTCCATGTGTTCAAAGGACAGATTCAATTTCTTTAACCGTCAAATAGAGAGCTTTTTCTCCATCAGGAAAGCGTCTCTTATAGTCTTGGATAAGATTGTCCTTATGTCTGTCGAATAATGCTGCTGCATCCGATGGCTCACACATGATACAAATAAATGCAAACAACTGCCTAAGTTGTACTGGCATTTGATGGGTTGCAGCTTCTGTTAGGCAAGTATTCCATTCTGAGTCATCATCAGTTAATCCCCTTGCAATGCATGCTTCTTGGAAAGTTGCAAAGGGGATAGGATTTCCTTCGACCGTTCTTGGTCCTTGAACATGAAAAAACAAAATGGGTGCTTGTTTCTTTAGCAAGCCCAAAACAACATGGCCACGAACCACTTTCGCTGCATGAATATTACATATGCCTCAATTACATAATATATCTTGTATGTTTGAGTTACTCTAAAAATGGTTTAAAACATATTGCAGCTGCTTTTTACATAGTTACTTTTCTGATCACTTAACCTAAACCAATGCTTAGTGATCTGGTTCTAGGCATATACCGGTATACAAACTTACATTCTCACACACACACACACACATACTACTGAAAAGTGGTACATTTTGTTTTATCTGAGCTCAAAAATTTATAGAGCATTGGGCTTAAAATCTTGAAGTTCTACTTCCCTGAATTTAGATGATGGTTGATGATAATCAGACGTGTCTCATGGTTCCTCCTGTGCTTGCCGACTTATTGAAAGTCTCTCTGTTATTGCTGTTTCACTGATTTTACTTTACATTTTCTAAAGTATTATTGTCGACTGATTTCACTTGTACATTTTAACTAAATTTTTACCAAATTCTATGTTGTTGCTGGCAATTACTGGCCAGCAAGTTAATTAGCGTGCATCTCGCACAAGTACTGCTGGGTAACTGGGCAGATAACATGGCGGATTTTTCACTAGTAGAAAGGGTTATTACGTCATGGAATCTATTGTTCTCGGTCTCTGACGGCATTGTGTTACATCACAACGATTACGTTTTATATGTTTGATGACTTTTTTAGGAGTGTCTGTTTGTTGCTGCGTATGACTTCCTGACAATCGGCACGTACACCAGTGACCTTGACGCCAATTCATCATAGCGAGCTACGTTGTAGCATATTGGGAAACTTTTGCTTTCACATATTTGCTTACATTTGAATTAAAAATAAAATTACATTTCCCTGTACCCACAAATTCCTATATTGATTTAATGTACCATTACAAAAACCCCTCAATGAGAGGTTTTATGCCGAAGCATAAAAACTCTCATTGACTCACTCATACTTCCTAAAGGGATCAGTCCGGATATGTCGCCACAACCCCCTGTAGTGTTTATATAAAAGAATACAAATAACTTACCCTTGGTCCAATGATGGTGACCGTACCTGCATGACCTTACTGGACTTCTCTTGCGAGATCCCAACACCACAAGGCCACTCAGGCACTTGACGTTCCTGCTGACGTGCTGGCCAGCTCAGGACCGCCGTCACAGCATCACCAAACTCTGAAACATCCAAATAAAAAATCAAATAGTGGCCTTGTATACTGCCATATCCTCAACTGATCTGTCTCCCCTTAGCTGCATTGGTTTACGTTGATAAGCATTTGTCTTATATTTAACTACTAATTTCTCAAACACAAAATAAACAAGATTTACGATAGAATGTCGCTTTCTCTTTTGACTTCCTGCATCTTATCAAAATTTTGACTCCCGTCAATAATATTTTACTCTTTCCAACACAAGAAAATATACTCTTACACTAAGGCAATAACATGTAAAACAATTCCTTAAGTTTAACAAAATCAACACAATTTATCTATATATATATAAATTGTATAGAATCCTAAACACAAATTCATTATGGCAAACAATCTAGCTATTTAAAATTCGTTGATCAGTTTTCCTGATGCTAATACTTCTTCAAAGCGAAATCATAATTATTTTTTATGCTTGACACCACTATCAACGTCATATACTTGATACTTAATATTTATTTAACGTTACTACCCCTGTAGCAACCTTCTCACCACACACACTATGACCCCCCTGGACTGTGGCGTCCAGTTGCTTCCACAAGGACTGAATTGGTGGAGGAATTTTGGCATCTCCTGCCCTTGCTTCGGCTTTACATTTTATAAATTGCCAAATATCATCATATCTGAATGTTACATAATTATACCCTTAAAACGGGTCTATCACCTGTTTTGCTGTTCCTACTCGAACAAGGTGATAGCCGCTGTTCCATAGTTCCGGGAATTTCCCCTAAGTGGCCCCCTGTTAATTTCAATTTTCACCAATTTCAAGGACAACCAACCATGGTCAGTGTTACAATTGCTGCCCACAGCTGGCTGTCGTCCAAAAACCACGATTAGTGCTGGTAAGACAGTAATCGCCCGAAAAGGCGGGGAAATCATCTTCATTCGCATGTTTTACTCTAACATCATTTATACACTGTACGGTTAAGAATCATATATAATATAAAATTATATTAAGGTTGTACAGTGTATGTATGCCGATTTCGGCCTCCGATGATGGCAACGTACTTGTGCGTTACTCATCAACCCATAACGCTATCTACAGTGGCACATGCCGCCACTGCAATAGCCTACCTATATCTAAACTTGTCTTTCTACTTTTGCAGTCTCTACATTCCATAATTGATTTACACTTCTAATAACACCAAACAACCCCCAAAATCACCCATTAATCTTGTATAATAACATAATATACATGAACACTATCATTGCTACATTTAACCAAACAATTCACATTTAAATAATTTGCATAAAATTATAAACACTACTATTATCATTTCCATCAACTCTTTTATATCAAACTTTTAATTATTCATTATTGTACCATTTAATTCTATAAATTCAAATTAATTACTAACATTCATGTTACATCACATTTCATTTATTATACCCTCTCTTCTATGAATTCTCTATTTAACCTTTTGATCATAATTCACTAGTTTGGGTGACTCTCCATTATTCACTATGATTCAATTTCTTATATTGGCATTTATATCTATGATCTTACTCCCCTTCTTCCTACTAACAACTACTAACAGAATTACATAGGGTGACACCAATCTCTCAATAATAACCCCCTTCAACACTAATTCTACTTATACCATTCTCTTCTTATAATAAATATCTAATACCCTCATTGTAACTAGGATGTGTGTTCCCGACCTTGGCAATTCCATTCATACCTTCTTGCCCTTCCCATAATCTCGGCAAGCACTCCTCGACCCTTCACAATTACCTGCCCAACGACGCACGTTGATCACTTCTTACCACCTCACCCTTATCTACAAAATATCATCAGCAGCAAATATATTTACCATTTACATTACTCACCTTCTCTACATATATGCACTATCTACTGTGTCCCTATTATTACCCTGTTTCTATATTATTTTTTTCCCCAAAATTCTTATTTCTCTAACACCCATTTACTTTGGTTGACTCGAATGCCTTATTTAAATACTCATTATTACCCAAACTCTATCTTTTTATAACATTTTACCTTACTATGATCATTGAAAATTCATCACTTACCTACAAACAATGTAACTTAATATTCAAACATATCATGTTTAATCATTTACTATTCTTTAGATAATCTGAATCTCATAAAATCATTTAACTTCATTATCAACTCTTTTGTGCAACATTTTAATTAATTAATTAATTTATCTCCATTATATAATTCAATCAATTTTACAACACAAAGTTACTTTAATTACCCTAGACTTCACAATTATTCTCATTATTTATTTAGTCAAAAAAAATGTTATACTTTATTATTAAATCAATTCTTGCCTATTACCTACATGGTTTACATAAAAATACAATACACAACATAATGTAATACACAAATACATTGACATTGTAGCATGACAGATAAGCCCATATAAATTAATGGTAAAATGATCATAGAAATACAATACTAACATTGTTAAATCCGAGAAAGCAAAATAAAATAAAGAATTAATTAAGAACCACCGTGGAATACAATCATTGATTAAAATAAAAGTTCATGTAAAATAAATGTTACAAGGAGTAATGAATCATCAAAACCAATTTAAAAACTAAATATGAGAAAACAGGTAATACCCAGGTAGGATAGCAGTAGGTAAGGAATAAACCCAGAAAATTGTAACGGTACAGAATTGTGGGCTACCCCAGTTTCGATTTTATTTCATATCAATTCAGTTTTAATTTTCAATTGTTAACTTTCACCTGTGAGGTGCCTCAGTACAACACAATGTTAGCATAAACAATGATGTCTAGACAACCAGACTAGATGTATTGCGTAACTGCCCCAGCAGCAGGCTTTGTGAATCACAGTATGCAGATTGTCACCATAGAAGCAACCGCCAACAGTAGTAAGCAGCAGCATACAGTATAGTTCGTTAATTGAAAAAAGTGGCCTCGGGCGTGCAAGATAGGCCTAAAGCAAAAGGGCCTATCTAATAAAAACAAAAACAGTTTCATGGTAACTTTGCAACTTATGGTCGCGCGATATTAAAAGCCGGCCGGCTATATATATAAAAAACATACAGTATACATCTTCCAGTGCCGGAGTGCGAAAAAACGGGTAAAACGGTTATCACGAGACGGCGTAGCAAACCAGAAGAAAACGTAATGGATGGGTAACTAAAATTATAGCATATTAACATTTAAACCAATGTTAAGTAAATGATTATAATTTTGATTAACAAAAGCTTAAAACGTAAAAAACAAAGAGTTCTCTAAGAAAAAGGTTTTTATATTAAATATGAGAGCAAGGTGAAAATAAAATAAAAAATAAACGTACTGGTTTATTCAAAAAGATATAATTTGTTATAGGTTAAGAAAGATTTCATTTATTGATCTGTTTGAATTTAATGTATTACTAATATAAAGACTAATGTTTAATTGACGAGTAAGTAAGGTGGCTAATAAATTAGAAGCGATTTGTTTTAAAACGAACTGCGTATTTATATGTGTACTGGTAACCTTCAAATAATCCTTTCTGCAGCTGTGTTCGTCTGTAGAACTCTGGAGATATCCATAAGGTAAGAGTTTAACATATCTGCACTAATTAATAGTGTTTCAAAATGACTAAACCCAAAACAAGAAGAGTAGGTGAGGAAGAAACACAAAACCTGATGACATCCACAAGAAGATGAAGGAAACAATTTTATGAGAAACAAGAAGAACAGGAGGGACCAATGAAGAAACAGAAGAAACAAGAGCAAGACAGCATCCACAAGAAGAAGGAATGCTCTTATAAAAAAGAACCAAACCCCTAAATAAATATGATAATAATAAATCAAAGTATAACAAAATATCAAAGGTAAAAACCACATGTGCCATAGATGTAAACCAAAAAGTGTATAGAGTAAGAATTGAAAGTGAACCAATGTGAGATAATAATATAACACCAAAAACAAATCTTCATTATAATCTATAAATAGATTTCTTGATTCTAACAAAACTATATGACTATTTAGAATTAAAATCAAGGAATATAAATAGAGAATCAGTGCAAGTTTTAGTGTTATAGAAAATAAACCTTATATTTCAATATTGGTGTTCACAAACTGAGTAGATGATGAAATACTACAACTTTAAAGTGATTTAATTTGTGTTCATGGATAATGTAAGTAGAGTATTATCATGACCTATAATACATGTGTTTTTTGTAAATAACTGCCACTCGTTTTTAAAATAACATTCATTAGAATTAATAAAATAAAACAGAGCAGGCCATAATAAAAGTGAAGTGACAAGGTACCATTACCCCAAAAAACCAAAAAACAGATAAAAACTGATATTCAAACCTAGTTTAAGAAATATAGAATAAGATTATAATAATTATATTTGTTTGTATAGAATAAGGTGTTAGCAATAGTTAAGTTTAAATGTCAGAATCTAACATTCCTTATTTATAATATTTCTTGTGTATTTTATCAATCAATAAGTATACAATGTCTGAGTTGAAAAGACAAATATTAATTTGATTTATATATTATGTATTAATGGTATGAACCATATACTAATTGTTATTTTTGTTTACAATAAGAAAATGTTAATTTGAGTTATATGTTATTTATTAATGGTATGAACCATATACTAATTGTTAACTTGTTAAAATAAGAAAATGTCAATCTATGTCACAATAGCAATGAAAGTCAGAGAGGGTATAAATCAATATGGATTATTTTAAAAAACTTTGTATGTAAAAACTATTAGAAGGCCAAATGTTAAAAACTAAAAACAGCATCAAATTTGATTAAATAAGTATAGAAATACAATTAAACTGAAGGAATTTACATAAGGTAAACCACTAATAAAGTCATGTAATTAGAAATGTAAGTATGGAAGATTTTGTAAAATTATGCCCAGAATTATTGTTAAAAATGGAAATGTAAAAACTCAAAATTTGGAGAGGGGAGGCATATATTACTGAATAATATTTTAAAACATAACCGATTAATCTAATTGCAAGAAATTAAGGGAAGATAAACCTTTTATTACAATCTGAAATTTAAAATAATCAATAATATAACTTATAATATGGCTTCATTTGAAAGACAAGGACAGAAAGTTGGATTTAAAAAATTACTATAACAAAATGAAGAAAAAATTACCATTTTTGATTAAAAACTTAATAAAACTACTTTATTTGGTATCAAATTAAGCAGAATGAACTGAAGAAGAAGATTAAGTAGTTACTAGCTAATAAATTTGAAGAATAACAAAAATATAATCAGTTATATAATGTAACTTTATCACATCCACAGGATGCAATAGAAATTTGGAACAATGCATTGAATAATATTGTCTTGGCTAAGACTTTGGCCAAGGAAGGAGGAAGTAAATTAGTTGATTATTGAACGTTGAATGATACACTTGATACGTGTTCTTAAAAACATTAACCTATTTGCTACAACCGTAATGGCGAACGTTTTCGAAGCCTAAAAGTGACGAACGGGAGTTTCGACAAAAAACATATTTTAAACAGAAACCGAGTTAAATAAACACCTATAGACATTCAACTAACACAATACAGAACAGAACACCAGTGAATACAACCTTTAAAACCATTAAAACAGTAATAACACTTAACCATAAAAGTGCGAAAATCCGCATAACCGACAAAAGTGAATTTGACTTAATTCTACACTATTTTCCCGAGTACAACACCAAAACTGAACCAGAGACACTCCACCAACACAAGAAGGAAGAATTGCAGCCACCAGAACGTAAATTCAGAGGGAAAGCATCTTTATTTAAACTTTGAATCAGCGAGGTGAGACCGGCTTCCAGCTATACACGAGAGGCAGCCATCATTGATTACCCACAATACAACTCAACACAGCCTTCGCTACGGATTGGTCTGAAAACTGCTTACTTACCATTTTATATTAAATATTATATCTGTATTTTTAATCTTTAAGGTGATATATTTGTAATGTTATACTTAATAAACTTAACCCTTAATTCTCTGACTTACCATAAAATAACTGCTAAAAGAATCCTGATATAAATAATTGTACGATAAAACAACACCCTGAGAATCGATTGACAAATCGATAAAGAGTCAAAAGATATTGAATTGTTAATAAAATTTCTTATTTATTTCATACTTACACAGTTTTTCATTCCTAGAATATAAATAATATAATAATTAAATTTAATAGAAGTAACCACCAGGATCTCACCACGAAGAAGGAAGATAACCTCCAAATAAGAAAAGTAAACAATTGTTCTTGATTGAACGTCTCAATTGTTCTTGGAGACGAATCTATCAAGTGGCGAGAGAATTTAAAAATACCGAAAAGTCAATAAAACAATTAAAACAATAAATAAACGATTCAGAACACCACAGAATAAAATTAATTAATTGTTACAACATTAACACACAAAAATATACAATCCAAATTATTATTTGTTATCATTGACCATAAATCAGTTCATAAAACGATCCATTTCAAAACCACACTGTTCACATAATTAAATGTTCATAAACAATAAAACAATTACCCTCCATCGTCAAATAACAGTCTAACATTAGGTCTATACAAATTATTTTTTATTGAATATCTGTTAACTTTCATAATAATAATAATTCTGTATTTAGTTTGTTTTAATATCTTACCTTTCGGTACCATATTTATCGTTTATGTCATACTAATTCGGTGGCCATCTTGTAGTACCAACCTCATGATTCGATAATTTTACGTAAGGGTCCCAGGATTCGATTAAACGATCATCAGAGACAGGACGATTATTCAGAATAATTAAATCAAACAGCGTATTATATATATAGTTGCTTTTTAATGACATGGAAAATCAAGATCAACATCAAAATCAACAAAACAAAATGGAATACTTATACTCAAATTAACAAAATGGCGGCCACAAGTTCCGCTATATTACTATTATGTTATTTTCCATTATTCATGTGTTAACTTCATTATGAAATTTATAATAAATGTAACTTTGAAAGAAATTGCAATTATTATTTTCAGATTGATAATTTCTTACATCTAAAATGACACAAACCAACGTCTCATAAAATATTACTTAAATGTACCGGTACGGTCTGACACACACTCACACACTCTCATTTTGCCAATAGCAATTTACTCGTACATTTGAATTTTGGGTTTTTTGAGCTCAATTTAGATAAGAAAGACTGGAATATATATAATTTAACTTTCCTGGATATGCGTTGTAGAGTTTAAGCTGTCCTCAGATGTAGATCATGGTCAGGCAGGTGTTCGGCCGAACGTCCCATGTGTCTTCTTGGTTACACTGACTTTAGCTTACATTTTGAATAGTTATGTAATTATTTCTGTCTAATGGTTACTATTTCATGTTAACACATTGATAATTTGACAAAGAAAACACTTTCGCTGGCAAAAGCTGCCGGCGATTTTCACAGCGTGTTGACGCCTTGATGGTCTGATGCTGACTGGGTGGATGCAAAGCAATCCCTCCTGCTACGTTTCCATTGGTTTTACGTTCCTGTCTTCTAAGAACTTCACTCCTGGAAACCCGCCTATGTTGAAAGCTGATTTCTGATAGGTCATCTTCTTACCCTACTCTATTTTTTTGGCTTCTGGTTCAACCCCTCCTGCTACATTAAGTCTGATTTCACACTTGTAAATCTTCCTGTAATTTTTCTATGTCCCATTTAGACAGAATCACCCTTAACTGCCTTCCTAACACACACCTGCACTGGTTAATTAGTTCACTCAACTTTACTTTAGTTTTCTCAGTATTTACTGGTAACCCTTCCATTGACTTTTTCTATACCCCTTTAGTGAGAAATATTCCTTAATTGTGTCTTAGTGTCCAGCTGTACAGTTTATTAACCTTTGCTGTGTTTTCTCGGTACTTCATTCAGTCACCCCTTACTGTTGTTTTTCTATGCCTCTGCCAGGACAACCCTTAGTTTGCTAAGCTTGCATCTGTCTTGTTAATTGGTTCAATCACCTTCGTCGTATACTTCTGGGTATGTCCCCTTTCATACTTATATCTGGTAGTTTTCCATTCCTTTCAGTAAGAACACTTCCAGCTGCATCGTTGATGAGTTTATTCAACTTTGCTGTTGCATTCTTGGTATCTCGTTCAGCCACCCTTACTGTATCTTTCTCAGTATTACACTCGTGATTCTTCTTCTGGCGTTTTTCTATGCCTTCGCTAGAACAAACCCTAATTTCTTCAAGTGACCAGCTGCTCTGTTGAATTTATGATATGTCCATAAACATGCCTGTCGTCGTAAAAGGATTTCACACTTCTTTGTGTTAACTTCCTCTCGTAATTTACCTCCATATATCAATGTCAATTTAACAGCTGCCACCTGCTTCTTCTCATTTTTTTCACGTTTTGGTGTTACAAAAGTGAAAGAAGAAGATACGAAGAGTCTGAGAAACATGTCAGACACATCAGGTGACACCACATTTGCCTCATGAACAGCTGTAAAGCAACATGTTGGTCTGCAGTATTGTTAATTAATTACAGTCATGTAAACAAAAAAAAGGAAAGTCAATTTTGTCTGTTGGAAAGGTATGACTTGATTTTCTGAGTGGCTAAGAGAATGTTGTTAAGAGATTATCATGGATGTGCCATGATACAACAATGCTGTTCATTATAACAATAAATGCTTGTTACTATAAACAAATTTATAACTATGTACAATACCTGATCAACAAACTGTTCATTCTCTTCTTTGATGATTTCTTCTTTTACATGCAGTTCTCTTTTTACAATAGAATTTATAACTGGGAATACATCCTGCAAATTGAACAATTATAAAATTTACTTTGTCTTCTCAGTGATTTATAGAGTACTATATAAAGAGGTGATCAGTACTAAATATGAAATATATAGTGTAATTAATTACTTTATTGCTGTTTTATTAATCGGTTATATTTAATCTGATGTAATATTAAAATACCGGGCGCCATGTTGCAAACTTAAATACAACAAAATTTGTATACTTACCTAAGGTCAGAATTCGTGTTATACGAACCAAAGTCGAGGAATATATTACCTGAAATAATTCACTCATGTTTCCGTTTGTTACCATTAACATTACCTTCTATTTATATAAAAGGAAAAACTGCGTACATATTGAAAATACTAGAGGTTACGCCATGCGTTTGGCAAATATTACACCCTTACATCCCTCCAAAAACAGACATGTATTATAATATTAAGAAACATGTTAAATATGTATATATATCTATAGTGGCACAACCCAGCACTTATTAATATAGAATATTATCCACTCTCTCACTCTCTCCCATTCATACTCTGGTACATTTTCTTTAAAAATGAGCTCATGTTATTAAATTTGGATTATATTGAATATTTGATTGGCTTTAGAGCCAACTGTACTTAGCTGTCACTTCCTATATTTTTGAGTTGCGGACATCGAAAACGTCTCATCTTTGATCACACACTCTCGTTTTTGAAATGTCTCATCGCAGATTACACGCTCTCGAATCGGTAGCGTCCTATCGTAGATCTCACTTTTATTCAAATCTGTAGCGTCCCATCGTGGATTACACGCTTACGATGTTTTAACTCAAAACTGTTAATATACATAAATGTTATTAATAAACTTTTGGTGGTGTAAAATTTAAATAATCACACTTCGTGAATTTGCCGGCCGGCACGCTTCACTGTCTGGATGAAAATGACGTTTTGTAACGTGACGAATTCTGAGAGATTTTATTTTATTAATTTTTGGGGATTTATTAAAGAATATTTTAAATTCATTGTCCATCTGTGTGGCCAGTCCACGTGTCTGAATAAAAGCATTGCGCTAACCAAGGAACAGTACGCAATAGTTGTTGTGTAACCTTTACAAAAGAATGTGCCCGGCTTCGATTCTAAGAACTTTACATTTGTGTGATGTCCGCGCCCAAACACACCACCCCAGCATGTGCGCAGATGATGCCACTGTAGCAAACTTAACATGGCGTGGAAGCGAGATTTTGCATTGCACATAATCATAAACGACGGATGCAAGTCTAAGCCCAACTTCTTTTGTGACGTCAACCAGTGCTTACCAAATGCCATCCACGTCAAACACACAAAAAACCACGTGTGTTGAATGTGACACAACAGTGGCGATGAAATAGAAGGCATTGCTTTCCACCTTGTGGGTCCGCAATCTAGTGGATAGTAAGCGTAGAGACGCTCTCCCCAGTTCTCTTACAGACAGTGCCTGGCCAGGCATCTGCCCCAAGGGGCTTTTTCGAAATTTATAAGTATCAAGTAAATGTGAGTACAGTTTTCAAAAAATGCGGAAGTGAGAACAGTTTTTCGGAAGAAAATGAAAATCGTAAATTGTTTCGGACAAATAGAACGAATGTTGTAAGTGAGGTGCCACGCGGTTGGAGAGACGCCACGTTGCCGGCAAGAGTACTGTGTAATGTATCCAACAAGTATATAAGTAATGGGGCCTATCTAA
This sequence comes from Magicicada septendecula, assembly GCA_034769895.1. Classification (NCBI taxonomy): domain Eukaryota; kingdom Metazoa; phylum Arthropoda; class Insecta; order Hemiptera; family Cicadidae; genus Magicicada; species Magicicada septendecula. Next base: position 171,759,811 of record CM068375.1, read on the forward strand.
GTAAAGGGGTAAAAATTTTAATGGGGTAAATTAGTATGAATGAGAGAGAGAGAGAGAGAGAGCAGGCTGGGCGGCCTACATATATAAAAATGTTTTAGGATAATTTGTATGTATATTGTAATACTATGGTTTTAATAATAAGCAAGTAAATATTTTGTAACCTTGTTAAAATATGAAAAGAAACGATTAATTCTGTTTATTTTGGTAGTATTATGTTGATAAAAATTTAAATGGAAAATATTTTAATTGATTGCACAACTACACCTCATGGCGAAGCGCATGTAACTATGTGGGGTTCAATGTGAGTAATTCTAATTTATTAAAAATTAAACAGAAGTTTTTCTTTTCAATATATATGTCGTCAGAATATTTTTTCGTACCCCCACACTGTTTCTGACCTCGCTTATGAAAGAACTCTGGGACCCAAGGAATAGCGGCATGGTGGTAAGTACGAAATATGAAACAGTATTAATAAACAATACAAAATAAAATATGTTTTTATACAGTTTCACCACTAAGCATTGCAGAGGTGGGGCAACAACTACGTCACTGGTTCTTTGTTCCAACGGCCAAGCCTCTGGCTTACAATTGTATGTATGTACGCGCATCGCATTCTTTCGTCTGACGTAATCATGGGCTAGGCTTGTTTACTCGTTATTATGACAAACAGTTTTTTGCTACTTTTGTCATTTTCCACTGAATTCGACACAAATCCTGTTAACTCAATATTGCGTTATTGAAAATTCTCACCAAAACTTTACCACTCTCTTATAGGGGATATAAAATAAAATACAATAATTATGTATTAGAACAATTATTTCGCAAAAATATTATTGTACCAGAATTGTACCGTCACAAAACCCCCTCAATGAAAGACTTTATGCCGAAGCATAAAGACTTTCATTGACACATTCGTACTTCCTAAAGGGATCAGCCAGGATATGTCGCCACAACCCCCTTACTGTTTATGTGAAAAGAAATACAATAACTCACCCGTGGTCCGATGATGGTGACAGTACCTGCATGACCTTACTGGACTTCTCCTACGAGATCCCAACACCATAAGGCCAATCAGGCACAGAACGCTCCTGTTCTGACGCGCTGGCCACCTCAGGACCGCCGTCACAACATCACCAAACACTGAAACAATAAATCAAAAATATCAAAATAGTGGCTTGGCATAATGCTATATCACTAACTAATCTGTTTCCCCTTAGCTGTGTGCTGGTTTGTGTTAAGAAGCACTGGGTTTGCTTCAACTCAACAAGAATTATATAGAAGTGCCATTCTCTTCATTGACTACCCTTGACATTATAAAATTTTTTTCAATTCCCATCGATAATAATTAACCCTTTTTGTTTTCATAATTAATATAATTATAGAAGAAACACAAATATTTATACAAATGAAACATATAATCAAGAATTTATGGATACAATTACTAAAATCTCCCCCTTACTCAAACATTTTATATAAAAAATTTTACTATTATTACTATTATTAATATTATTATCGTTAACAGTAAGTAATCTGGCGCTGTTAACAATATTTAAGATATCCCCTCTTTCTCCTCCACACACACTATTTCTTATACATCATGTTCAAATTCCTATGCTAATACATAAAACATAATACATAATAATACACTCATCATTAATATTGCAAGTATTATATTAAAATAACCAATTCACATTTAAGCTTGATTAAAATTTACACACCCTACATCTTTAAATTTGTATATAAAATTATAAAAATACTTTTAATTTCAATTAATTAATTAATACTTTTAATTATTAAACTTTTATTAATTAACTATCAATTATTGATCATTTACTCTACCATTTAATTATTCACAATTTCAAATTTATTATTAATATTCATATTGCATTATTATTATTTCATTTCTTATTACCTTTCTACTCTGAATTTTCCACTTAACCTTTCTTTCTATTATGAATTTTCTACTCTTCACATTTTTATTATTGATTAGTCTGGGTGACTCCTGTATTCACTATGATTTGACTTATTATATAGGCACTAACATTTATAATCTTACTCACCTTTCTTCCAACTATCCACTACTGACAACCAGATTTACATATTATGACACGAATTGCTCAATTATAAGCACTTCACTAATTCCATTTAAATCCTCTGGCACCGAGCGGATTGCAAGACACTCGTCTTTGTACTCGGATGGGTGTTCCCTACCTGGCCATATACATACATAATTTTTTGCCCTTCCAAAATATCGGCAAACACTCCCTTAAACTACGCTATTACCTGCCACAACGCTATACGTTGGTCACTCCTTATCACCTCACCCCCACTACAAAATATCATCATTAACAAATATATGTTTACCCTTTACATTACTCACCTCTCTACATATAATCACTACTACTGTGTCTCTAAAATATCTAACACCCTCTTTGTGTACTATTTTCTTCAAAATTCTTAGCTATCTAACTCCCATTTACTTTGATTGACTAACTCACATGCCTTTATTTTAATAATCATCATCCAATCTCTATTCCCTTTTTAAACTTTACATTACTGTAATCATTGACAATTGCATTAGAAAATTCATCTCTCACCTACTAATAACAATACTCTCAATATTCAAATATATATATATATATATATATATATATATATTACTATAATACTTATAACTATTTTACCTCAAGATGTATTTTTTCCTTTAGGGACATGTTTCGGGAGATCCTGTTCTCCCATCTTCAGCCTTCGCCATCTTGCTTCTGGTGCAGTATTTGTGTGTTGGCTTCTGGATGTTATTATGGTGGTTTGTTGGTCTTTGGTCCTTCAATGTTGCATTATTGTGTGTGGTTGTGGTATCTGTTTTTGTATTTTGTGTATTTTCGATGTTGAGTGCTTTGAATATTGTGTCATGTTTTGTATTGATTTGTATTTGTTCTGGTATTAATTTGTTTTGTGTTTTATGTTTGTAAATCTGTAAATTTTCCCAAATGTTCATTATGGTGCCTTTGTGTGGTATATGTTTTATTAGTGTTACATTGGTTTATGTCTGGGAATTCATGTCCTGTGTTTATTGCATGTGTGGCTAAATTGGATTTATATATGTTTGGTTTTTGTATGCATTTAGGTGTTCAAAATAACGTTTTTTAGCTGTTTTTTTGTTTGTCCTATATAACATTTATTGCAATCTTGGCATTCAATTTTGTATATACCGTTGGTTGTTGTGTTATCTTTGTTGTGTGAGCTATTTAGATTTTGTAATTTATTTTTATTAGTTTTGTATGCTATTTTTATGTCTGTGTTTTTAAATAGTTTTGTTAGTTTTCCCTAAAATAAACATGTCCCTAAAGGAAAAAATACATCTTGAGGTAAAATAGTTATAAGTATTATAGTATTATATACATCAAGAAACGGACTGTAGCAGAAAGTGATTGAAATATATATATATATATATATATATATATATATATATATATATATACTTAATCATTTATTATTCATTAGGAATTGTCTTCATTACAAATTAATAATTTAACTTCATTACACAAACTTTCTTTTATACCACATTAATTGAGTAATTACTCTTCAATTATTTAAAATTTCACCATTACTTTCACTTGTTTAGTCAAAACAAAAACATGTTACTTGTCATTATTAAATCACTTAAACTATAATTTACTGTTACATACATGGTGTACATAAAATTTACCTGTAATACACAACATCAAAATACACAAATACATTGACATTAATACAAAAAAAAATATACAATCCAACGTATTATTTTATCATTGATCAAAATCAGTTCATAAGCAGTCCATTTCAAAATCACTGTTCACATATATTAATGTTCATACACAATAAAACAATCTATCCTCCATCATTGAATAACAGTCGAATCTTAGGTCTATACAACTTATTTTTTAGTAAATAATTGATATTGTTATTATCATTATAATATTTGTTTAAAATTTTATATTCTTCCACAATCTCAATAGGTTTATTCCATATTAATTTATCATATACCATGTCACGATCGGGTATGGTTCTGTCTACATCAGTATTTTCTGTCATAATCGTGTAAGTTATCAAGTCAGCATAATTATCTACTACGACACCTGTTACTTCCCAAGGTAAGTAATTGTTAGCATTGTTATCATCATCTACTATTATTTCTATCTCAATTTCACAATAAGGTAAGTATTCTCTATAATTGTCCACCATCTCTACTCCTAACCTTTCTACAAATTCTCTATACTTTCTATTTATCTTTAAAATCTCTATTACTCTCTCTCTCTCTCTCTCTCTCTCTCTCTCTCTCTCTCTCTCTCTCTCTCTCTCTCTCTCTCTCTCTCTCTCTCTCTCTCTCTCTCAATATATTTCTCACCATAACACCAAGTTACACTCTCTCTCTCCAAATATGCAGGGGTCACTAACTCATAATTACTGCACCACCTATGAGGTACACAAAAACACCAGGGAACTCTATTTGTAGACCTATCGTCTCCCAAATATAAATCTAAGGAACTCATGTCCTTGCTAAACACACGAGAAGAATTTTCTTCACCCCCTACTACAACATTAAAGGAAAATTCTACCCCCTGCATCCCTTTTACAAATATACTTTCTCTCAGCTCTCTCTCTGACTCAACACACACAAACATCTCATTATTACTCCCAAACATCTCATCATCAATATCTAATACCATGTTCTTAATTATATCATTGTCACTACCTGTACACTCATTATTCAAATTATCACTGTTACTCACCTTGTTAGCACTTAAACTAACACTATTTTCTGTAAATGTATCATCATTACTACCCCCACTATTCTCTACCCCCGTTTTATTCTTGTAATTCTTGTCTACTTTATTTTTTGGTATATCAAATTTCTCGTCTACTAACGTTACTGTTTGTTCTGTCATTTTATCGAAATGCGTATGCATTTCATCGATTCTTTTGTCTAACTTAAAATTTTGTCTTTTAATTTCATTTCTATTTCATCAAACTTTACACTCTGTTCATCAAATTTGGCATTTATTTTATCGTATTTCAGATTGGAATTACTTTGTTGTTCATCTAACTTCTTACTCTGTTCCTCAAATTTGTTATTCAAGTTATTATATTTAACATTAGAATCACATTTTTGTTCATCTAACTTTTTGTCTAACTTTAACAGTAATTGCATCATTGCACTAATCTCATCTGTTTTATTTTCGTCTCGAGTTGAGATGGGTGTTAATGGAACTGGATTTAATTCAGTGGCCCTGGTTTCACTGATCTGAATAATTGGGGTTAATTTAACGTCCATCTCACTCGTAACTGTTTCGTCTACATTATCATCTTCGCCAGTATTCATTTTGCTTATTATATATCTAACATATATAAGTCTATAACGTAACTTAACCCTAACTTTCGCACGTGTTTACGTACTTTCCCAATTATCTCAGGTAAATATTCCGTTTCTCCAATAGGTATACTCCACATAAAATTAAGTCTTATGTCCAGTCCCTGTTCGCAAAAGCCATTTGTAATTAATTACTTTATTGCTGTTTTATTAATCGGTTATATTTAATCTGATGTAATATTAAAATAGCGGGCGCCATGTTGCAAACTGAAATACAACAAAATTTGTATACTTACCTAAGGTCAGAATTCGTGTTATACGAACCAAAGTCGAGGAATATATTACCTGAAATAATTCACACGTGTTTCCGATTGTTACCATTAACATTACCTTCTATTTATATAAAAGGAAAAACTGCGTACATATTGAAAATACTAGAGGTTACGCCATGCGTTTGGCAAATATTACACCCTTACATCCCTCCAAAAACAGACATGTATTATAATATTAAGAAACATGTTAAATATGTATATATATCTATAGTGGCACAACCCAGCACTTATTAATATAGAATATTATCCACTCTCTCACTCTCTCCCATTCATACTCTGGTACATTTTCTTTAAAAATGAGCTCATGTTATTAAATTTGGATTATATTGAATATTTGATTGGCTTTAGAGCCAACTGTACTTAGCTGTCACTTCCTATATTTTTGAGTTGCGGACATCGAAAACGTCTCATCTTTGATCACACACTCTCGTTTTTGAAGTGTCTCATCGCAGATTACACGCTCTCGAATCGGTAGCGTCCTATCGTAGATCTCACTTTTATTCAAATCTGTAGCGTCCCATCGTGGATTACACGCTTACGATGTTTTAACTCAAAACTGTTAATATACATAAATGTTATTAATAAACTTTTGGTGGTGTAAAATTTAAATAATCACACTTCGTGAATTTGCCGGCCAGCACGCTTCACTGTCTGGATGAAAATGACAACGTTTCACCACTAAGCATTGCAGAGGTGGGGCAACAACTACGTCACTGGTTCTTTGTTCCAATGGCCAAGCCTCTGGCTTACAATTGTATGTATGTACGCGCATCGCATTCTTTCGTCTGATGTAATCATGCACTAGGCTTGTTTACTCGTTATTATGACAAACAGTTTTTTGCTACTTTTGTCATTTTCCACTGAATTCGACACAAATCCTGTTAACTCAATATTGCGTTATTGAAAATTCTCACCAAAACTTTACCACTCTCTTATAGGGGATATAAAATAAAATACAATAATTATGTATTAGAAAAATTATTTCGCAAAAATATTATTGTACCAGAATTGTACCGTCACAATAGAATCACCTATCAATTTTTGCAATAAATATCCATACTCTATACCTACATGGTGTGTGTGAGGGTGTAACGTGACAAATACCGGGGGTTTCATTTTATTAGAATTTTGGGGTTCATAAAAAAATTTGTAAATTTAATTTCCAACTCTGACCAGAACACGTGGTGTCTGGAAACAGTTTATAACAAAGGCGAAATATGTCTCGACAGTTGTGCAATCAGTACAGAAGGAATGTACCAAGTCATCAGTTTCCAAGAACTTTGTGAATGTGTGGCACTGCGCCCGATCGCGCCCGACAACCATGCGCGCGGACCCACGCTAGTTTTGTGCAACGCAAAGATGGCTAAGAAACAAAATTTCCGAGCACAGGTTCTAAGGTGCCGGATATAGAGCCTAAGTCCCACCTCCTGCGTCACGTCAGCCAGTGCTGCACAAATATCTAATACGAACAGCACACAAACACTTGCATGGGTTGAATAGGACCTACAAGCGACGAAGAACCATGAGGCCTTGGTTTCCACCAAGGAAGACGAAATCACGTTGGCCGTGAGACACAGACGTTTCTTCCCAGTTCGCATACAGACGCCTATAGTGTTGTATGGGCCCGGTCGGCCGAGCTTTATAAAATGTGATCACTTCAATAAAATACCGTTTTAATACCGACCGGGACCCGAGGAATTAACGGACTTAACAATGTTATAACTGGTGACGTGGAGTGAAGTGACAACAAAGTGAATTAACGGACATCGACTAAGTGGACAAAGCACGTGTTCGGCCGGAATCGCGGGAGTGAACAGTTTATATAAAACCAAAAGAAATTTGTAACATAAACCAGGGGTAAAGTACTAAATTGTGTGAGTGTGCGTGTGAGCAGAATGGGCTGTCTAATAATATAAGAGAATATTTAAGTATGATTCCTTAAAGATATACAACTAAAATATGTTTTGTGTTCTTGTTCTAATAACGGTCTTATATTAATTAAAGCTATCTAAGTAACTGTAAAGAATGTGTTAGTCTAAGTTATTTCGTCATTACCACTTTCTCATTTCTGTCCGGCAAGATTCGTCTAAACGTTCCCGGATATCTTCTGAATTATTAGTGGGGGGTAGTCAGATTGCGAAATTGTCCCGTTTTTGTATTAAGGTGAAGTATAAAGGTTTTCGATATTTTAACCAAAAAATATCGTGGCGACTCTGGGCTTCTGATTAAAATTTATACAACAGGTAAGTTAAAAGACCGCAGGTAAGTTCTGGCAGTATTTTATTTATTAATTTATTTCGATTATTTTTGTAGAGTTACATTTGGCGACGCGCTGTCAGGATCCTGGTTTAATTTTATTTATACGAGGTAGACCTATTTTAAAGCACAGAAAATAGGATGTGGTAATGACGTATTTGTAAAAATATTTATCGTATATAATTACGTACGGGTGAGTAGGTTATGTTTGTGTTATTATGATTTACAGTTGTGTTAGGTGTTTTGATTGTAGAATAATAGTGGTTTTTATATATAAAAAGTGTTATATAAATAAATTTTAAATATGGGTGAAGTACAAGGTAATGATATTGGTTTCGCGTGGGATGAGTGGGAGAGTGAATTTCGAGGGGTTGTAGGTGAGATGACAGACGAGGAGTGGGGTAATTTAGATAATAACTTAACACGAATGGAAGAACAAGAAGAAGGAATATTCGCAGAAATCAATAAACATAGTGAGATGACAAATGATAAAGGTAAGATAGTTGAAGTAATAGTGGTAGAAAATAAGACTGTGAATAGGCCTAAGGATAACGATAGTGTAGGGGTGGAAGAAAAGGAGTATACATTGAATGACATATTTGACCTTTTAAAGAAAGGTTTTGACGAGATGGACAAAAGAATGAATAAGGGTTTTGATGAGTTAAAAACAGAATTAGATGAAACAAAGGAAATGATGAACAAACATTTTGATAATATGAATAAGGGTTTTGATGAGTTACACACAGAATTAGACAAAACAAAGGAAGTAATGGATAAGGGTTTTAATAAAGTAAAAAATGCTCTTGATAAATAAGACGAGAAGTGGGAGGGAGATAGATGTCAATCAAAAGAGAGTACAGAAGTTGAATCAAAACAGGTAAGTGATAATAATGTTGTTAATGATAGTGAGGGAATAATTAACCAGGTGAGTGCTAATGATAATTCTAAGAATGAATTAATAGATAGCAGTGACAATATAGTGGGAGAAGTAGGGTTGACTAGTGAAGATAATGATGGAGATTACAATTCTGAGGTAAGTGGTGTTAATATAATTAATTCTAATGATGAAATAAGGTTAAATAATAATAATGAGATAATTGAGAATAAAGTATTGGATAGTGATGAGATAGAGGTAGTGAGTGAGAGAGAGAAAGTAATAGATTGTAAAGGCGTAGTAATTAGTGTTGATGAATTAGATAATGAGTGGAAGGAGAGTTATATTGTGGGTATGAAACAGAGGGTAAATTTTTTCCGAGGTGTTATGGGGGGTGAAGAAAGGTCTTCACGAGAATATTGGGTAGACAAGTGTTCTACAAATAATTGTTTTTTGAAGTTTTTTGTTGTTCCTGGAGAAGTCAGGAAATGTTTAATTGAGTTAGTACCCTCTGCATGGAATGAGAGAGAAAGTGTGATATGGCGTTATGATGAGAGAAATTTAGATAGAGAATGGTGTATGGACAGAGAGACAGAATTGTATAAATTAAAGAGAGACTATAAGGAGTGGAAAGAGATGCTGAATGATATGAAATACTTACCAGGTAAAATAGAGAGTGAAGATTGTGGTGATGATACATGTTTAAACAACAATAAGGTTATTTATGATGACAAAATAATTGACTGGGTGTTGAGAAAATTTACTTACGGAGACTGGACAAAATTAATTGACAGTGACAAGTTTTGTGATATAATAAATGGTATAATGAAGGACTTAGAAGTAATGGTCTATTATAATAATAATAATAAATTTGAGGTAAACAAGAATGATTTAGTCTACAAATATATTAGATACTGTAACTATACAAATATAATCGAAATATATAAAATAATAAAAATACTGCCAGGAACTTACCTGCGGTCATTTAATTTACCTGCTTTTTAAATTTTGATCAGAAGCCCAGAGTCGGCACGATATTTTTATAGGATATAATACCGAAACCTTAACACTCCACCTTAATAAAACGGGACAATTTTGCAATCTGACTACCCCCACTAATAATTCAGAAGAAATCCGGGAACGTTTAGACGAATCTTGCAGCACAGAAATGAGAAAGTGGTAATGACAAAATAACTTAGACTAACACATTTTATCTCATTAAATGAATAGTTTTACTTAATCTGAGACAGACGGAAATCATTAAAACAAAACACAAAAAACAACAAAACATTCTGAAATGGATAAATAGGTGTTACATTTAAATACACTTCTTACACTATACAAAACAGCCCAGCTGGCTCACACGCACATCCACACCATTTAAAACCCCTTTTTATTAAAATAAAATAATAGTTTGTCTTTAAGTATTACCCCACCGGCGTCCCTCCTTACATGTCCACATATTCAGCCCGAAAAACAGTCCGGTCACTCCTCCACTTTTCCGTTACTTCAACAACTCACTACCCCGGCCCGCTTCCTCTCTATACGCCCGATAACACTTTTACATGATTTGGTTTATGATTTTAAATTTCGTTTGTGGCCGCCAACCTTAGCGAGCGTCAGGCTGATGCCGCCCCAGTGAGTTGACTACTTTATTCCATGCAGCCGGACATTAATGCCGTGCCGGCGAACAAATTTCGTTGTCGCTCACAGCCTGAGTTGTCACAGTTTAGTGGCTATGCACATGACACATAGCAGTTTTTTGGTGTTGTACGTCGATGATATTTAGACGCTTACTGGTCGACGTCACTAGATAGGCGGGACTTAGGCTTTACATCCGCCAGCATAGAAGATGTGCTCGGAAATTTTGTTTCGTAGCCATCTTGGCGTTGCACAAAACTGGCGTCGCTCCGCGCGCATGCTCGTGTGGTGCATATGGGCGCACTGTCACACATTCACAAAGTTCTTAGAAACTGAGGCTGGGTGCATTCCTGGTTAGCGATTGCACAACTGATATTGCGTATTGTGCCTTTGTTAGAAACTGTTCCATTCACCACGTGTTCTGGTCAGAGTTGGAAATTAAATTTACAAACATTTTCCCAAACCCCAAAAATTTCATAAAATGAAATAACCCTCAAATTCGGCCCGCTACAATACCCCCCCCCCCAATAAGAGATCTTCTGTCGAAACAGAAGAAATCTCATTGCTAAAACCCCTAAGAGGACCAGTGAGGAACTGGTGCCAACCACCCCCTCTAGCTCTTACACCTCATGGGTAAACGACCCCCCTGGCTTGGCGACTATGGACGCATCTGAACGAGATCACTGGACTTCTCTGAATGAGATCCCAACACCGAAAAATCGAACAGATACACACCATAGCGCACCTCACCTTCTAACATGTCTCCCCATAAAATCCAAATCCCTGCCTTATATCACGCCAGATCCTCAACCGATATGTTCCCCCTTATATGCAAACTGGGCTGCCTTTAGCAGTTACTGGGTTCACACACACACTACATACTGTAAACATTGATATATTCTTAGCTGTACCATTTCATTTAAGTTAAAATCCAAAAAATCAAACTAAAATCTTTTATCTAAAAAATTCTCTTCACTCGTTTTTGTTATTAGAAAATACACAAATTGGACATTTCTTAAAATAGGAACATCCTTAACCTAACATGTGATTACACCTATATTCTAACAATACAATTCAATGAAAACACTAATAATACACAAACAATAACATCATCCAAGTTCAAAACTATCAATTAGATGGCAGGCGCAAAATCAAGAATTTTTTTTTCAAATTATAAATTCAAAAAAAATTTAAATTTATTAAAATATATTCCTTTTTTCAATATTGAAATTATTTAAAATTATTCAAATTAATAAAAAAAACAAAATTGGCTTTCCTTCCTTGCCAAAACGGGTTTAGTATAGAACATCACCTATCAGCTGATCAAAACTGGGTCAAGTCAAGAACCTTGACCTACATAAATCATACACAAGTTACATCTGAAAATACACTGAACATCTTTAAAATTCTGTCTTTCAACACAAAAACCTAATAAAATAAAACATTTAAAATAACAAAATATTATTATAATTGACAATCAAGTTGATATTTAAATTACTCAAAATAAACACTTGATAACTTTACATTGTCAAACTCTATCAAAATTTGTCACTGGTTTCAATCAAAATTTTATATTCTTACTGTAAATCTCTTTACTTAATCATCTCATTCTCCATTAATTTGAGTGATTCAATTACTTATAATAGCTTGATTTGCCACTTGATATGGATACATTTAATCTTTCTCACTCTCTGACTCTAATACCACTAACAACTATAACTATCAGGACACCCATCTCTGTCAAACATCTATCCAACAATCTCTAAACCCAACTTACTATTTAACTCAATTCGCCACATTCTCTCGATATAATAAAAAAAAATATTCTCTAACCCTTTGTACTTAGGATAAGTGTTTCCCCCCCAAAAAAAGCTCATTCCCTTATGTTGGTTCCTGGATTCTACCTAAGGTAACCCTTTCCGGCGCCAAACGGTCCCTCCCCGTCCCAACCCTTTTGTTGCGGACTCCACCATTACACTATCCCCTCTTACAAAATTGCCATCACCAAATCTCATTCTTATTACCTCACTTCAACTACAAAATAACATCATCATTTATAAACATCAATATATCAATCAATACTCTACATATATTCCCCATAACTACTGTGTCAACATCAATACTTCTCAAATTCTATTACATTAACTCACAACAACATTACATTAATTCAAAACAATATTTTCATCTCTAGTACCCCTTTAACTTTAACTTGGACTGATCTACATGTCCCAACAAAATACTAATCACCCAAAATCTACCTTTATTATTTCTCACAAATCTTTACTTTATTTCTCACTTTATGAAATTACTTTCTCATTATTTGAAATCGCATCTTTACCACATTAAAACATTATCTTTAACATTAATTACCTTGAACATTAATAAACAATTTCACAGTGACATTTTACTACTGATCAGCTGACATTCCCAGCAAAGTGAAAACACATTTCCAAATTATACACATTCTACGAAATACATATGGTTATCAATCCTTACATCTACCATACTACACATCATTGTTTCCCCTCTTTCTGACTCTGGTACTATTGTATAAACCGCCTGCCGGTCGGTCTAGTTATTTACTTAGTTATATTCATTTCAAAATTACACAAATTATATAAAACATATTTTTTATCAATTCTTACCTCTAACACAATAAAATAATACATTTATGAACACATTATACTGAACGTATGAACACCTATTTATCAAAGCATAACACAAGCATTTTATTAGAGCAAAATTGAGTTATCATTTTTTCTGTTATGAAATTTAAATTCGTTGCTCATCTGAACAACCTCCTAATCCACACACACTATTGCATTTTATGTTGGACTGTAACGCCCATTTGCCTACACAAAGACTGCATAGTTGGAGGAATTGCACGTCTCCTTGTCTTTGCTTCGGCTTTACATTTTAAAAGTTTTAGATATCGACATATCCTCGTTTTATAATTATAAGCCCTTAAAACGGGTCTACCACCTGGCTATGCTGTCCCTACGCGGACAGAGTGGCAGCCGCTGTTTCATAGTTCCGGGGATTTCCCCTAGTTTCACCCCCCTATTAATTTCTATTATAAACCAATTTCAAGTCAGCTATGGTCAAGGGACTTGATTATGGCCATAGCTGACCGCTAGCCAAAACCATGATTAGTGCTGGTAAGGCAGTAATCGCCCGAAAAGTCGGGGAAATCAAACTTCACTTTAATGCCTGTTCTGTTCATCATTATTATGTACGGCACGAAAGTCTATCATGGTACAAATTGTACAAAAAAGGTGTGCCGCACAGTTTCGCCATGTTGGCCTCCGATGGAGGTAACACTCACTGTTACCCCCAACCCATTCCACTATCTACTGGGGCACAGGCCACCCCAGCAATAGCATACTAATAACTAAATTAAAATTTTTATATACAACATTATAATATGACATTTTCATTAACCATTAATCATTTAACTCATTCATCCCTCTCTACAATTAGATTTCTTAAAATTTTCAAATTTATTATTAACATTTCTTTTATATTATCTTTCAGTTATTATTATTTGTTAAATTATTATCTCAAGTTGTTTTCATTATTGAATTTAAGATTCTTTCATTTGAGTGAAACATCTGTAAACATTTTATTATGTCTGACTGGTTATTATAAATTTTTATACTTACAGTTCATTATTCCCATACTGACATACACAAAATATATACACCATACACATCAATAACTCCAAGCAACCTCTGAAACATTTAACACAAGGTTATTTCGAATCAACAATTTATCATTTAATTACCAAATTCATACCTCGTAAAATAATTTAAATTCATTAGAACAATTCAATTATACAACATTTAAATCAATCAAAATATTTAAAACATCTCAAATTATTTTAATTAAATTAATTATTGAAAATACAAGTTTCATTGCTATCAAAACAATTACAATTCGCTAATTACTGTCTTCAAAATTAATTTTATTATTTATTTATATTCCAAATATTAATATTATTATTTCAACAATTACCTGCATACACATTGTTTACCTACATTTTACAATACATACAATTGAATTTACTACATTTTTATTTACAAACCTTCCTCATTATTTATTCAGTTATATCATATTTCAATGTCCAAATTCAGCTAGGTCATTACCATGTATTAACATATTTAACGGTTCCTTCCCCGATTTCTTAATCTAACCTCCATCGTCATGTAGATATCTAACATATTTGTAGACTAAATCATTTTTATCTACCTCAAATTTATTATTATTCTTATAATAAACCATGAACTCTATGTCCTTCGTTGTACCATTTATTATGTCATAAAACTTGTCACTATCAATTAATTTTGTCCAGTCTCCGTAAGTAACTTTTCTCAACACCAAGTCAATTATTTTATCATCATAAATTACCTTATTGTTATTTAAACATGTATCATCACAACAATCTTCACCCTCTATTTTAACCGGTAAGTATTTCATATTATTTAACATCTCTTTCAGCTCATTATAGTCTCGCTTTAAATTATACAATTCTGTCTCTTTATCAACACACAATTCTCTATCTAACTCTCTCTCATCATAACACCATCTCATATCTTCAATATTACTCCAGACAGAGGGTACAAAATTATACAACAAAAATAACTCAAATCTTCTACTAAAACGGGACTCTTGCCCTTCAAAAACAACACTTGTTAACACATTGAATCATCATAAATAAGGGGAAAATTTACCCTCTGTTTCATACCCACAATATAACTCTCTTTCCACTCATTATCTAATTCACCAATATTAATTACTACGCCTTTACAATCTATGACTTTCTCTCTCTCACTCACTATCTCTATCTCACCACTATCCAATATTTTATTTTCAACTATATCATTATTATTTAACATTATTTCATCATTAGAATTACTTGTATTACCACCACTTACCTCCAAATTGTAATCACTATCATTATCTTCACTAGTCAACACTACCTCTCCCACTATTTTGCCACTGTTATTTATGAATTCATTATCGTTATCACTCACCTGGTTAATTATTTATTCACTATCATTAACAACATTATTGTCACTTACCTGTTTTGATTCAACTTCTGTACTCTCTTTTAGTCGGTCTGTCTTTAGTTCCCGCGACCATTCCCTCAATATTTTGTTATTTTCGTCCGATTGTTTCTTAATCATTCGCAACATATCCATTATCATTTTATAATCAGATTCACTCATATCATCATTACTTACCTAATTATCTGCCACCTGATCGACTTTATTCTTGTTAACTCGGTCTATCTCTCTACCTTTATTTACCACTAATGCACTATCATCATTGTGAATAGGCCTATTTACTGTCTTACCTTCTACCACTGTTACTTCCACTATCTTACCTTTATCGTTCGTCATCTTACTACCAATACTAATATCACTATGCTTTCTAATTTCGGCAAATATTCCCTCTTCTTGTTCTTCCATTCGGGTTAAATTATTATCTAAATTACCCCACTCCTCGTCTGTCATCTCACCTACTACCCCTCGAAATTCACTCTCCCACTCATCCCACGCAAAACCCATATAATTACCTTGTATTTCACTCATCTTCAAAGTTTATTTATATAACACTTATGTATAAAAAACCACTGTTATTATAAAACTAAAACACCTAACACACTGTAACCCATAATAACACAAACATAACCTATTCATATATATGTAATTCTATACGATAAATTTTACAAATACGTCATTACCACATCCTATTTTCTGTGCTTTAAAATAGGTCTACCACATATAAATAAAATTAAACCAGGATCCTGACAGCGCGTCGCCAAATGTAACTATACAAATATAATCGAAATATATAAAATAATAAAAATACTGCCAGGAACTTACCTGCGGTCTTTTAACTTACCTGCTTTTTAAATTTTGATCAGAAGCCCAGAGTCGGCATGATATTTTTATAGGATATAATACCGAAACCTTAACACTCCACCTTAATAAAACGGGACAATTTCGCAATCTGACTACCCCCACTAATAATTCAGAAGAAATCCGGGAACGTTTAGACGAATATTGCAGCACAGAAATGAGAAAGTGGTAATGACAAAATAACTTAGACTAACACACTTTATCTCATGAAATGAATAGTTTTACTTAATCTGAGACAGACAGAAATCATTAAAACAAAACACAAAAAACAACAAAACACATTCTGAAATGGATAAATAGGTGTTACATTTAAATACACTTCTTACACTATACAAAACAGCCCAGCTTGCTCACACGCACATCCACACCATTTAAAACCCCTTTTTATTAAAATAAAATAATAGTTTGTCTTTAAGTATTACCCCACCGGCGTCCCTCCTTACATGTCCACATATTCAGCCCGAAAAACAGTCCGGTCACTCCTCCACTTTTCCGTCACTTCAACAACTCACTACCCCGGCCCGCTTCCTCTCTATACGCCCGATAACACTTTTACATGATTTGGTTTATGATTTTAAATTTCGTTTGTGGCCGCCAACCTTAGCGAGCGTCAGGCTGACGCCGCCCCGGTGAGTTGACTACTTTATTCCATGCAGCCGGACATTAATGCCGTGCCGGCGAACAAATTTCGTCATCGCTCACAGCCTGAGTTGTCACAGTTTAGTGGCTATGCACATGACACATAGCAGTTTTTTGGTGTTGTACGTCGATGATATTTAGACGCTTACTGGTCGACGTCACTAGATAGGCGGGACTTAGGCTTTACATCTGCCAGCATAGAAGATATGCTCGGAAATTTTGTTTCGTAGCCATCTTGGCGTTGCACAAAACTGGCGTCGCTCTGCGCGCATGCTCGTGTGGTGCATACGGGCGCACTGTCACACATTCACAAAGTTCTTAGAAACTGAGGCTGGGTGCATTCCTGGTTAGCGATTGCACAACTGATATTGCGTATTGTGCCTTTGTTAGAAACTGTTCCATTCACCACGTGTTCTGGTCAGAGTTGGAAATTAAATTTACAAACATTTTCCCAAACCCCACAAATTTAATAAAATGAAATAACCCTCAAATTCGGCCAGTTACAATATCTATACGACGATGGAGGTTAGATTAAGAGATTAGGGAAGGAACCGTTTAAGTATGCTAATATATGGTAATGACCTAGCTGATTTTGACATGGAAGTGTGATATAGCTGAATAATAATGATGACGATTTGTAAATAAATGTTTAGTAAATTTATTTCTGTGTATTGTGGAATGTTAAGTAAACAATGTTTATGCAGGTAATTGTTGAAATAATAATATTAATATTTCCAATCTAAATGAATAACAAAATTAATTTGGAAGTCAGTAATTAGCGAATTGTAATTGTTTTGATAGCCATGGAATTTGTATTTTCAATAATCAATTTAATTAAAATAATGTAAAATGTTTAAATATTTTGATTGGTTCAAATGTTGTATAATTGAAATTTTCTAATGGATTTAAATTATTTCTGGAGATGTGAATTTGGTAATTAATTGTTAAATTGTTTGATTTGAAATAACACTGTGATTAAATGTTTCAGAGGTTACTTGGAGAGATTGGTGTGTATGGTGTATATATTTTGTATATGTCAGTATGTGAATAATGGACTGTAAGTATAAAATTTATAATACCAGTCAGCTATAATAAAATGTTTACAGATGTTTAACTCAATGGAAAATTTTAACCTAAATAATGAAAACAACTTGAGATAATAATTTAAAAGACAATAATAACTGAGATATGATGTATAATAAATGTTGATAATAAATTTGAAAATTTTAAGTAATATAATGTTTAGAAAGTTGTGAATGATTTAAATGATGATGGATAAATGGTTAATGAAAACGTCACATTATAATGTTTATATAAAATTTTAGTGTAGCTATTAAGGTGCTATTGCTGGGGTGGCCTGTGCCCCAGTAGATAGTGGAATGGGTTGGGGGTAACAGTGAGTGTTACCTCCATCGGAGGCCGAAATGGCGAAAATGTACGGCACACCTTTTTTCTGTACAATTTCTTTTTTGTACCATGATAGACTTTCGTGCCGCATAGAATGATGATGAACAGAACAGGCATTAAAGTGAATTAATAAATTAATTACCTTAATTATCCGCCGTGTGATTTCCTATGCTTCGTCTATGACGCGTTTCGGAGCATATACTCCATCATCAGATATTAAAAGTTAAAACAGTCACTCATACGAGATCGAGTGACTGTTTTAACTTTTAATATCTGATGATGGAGTATATGCTCCGAAACGCGTCATAGACGAAGCATAGGAAATCACACGGCGGATAATTAAGGTAATTAATTTATTAATTCGTACAAGTGATTTGGTTACCATATTAAACATGAATATTAAAGTGAAGTTTGATTTCCCCGACTTTTCGGGTGATTACTGCCTTACCAGCACTAATCGTGGTTTCGGCTAGCGGTCAGCTATGGCCATAATCAAGTCCCTTGACCATAGCTGACTTGAAATTGGTTGATATTAGAAATTAATAGGGGGGTGAAACTAGGGGAAATCCCCAGAACTATGAAACAGTGGCTGCCACTCTGTCCGAGTAGGGACAGCATAGCCAGGTGGTAGACCCGTTTTAAGGGCTTAGAATTATAAAACGACGATATGTCGATATCCAAAATCATTAAAATGTAAAGCCGAAGCAAGGACAAGGAGATGTTCAATTCCTCCAACTATGCAGTCTTTGTGTAGGCAAATGGGCGTCACAGTCCAACATAAAATACAATAGTGTGTGTGGATTAGGTGGTTGCTCAGATGAGCAACAAATTTAAATTCTGTAAATTAAAAATGATAACCCAATTTTGCTCTAATAAAATGCTTGTATTACGCTTTGATAAATAAGTGTTCATACGTTCAGTATAATGTGTTCATTCTATATTTTAGAAATGTATTCTTTTATTGCGTTAGAGGTACGAATTAATAAAATATGTGTTTTATATAATCTGTGTGATTTTGAAATGAGTATAACAAAGTAAATAACTAGACCGACCGGCAGGCGGTTGACACAATAGTACTAGAGTCAGAAAGAGGGGAAACAAGGATGCGTAGTATGGTAGATGTAAGGATTGATAACCATATGTATTTCATAGAATGTGTATAATTTTGAAATGTGTTTTCACTTTGCTAGGAACGTCAGCTGATCAGTAGTAAAATGTCACTGTTAAATTGTTTATTAATGTTCAAGGTAATTAATGTTAAAGATAATGTTTTAATAGGTTAAAGATATTATTTCAAATAACGAGGAAAGTAATTTGATAAAGTGAAGATTTTAATGATTTGTGAGAAATAATAAAAGGTAGATTTTGGGTGATTAATATTTTGTGGGACATGTAGATCAGTCCAAGTTAAAGTTAAAGTGGTAGTAGAGAGAATAATGTTGTTTTGAATTAATGTAATGTTGTTGTGAGGTAATGTAATAGAATTTGAGAAGTATTGATGTTGACACAGTAGATATGGGGAATATATGTAGAGTAATGATTGATATATTGATGTTTATAAATGATGTTATTTTGTAGTTGAAGTGGGGTCATAAGAATGAGATTTGGGGATGGCAATTTTGTAAGAGGGGATAGTGTAATGGTGGAGTCCGCAACAAAAGGGTTGGGACGGGGAGGGACCGTTTGGCGCCGGAAAGGGTTACCTTAGGTAGAATCCAGGGACCAACATAAGGGAATGAGCTTTTGGGGGGGGAACACTTATCCTGAGTACAAAGGGTTAGAGAATATTTTTTTTATATATATCGAGAGAATGTGGCGAATTGAGTTTAGTAGTAAGTTGGGTTTAGAGATTGTTTGATAGATGTTTTGATAGGGATGGGTGTCATGTTAGTTAAAGTTGTTAGTGGTATTAGAGTCAGAGTGAGAAAGATTATATATGTATAAATGCCAAATGGCAAATCAAGCTAGTACAAATAATTAGATCACCCAAAGTAAAGGAAATTGAGAATAGTAAAGAAAAGAGGTTCATAGTAAAAGTATAAAATTTTTAATTGCAACCAGTAACAATTTTGATAGAGTTTGAAAATAATGTAAAGTTAGAAAGTGTTTATTTGAATAATTTAAATATCAGTTTGATTGTTAATTATAATAATATTTTGTTCTTTTAAATGTTTTATTTTATTTTGTTTTGTGTTTAAAGATAGAATTTTACAGATGTTCAATATATTGTCAGATGTAACTTAGATATAATTTATGTAGGTCAAGGTTCTTGACTTGACCCAGTTTTGATCAGCTGATAGGTGATGTTCGATGCTAGACACGTTTAGCAAGGATGTAAAGCCAATTTTGCTTTTGATTAACTTGAATAATTTTAAATAATTTCAAGATTGGAAAAAAGAAAATGTTTTAATAAATTTAAATTTTTTGAATTAAAATATTTTTTTGAAAAAAAAAAATTTCTTGATTTTGCGCCTGCCATTTAATTGATATTTTTGAACTTTGATGATGTTATCGTTTGTGGATTATTAATGTTTTATTGAATTGTATTGTTAGTGCATATGTATAATCACATGTTAGGTTAAGGATGTTCCTATGTTAAGAAATGTTCAATTTGTTTATTTTCTAATAACAAAAAAATAATGAAGAGAACTAGTCAATGTAGTTAAAGGATTTGTGTTCTGATTTAAAGAAAATAGCCGTTGATTTTTACTTAAACAAAATTTTAAAACTAAACATGTTGCAATGTTTATATGATGTAGTATAGTGTGTGTGTGTGTGTGTGTGTGTGTGTGTTTGTGAGCCCAGTAACTGCTAAAGGCAGCCCAGTTTGCATCTAAGGGGGAACATATCGGTTGAGGATCTGACATGATGTAAGCCAGGGATTTGGATTTTTTGGGGAAAAATGTTAGAAGGCGAGGTGCGCTGTGGTGCGTATCTGTTCGAGTTTTCGGTGTTGGGATCTCGCACAGAGAAGTCCAGTGATCTCGTTCAGAGGCGTCCATGGTCGCCGAGCCAGGGGGTCGTTTACCCATGACGTGTAAGAGCAGAAGGGGGTTGTTGGCACCAGTTCCTCACCGGTCCTCTTAGGGGTTTTAGCAATGAGATTTCTTCTGTTTCGACAGAAGATCTCTCATTGGGGGGGGTATTGTAACGTGACAAATACCGGGGGTTTCATTTTATTAGAATTTTGGGGTTCATAAAAAATATTTGTAAATTTAATTTCCAACTCTGACCAGAACACGTGGTGAATGGAAACAGTTTATAACAAAGGCGAAATATGTCTAGACAGTTGTGCAATCAGTACAGAAGGAATGTACCAAGTCATCAGTTTCCAAGAACTTTGTGAATGTGTGGCAGTGCGCCCGATCGCGCCCGACAACCATGCGCGCGGACCCACGCCAGTTTTGTGCAACGCAAAGATGGCTAAGAAACAAAATTTCCGAGCACAGGTTCTAAGGTGCCGGATATAGAGCCTAAGTCCCACCTCCTGCGTCACGTCAGCCAGTGCTGCACAAATATCTAATACGAACAGCACACAAACACTTGCATGGGTTGAATAGGACCTACAAGCGACGAAGAACCATGAGGCCTTGGTTTCCACCAAGGAAGACGAAATCAAGTTGGCCGTGAGACAGAGACGTTTCTTCCCAGTTCGCATACAGACGCCTATAGTGTTGTATGGGCCCGGTCGGCCGAGCTTTATAAAATGTGATCACTTCAACAAAATACCATTTTAATACCGACCGGGACCCGAGGAATTAACGGACTTAACAATGTTATAACTGGTGACGTGGAGTGAAGTGACAACAAAGTGAATTAATGGACATCGACTAAGTGGACAAAGCACATGTTCGGCCGGAATCGCGGGAGTGACCAGTTTATATAAAACCAAAAGAAATTTGTAACATAAACCAGGGGTAAAGTACTAAATTGTGTGAGTGTGCGTGTGAGCAGAATGGGCTGTCTAATAATATAAGAGAATATTTAAGTATGATTCCTTAAAGATATACAACTAAAATAAGTTTTGTGTTCTTGTTCTAATAACGGTCTTATATTAATTAAAGCTATCTAAGTAACTGTAAAGAATGTGTTAGTCTAAGTTATTTCGTCATTACCACTTTCTCATTTCTGTGCGGCAAGATTCGTCTAAACGTTCCCGGATATCTTCTGAATTATTAGTGGGGGGTAGTCAGATTGCAAAATTTTCCCGTTTTTGTATTAAGGTGAAGTATAAAGGTTTTCGATATTTTAACCAAAAAATATCGTGGCGACTCTGGGCTTCTGATTAAAATTTATACAACAGGAAAGTTAAAATACCACATGTAAGTTCTGGCAGTATTTTATTATTTTATATATTTCGATTCGTTTTGTAAAGTTACATTGGCACGCGTGCACATGAGTGTGCAATTTTACTTACTTAATCTCATGTAGTTTATATGTATTGTAACGTATTTAACGGTGCAAATATAATATAATTTACATTTGTGAAGCCCCACGTTGGAAGCGATATTTCTTATGCAACGATACGATATACATAACATAGGCGTGACTGGTCTCACGTTCAAGATTGACAAATTATGTAACAATATAACATTTAATTTGGATTCCAGGAGTATCTGTAATAAGAACTCTTTGTAACTGGTAACGGTATTTCAAATTTATTTGATATTAATAAAACTGTGCACATGGCACTTACTTCGACTTAAAACATTCGTTATTTCGTTATTATGCCGTAAGGCTTATGCTATATACATCCTTACTGACTAAATATTCTATTCTACTAATTATTGTATTAACGAAAAATCTCATTTCCAGACTACTCAGTCAATTAGTGTGTTTCAAAATATCAATATTTAAATATTTTCTTATATATTGCAATGTAACTCAAAATATCAATAGTTACTGAATTTATCTTTTGTTTCTCAGTACTGATTTATATTTAACGCTAATTTTTACTTAAATGCTTTGAATTCTTTTCATTTCAATACTAATTTGAGCTCTTGTTTACGTTAATCTTATTTCAATAGCATCTATGATTTTAATTCAAATTTTACAATAAACATAGACCCTTACTTTTAAATAGAACAAGAATGTCCTTAATTGTCTTTACGTTAATTGCTCGATTAAAAGATAAATAAGTTGTTTATCACCTTATCGTCGTCAATCATTACTCAATCATTGGATCCCTCTGTAATCGTCCTCGTCTCGAACTTCAGCATCACTCTCTCTTCTCCTCTTGTCCAGCGTAGCCTCTCTCTCTTCTCCTCTTGTCCAGCGTCGACTTTCTCTCTTCTCCTCTTGTCCAGCGTTGACTTCCTCTCTTGTCCAGCGTCGACTCTCTCTCTGTCCAGCATCTCCTTTCTCTTCTCCTCTTGTCCAGCATCGACTCTCTCTCTGTCCAGCGTCGACTCTCTCTCTGTCCAGCGTCGACTCTCTCTCTGTCCAGCGTCTCCTTTCTCTTCTCCTCTCTGTCCAGCGTCCACTCTCTCTCCGTCCAGCGTCTCCTTTCTCTTCTCCTCTTGTCCAGCGTCGACTCTCTCTCTGTCCAGCGTCGTATCGCCCTCTGGAACTTCTCCTCGTGCTGTCTCGGACGTCAGTTAATCTTCTTATGTGGATCTTCTTATGTAATTTTTGTTACTACTTAAATATGGTTTGTTTTACAATCCAGTTACATAACTGTATGTAACTGGAAGGATGAAACTATTTACAAAAATTTTAATATTCGGTGCAGACGGACAGAAGCTCCCGCTGCACCGTGGATGATTTAAGAAAGAGAACCACTGTAGCTTGGGTGTCCTATTTATACCCATGTCTTGGTTAACACCTGCAGTGGTATGAAATCGACATGTCTGAAATTGTTTCTGGGTTCAGTTCCCCAACTCCTTGCCAATTTCGCTATTTCTTATATTTCTGCGAATTGCAGAGTCCTGTAAGTATACTCTTATACTTATCTTATAACTATTTTTTCAACACATGTTCACTGTAATTTTGGACACTGCAACTTAAGCCTTTCGATTTGTACACAGTTTCACTATTACACTCGTACGGTGTGTCACTTTCACGTCGTTTTCGTACACAGTATTTAGTAAGCAAAATACTGGTGTACACACTTTCAGTTACATTTGTGTGTGTGTGTGCACATCGATTCAGGTCGAAACACCTGTTCATATTTTTGTCTGAGCCAAGCTTGCAATCCCTGACATGCTTATTTCTAATACATTATTAATTATTTACAGTTTATTAGGTATATTTAAATTTTTATATTCAATGCTCAGTACATCACTTATTTGTACTGTCGCATTATCCCTCTGCTTGGTAACAAAAAAAAATTTAATAAATTTATTTATTAAAAATTTTTTTTTATTATTATTAACTTATTACACTTGAAAAAAAATGTAACAAATAATAAAGAATACTATTCATCATTTCACCCTTAATTGGAGTGTATACAAATGTCTTACCTCCCCTCCTTATACGCTCACTGCTCGTGACCTTGTAGTAGGGTGGCTTCAACAAACAGCTGATCTGACTGGTTTCATTGACCTCGTTGTTTTCATGTGTAGAACTTCCGAAATGACGTTGCGTGGAATTTACCAATTTCTTTCTTCTGTATCTCATCATATACGATGAAAGTGTGTTGTCCTACTCGCTGTCTTAATGTATACGGTCCATTATAAAGTCTGAAGAATTTCTTCGCCGCATTATCACTCCGTTTCCCCACTGGATTAGCTTTGAGTAGTACACTTTCTCCCACGTTGAATTGTTGTAGCTTGTGAGTTAGATTCAATCTTTCTACTCTCTTGTTACCTCTTTCTCTTATCCATTGCTTTGTGTATTCAATTTTCACACTTATTGGTACAGGTACATTCTGGTTATTAGGTTTGTTTATATACTTAGTCCAAAATCTGTTTGGCTTCTTATCTTCTTCTAATTCCATTGGAGTGTATCCTGTTGCTTCACTATAATTTTCGTTAATGGCTTTTTCAAGAAATGGTAAATATTCTGCCCATTTATTGTGTTGATCATGGCAATATATTCGTAAATATTTACCTAATTCTTTGTTAACTCTCTCAGCAAGGTTGCCTTGAGGATGTCTTATGGATGTGAGTACAGGTTGTATTCCATTTTCCCTTAATGTCCTCTCCCATTTTTCACTTTGGAATTGTACACCTTGATCACTGAGTACCTTCTTCATTTTTTCATACGACGGAATATATTTCTGCAGTAGTATGTTTAGAACAACTTTGGTTGTGGGTTGCATAATTGGGTACAGTCGGACTGCCTTGGAAAACACATCGATACATACCAATATGTGCTTCACACCTCGACTTGATCGTGGTAGTGGTCCCAGAAAATCCACTGCAATTAGCTCTCCCTTGTTCTCCTTCTGTATGCTCTGCATTCCTATGTATGTGTGTAAATTCGGCCCTTAATTTTACATTATCTTACTCATACATTCTTACCTTCGCTTCTAATCTTCCTTAACTCTTTTCTTAACATGACATTACTTTATCTAATACATTACTTATACAATACATTAACATTCATTACCTTTTATTACATTTCTTTAACATTACCTTTCTGATCGCTACTACTTTCCTGAAATACACTTCCGTAACAGAATACTCTTTTAGCTTTGTAGTGTCGCATGATCGGTTACAGAGAAACTGTCTTGGAAAACAACGATATTTTTCTCCCAGTCCTTAATCCTAAGTAGTCTCTGCCCTTTTGACTTTTCACTCTTGCTTTCTTCTGTGTCCTTGTATCTCCATTAAGTGTTCGCTTGATCAGCCGTTCTGACAATTATAGCAATTATTTTCCATTCCTAACCCTTTCTTCAAACAACAATAACATCTTTTACCATTACTTTCTTAAATATTTCTCTACACTTCATTCCTTACCATTAATAATACATTTCTTAATTAACCCTTTCAAATAATATTCCTTATTTCTTTTTATTTGCTATCATATCCTTAATAAATAACATTTCTTAATTATACTCTCTTATATTATTATTAATAATTAATAGTAATATTATTTTTATCATTTAAAAATAATTATATATTTTCGGGTATTGAGTTCGGTTCGGTGTGTCGTTAGATCTGACACCCCTCTTTTTATAATAATTGGTTGTTGCACACAGGAAATTCATTGTACTCACCCTCGCGACAACATTCCATTGGGTTACCCCCTCGTTACCTTTCCGTTGCATTGCTGCGACATTTGTGTGCGTACTTACCGTGTGAATGTTTGTTTTGATCGTATAAGTCACCTGTTTATAGGGTGAAAACTTTATTTTCCCTCTCTTTCTCTCGTAACAAATGCTTCGCTCTTCCACACGTCTCTCATCACTAATGAATTGTGTAAGGTCAGTGCGTTTGAAGCCTATATAAACAGCTGATGACAGTTTCTTCGTTCGTCTTTTATGATAATATTCATAGTAATTACTATAATTATAGTTATAATTATCGTTCACTTTATAATTGTCGTGCATATATCTAACATCATATTTACCACAATTTTGTGTAGTGTTTCGTCTAGACAATTTAATACGTTTCTTGTTAGGCCTACAATATTTATCTCCGTAAGTGTGGCGTCTTATGTGTTTCAAATGTGTCATCTTGTGTGACTTACTGTTGTGTGTGTGTCTCACACTTGGAATATCGCTATTAATAAGGTACGTTTTATTAACCTTAATTTGCTTCTCTTCCTTAATGTTAATTACTTTACAATTATCGTTAGTGATTACACACGTATTTTCAACTACTATGAATTCTTCACATATTATCTTTTCACATATTAGCTCCGTTTGTTTATTAATTATTTCACAGACATTTTCTGCGATCGTGTCAATACGTAAATTTGTATTAACAATTTTTTCGGTTAACAGTGCATTACTGTCGATTATACTTTGTTTGATTTCTATATTGTCTTGTTTCAACTTTTCTAGACTTTCAGTGATTTTTATGGTGTCCTGTCTAAAATTTTCGGACTGTAGCTCTAATTTATTTTCTAAACTTTCTGTTTGTTTCTTATTAGATTCTTTTAATTCGTCTGTTCTAGCATTTAAATTTTCTGTCTGTTTATTTAAATTTTCTGTCTGTTTTGTGCTTAATTCATCGACCCAGGCACGCATCATCGTCTGGAATGCCTCTACGTCTAAACTTCCTGGAGTCGTCATGTTGAAGTATTATTAAAGTATTTATTTAGTTGTAATTCTTTAACAATTATTATTGAATACCGTTCCCTACTTATTTATTTATTTTTATTAATAGTTATTATTAATACTCATTACAGTTACACCTGTTACATAGACAAACAATATTATTCGTGGGCACCAGCTGTGTGATTACACAACAATTAACATTACATTCAGTTACTGTTTAATATAAATAATAATTACATATTATACATTTTTCATTTAACACACTCTTTATATTTTAGAGCAACCATTTAGCTACATAAAAAATTTTAATAGTTAAATGATGGGGATCGGGCCCATACGTTCATGGGCTACAATTTATGTAACAAATTTTTGTACATAAATTTAGGCATGTCGTGCCCCACGTCCAGGGCGACATTACTATGTAACGTATTTAACGTTGCAAATATAATATAATTTACATTTGTGATGCCCCACGTTGGAAGCGATATTTTTATCCAACGATACGATATACATAACATAGGCGTGACTGGTCTCACGTTCAAGATTGACAAATTATGTAACAATATAACATTTAATTTGGATTTCAGGCGTATCTGTAATAAGAACTCTATGTAACTTGTAACGGTATTTCAAATTTATTTGATATTAATAAAACTGTGCACATGGCACTTACTTCGACTTAAAACATTCGTTATTATTTCGTTATTATGCCGTAAGGCTTATGCTATATACATCCTTACTGACTAAATATTCTATTCTACTAATTACTGTATTAACAAACAATCTCATTTCCAGATTACTCAGTCAATTAGTGTGTTTCAAAATACCAATATTTAAATATTTTCTTATATATTACAATGTAACTCAAAATATCAATAGTTACTGAATTTATCTTTTGATTCTCAGTACTGATATTTAACGCTAATTTTTACTTAAATGCTTTGAATTCTTTTCATTTCAATACTAATTTGAGCTCTTGTTTATGTTAATCTTATTTCAATAGCATCTATGATTTTAATTCAAATTTTACAATAAACATAGACTCTTACTTTAAAATAGAACAAGAAAGTCCTTAATTGTCTTTACGTTAATTGCTCGATTAAGAGATAAATAAGTTGTTTATCACCTTATCGTCGTCAATCATTACTCAATCATTGGATCCCTCTGTAATCGTCCTCGTCTCGAACTTCATCATCACTGTCTCTTCTCCTCTTGTCCAGCGTAGCCTCTCTCTCTTCTCCTCTTGTCCAGCGTCGACTTTCTCTCTTCTCCTCTTGTCCAGCGTCGACTTCCTCTCTTGTCCAGCGTCAACTCTCACTCTGTCCAGCGTCTCCTTTCTCTTCTCCTCTTGTCCAGCGTCGACTCTCTCTCTGTCCAGCATCGACTCTCTCTCTGTCCAGTGTCTCCTTTCTCTTCTCCTCTCTGTCCAGCGTCTCCTTTCTCTTCTCCTCTTGTCCAGCGTCGACTCTCTCTCTCTGTCCAGCGTCGTATCGCCCTCTGGAACTTCTCCTCGTGCTGTCTCGGACTTCAGTTAATCTTCTTATGTGGATATTCTTATGTAATTTTTGTTACTACTTAAATATGGTTTGTTTTACAATCCAGTTACATAACTGTATGTAACTGGAAGGATGAAACTATTTACAAAAATTTAAATATTCTGTGCGGACGGGCAGAAGCTCCCACTGCACCGTGGATGATTTAAGAAAGACAACCACTGTAGCTTGGGTGTCCTATTTATACCCATGTCTTGGTTAACACCTGCAGTGGTACGAAATCGACATGTCTGAAATTGTTTCTGGGTTCAGTTCCCCCACTCCTTGTCTATTTCGCTATTTCTTATATTTCTGCGAATTGCAGAGTCCTGTAAGTATACTCTTATACTTATCTTATAACTATTTTTTCTACACATGTTCACTGTAATTTTGGACATTGCAACTTAACCCTTTCGATTTGTACACAGTTATTTCACTATTACACTCGTACGGTGTGTCACTTTCACGTCGTTTTGTACACAGTATTTAGTAAATTTTATTACATTTTATTGTTTTTGGATTTTACTTCTTAATTATAGTTTATGAATAATTACGGGAAAACAGTAATTATGCAATTATTCATCTTGGGGTAGTAAACTCGCCTGCATAGACCTGCGTTCACACACAGTAGCAAAATACTGGTGTACACACTTTCAGTTATATTTGTGTGTGTGTGTGTGTGTGTGTGTGTGTGTGTGTGTGTGTGTGTGTGTCTGTGTGTGTGTGTGCGCACGTAGTCAGGTCGAAACACCTGTTCATATTTTTGTCTGAGCCAAGCTTGCAATCCCTGACATGCTTATTTCTAATACATTATTAATTATTTACAGTTTATTAGGGATATTTAAATTTTTATATTCAATGCTCAGTACATCACTTATTTGTACTGTCGCATTATCCCTCTGCTTGGTAACAAAAAAAAATTTAATAAATTTATTTATTAAAAATTTTTTTTTATTATTATTAACTTATTACACTTGAAAAAAAATGTAACAAATAATAAAGAATACTATTCATCATTTCACCCTTAATTGGAGTGTATACAAATGTCTTACCTCCCCTCCTTATACGCTCACTGCTCGTGACCTTGTAGTAGGGTGGCTTCAACAAACAGCTGATCTGACTGGTTTCATTGACCTCGTTGTTTTCATGTGTAGAACTTCCTAAATGACCGTTGCGTGGAATTTACCAATTTCTTTCTTCTGTATCTCATCATATACGATGAAAGTGTGTTGTCCTACTCTCTGTCTTAATGTATACGGTCCATTATAAAGTCTGAAGAATTTCTTCGCTATATTATCACTCCGTTTTCCCACTGGATTAGCTTTGAGTAGTACACTTTCTCCCACGTTGAATTGTTGTAGCTTGTGAGTTAGATTCAATCTTTCTACTCTCTTGTTACCTCTTTCTCTTATCCGTTGCTTTGCGTATTCAATTTTCACACTTATTGGTACAGGTACATTCTGGTTATTAGGTTTGTTTATATACTTAGTCCAAAATCTGTTTGGCTTCTTATCTTCTTCTAATTCCATTGGGGTGTATCCTGTTGCTTCACTATAATTTTCGTTACTGGCTTTTTCAAGAAATGGAAAATATTCTGCCCATTTATTGTGTTGATCATGGCAATATATTCGTAAATATTTACCTAATTCTTTGTTAACTCTCTCAGCAAGGTTGCCTTGAGGATGTCTTATGGATGTGAGTACAGGTTGTATTCCATTTTCTCTTAACGTCCTCTCCCATTTTTCACTTTGGAATTGTACACCTTGATCACTGAGTACCTTCTTCATTTTTCCATATGACGGAATATATTTCTGCAGTAGTATCTTTAGAACAACTTTGGTTGTGGGTTGCATAATTGGGTACAGTCGGACTGCCTTGGAAAACACATCGATACATACCAATATGTGCTTCACACATCGACTTGATCGTGGTAGTGGTCCCAGAAAATCCACTGCAATTAGCTCTCCCTTGTTCTCCTTCTGTATGCTCTGCATTCCTATGTATGTGTGTAAATTCGGCCCTTAATTTTACATTATCTTACTCATACATTCTTACCTTCGCTTCTAATCTTCCTTAACTCTTTTCTTAACATGACATTACTTTATCTAAAACATTACTTATACAATACATTAACATTCATTACCTTTTATTACATTTCTTTAACATTACCTTTCTGATCGCTACTACTTTCCTGAAATACACTTCCGTAACAGAATACACTTTTAGCTTTGTAGTGTGTCGCATGATCGGTTACAGAGGAACTGTCTTGGAAAACAACGATATTTTTCTCAAAGTCCTTAATCCTAAGTAGTCTCTGCCCTTTTTACTTTTCACTCTTGTTTCTTCTGTGTCCTTGTATCTCCATTAAGTGTTCGCGATCAGCCGTTCTGACAATTATAGCAATTATTTTCCATTCCTAAAACTTTCTTCAAACAACAATAACATCTTTTACCATTACTTTCTTAAATATTTCTCTACACTTCATTCCTTACCATTAATAATACATTTCTTAATTAACCCTTTAAAATAATATTCCTTATTTCTTTTTATTTGCTATCATATCCTTAATAAATAACATTTCTTAATTATACTCTCTTATATTATTATTAATAATTAATAGTAATATTATTTTTATCATTTAAAAATAATTATTTATTTTCGGGTATTGAGTTCGGTCGGTGTGTCGTTAGATCTGACACCCCTCTTTTTATAACAATTGGTTGTTGCACACAGGAAATTCATTGTGCTCACCCTCGCGACAACATTCCATTGGGTTACCCCCTCGTTACCTTCCCGTTGCATTGCTGCGACGTTTGTGTGCGTACTTACCGTGTGAACGTTTGTTTTGATCATATAAGTCACCTGTTTATAGGGTGAAAACTTTATTTTCCCTCTCTTTCTCTCGTAACAAATGCTTCGCTCTTCCACAAGTCTCTCATCACTAATGAATTGTGTGAGATCAGTGTGTTTGAAGCCTATATAAACAGCTGATGACGGTTATTTTGTTCGTCTTTTATGACAATATTCATCGTAATTACTATAATTATAGTTATAATTATCATTCACTTTATAATTATCGTGCGTGTATCTAACATCATATTTACCACAATTTTGTGTAGTGTTTCGTCTAGACAATTTAATACGTTTCTTGTTAGGCCTACAATGATATTTATCTCCGTAAGTGTGGTGTCTTATGTGTTTCAAATGTGTCATCTTGTGTGACTTACTGTTGTGTGTGTGTCTCACACTTGGAATATCGCTATTAATAAGGTGCGTTTTATTAACCTTAATTTGCTTCTCTTCCTTAATGTTAATTACTTTATAATTATCGTTAGTAATTACACACATATTTTCAACTACTATGAATTCTTCACATATTATCTTTTCACATATTAGCTCCGTTTGTTTATTAATTATTTCACAGACATTTTCTGCGATCGTGTCAATACGTAAATTTGTATTAACAATTTTTTCGGTTAACAGTGCATTACTGTCAATTATACTTTGTTTGATTTCTATATTGTCTTGTTTCAACTTTTCTAGACTTTCTGTGATTTTTATGGTGTCCTGTCTAAAATTTTTGGACTATAGCACTACTTTATTTTCTAAACTTTCTGTTTGTTTCTTATTAGATTCTTTTAATTCGTCTGTTCTAGCATTTAAATTTTCTGTCTGTTTATTTAAATTTTCTGTCTGTTTTGTGCTTAATTCATCGACCCAGGCACGCATCATCGTCTGGAATGCCTCTACGTCTAAACTTCCTGGAGTCGTCATGTTGAAGTATTATTAATGTATTTATTTAGTTGTAATTCTTTAACAATTATTATTGATAACCGTTCCCTACTTATTTATTTATTTTTATTAATAGTTATTATTAATACTCATTACAGTTACACCTGTTACATAGACAAACAATATTATTCGTGGGCGCCAGCTGTGTGATTACACAACAATTAACATTACATTCAGTTACTGTTTAATATAAATAATAATTACATATTATACATTTTTCATTTAACACACTCTTTATATTTTAGAGCAACCATTTAGCTACATAAAAAATTTTAATAGTTAAATGATGGGCATCGGGCCCATACGTTCATGGGCTACAATTTATGTAACAAATTTTTATACATAAATTTAGGCATGTCGTGCCCCACGTCCAGGACGACAATACCATGTAACGTATTTAACGTTGCAAATATAATATAATTTACATTTGTGATGCCCCACGTTGGAAGCGATATTTCTTATGCAACGATACGATATACATAACATAGGCGTGACTGGTCTCACGTTCAAGATTGACAAATTATGTAACAATATAACATTTAATTTGGATTTCAGGCGTATCTGTAATAAGAACTCTATGTAACTTGTAACGGTATTTCAAATTTATTTGATATTAATAAAACTGTGCACATGGCACTTACTTCGACTTAAAACATTCGTTATTATTTCGTTATTATGCCGTAAGGCTTATGCTATATACATCCTTACTGACTAAATATTCTATTCTACTAATTATTGTATTAACGAAAAATCTCATTTCCAGACTACTCAGTCAATTAGTGTGTTTCAAAATATCAATATTTAAATATTTTCTTATATATTACAATGTAATTCAAAATATCAATAGTTACTGAATTTATCTTTTGTTTCTCAGTACTGATTTATATTTAACGCTAATTTTTACTTAAATGCTTTGAATTCTTTTCATTTCAATACTAATTTGAGCTCTTGTTTACGTTAATCTTATTTCAATAGCATCTATGATTTTAATTCAAATTTTATAATAAACATAGACTCTTACTTTTAAATAGAACAAGAACGCCCTTAATTGTCTTTACGTTAATTGCTCGATTAAGAGATAAATAAGTTGTTTATCACCTTATCGTCGTCAATCATTACTCAATCATTGGATCCCTCTGTATCGTCCTCGTCTCGAACTTCAGCATCACTCTCTCTTCTCCTCTTGTCCAGCGTAGCCTCTCTCTCT
Source organism: Magicicada septendecula (assembly GCA_034769895.1). Classification (NCBI taxonomy): domain Eukaryota; kingdom Metazoa; phylum Arthropoda; class Insecta; order Hemiptera; family Cicadidae; genus Magicicada; species Magicicada septendecula. Next base: position 171,793,931 of record CM068375.1, read on the forward strand.
ACTCCTCTTGTCCAGCGTCGACTTTCTCTCTTCTCCTCTTGTCCAGCGTCGACTTCCTCTCTTGTCCAGCGTCGACTCTCTCTCTGTCCAGCGTCTCCTTTCTCTTCTCCTCTTGTCCAGCGTCGACTCTCTCTCTGTCCAGCGTCGACTCTCTCTGTCCAGCGTGTCCTTTCTCTTCTCCCCTCTGTCCAGCGTCGACTCTCTCTCTGTCCAGCGTCTCCTTTCGCTTCTCCTCTTGTCCAGCGTCGACACTCTCTCTCTGTCCAGCGTCGTATCGCTCTCTGGAACTTCTCCTCCTGCTGTCTCGGACGTCAGTTAATCTTCTTATGTGGATCTTCTTATGTAATTTTTGTTACTACTTAAATATGGTTTGTTTTACAATCCAGTTACATAACTGTACGTAACTGGAAGGATGAAACTATTTACAAAAATTTAAATATTCTGTGCGGACGGGCAGAAGCTCCCGCTGCACCGTGGATGATTTAAGAAAGAGAACCACTGTAGCTTGGGTGAACTATTTATACCCATGTCTTGGTTAACACCTGCAGTGATACGAAATCGACATGTCTGAAATTGTTTCTGGGTTCAGTTCCCCCACTCCTTGTCAATTTCGCTATTTCTTATATTTCTGCGAATTGCAGAGTCCTATAAGTATACTCTTATACTTATCTTATAACTATTTTTTCAACACATGTTCACTGTAATTTTGGACATTGCAACTTAACCCTTTCGATTTGTACACAGTTATTTCACTATTACACTCGTACGGTGTGTCACTTTCACGTCGTTTTCGTACACGGTATTTAGTAAATTTTATTACATTTTATTGTGTTTTTGGATTTTACTTCTTAATTACAGTTTATAATTACGGGAAAACAGTAATTATGCAATTATTCATCTTGGGGTGGTAAACTCGCCTGCATAGACCTGCGTTCGCACACACTAGCAAAATACTGGTGTACACACTTTCAGTTACATTTGTGTGTGTGTGTGTGTGTGTGTGTGTGTGTGTGTGTGTGTGTGTGTGTGTGTGTGTGTGTGTGCACGTCGATTCAGGTCGAAACACCTGTTCATATTTTTGTCTGAGCCAAGCTTGCAATCCCTGACATGCTTATTTCTAATACATTATAAATTATTTACAGTTTATTAGGTATATTTAAATTTTTATATTCAATGCTCAGTACATCACTTATTTGTACTGTCGCATTATCCCTCTGCTTGGTAACAAAAAAAATTTAATAAATTTATTTATTAAAAATTTTTTTTTATTATTATTAACTTATTACACATGAAAAAAAATGTAACAAATAATAAAGAATACTATTCATCATTTCACCCTTAATTGGACTGTATACAAATGTCTTACCTCCCCTCCTTATATGCTCACTGCTCGTGACCTTGTAGTAGGGTGGCTTCAACAAACAGCTGATCTGACTGGTTTCATTGACCTCGTTGTTTTCATGTGCAGAACTTCCTAAATGACGTTGCGTGGAATTTACCAATTTCTTTCTTCTGTATTTCATCATATACGATGAAAGTGTGTTGTCCTACTCGCTGTCTTAATGTATACGGTCCATTATAAAGTCTGAAGAATTTCTTCGCCATATTATCACTCCGTTTTCTCACTGGATTAGCTTTGAGTAGTACACTTTCTCCCACGTTGAATTGTTGTAGCTTGTGAGTTACATTAAATCTTTCTACTCTCTTGTTACCTCTTTCTCTTATCCGTTGCTTTGCGTATTCAATTTTCACACTTATTGGTACAGGTACATTCTGGTTATTAGGTTTGTTTATATACTTAGTCCAAAATCTGTTTGTCTTCTTATCTTCTTCTAATTCCATTGGAGTGTATCCTGTTGCTTCACTATAATTTTCGTTAATGGCTTTTTCAAGAAATGGTAAATATTCTGCCCATTTATTGTGTTGACCATGGCAATATATTCGTAAATATTTACCTAATTCTTTGTTAACTCTCTCAGCAAGGTTTCCTTGAGGATGTCTTATGGATGTGAGTACAGGTTGTATTCCATTTTCCCTTAACGTCCTCTCCCATTTTTCACTTTGGATTTGTACACCTTGATCACTGAGTACCTTCTTCATTTTTCCATATGACGGAATATATTTCTGCAGCAGTATCTTTAGAACAACTTTGGTTGTGGGTTGCATAATTGGGTACAGTCGGACTGCCTTGGAAAACACATCAATACATACCAATATGTGCTTCACACCTCGACTTGATCGTGGTAGTGGTCCCAGAAAATCCACTGCAATTAGCTCTCCCTTGTTCTCCTTCTGTATGCTCTGCATTCCTATGTATGTGTGTAAATTCGGCCTTAATTTTACATTATCTTACTCATACATTCTTACCTTCGCTTCTAATCTTCCTTAACTCTTTTCTTAACATGACATTACTTTATCTAATACATTACTTATACAATACATTAACATTCATTACCATTTATTACATTTCTTTAACATTACCTTTCTGATCGCTACTACTTTCCTGAAATACACTTCTGTAACAGAATACTCTTTTAGCTTTGTAGTGTGTCGCATGATCGGTTACAAAGGAACTGTCTTGGAAAACAATGATATTTTTCTCGAAGTCCTTAATCCTAAGTAGTCTCTGCCCTTTTGACTTTTCACTCTTGCTTTCTTCTGTGTCCTTGTATCTCCATTAAGTGTTCGCTTGATCAGCCGTTCTGACAATTATAGCAATTATTTTCTATTCCTAACCCTTTCTTCAAACAACAATAACATCTTTTACCATTACTTTCTTAAATATTTCTCTACACTTCATTCCTTACCATTAATAATACATTTCTTAATTAACCCCTTAAAATAATATTCCTTATTTCTTTTTATTTGTTATCATATCCTTAATAAATAACATTTCTTAATTATACTCTCTTATATTATTATTAATAATTAATAGTAATATTATTTTTATCATTTAAAAATAATTATTTATTTTCGGGTATTGAGTTCGGTTCGGTGTGTCGTTAGATCTGACACCCCTCTTTTTATAACAATTGGTTGTTGCACACAGGAAATTCATTGTGCTCACCCTCGCGACAACATTCCATTGGGTTACCCCCTCGTTACCTTTCCGTTGCATTGCTGCGACGTTTGTGTGCGTACTTACTGTGTGAACGTTTGTTTTGATCGTATAAGTCACCTGTTTATAGGGTGAAAACTTTATTTTCCCTCTCTTTCTCTCGTAACAAATGCTTCGCTCTTCCACAAGTCTCTCATCACTAATGAATTGTGTAAGGTCAGTGCGTTTGAAGACTATATAAACAGCTGACAACGGTTTTTTTCGTTCGTCTTTTATGATAATATTCATCGTAATTACTATAATTATAGTTATAATTATCGTTCACTTTATAATTATCGTGCGTATATCTAACATCATATTTACCACAATTTTGTGTAGTGTTTCGTCTAGACAATTTAGTACGTTTCTTGGTAGGCCTACAATGATATCTATCTCCGTAAGTGTGGTGTCTTATGTGTTTCAAATGTGTCATCTTGTGTGACTTACTGTTGTGTGTGTGTCTCACACTTGGAATATCGCTATTAATAAGGTGCGTTTTATTAACCTTAATTTGCTTCTCTTCCTTAATGTTAATTACTTTATAATTATCGTTAGTAATTACACACGTATTTTCAACTACTACGAATTCTTCACATATTATCTTTTCACATATTAGCTCCGTTTGTTTATTAATTATTTCACAGACATTTTCTGCGATCGTGTCAATACGTAAATTTGTATTAACAATTTTTTCGGTTAACAGTGCATTACTGTCGATTATACTTTGTTTGATTTCTATATTGTCTTGTTTCAACTTTTCTAGACTTTCTGTGATTTTTATGGTGTCCTGTCTAAAATTTTTGGACTATAGCTCTAATTTATTTTCTAAACTTTCTGTTTGTTTCTTATTAGATTCTTTTAATTCGTCTGTTCTAGCATTTAAATTTTCTGTCTGTTTTGTGCTTAATTCATCGACCCAGGCACGCATCATCGTCTGGAATGCCTCTACGTCTAAACTTCCTGGAGTCGTCATGTTGAAGTATTATTAAAGTATTTATTTAGTTGTAATTCTTTAACAATTATTATTGATAACCGTTCCCTACTTATTTATTTATTTTTATTAATAGTTATTATTAATACTCATTACAGTTACACCTGTTACATAGACAAACAATATTATTCGTGGGCGCCAGCTGTGTGATTACACAACAATTAACATTACATTCAGTTACTGTTTAATATAAATAATAATTACATATTATACATTTTTCATTTAACACACTCTTTATATTTTAGAGCAACCATTTAGCTACATAAAAAATTTTAATAGTTAAATGATGGGCATCGGGCCCATACGTTCATGGGCTACAATTTATGTAACAAATTTTTGTACATAAATTTAGGCATGTCGTGCCCCACGTCCAGGGCGACATTACTATGTAACGTATTTAACGTTGCAAATATAATATAATTTACATTTGTGATGCCCCACGTTGGAAGCGATATTTTTATCCAACGATACGATATACATATCATAGGCGTGACTGGTCTCACGTTCAAGATTGACAAATTATGTAACAATATAACATTTAATTTGGATTTCAGGTGAATCTGTAATAAGAACTCTATATAACTAGTAACGGTATTTCAAATTTATTTGATATTAATAAAATTGTGCACATGGTACTTACTTCGACTTAAAACATTCGTTATTATGCCGTAAGGCTTATGCTATATACATCCTTACTGACTAAATATTCTATTCTACTAATTATTGTATTAACGAAAAATCTCATTTCCAGACTACTCAGTCAATTAGTGTGTTTCAAAATATCAATATTTAAATATTTTCTTATATATTACAATGTAACTCAAAATATCAATAGTTACTGAATTTATCTTTTGTTTCTCAGTACTGATTTATATTTAACGCTAATTTTTACTTAAATGCTTTGAATTCTTTTCATTTCAATACTAATTTGAGCTCTTGTTTACGTTAATCTTATTTCAATAGCATCTATGATTTTAATTCAAATTTTATAATAAACATAGACTCTTACTTTTAAATAGAACAAGAACGCCCTTAATTGTCTTTACGTTAATTGCTCGATTAAGAGATAAATAAGTTGTTTATCACCTTATCGTCGTCAATCATTACTCAATCATTGGATCCCTCTGTATCGTCCTCGTCTCGAACTTCAGCATCACTCTCTCTTCTCCTCTTGTCCAGCGTAGCCTCTCTCTCTACTCCTCTTGTCCAGCGTCGACTTTCTCTCTTCTCCTCTTGTCCAGCGTCGACTTCCTCTCTTGTCCAGCGTCGACTCTCTCTCTGTCCAGCGTCTCCTTTCTCTTCTCCTCTTGTCCAGCGTCGACTCTCTCTCTGTCCAGCATCGACTCTCTCTGTCCAGCGTGTCCTTTCTCTTCTCCCCTCTGTCCAGCGTCGACTCTCTCTCTGTCCACCGTCTCCTTTCTCTTCTCCTCTTGTCCAGCGTCGACACTCTCTCTCTGTCCAGCGTCGTATCGCTCTCTGGAACTTCTCCTCCTGCTGTCTCGGACGTCAGTTAATCTTCTTATGTGGATCTTCTTATGTAATTTTTGTTACTACTTAAATATGGTTTGTTTTACAATCCAGTTACATAACTGTACGTAACTGGAAGGATGAAACTATTTACAAAAATTTAAATATTCTGTGCGGACGGGCAGAAGCTCCCGCTGCACCGTGGATGATTTAAGAAAGAGAACCACTGTAGCTTGGGTGAACTATTTATACCCATGTCTTGGTTATCACCTGCAGTGGTACGAAATCGACATGTCTGAAATTGTTTCTGGGTTCAGTTCCCCCACTCCTTGTCAATTTCGCTATTTCTTATATTTCTGCGAATTGCAGAGTCCTGTAAGTATACTCTTATACTTATCTTATAACTATTTTTTCAACACATGTTCACTGTAATTTTGGACATTGCAACTTAACCCTTTCGATTTGTACACAGTTATTTCACTATTACACTCGTACGGTGTGTCACTTTCACGTCGTTTTCGTACACAGTATTTAGTAAATTTTATTACATTTTATTGTGTTTTTGGATTTTACTTCTTAATTACAGTTTATAATTACGGGAAAACAGTAATTATGCAATTATTCATCTTGGGGTGGTAAACTCGCCTGCATAGACCTGCGTTCACACACACTAGCAAAATACTGGTGTACACACTTTCAGTTACATGTGTGTGTGTGTGTGTGTGTGTGTGTGTGTGTGTGTGTGTGTGTGTGTGTGTGTGTGTGTGTGTGTGTGTGTGTGTGTGTGTGTGTGTGTGTGCACGTCGATTCAGGTCGAAACACCTGTTCATATTTTTGTCTGAACCAAGCTTGCAATCCCTGACATGCTTATTTCTAATACATTATTAATTATTTACAGTTTATTAGGTATATTTAAATTTTTATATTCAATGCTCAGTACATCACTTATTTGTACTGTCGCATTATCCCTCTGCTTGGTAACAAAATAAATTTAATAAATTTATTTATTAAAAATTTTTTTTTATTATTATTAACTTATTACACATGAAAAAAAAATGTAACAAATAATAAAGAATACTATTCATCATTTCACCCTTAATTGGACTGTATACAAATGTCTTACCTCCCCTCCTTATATGCTCACTGCTCGTGACCTTGTAGTAGGGTGGCTTCAACAAACAGCTGATCTGACTGGTTTCATTGACCTCGTTGTTTTCATGTGCAGAACTTCCTAAATGACGTTGCGTGGAATTTACCAATTTCTTTCTTCTGTATCTCATCATATACGATGAAAGTGTGTTGTCCTACTCGCTGTCTTAATGTATACGGTCCATTATAAAGTCTGAAGAATTTCTTCGCCATATTATCACTCCGTTTTCTCACTGGATTAGCTATGAGTAGTACACGTTCTCCCACGTTGAATTGCTGTAGCTTGTGAGTTACATTAAATCTTTCTACTCCCTTGTTACCTCTTTCTCTTATCCGTTGCTTTGCGTATTCAATTTTCACACTTATTGGTACAGGTACATTCTGGTTATTAGGTTTGTTTATATACTTAGTCCAAAATCTGTTTGGCTTCTTATCTTCTTCTAATTCCATTGGAGTGTATCCTGTTGCTTCACTATAATTATCGTTAATGGCTTTTTCAAGAAATGGTAAATATTCTGCCCATTTATTGTGTTGATCATGGCAATATATTCGTAAATATTTACCTAATTCTTTGTTAACTCTCTCAGCAAGGTTTCCTTGAGGATGTCTTATGGATGTGAGTACAGGTTGTATTCCATTTTCCCTTAACGTCCTCTCCCATTTTTCACTTTGGAATTGTACACCTTGATCACTGAGTACCTTCTTCATTTTTCCATATGACGGAATATATTTCTGCAGCAGTATCTTTAGAACAACTTTGGTTGTGGGTTGCATAATTGGGTACAGTCGGACTGTCTTGGAAAACACATCAATACATACCAATATGTGCTTCACACCTCGACTTGATCGTGGTAGTGGTCCCAGAAAATCCACTGCAATTAGCTCTCCCTTGTTCTCCTTCTGTATGCTCTGCATTCCTACGTATGTGTGTAAATTCGCCCTTAATTTTACATTATCTTACTCATACATTCTTACCTTCGCTTCTAATCTTCCTTAACTCTTTTCTTAACATGACATTACTTTATCTAATACATTACTTATACAATACATTAACATTCATTACCTTTTATTACATTTCTTTAACATTACCTTTCTGATCGCTACTACTTTCCTGAAATACACTTCCGTAACAGAATACTCTTTCAGCTTTGTAGTGTGTCGCATGATCGGTTACAAAGGAACTGTCTTGGAAAACAATGATATGTTTCTCAAAGTCCTTAATCCTAAGTAGTCTCTGCCCTTTTGACTTTTCACTCTTGCTTTCTTCTGTGTCCTTGTATCTCCATTAAGTGTTCGCTTGATCAGCCGTTCTGACAATTATAGCAATTATTTTCTATTCCTAACCCTTTCTTCAAACAACAATAACATCTTTTACCATTACTTTCTTAAATATTTCTCTACACTTCATTCCTTACCATTAATAATACATTTCTTAATTAACCCTTTAAAATAATATTCCTTATTTCTTTTTATTTGCTATCATATCCTTAATAAATAACATTTCTTAATTATACTCTCTTATATTATTATTAATAATTAATAGTAATATTATTTTTATCATTTAAAAATAATTATTTATTTTCGGGTATTGAGTTCGGTTCGGTGTGTCGTTAGATCTGACACCCCTCTTTTTATAACAATTGGTTGTTGCACACAGGAAATTCATTGTGCTCACCCTCGCGACAACATTCCATTGGGTTACCCCCTCGTTACCTTCCCGTTGCATTGCTGCGACGTTTGTGTGCGTACTTACTGTGTGAACGTTTGTTTTGATCGTATAAGTCACTGTTTATAGGGTGAAAACTTTATTTTCCCTCTCTTTCTCTCGTAACAAATGCTTCGCTCTTCCACAAGTCTCTCATCACTAATGAATTGTGTAAGGTCAGTGCGTTTGAAGACTATATAAACAGCTGACAACGGTTTTTTTCGTTCGTCTTTTATGATAATATTCATCGTAATTACTATAATTATAGTTATAATTATCGTTCACTTTATAATTATCGTGCGTATATCTAACATCATATTTACCACAATTTTGTGTAGTGTTTCGTCTAGACAATTTAGTACGTTTCTTGGTAGGCCTACAATGATATCTATCTCCGTAAGTGTGGTGTCTTATGTGTTTCAAATGTGTCATCTTGTGTGACTTACTGTTGTGTGTGTGTCTCACACTTGGAATATCGCTATTAATAAGGTGCGTTTTATTAACCTTAATTTGCTTCTCTTCCTTAATGTTAATTACTTTATAATTATCGTTAGTAATTACACACGTATTTTCAACTACTATGAATTCTTCACATATTATCTTTTCACATATTAGCTCCGTTTGTTTATTAATTATTTCACAGACATTTTCTGCGATCGTGTCAATACGTAAATTTGTATTAACAATTTTTTCGGTTAACAGTGCATTACTGTCGATTATACTTTGTTTGATTTCTATATTGTCTTGTTTCAACTTTTCTAGACTTTCTGTGATTTTTATGGTGTCCTGTCTAAAATTTTTGGACTATAGCTCTAATTTATTTTCTAAACTTTCTGTTTGTTTCTTATTAGATTCTTTTAATTCGTCTGTTCTAGCATTTTAATTTTCTGTCTGTTTATTTAAATTTTCTGTCTGTTTTGTGCTTAATTCATCGACCCAGGCACGCATCATCGTCTGGAATGCCTCACGTCTAAACTTCCTGGAGTCGTCATGTTGAAGTATTATTAAAGTATTTATTTAGTTGTAATTCTTTAACAATTATTATTGATAACCGTTCCCTACTTATTTATTTATTTTTATTAATAGTTATTATTAATACTCATTACAGTTACACCTGTTACATAGACAAACAATATTATTCGTTGGCTCCAGCTGTGTGATTACACAACAATTAACATTACATTCAGTTACTGTTTAATATAAATAATAATTACATATTATACATTTTTCATTTAACACACTCTTTATATTTTAGAGCAACCATTTAGCTACATAAAAAATTTTAATAGTTAAATGATGGGGATCGGGCCATACGTTCATGGGCTACAATTTATGTAACAAATTTTTGTACATAAATTTAGGCATGTCGTGCCCCACGTCCAGGGCGACATTACTATGTAACGTATTTAACGTTGCAAATATAATATAATTTACATTTGTGATGCCCCACGTTGGAAGCGATATTTTTATCCAACGATACGATATACATAACATAGGCGTGACTGGTCTCACGTTCAAGATTGACAAATTATGTAACAATATAACATTTAATTTGGATTTCAGGCATATCTGTAATAAGAACTCTATGTAACTTGTAACGGTATTTCAAATTTATTTGATATTAATAAAACTGTGCACATGGCACTTACTTCGACTTAAAACATTCGTTATTATTTCGTTATTATGCCGTAAGGCTTATGCTATATACATCCTTACTGACTAAATATTCTATTCTACTAATTATTGTATTAACGAAAAATCTCATTTCCAGACTACTCAGTCAATTAGTGTGTTTCAAAATATCATGATTTAAATATTTTCTTATATATTACAATGTAACTCAAAATATCAATAGTTACTGAATTTATCTTTTGTTTCTCAGTACTGATTTATATTTAACGCTAATTTTTACTTAAATGCTTTGAATTCTTTTCATTTCAATACTAGTTTGAGCTCTTGTTTACGTTAATCTTATTTCAATAGCATCTATGATTTTATTTCAAATTTTATAATAAACATAGACTCTTACTTTTAAATAGAACAAGAACGCCCTTAATTGTCTTTACGTTAATTGCTCGATTAAGAGATAAATAAGTTGTTTATCACCTTATCGTCGTCAATCATTACTCAATCATTGGATCCCTCTGTATCGTCCTCGTCTCGAACTTCAGCATCACTCTCTCTTCTCTTCTTGTCCAGCGTAGCCTCTCTCTCTACTCCTCTTGTCCAGCGTCGACTTTCTCTCTTCTCCCCTTGTCCAGCGTCGACTTCCTCTCTTGTCCAGCGTCGACTCTCTCTCTGTCCAGCGTCTCCTTTCTCTTCTCCTCTTGTCCAGCGTCGACTCTCTCTCTGTCCAGCGTCGACTCTCTCTGTCCACCGTGTCCTTTCTCTTCTCCCCTCTGTCCAGCGTCGACTCTCTCTCTGTCCAGCGTCTCCTTTCTCTTCTCCTCTTGTCCAGCATCGACACTCTCTCTCTGTCCAGCGTCGTATCGCTCTCTGGAACTTCTCCTCCTGCTGTCTCGGACGTCAGTTAATCTTCTTATGTGCATCTTCTTAGGTAATTTTTGTTACTACTTAAATATGGTTTGTTTTACAATCCAGTTACATAACTGTACGTAACTGGAAGGATGAAACTATTTACAAAAATTTAAATATTCTGTGCGGACGGGCAGAAGCTCCCGCTGCACCGTGGATGATTTAAGAAAGAGAACCACTGTAGCTTGGGTGAACTATTTATACCCATGTCTTGGTTAACACCTGCAGTGCTACGAAATCGACATGTCTGAAATTGTTTCTGGGTTCAGTTCCCCCACTCCTTGTCAATTTTGCTATTTCTTATATTTCTGCGAATTGCAGAGTCCTGTAAGTATACTCTTATACTTATCTTATAACTATTTTTTCAACACATGTTCACTGTAATTTTGGACATTGCAACTTAACCCTTTCGATTTGTACACAGTTATTTCACTATTACACTCGTACGGTGTGTCACTTTCACGTCGTTTTCGTACACAGTATTTAGTAAATTTTATTACATTTTATTGTGTTTTTGGATTTTACTTCTTAATTACAGTTTATAATTACGGGAAAACAGTAATTATGCAATTATTCATCTTGGGGTGGTAAACTCGCCTGCATAGACCTGCGTTCACACACACTAGCAAAATACTGGTGTACAACTTTCAGTTACATTGTGTGTGTGTGTGTGTGTGTGTGTGTGTGTGTGTGTGTGTGTGTGTGTGTGTGTGTGTGTGTGTGTGTGTGTGTGTGTGTGTGTGTGTGTGTGTGTGTGTGTGTGTGTGTGTGTGCACGTCGATTCAGGTCGAAACACCTGTTCATATTTTTGTCTGAGCCAAGCTTGCAATCCCTGACATGCTTATTTCTAATACATTATTAATTATTTACAGTTTATTAGGTATATTTAAATTTTTATATTCAATGCTCAGTACATCACTTATTTGTACTGTCGCATTATCCCTCTGCTTGGTAACAAAAAAAATTTAATAAATTTATTTATTAAAAATTTTTTTTTATTATTATTAACTTATTACACATGAAAAAAAATGTAACAAATAATAAAGAATACTATTCATCATTTCACCCTTAATTGGACTGTATACAAATGTCTTACCTCCCCTCCTTATATGCTCACTGCTCGTGACCTTGTAGTAGGGTGGCTTCAACAAACAGCTGATCTGACTGGTTTCATTGACCTCGTTGTTTTCATGTGCAGAACTTCCTAAATGACGTTGCGTGGAATTTACCAATTTCTTTCTTCTGTATTTCATCATATACGATGAAAGTGTGTTGTCCTACTCGCTGTCTTAATGTATACGGTCCATTATAAAGTCTGAAGAATTTCTTCGCCATATTATCACTCTGTTTTCTCACTGGATTAGCTTTGAGTAGTACACTTTCTCCCACGTTGAATTGTTGTAGCTTGTGAGTTACATTAAATCTTTCTACTCTCTTGTTACCTCTTTCTCTTATCCGTTGCTTTGCGTATTCAATTTTCACACTTATTGGTACAGGTACATTCTGGTTATTAGGTTTGTTTATATACTTGGTCCAAAATCTGTTTGGCTTCTTATCTTCTTCTAATTCCATTGGAGTGTATCCTGTTGCTTCACTATAATTTTCGTTAATGGCTTTTTCAAGAAATGGTAAATATTCTGCCCATTTATTGTGTTGATCATGGCAATATATTCGTAAATATTTACCTAATTCTTTGTTAACTCTCTCAGCAAGGTTTCCTTGAGGATGTCTTATGGATGTGAGTACAGGTTGTATTCCATTTTCCCTTAACGTCCTCTCCCATTTTTCACTTTGGAATTGTACACCTTGATCACTGAGTACCTTCTTCATTTTTCCATATGACGGAATATATTTCTGCAGTAGTATCTTTAGAACAACTTTGGTTGTGGGTTGCATAATTGGGTACAGTCGGACTGCCTTGGAAAACACATCAATACATACCAATATGTGCTTCACACCTCGACTTGATCGTGGTAGTTGTTCCAGAAAATCCACTGCAATTAGCTCTCCCTTGTTCTCCTTCTGTATGCTCTGCATTCCTACGTATGTGTGTAAATTCGGCCCTTAATTTTACATTATCTTACTCATACATTCTTACCTTCGCTTCTAATCTTCCTTAACTCTTTTCTTAACATGACATTACTTTATCTAATACATTACTTATACAATACGTTAACATTCATTACCTTTTATTACATTTCTTTAACATTACCTTTCTGATCGCTACTACTTTCCTGAAATACACTTCCGTAACAGAATACTCTTTCAGCTTTGTAGTGTTTCGCATGATCGGTTACAAAGGAACTGTCTTGGAAAACAATGATATTTTTCTCAAAGTCCTTAATCCTAAGTAGTCTCTGCCCTTTTGACTTTTCACTCTTGCTTTCTTCTGTGTCCTTGTATCTCCATTAAGTGTTCGCTTGATCAGCCGTTCTGACAATTATAGCAATTATTTTCTATTCCTAACCCTTTCTTCAAACAACAATAACATCTTTTACCATTACTTTCTTAAATATTTCTCTACACTTCATTCCTTACCATTAATAATACATTTCTTAATTACCCCTTTAAAATAATATTCCTTATTTCTTTTTATTTGCTATCATATCCTTAATAAATAACATTTCTTAATTTCACTCTCTTATATTATTATTAATAATTAATAGTAATATTATTTTTATCATTTAAAAATAATTATTTATTTTCGGGTATTGAGTTCGGTTCGGTGTGTCGTTAGATCTGACACCCCTCTTTTTATAACAATTGGTTGTTGCACACAGGAAATTCATTGTGCTCACCCTCGCGACAACATTCCATTGGGTTACCCCCTCGTTACCTTTCCGTTGCATTGCTGCGACGTTTGTGTGCGTACTTACCGTGTGAACGTTTGTTTTGATCGTATAAGTCACCTGTTTATAGGGTGAAAACTTTATTTTCCCTCTCTTTCTCTCGTAACAAATGCTTCGCTCTTCCACAAGTCTCTCATCACTAATGAATTGTGTAAGGTCAGTGCGTTTGAAGACTATATAAACAGCTGACAACGGTTTTTTTCGTTCGTCTTTTATGATAATATTCATCGTAATTACTATAATTATAGTTATAATTATCGTTCACTTTATAATTATCGTGCGTATATCTAACATCATATTTACCACAATTTTGTGTAGTGTTTCGTCTAGACAATTTAGTACGTTTCTTGGTAGGCCTACAATGATATCTATCTCCGTAAGTGTGGTGTCTTATGTGTTTCAAATGTGTCATCTTGTGTGACTTACTGTTGTGTGTGTGTCTCACACTTGGAATATCGCTATTAATAAGGTGCGTTTTATTAACCTTAATTTGCTTCTCTTCCTTAATGTTAATTACTTTATAATTATCGTTAGTAATTACACACGTATTTTCAACTACTATGAATTCTTCACATATTATCTTTTCACATATTAGCTCCGTTTGTTTATTAATTATTTCACAGACATTTTCTGCGATCGTGTCAATACGTAAATTTGTATTAACAATTTTTTCGGTTAACAGTGCATTACTGTCGATTATACTTTGTTTGATTTCTATATTGTCTTGTTTCAACTTTTCTAGACTTTCTGTGATTTTTATGGTGTCCTGTCTAAAATTTTTGGACTATAGCTCTAATTTATTTTCTAAACTTTCTGTTTGTTTCTTATTAGATTCTTTTAATTCGTCTGTTCTAGCATTTAAATTTTCTGTCTGTTTATTTAAATTTTCTGTCTGTTTTGTGCTTAATTCATCGACCCAGGCACGCATCATCGTCTGGAATGCCTCTACGTCTAAACTTCCTGGAGTCGTCATGTTGAAATATTATTAAAGTATTTATTTAGTTGTAATTCTTTAACAATTATTATTGATAACCGTTCCCTACTTATTTATTTATTTTTATCAATAGTTATTATTAATACTCATTACAGTTACACCTGTTACATAGACAAACAATATTATTCGTGGGCGCCAGCTGTGTGATTACACAACAATTAACATTACATTCAGTTACTGTTTAATACAGGGTCCGGCAGAGAAACCTGACGATTTTTGAAGTAGTTCTGTGGAGTGTAGCATGGAGCGCTGCAATCGAGCTTGCGCTCATGTGTTCGACAGCTCAAAGCATTTCAGTCGCCATGGAGCGTTGGTCAGCACAACATCGTGCGTTCGTACTGGAAACGTTTTTTAAAAACAATGAGTCAGTTATTGTTACGCAGCGCGCTTTTTGCCGCCATTTCAGCATTCATCGAAATGACAGTGTTCCAAGCCGCAATACCATACTGTTGTGGGTGGCGAATTTTCGAGAAACGGCCTCTGCCTTAAAGAAGATACCACCAGGGAAACAGCGTACTGTTCGAACCCCGGAGAATGTTGAACGCGTGCGTCATGCTATTCGTAGGAGTCCTCGGCGATCAGCATTAAAACACGCAAGTGCCCTACAGATTTCTGACCGCTCCGTAATTTTGCATCTGGAACTCGACTTTCATCCCTACAAACTTGTTGTAGTGCAAACACTGAGTGCCCAGGATAAGAGAATTCGCATGCATTGTTGCTATGGACTTGTGAATATTGTGAATAACCAAGTGTTAAACAATCTGCTCATGACCGATGAGGCCAATTTCCATCTGTGTGGTTATGTCAATACGCAGAACTGCCGGTACTGGGCATCCCAGAATCCTCAAGAACTGTTTGAACGACCGTTACACAGTGAGAAGGTTGTTGTGTGGTGTGGGTTAACGTCTTCCAGGATAATTGGCCCCTACTTCTTTGAAGACGAAGAGGGGAATTCAGTGACTGTAAATTCACAACGTTACGTTCACATGCTTACAACATTTCTCGCACCTGAGTTAAGGCAACATGGTATTGCATTGGAAACCACATGGTTCCAGCAGGATGGGGCAACTGCTCACACTGCAAGGGCTTCCCTGAATAAATTGAGAGAGATGTTTGGAGCCCGAGTGATCTCACACCGAGGGGATGTTCAGAAGCCTCCAAGATCGCCCGACCTCAACGCTTGCGATTACTTTCTGTGGGGTATCTCAAGAATAGGGTGTACCAGAACCGACCAAGGACAATCGTGGATTTGAAGCGGAATATTCGGACAGAAGTGGCGGCAATCTCTCCGGAAGTTCTGCGGCGCGTAATGCACGGTTTACCGTTACGGCTCGAAGAATGTGTTGAAAATGAGGGACACCATCTAAAGAATGTGATTTTCAAAAAGTAATTAATGTAAGTAAAATGCTTTGAGATGTACTTTAATTCTAAAATAAAATTTTGTTTATAAACTATTTATTCTGGTCATAATTTCACTTCGAAAACCGTCAGGTTTCTCTGCCGGACCCTGTATAAATAATAATTACATATTACACATTTTTCATTTAACACACTATGTATATTCTAGAGCAACCATTTAGCTACATAAAAAATTTTAATAGTTAAATGATGGGGATCGGGCCCATACGTTCATGGGCTACAATTTATGTAACAAATTTTTGTACATAAATTTAGGCATGTCGTGCCCCACGTCCAGGGCGACATTACTATGTAACGTATTTAACGTTGCAAATATAATATAATTTACATTTGTGATGCCCCACGTTGGAAGCGATATTTTTATCCAACGATACGATATACATAACATAGGCGTGACTGGTCTCACGTTCAAGATTGACAAATTATGTAACAATATAACATTTAATTTGGATTTCAGGCGTATCTGTAATAAGAACTCTATGTAACTTGTAACGGTATTTCAAATTTATTTGATATTAATAAAACTGTGCACATGGCACTTACTTCGACTTAAAACATTCGTTATTATGCTGTAAGGCTTATGCTATATACATCCTTACTGACTAAATATTCTATTCTACTAATTATTGTATTAACGAAAAATCTCATTTCCACACTACTCAGTCAATTAGTGTGTTTCAAAATATCAATATTTAAATATTTTCTTATATATTACAATGTAACTCAAAATATCAATAGTTACTGAATTTATCTTTTGTTTCTCAGTACTGATTTATATTTAACGCTAATTTTTACTTAAATGCTTTGAATTCTTTTCATTTCAATACTAATTTGAGCTCTTGTTTACGTTAATCTTATTTCAATAGCATCTATGATTTTAATTCAAATTTTACAATAAACATAGACTCTTACTTTTAAATAGAACAAGAAAGTCCTTAATTGTCTTTACGTTAATTGCTCGATTAAGAGATAAATAAGTTGTTTATCACCTTATCGTCGTCAATCATTACTCAATCATTGGATCCCTCTGTAATCGTCCTCGTCTCGAACTTCAGCATCACTCTCTCTTCTCCTCTTGTCCAGCGTAGCCTCTCTCTCTTCTCCTCTTGTCCAGCGTCGACTTTCTCTCTTCTCCTCTAGTCCAGCGTCGACTTCCTCTCTTGTCCAGCGTCGACTCTCTCTCTGTCCAGCGTCTCCTTTCTTTTCTCCTCTTGTCCAGCGTCGACTCTCTCTCTGTCCAGCGTCTCCTTTCTCTTCACCTCTTGTCCAGCATCTCCTTTCTCTTCTCCTCTCTGTCCAGCGTCTCCTTTCTCTTCTCCTCTTGTCCAGCGTCGACTCTCTCTGTCCAGCGTCGTATCGCTCTCTGGAACTTCTCCTCGTGCTGTCTCGGACGTCAGTTAATCTTCTTATGTGGATCTTCTTATGTAATTTTTGTTACTACTTAAATATGGTTTGTTTTACAATCCAGTTACATAACTGTATGTAACTGGAAGGATGAAACTATTTACAAAAATTTAAATATTCTGTGCGGACGGGCAGAAGCTCCCGCTGCACCGTGGATGATTTAAGAAAGAGAACCACTGTAGCTTGGGTGAACTATTTATACCCATGTCTTGGTTAACACCTGCAGTGGTACGAAATCGACATGTCTGAAATTGTTTCTGGGTTCAGTTCCCCCACTCCTTGTCAATTTCGCTATTTCTTATATTTCTGCGAATTGCAGAGTCCTGTAAGTATACTCTTATACTTATCTTATAACTATTTTTTCAACACATGTTCACTGTAATTTTGGACATTGCAACTTAACCCTTTCGATTTGTACACAGTTATTTCACTATTACACTCGTACGGTGTGTCACTTTCATGTCGTTTTCGTACACAGTATTTAGTACATTTTATTACATTTTATTGTGTTTTTGGATTTTACTTCTTAATTATAGTTTATGAATACTTACGGGAAAACAGTAATTATGCAATTATTCATCTTGGGGTGGTAAACTCGCCTGCATAGACCTGCGTTCACACACACTAGCAAAATACTGCTGTACACACTTTCAGTTACATTTGTGTGTGTGTGTGCATGTCGATTCAGGTCGAAACACCTGTTCATATTTTTGTCTGAGCCAAGCTTGCAATCCCTGACATGCTTATTTCTAATACATTATTAATTATTTACAGTTTATTAGGTATATTTAAATTTTTATATTTAATGCTCAGTACATCACTTATTTGTACTGTCGCAGTAGACAACACTATGATACAGTTTGTGTATTCTGTTGATTTTTAATGACATATCTACAAACGAATGTGATCCAAATCTCTAGTGGTACATGACAGAACATCCTAACACATTAGCTATGGGCTAAATAATGGTTATGCACATTACCTGTTCAGTCTCAGCCTCTTCTGGATCTGCTTCATTCTTTACACTGACTGTTAAAACATCCTACAAATAACAAGGAATTAAATTTTACTTTTATACAAATTCATTACCATTATACAAGAATGCTTTACAAGAGGCTGTAAAGCAAACCATAAAGATGTTCAAGACCGTAATAACATTTCATGGAGAGTATAAGAGTTAAGAGTTACTGATGGTATGGTTTCTACTCACAGAAAACAAGGTAAATTGAGAACGCTATTCAATATTATAAAAAATTATTAGGGGGAAGAGGAGAATCAGGAACAAAAATAGGAAAATATTAAAACTGGTAAAGATAACTGAGAGGATTTTAGTACGTAGGCTTTCACGGCCAGTGTCATTATAAATACTTAAAACTTCCGGGCTGAAAGGCCATGGTCGAATGCTTGATGTTGTGTAGCTAGACGTTTTGGCCACACCACCGGTGGCCATCTTCAGTAGCAAAAATGTTTGTAATAGGTGGTATGCCGAACAGTCGCCCAATGAACTGGGAACAAGCAACAGTGAGAGAAGGCTACGCTGTTTCTATTTATAACTTTTTGGCCACTTAAGGTGAATAACGCGGACCAATCAGAAGCCAGTTCATCATTCTCCACTCTGATTGGCCGTGGAAAATAAACCATGTTTGTACTGTACACTATTTAAGGAGATGCTTTCACCTCGGCGGTTCATAGCGACGGACGCATTCTTGTGAATATGGATAGACTCCGGATGCAGGCGAGTGAACTAACCCCAGACAGCAGACAACACCCGGGCTTCATCAAACTTTACCCGATGATCGTCGTGGGAAAGAGCGTGTTCAGCAACTGCGGGCTTCTCCGGCTGGCCCAGGCGGCAGTATCTCCGATATTCAGAGAGGCGCGTTCGAACACTACACCTCGTGGTGCCTATGTATACCTGGACACACGTACAAGAAATACTGTACACCCCGCACGACGAGAGCGGATCCCTGGCGTCTTTTACCGGTCGCAGGAACTGTTGGATCTTTTTGGTTCGCTTAAAGATCGTCCTGACGCCCCGTTTACTCAGCAACTTGCCGATGCAGTCAGTCACGCCACGGATGTAGGACAAGACAGCGGAGTCAACAACCTCGGGTAACACAGACTCGTCCGGCCTACCAGATCTTCTCGGCCAGCCAGCTCTCCTAACCTCCGCAGCAGAGTAGCCGTTGGACTGCAGTGCTTCCTCGAGATGCCGAAACTCATCTTCGAGATACCGGGGCTCACAGATCCTTTTTGCCCGGTCAACCAGTCTTCAGCACCGCCCTCTTCTGCCTAGGATGATGATTGGAGGACTTGTGCAGATATCTGTCAGTGTGCGTTGGCTTCCTATAAACTTTATGCCCTAATCTGCCATCGGCCCTTTTCAGGACCAACACATCCAGAAATGCCAATTGATCACCGCTCCGCGCTCCATCGTAAACTGTATGCGCGGGTGCACAGCGTTCAGATGTCCAAGGAAGCGTCCCAACTATTCATCCCCATGGCTCCAGACCACAAACGTGTCGTCAACATACCGCAGCCAACACTTCGGCTTCAGTGGTGCAGATGAAATTGCCAACTCTTCAAATTTTTCCATGTAGAAGTTTGCAACCACAGGGCTGAGAGGACTTCCCATCGCGACGCCATCCAACTGTTCGTAAAAGCTGCCGTTCCACTGGAAGTAGGTTGTTGTTAGGACCTGCCGGAACAAAGCAGTGATATCCGCTGGGAACAGTTCACCTATATACCCCAAGACCTCCTGGACAGGGACCATCATGAAAAGAGAGACCACATCAAAACTCACAAGAACATCGCCAGGGAGCACCAACTCCCGGATCCTCCGGAGGAAATGAGAAGAGTCCTGGACAAACGAATCTGTGTGCCCGATGTGCGGCTTGAGCAATCCAGTGAGGTGCTTAGCCAAGTTGTACGTTGGTGAGCCAATAGCACTAATGATGGGCCTCAGCGGAACGTCCTCCTTATGGATCTTTGGTAATCCATAGACGAGGGGGAAGGACCTCCGAACACCGGACAGCCGTCTTCACATCAGACGCTAGAGAAGATTGCTTCACTAAAGAATCTGTTTTTCTTAAAACCGTAGAAGTCGGATCTTTATTCAGCCTCCGATAAGTGGCCGGATCTAACAAACCCTCAATCTTCCGCTGGTAGTCTTCGGTGTTCAAGACAACCATAGCGCTCCCCTTATCCACCGGCACGATGACAATGGAGTCATACCTTCTCAACTCCCTCAAGGCTCGCAGTTCCACCGACAGAAGATTGCATTTTGGCGGAGCGGCCCTTTTAAGGGCCCTGGCAGCTTCCAACCGTATCTCATCTACCTGGTCTCGGGGTAGTCCTCGGATACCTGCTTCCACGCTCGCAACTATTTCCTCCACCGGTACTGTCTTCGGGGTAACCGCAAACTTCTCCCCTTTTGCTAACACCGAGGTCTCATGTGGTGTCAGCTGACGGTCCGAAAGATTAACGACCATCCTGTCCATCCTGTCACGGTCTTGTTCTCTTTCCCTGATGTTCTGGGAACCATAGCATTCGAATTTTTCCCGCTATCTCTGGCTGGTGCTAGTATAACACAACTCGAAAGCACTGTACGTGAGACCATCCAATACCTCCCAATCCTGTCGTTGGAGGGAACTGCTGAGTTGTAAGTGCAGATTCAACCGGTTCTGATCATTTAACGCCAACTCCCTCCGGGTATGGTGTATGCGCTCACGCAGCATGGCATTTTCCGTCCTCCTGTAGATCCTGTTGGCCTGTGGTGTATGAAAAATCAGTCTATGTCGTAGGAACCTAGGAACGGTTCCCAAGTCTCTGCAACGAAGTAAAAAGGCCAAGGAACACAGCAGACTTTTTTCATACACCACAGGCCAATAGGATCTACAGGACGGAAAATGCCATGCTGCGTGAGCGCATACACCATACGCAGAGGGAGTTGGCGTTAAATGATCAGAACCTGTTGAATCTGCACTTACAACTCAGCAGTTCCCTCCAACGACAGGATTGGGAGGTGTTGGATGGTCTCAAGTACAGTGCTTTCAAGTCGTGTTATACTAGCACCAGCCAGAGACAGCGGGAAAAATTCGAACGCTATGGTTCCCAGAACATCAGGGAAAGAGAACAAGACCGCGACAGGATGGTCGTTATCTTTCGGACCGTCAGCTGACACCACATGAAACCTTGGTGTTAGCCAAAGGGGAGAAGTTTGCGGTTACCCCGAAGACAGTACCGGTGGAGGAAATAGTTGCGAGCGTGGAAGCAGGTATCCGAGGACTACGCCGAGACCAGGCAGATGAGATACGGTTGGAAGCTGACAGGGCCCTTAAAAGGGCCGCTCCGCCAAAATGTAATCTTCTGTCGGTGGAACTGCGAGCCTTGAGGGATTTGAGAAGGGATGACTCCATTGTCATCGTGCCGGCGGATAAGGGGAGCGCTACGGTTGTCTTGAAAACCGAAGACTACCAGCGGAAGATTGAGGGTTTGTTAGATCCGGCCACTTATCGGAGGCTGAATAAAGATCCGACTTCTACGGTTTTAAGAAAAACAGATTCTTTAGTGAAGCAATCTTCTCTAGCGTCTGATGTGAAGACGGCCGTCCGGTGTTCGGTTCGGAGGCCCTTCCCCCTCGTCTCTATGGATTACCAAAGATCCATAAGGAGGACGTTCCGCTGAGACCCATCTTTAGTGCTATTGGCTCGCCAACGTACAACTTGGCTAAGCACCTCACTGGATTGCTCAAGCCGCACATCGGGCACACGGATTCGTTTGTCCGGGACTCTTCTCATTTCCTCTGGAGGATCCGGGAGTTGGTGCTGGAGCTTGGCGATGTGCTTGTGAGTTTTGATGTGGTCTCTTTTTTCACGATGGTCCCTGTCCAGGAGGTCTTGGGGTATATAGGTTAACTGTTCCCAGCGGATATCACTGCTTTGTTCCGGCAGGTCCTAACAACGACCTACTTCCAGTGGAACGGCGGCTTTTATTAACAGTTGGATGGCGTTGCGATGGGAAGTCCTCTCAGCCCTGTGGTTGCAAACTTCTACATGGAAAAATTTGAAGAGTTGGCAATTTCATCTGCACCACTGAAGCCGAAGTGTTGGCTGCGGTATGTTGACGACACTTTCGTGGTCTGGAGCCATGGGGATGAAGAGTTGGGACGCTTCCTTGGACATCTGAATGCTGTGCACCCGCGCATACAGTTTACGATGGAGCGCGAGAGCGCTGATCAATTGGCATTTCTGGATGTGTTGGTCCTGAAAAGGGCCGATGGCAGATTAGGGCATAAAGTTTATAGGAAGCCAACGCACACTGACAGATATCTGCACAAGTCCTCCAATCATCAGCCTAGGCAGAAGAGGGCGGTGCTGAAGACTCTGGTTGACCGGGCAAAAAGGATCTGTGAGCCCAGGTATCTCAAAGATGAGTTTCGGCATCTCGAGGAAGCACTGCAGTCCAACGGCTACTCTGCTGTGGAGATTAGGAGAGCTGCCCGGCCGAGAAGATCTGGTAGGCCGGACGAGTCGGTGTTGCCCGAGGTTGTTGGCTCCGCTGTCTTGCCCTACATCTGTGGCATGACTGACTGCATCGGCAAGTTGCTGAGTAAACGGGGCGTCAGGACGATCTTTAAGCCAACCAAAAAGATCCAACAGTTCCTGCGACCGGTAAAAGACGCCAGGGATCCGCTCTCGTCGTGCGGTGTGAACAGTATTCCTTGTACGTATGGCCAGGTATACATAGGCACCACGAAGCGTAGTGTCCGAACGCACCTCTCTGAACATCGGAGATACTGTCGCCTGGGCCAGCCGGAGAAGTCCGCAGTTGCTGAACACGCTCTTTCCCACGACGATCACCGGGTAAAGTTTGATGAAGCCCGGGTGTTGTCTGCTGTCCGGGGTTACTTCACTCGCCTGCATCTGGAGTCCATCCATATTCACAAGAATGCGTCCGTCGCTATGAACTGCCGAGGTGAAAGCATCTCCTTAAATAGTGTACAGTACAAACATGGTTTATTTTCCACGGCCAATCAGAGTGGAGAATGATGAACTGGCTTCTGATTGGTCCGCGTTATTCACCTTAAGTGGCCAAAAAGTTATAAATAGAAACAGCGTAGCCTTCTCTCACTGTTGCTTGTTCCCAGTTCATTGGGCGACTGTTCGGCATACCACCTATTACGAACATTTTTGCTACTGAAGATGGCCACCGGTGGTGTGGCCGAAACGTCTAGCTACACAACATCAAGCATTCAACCATGGCCTTTCAGCCCGGAAGTTTTAAGTATTTATAATAACTGAGAGGAATCAGTGTCAGAGCACAGGCCAAATGGAGAAACAAATTGCTACTGTCAAATACTGGATTCTAAATTAAGAAGAAATTCCTCAAATTATATGTTTGCAGTATGCTATTATAGAAGCTGCATGTGAAACCTAGACAATAGGGACTAGTGAAAGACACAACCACTGCATCTGAAAACTGCTGCTGTAGGAGAATATTAAAGATATACTGGATGGATAAAGTAATTAGAATACAAAAATGAACAGGTTATGGAAACAATGGGTGAATGGAGAGGTTTGTGAAGATGAGACAGTGAGGTTGGTCACTATTGGTTGAGACCCAGTAATGACTTTGCTGATGGGCGCCCAGTGAGTGGGAAGTACTGCAGAGGAAGGCAGAGACTAGAGTACCCAGGTTGACTGTTCGGTTGTGGGATGCTGTAAGCTCTCACAGATAAAGAAGATAGTTCAGGAAGAGTCAAAGAAGAAGAAGATACGAAGAGTCTGAGAAATATGTCAGACACATCAGGTGACACATTTTCCTCATGAACAGCTGTAAAGCAACAGTTGGTCTGCAGTATTGTTAATTACAGTCATGTAAACAAAAAAAAGGAAAGTCAATTTTGTCTGTTGGAAAGGTATGACTTGATTTTCTGATTGGCTAAGAGAATATTGTTAAGAGACTATCATGGATGTGCCAAAAAATGAAGAGTGATATTCTAACCTTTTAGACCAAATAAATGAAAATACTTACAAAAAAGGGCCAGGTTTAGTTTATAAACAGATAATTTTGTAGTAGGATAATGGAAGACCTCAGACAAGCATTGTTTTTAAGGCAAATAATCGCTGAGCTGAAATACAATCCGTTGCAACATCGCACTCACTCGCCTGATTTACCTCTATTTAATTTTAATTATTCCCAAAACTCAGAAGTTCCCTGGGGAGGGAGTGATTTTTCTGGAGATGACTGAAAGCGGCAGTAAACGGTTATCAGAGGATATAGAACAATCAAACATCTGAATGGGATAAAAGCACTGGAGCATCACTAAACCAAATGTGTTCAACTACATGCAGACTATGCTGAAATATGAAAAGTGATTCCAAAATGAAAAAATACTGGTAAGTCTTTTATATTAGACCATGAACTTTTCAAATTGCCCTAGTATATACCTATGTAAGGTATATGAAAGGATAAATGATTTTATCTACAAAAAACCATGTTTCAAACAGATTTCCATCATATATTGTTGCATTAAAGATTATTAGTTATGATGAGGTGATAATGAATTTTAATGATGTTAAAGTAAGATAACAATTTAATTAAGTCAAATGTAATTAATTATCTACTGTCTACTGTAGTGTAAACTTATTAACACACTTTCTACATTAATAGTTTGTTAATTATACAGTTAAAAGCAATGACTACCGTGTCCTTGACTGACTTGTTTATAACTAATCTTGAGAGCAGTGACTTAGTAAGAAGGGTTAACCTCACTCTCCACGAACAGGTAGGTCGTGTACATAAAATCTGAAGGAAGCAATTGTATAGCTAATGGTTACAACATTAAAAGTGGGCAATAAATGGTGAATTTTGGACTCCCCCTACTTGGCACAGGAGTGGGTGGTCAGATAAAAAATTCAAATGCAAGTCATGATCACTCATAGAATAGTCAGTTGTGTGCCTGGCTCTTACTATCTGGCTAACAAACATTTGAGACAAAACACAAAGGTCTGAATATGTACATCAATTACATGTCTAATATTGACTTTTAGACATATAATACTAATAATACATACAAGGTATAACATAAGACATATAATACATCTAATACTGATGTATTCTGCAGAAACTGGGAGTGAGGCAATGCAAGTCAAAACAGCGAAATGAGATGTCACAAGTATGGAGTTCAGGAGAATACCAGGAAGACTTGCAGAGGACAGGACTACCAGAGTGGACAACACAAGAGAATGAGTGATGATAGAATAGTATGAGTATGTTGACATAATTGGTCAACACAAAGACAGCGGATGGCAGATCAAAAAAAAAAGTTTTAAATCTACTTTGCAACTAACAGACTACAAGTCTAAATTGGATGAGGGAGGAAGAGAATTGCTTGAAAGTTAGGAGGTTATGGAAAATGCATATTGTCAATGCGAACCCTACACAAAAGAATACATGTATAAATCATATTCTGTACAGTAATTAATTATAAATCAATATGATGATAAATAAACTATTTTTAATATAAGAAATGAATGTGAGTATAAGATACGTGTGTATAACACGTGTATCAATTTAATACATACATTAAACAGCAAAAAATATATTTTTATTTTTAAACTTTATACCTTGTCCTCAAATTCGATCTCTTCCATTTCTCAGATGATGGATAAATTGATCTTGTTAACACCTGAAACAAATGAAAACAAGTTGGCAGTCAATGAAGACTAAATCTACATCACCCACAAATTACCACAAGAATAACATCTGATTAAGGACACTTTTAGATTAAATGCACATGTCTTTATTAATAAATAATGTCTTCCATTGGACTTTGTTTTTAAATTCCTATTTACCAGACATAATTTTAGAATTATTTTGAGAAGGAAACAACAACTGGTTATCAATTGAATGCTAACATTTTTATGAAACCTCAGAGTCAAAATGTTTGCAGAAGTTATACAGTATACTCTGTTTCACATAACTTCCAAATTGACAGCTGTGGGAATACACTGCAATACTACTAGCAAACTGTTGTTTACAATGGAAGTTTGAAGCGTTTGACAGATTTAAAGAGTTGAAATATTTGTTCTGCTTTATCTAGTCTGAAGACGTGTTTATAGCTTTAAGGGTGCAGTAAATTTAATCTTGTCTTAAACAGAAAATCTTTGACAAATAATATTAGAAATCATGTAGAAATTATAATTTTTAATGACTTTAAATACCATAATGGACAATGGAACAATATTTCATAGTTTGTAAACTGCATATAAAACGGAAAACTGGGACTGATTAAATTCATGATCCGCTGAGACCACTTTGAAGAGTTTGTAACGGTACAGACCTATAGGGCTTTGGAAATTAAATCTTTTCAATATTATTTGCAACCAAATACATGTGGTGAATATACTGTAGTGTCGAGACGGGTGTGAATTCGTTGGTATGCGTAGATTGCAAGGAGGGCGCGCCCGCGCTATCAACCGCGCACACAGTCGGCCAAGTTTCTCACACTAATGGCACGTTTCAGAAATACCTTCGCGCAGTGTGCGCAGAAAACAACGTCTGTTGCATCCCAGCAAGTGCACCGCGCGGTTCTCAGTAAAAGGCCTGCAGGCCAAAACTTATTAAAACTTCCAAAATATGGACTAGAGAGTGATACAAAGAAAGGTAGAAGCAGTGCTAATGCAATGAAGTAATAATTCGAAACGTTGATTTTTTTTTGGACCGAATACAGTGAAAGTGTAAAGTGAGAACGAGTCTAAATTTTAATTACGAAAACTTTTTTGGACGAAACAATAAACCATCAAAATGACAGAACTACAACCTTTGGCGTCCGGATACACATTAAGGAAGTAGCCACACGTAAATCCATTTTAATCGATTATAACATTTTTTTTTGAGCTCATTAACATAAATGGGGTGTAACAGAATGTGTGTGTGTGTGTGTGTGTGTGTGTGTGTGTGTGTGTGTGTGTGTGTGTGTGTGTGTGTGTGTGTGTGTGTGTGTGTGTGTGTGTGTGTGTGTGTGTGTGTGTGTGTGTGTGTGTGTGTGTGTGTGTGTGTGTGTGTGTGTGTGTGTGTGTGTGTGTGTGTGTGTGTGTGTGTGTGTGTGTGTGTGTGTGTGAGCAAAACGCTGGGTTGTCTTTAATTAATTCGTTAGTATTATAATCTAGATATAAGAAATAAAATATGTTAAAATTTGTTGTTGGTAAAAAGGAGCTTCACCTCAATATTGAATACAGTTAATTTAAATGTTGGAGAATCGAGTGAGAAGTCATAATTGTAGTTGATTAGAAAGAAAGGAGAACAGAGAATGTCACAACCTAAAACAATAAATTAATACTTTATTTCAATTGATATATGTGTTAGAATAATCATTTCAAGTACCTAATTTCATTTTCTGTGCTGGTAAATTCGCTATACGAAATAGGGTTACACCACTAGACGATGTGGCCAGAGAGTGACAAATAGAAGGTAAGTGGAAGTTTAAGATTATTTTGTAATTAATTAAATCATATGAAACACGACAAGTTTACCAGTAACATGAAGGGTAACATTAATGATATTCATGTCACTGATATAATTTCTGACAGCCTAATAACACATTACTAAAACAAGCCACATACAAAAACAGCTAACAGATCCAAAACGTGATGTGTTATATCACTGAAAAGAGACATTTGTGTAAGCTGATAAGAATTGGCAACATTTATTTGTTGGTATGGGAAGGTCATCTTAACATCAGCTATGAATGGCAAAGTGAAAGAGCACCAAATCTGAATTTCTTGTGCATTCCCAAGTGTCAATACTGATGTTATATGAAAGATATTGTAGGATTAAAAACAAAATTATATTTTATATTTTGTTATTTCTTTGAAAATGCATCTCAATTTTCTGAATTTAACAGTGAAAATAGGGATATCCACTTTGTAATCATATTATGTTTATGTTGAATTGTTTGTTTATAATAAATGGCTGTGCATGGCCAAATAATAATCTTCGGTAGTTGGTTAACATACACATTTATGTAATAGATTTTTAGTTTACTTTGTGTATTTTAATAATATCTAATGACATGTATTGGCTTTTTAGAGCTACCAACCTCCAAGCTTAGTCTAGACATCATGTTGTGTTTACAGCATTTGCATGCCTGAATGAAGTCTTACATTTATATATGCTGATGTGAAAGTTGGAATTATTAATTCAGACATTAAAACGGAAATAAAAAGTAAACAGGAAACCTTGGTAACTTTTTACTGTAACGGAAGATATTTTAACATACAATCGAGTAATTCTTCTAGCTTGTGGATAATGTCATCAACACAACGAAGAACCACATCAATGAACTGCACTGATAGGTAATCCGTGCATGACGTCATAACTCGTCATTTGCTGTGCATTAGTGCGCCGTCGCCTGACTGCGGTGATCCCACTAACTACTCAGTTAATATGGCGCTCATTCACTTTCCATGCGCGCTTATGGGAATATTTATTTTATTTTTTTACTTCGTAAATAGCTTCGACCGCCGTTTAAAATTATTTTTCGCGTGTTTATATAACATAGAAGAATAGAAAAAAAATATTTCACTTCAATACCAGCAAAGGATAGAAAGCCGATAATTACCTAAATGAATTTTTGATAATGAGTCTGCATTATATACAAATGAAATTATCCGTAATTATACTTCATACCCATCAATGACTATTATCGTTACTTCCACCATAGCGAATAGAAGAGATTCTTCTATGTCTCTTCTACTAGCTATGTTTCCACCTTAACCTAACGACCATTTGTCTTTAAATAAGTAAATTACCTTAGACCTTCGTAAGTATACTACAGCTGCTATAATTTAGTTTCACTAACATAAACTATTCAATACACCGCTGCAGGTAATAAACTTTTCGAAAGCACGGTAACAATAATTAATTGATGAATATACTGTAAATACAAACTATGCTATTCACCATATTAACACATTATTCACATTCAGTGCCATACAAATCAGTAGCTCCGTGTCTGTGGTCAAAGTGCTGTCTAGAGGTGGGCAGATATACCTGTAATAGGTATTTTGGAACGATATTTTTGTGGAACGGATGTAACAGTGACTGAAAAGTTGAAATACCTGTTATTCGCGGCGACGCTGTTCCGAGTTGAGACACGCCGCCCTCGCTGTTCCAAGTCGAGGCACACGCACCTACACAGACACACACACACACAAAATGTACGCAAGATCACGTAAACCAAGGCCAAATACTAGGCGTATAAAAATATCGCTGGAACGCAAGGAACAGCCAGTAACGCGTATTTAAAATACTAGGTATTTCAAATACTAGTGGTATCACCGATACACAAGGAACAACGCGTTCCAGAGTAACAGTAGTATTTTAGTAACACCTAATATTTCAGGAACACCTAGTATTTCAGGAACAGGTAGTATCAAGCATATTTCGATATTAAATGAAGAAATGAACGGGAGATTCTTAAAACAATTTGACGGACGTTAGAAAAATGCCTAACGGAAAAAGGTAGACAAAGTTCCCGTGAAGAGCGGTAGCAGTTAGAACCAATAGGAGGGGCGATGACATAAGGGGAGGGGCCTAAAGTATAAAAGCCTACAACGTACAGTTGATAGACGTTGTTTAAGACCTGAAGATGTCAGTAATGACGAAAAGCTTAGTAGAACAATAAAAAATTATAGCAGTTAGCAAATTCATAAAAGAAATAGTAAGGATGGCTGCTAATTTAAACAATACGAAGAATTATATATTATACTAGTCACCAACTTGTAACTAAAATCGGTTGGTAAAACTTTGTTTTTACTCAAAAAAAACTTTATGTTCCGATCGTTAGTGAAATAGTTGAATTTAATTATATTGAGTTATAACCTATAGAGTGGCTGATGTTGATAAGCTATATTATATACTTTTTATTAATGTGATTTTAACTTCACTACACATCTCACGTAAATGATGAGATTGTTGTAATGGACTTTTATGCACTTTATCTAGTTCTGTTCCTTAAATATCTGTAATGCATTTAATTTACTTTTGTTGTTGCTTATTATTTGTAAGTTTTTATTTATGTATTTATATTTATTTTATTACAATTTGTTTTTTATTTTTATGTATAAAATTTTGTTTATTCTCATTCACTCTTGTGGCTTACTGTTATGTTTTTATTATACGTTTCTGATGTTTTTTCACATTATTTTTCGTGGTATTACGTGTAGGCTTACTCTAAATTATTTAATTGCCCCGAGTTTCGCAACTGATTTGTCTAACCAATGTTAGTTTGTTTACTACTAGTGAAAACTTAAATTGGTATTCCCAAAGGGAGATAGGCCTATAAATTCTCTTGTTTCTTATTTTCATTTAAACAGTAATAGTTTAATAAAGTCACAGTGTAAAGTAACACTGTTAATACTTTTAGTTTCAATTTATTTCTTATAACAAATAATATAGTATAGGTTATATAATATCTTCAAATAAATACACAACAAGTAGGTTTATTAATATATTAATAGGTTTATCTAGGTGAAAATAAATCTACTTGGAGTGTATTTATTTGAAGATATTACATAGGAGACCTGCAGGAAACTCAAAACGAGTTACTTACAAAGGATAATATAGGTTATGTATATATTGTATATAATAACAGGTATTTGTACCTGTTATTTTTTTTGAACGGTATTTTCATACCTAGTATTTTAAAATAACAGTTTAGCCCACCTCTAGTGCTGTCCAATAGAGGTTGGCCGATATACCTGTAACAGGTATTTTGGAACGATATTTTTGTGGAACGGATGTAACAGTGACTGAAAAGTTGAAATACCTGTTATTCGCGGCGACGCTGTTCCCGAGTCAAGACACGCCGCCCTCGCTGTTCCGAGTCGAGGCACACCCCCTACGCACCTACACAGACACACACACACACAAAGTACGCAAGATCACGTAAACGAATACGCCAAGGCCAAATACTAGGCGTACAAAAATATCGCTGGAACGCAAGGAACAGCCAGTAACGCGTACTTAAAATACTATGTATTTCAAATACTAGTGGTATCACCAATACACAAGGAACAACGCGTTCCAGAGGAACAGTAGTATTTTAGGAACAGGTAGTATCAAGCATATTTCGAGTAGGAACTAGTATGAGCCACTTTTTCGTCCTGTATACTTCATTCTGCGCAAAGAGACGGAGCTGTTTTTAATAAAGGAAAAAATTCATCCTGATGTTACATTTATTCTCGTGTGATATGCAGATATATAATACAGATTATATGCTAATAAATTATATATTATACTAGTCACCAACTTGTAACTAAAATCGGTTGGTAAAACTTTGTTTTTATTATTATATATATAAACTTTCACAATATGAACTTACTTTCTTTATCACTTCCTCAAACGTTTCGAGGTGATGTGCCTCTTCCTCAGTGGGAGTAAATACTGACTGTCATTTAACAGAATAACGGTTATGGGCTTAGGTGTGTGTGGTGGGGGTTGATGGTGGGAGGGAATTGGCGCTGAGGTTCAAATTGTGTGTTTGGATCAGTGTATCGAATAGTGTATGTGATCTATAATGTAATTGTTCATTTAATATGTTGTTTGGTTGTAGTGCGTGATATCTGTATATTTCAAATTGTTCAGCTGTGTTTAGTTTTCTACTTTTAGGTAAATAGTGCAATATTTCCATGTTGTGTTCTATGTTTGTGTAACTGTGGTTTTCGTTTTGTAAATGTGTGGCAAATGTGGAATGTATGTAGTGTAACAGTACATAATGACCCAGTACCATAATTATGGGTTATGTAGGTATTTTCAATGTTTTGTATTATGTAATTATTTAAACATGGAATGGTTAGGTCCATTGTCCCTCTGGGAAAAGGAACAACGCAAATTCAGCCAGAGTAAGACACCAAGGTCGCCGATGGACGTGCTGAAATCAAAAAAGGCCATGGCGGTGTTTGTGATGAAGGACTACAATATGAATTATGATTGGGCTATAGCACGGTTCCATCATCGCTAAGAACAATGACGCACTGAATACAATATGTGCAACGAGGCGTTGTCCAGCAAGACAAAGCTGGATGACGTAAGAACCACACACACAAGCGCAAATTTACATTTGCCTCGGTCTCATTTCAACGCCATTCTTCAGAGGAGCCACAGCGATGTATCGTTGTGTGGATAACTTTTTAACAATAGTTTAAATTAACTAGCAAAAATGTTATCAACAGTAGTGGAGCAATGAAGGCTCATCTTATTTAACAGTATAAATATATATAAAAAATGTAAATTCAGTGCACACATCTATCTAATTAAACTCAGCGGAATTCAAGGCGAACACCGGCCATCACCATGGGCGTCACACACCAACAACGGATGGACACCACCACCTAATAAGCAGAGAAGTTCCTTTTGTCATTTTTATAGTTAATGAGCTCATTAATACCAAATCGATAATAAAAAAGAATGTACGGGTCTGAAGTTGAATGTGTGAGAATGAACGAGTGAATGTATGGCCATAACCACATATGCCGAGGGCATTGGTTTGTGTAGTAACTAATTAACTATTAATAAATGATTTTTAAGCTGCAGCAATAAAGTTTCATTGATATTAATTCAACAGATAAAGAAATAGAGAGAGTAAAAAGAGATAGAAAAAGTAACCGCCATTTTGTTTTGGGTCATATCATATGACGTCACTATTTTGACCGCATGGTTGTATATGTACTACCTTAGATTGAATTAAATTTGATGGTTAATTTCAAGAATATCTTGTTATCATTTGTGTCGTCAACTGTGTTTCAAAATCTCCCTGTACATGAACCCTGGCACCCCTTAGGTAGAAAACAAGTTATAAAAGAAGAAAATGAGCCCGGCAACTAATGAATTTGGTAAGTACTCAGACGTACCAAATTATGGTATTGGTTATACATATTTTAGTAGAGTATATGTAATAATAAACATAAATATGAGTTTTATTACAAATGCCGCCCAGAACTAGGGACGTAATTATATAGTTTTATTACAAATGGCGCCCGAACAGGGACTTTATATAAAAATTAATTTATATAAAACAGCTAGATTGAGAAACACAGAAGATGATATAAGACGATATATAATGAATGAGAGGTTATGTTGACGAAGTTGCATAGTTAATTAAAATTGAGTTAATTGCGTAGTCAAATATAAATAAAAGATAAATAACCATTTAAATATTGAAGTAATGATGGCAGAAAATAATAATAGTGTAGAAATGGACAGTACAGACACAGAATCGATTTTGTTAGACAAAATAAGCGCGAATTCTACACCTAGAGCAGTTGGAAGATCTGTTCACATTAATTAAAACGCAAAATAGAGTATTAAAAGAAATTGACGAAAAATTTGATAGCCTTGAGAATGAATTAAAGAAACAAAACAATGTACAAGACATAAATTTAGATCAATTAAATGAGAAATTAGAAAAATTTAAAAATGAAATACAGAAACAAAATTGTAACATTGACAAGGTAGACAAATTAGATAGAAACAAAAACAAGGTAAGTGGGGTAGAAAATTATGATAATATAAATAAAAGTATGATGTTAGAGAATGATTGTGTAAACAGGAGTAGTAATAATGAGGTTTTATGGGGAATAGAATATAATAATGATGGAATGATAGTGTGTGTTAAAGGGTTAAAGACAGTGTGTAGAGAGAGAATAATTGTAAAAGATTTGCAGGGGGTAGATTTTTCCCTTAATGGTGTATTTGGGGGTGATATAAATGTGTTTAGGAAGGACAAGAGTGCCTTCGATGTAGGTTTTGGAGACAAAAGGTCTGCAAATAGTTGTCCCTGGATTTTTTGTGCACCTGATAGGTGGTGCGAGAATTCAGTTGTAGTGTACCCTGCATATATGGAGAGAGAGAATGTGATTTGGGGCTATGATAGGAGTTATTGTGAAAGAGAATTGTGTGATAATTGGGAGATAGAGTTATATAGAGTATGTAGAGATTATGAAGAGTTGATTGAAAAGTTAGGTGGAGATAGGAGTGATAAATATAATGAAAACTTACCTTGTATTGAGAATAAAGTAGTGGGAGATGATGTTGATAAAGATGACTTTGTAACTTACCTGATTGTAACAGACTATACCAAAGGCGACATGACCATACTCGATCGTGACAAATTATATGAGATAGTAATATGGAATAAGCATATTAATTTAAATAGTATTGTGGAAATATATGAAGAATTAGATAAGTATTATATTGATAGTAATAATATAAAATATCTAATATTAAACCATGTATATAGTTTTAAGGTTCGATTGCTATTTGACAATGGAGGGTGATTATTTTATTGTGTTATGAACATTTAATTATGTGACCAGTGTTTTTCAGGATGGACTGTTTATGATTGATTTATGGTAAATGATTTAATGATTATGTGGATTGTATATTTTGTGTATATTAATGTCAGTATTTGTGTAATTTTGCTGTTGTGTACTTTATGTATTTTTTTATGTAAACATGTATTGTAGAATTTTAAATAATTGAAAGAAGTTTAATCATTATTTTGAAATGATATTATGAGATTCAGAGTCTAATGGTTAGCAAATGATTATGTATTTGGATATGGAGAGGTATTGTTGTTAGTAGGTAAGTGATGAATTTTCTAGTGATATATTAAGTTGAAATGTTGTAAAAGAGTTTGGGTAATAGTGATAAATAAGGGCATTGGAGTTAGTTAAATAGAGTTATTGGGAGTTAGGAAAAATAAAGTGTTGAGATACTGATAATATATAAAGAGGTGTTAGATATTTTAGGGACACAGCGGTTAGTGATTATATATGTAGAGGTGAGTAATGTGCATGGTAATTATATTTGTTGTTGATGGTGATATTTTGTAATAAGGGTATTGGTGTAGGAGTCTGCAACGAGAGATGTTGAGACAGGAAGGGACCGTTGTGTGCCGGAAAGGGTTATCTGAAAGGGTCAGGAACCAATGATAGAATGAGCATAGTGAGGGAATACACACATACTAGTACAAAAAATGAGCGGTGCCAGAGGTTTTAAATGGGATTTGTGAAGGGGGTTATTATAGAGATATTGGTGTCATGATATATTAATGGCTAGAAGCGGTTAGTAGAAAAAAGAGGTGAGTAAGGTTAGATTGACAATGCCAAAATAAGATGGAGAGAATAGTGAATAATAGAGAGTCACCCAAACTAGTAAGGATAGAAGGGTTAGAAAAGGGAGAATTCATGGTAGGAAGATGATGTAACTGAAAGGTAAGGATAAAGTTGAAATTGTTGCATAGAATCTGATGAATGTTAAATAATTAAAAGTTAATAGAGAATTGTTGATAGTAAAAATGTTATATAGTTTTGTTACAAGTCATGTAAATGTAAATTGTTTAATGTAAGATAAATGTAACAATGTTAATGTGTAATGTCTAATGTTCTATGATGTTTTTATTATGTTGGGGGGCAATAGAGTGTGTGGTTAGGAGGTCGTTACAGGGGTAATGACGATAACAAGTGTTAAAATATAGTAGATTTTAAAGTTGAAAGTCTAAAGTTACAAATGAAGTTGAATAAAATATTATAGTAAGCTGCCATTTACAAAATAGAAGAAGTGAATCTAAGTTGAGTAACAAAATTTAAATAATAAAAGTGTCTGCCATGATAGTTGTAAGCTGAATTTGTAGAAATAATTAGGTGAAGGTATTTTGGGGGTATATTAAAGAATTGTTGATGTATTGTGTTATGTGTAGTTACATATATGTTGTTTATTTTCTTACAAGGAAGAAATTGAGTTTGGTGGTGGTAAAAAATCAATGTATTTTAAGTCTTGTAGTTGTGAGGTTGAAAATTTTGAATTAACAACAAACCAATGCCCCAAACACAAACCAATGCATCTAAAAGGGAACATATCAGTTGTAGATATGTAAGTGTACTAGACCACTATTTTAAAATTTTGTATGCAATGTTTCAGAGTTTTGTGGTGTTGTGACCGCAGTCCTGGGCTGGCTGGAGCGTCAGAACAGGAGTGTAGAGTGCCTCATGGACTTATGGTGTAGGGATCTCTCAGGAGAAGTCCAGTAAGGTCAGAGGGTGCGACCAACATCATGGGACCAAGGGTAAGTAATGATAAATTTTTTTGTAACGTTACAGGGGGTTGTGGTGACATATCTAGACTGATCCTTTTCGGAAAGTGTGAATGAGTCAATGAAATTTTTTGTGTTTCGACACAAAAATTTTCATTGAGGGGGTTTGTAACAGTACATAATGACCCAGTACCATAATTATGGGTTATATAGGTATTTTCAATGTTTTGTATTATGTAATTATTTAAACATGGAATGGTTAGGTCCATTGTCCCTCTGGGAAAAGGAACAACGCAAATTCAGCCAGAGTAAGACACCAAGGTTGCCGATGGACGTGCTGAAATCAAAAAAGGCCATGGCGGTGTTTGTGACGAAGGACTACAATATGAATTATGATTGGGCTATAGCACGGTTCCATCA
This sequence comes from Magicicada septendecula, assembly GCA_034769895.1. Taxonomy (NCBI): domain Eukaryota; kingdom Metazoa; phylum Arthropoda; class Insecta; order Hemiptera; family Cicadidae; genus Magicicada; species Magicicada septendecula. Next base: position 171,831,060 of record CM068375.1, read on the forward strand.
TCGCTAAGAACAATGACGCACTGAATACAATATGTGCAACGAGGCGTTGTCCAGCAAGACAAAGCTGGATGACATAAGAACCACACACACAAGCGCAAATTTACATTTGCCTCGGTCTCATTTCAACGCCATTCTTCAGAGGAGCCACAGCGATGTATCGTTGTGTGGATAACTTTTTAACAATAGTTTAAATTAACTAGCAAAAATGTTATCAACAGTAGTGGAGCAATGAAGGCTCATCTTATTTAACAGTATAAATATATATAAAAAATGTAAATTCAGTGCACACATCTATCTAATTAAACTCAGCGGAATTCAAGGCGAACACCGGCCATCACCATGGGCGTCACACACCAACAACGGATGGACACCACCACCTAATAAGCAGAGAAGTTCCTTTTGTCATTTTTATAGTTAATGAGCTCATTAATACCAAATCGATAATAAAAAAGAATGTATGGGTCTGAAGTTGAATGTGTGAGAATGAACGAGTGAATGTATGGCCATAACCACATATGCCGAGGGCATTGGTTTGTGTAGTAACTAATTAACTATTAATAAATGATTTTTAAGCTGCAGCAATAAAGTTTCATTGATATTAATTCAACAGATAAAGAAATAGAGAGAGTAAAAAGAGATAGAGAAAGTAACCGCCATTTTGTTTTGGGTCATATCATATGACGTCACTATTTTGACCGCATGGTTGTATATGTACTACCTTAGATTGAATTAAATTTGATGGTTAATTTCAAGAATATCTTGTTATCATTTGTGTCGTCAACTGTTTTTCAAAATCTCCCTGTACATGAACCCTGGCACCCCTTAGGTAGAAAACAAGTTATAAAAGAAGAAAATGAGCCCGGCAACTAATGAATTTGGTAAGTACTCAGACGTACCAAATTATGGTATTGGTTATACATATTTTAGTAGAGTATATGTAATAATAAACATAAATATGAGTTTTATTACAAATGCCGCCCAGAACTAGGGACGTAATTATATAGTTTTATTACAGTAGTTTGTGGTGAGGGCTTTTAAATGTTCTGAAAATCTGGAGGAAAAAGATCTTCCTGTCTGGCCGATTTAGAATTGGTGACAATCATTACAATTTAATTTATATACCCCTGTTTTGTTGTATGTGTCTGTGTCTTTGTTAGTATTATTTATGTGTTTCCTAATGGTGTTGTTGGTTCTGTAGGCTACTTTATAATTATGTTTCCTAAATGTGTTAGCAATTTTGTGCGTATTGGAATTGTAGTATGTAAGTGTTATGTATTTACTGGGTTGTGTGCTGTTGGTCTGATGTGTTTTACTTTTTGTGTTTAGGATGCGTTTGTGTAGTGTATTTATTAATTCAGGGTTGTATCCATTTTTGACTGCTATATATTTGATTGTGTTTAATTCTTCTTGGTAGTCATGTGTGTTTAGGGGTATTGAAGTGAGCTTATGGAGCATGTAGTTGAAAGCTGCATGTTTGTGTTGAGTTGGGTGGTTGGATGAGTTATGTATGACCATGTCTGATGTGGTGGGTTTCCTGTATATTTTGTATGTGTGTGTGTTGTTTCTTTTGGTGATTGTAAGGTCTAAGAAGTTGTAACGGTACAGAATTGTGGGCTACAATAGTTTCAAGTCAAATCAGTAAATTTTCCAATTGTCAGTATTCACCTGTGAGGTGCCCCTTGTAACCAGCAACATAGTGTTATTGTTGATGTCTGCAGACAGCCAAGCCAGACGTATTACGTAATAGCCCCAGCAGCAGTCTTTGTATGTGAATCACAGTATGCAGATTATCATCATAGTGTCAGCATCAGACAGTAGTAAGAAGCAGCATACAGTCATCTGTATTTACTTTAAAACCGTGGCCTCGGACGTGTAGGATAGGCCGTAAATAATAGTTGGTCTATCCAGCAAAAATAATTAACAGTGAATAAATACTAGTGTGGCCAGAAAATCAACCATTCAAGTGTTCGAGCAAATCTTAAAAGCCGGCCGGCTATATAAATATATACCTTACAGTGCATAAAATTTAAAGTAATTAACAACAACTAAACTCAATGTAAAATAGTGTCGGAGTGCGTCAAAACGAAGAAAGCGGTCATTACGAGGTGGCGTAACAAACCATATGAACACGTAATGGATGGGTAACTAATGCACAGTATATTAATACTTAAACGAATGTTAAGTAAATGGTGAGTAATCATCATAAAACGAAAACTTAAAACATAAACCCATAAATAGAGATCCCTAAGGGAAAGGTTTTTTTTATAAAAGAGAATAGCAAGGGGAAAAGAGATAAATATGTACTGGTTCATTTAAAATATAAACAAGTTGTAATAAGTTAGAAGTAAAAAAGATTTCATTTGTAAATTTGTTTGATTCCATGTTATTCGTTATTATAGTCCATTCAACTAAAGAAGATCGCTGACTTTCAAAGCCTGCCATTTCCACAAAAGTAGAGCCAAAAATTAAAGAAACACATAGTTTTAACCGTCAATCGCTTTTCTTTAAGTGGTTTATATTTCATAATTTTACAGCTAAGTGTTTTTTCACGGTAAAGCAATATTTAGAAAAAGTCACGGTTTTTTCATTGTTTTACCGTAACTGCCAATTTTATGAATTTATTTCTTAGTAAGTAATGCCTTGAAAAAATTTTCTTGTTCAAGGATTGTTGACCCACTCATTCTACACAACATGTAAACATTTCAAGTTCTTATTTTTCTTTTTTTACTAGTAATTAATTTTTTTCTAAGATCATGTTTTCTCGTAATCTAGAAACGTTTAACAATCAAGTGTTATATCGTTTTGAAGCTTACAATCCCAACAGGTTGGTTAAATTATTGAAATTAGTTTAAGATGCTTTGCTGAATTTTAACTGTGAGATAAGTTTAGAGCGAAAGGTCAAGCGACGCGTACAGTAACAGGCGTGGCGTAGTAGACCACAGCGCAGCAGGACGGCCTCATAGCGCCAGTTAGGTGTGCTGAATGCAGGGGCCTTCTGTAAGTAGGGAATGCGTTTGTAATCTGTTTGCGGTAAGCCTATATTAACCTAACAAACGAGGCTTTTCAGCCTCCCTGTCGGAGATATGAATAAACTGCCGACATTTTTTTTATGATGCGCTTTAAATATTTTCCAACTTTAATTACCCGTGAAGTGCATTATGAATTATTAAAGAAAGTAGTGATTAACCAGATGTCTGTTCGTATGTTCTGGTGTCTGAATTATGTGTCCCAAAACATTGAAGTGACCAGAATTTACTTATTTTAAGGCCTACGGCTACATAAACGTTTATATTTTTGTTAATGTCCTCAATAAAATTTAAATTATTGTTACGACTTTTTAACATTTTATATTTTATAACAATTAAAATTTCAACGTATTTTATGCGTTACAAAACAATTCTGGCAAAATAAAATTTCTTAAACATTAGGAAAATTGTACTACAATATTAATTACATAATTATATAGGCTACATACCACAACACAATGAAGGGTACTTAAGGTGATTAGTGGCAAAGGTCCGATCCCCTCCAGAATTGAGTCATCGCCAATGTCCATATCATCCTCTTCTGACTCTGAGGAAGTATTTCCCGTTATGTTTATGACAAACCGCTCTACTACTTCGTCAAGGATTCCCTCTGCTTCCCAGGCTTCCTTGGTCAGCTTCTCCACGTGTCGGACGACGTCTGCCCACTCCTTTTCGCCGATTAACCCAAACCCTTCATTTATCAAATGCTCCACTTCCGTCAAAGTAAACTTTTTGTTGTTCCTTGCCACGTGTCCTTTTAACTGTGCCCATATCATTTCAATACAATTGAAATGGCAATGATGAGGAGGCCGTCGAATTATTTCGTGGCCATGACTTTTTGCCAGCTCGTCAATTTTATAAATTGGAAATCTTGGCTTATGAGCCAAAACCATGTCTAATAATTCGCCTTTTTTGAGTTCTGGCCCTGCTTGCACTCCGTGTCTCTCCAACCACTCAACCATCGCAGATTTTTTTGACGACATTGTAGGCGCTTTGTCTATTTGCACCGTGTGGTATGGAGCATTGTCCATAACTGTTACAGAGTTTGGGTCAATGTTCGGCAATAGTTGCTCTTCAAACTACTTATAAAATCTGTTATGGTCCATTTCTTCATGGTAGTCTCCTGTCTTCTTAGACCGGAACATAAGTAAAGCATTGGGAACAAAATCTTTTGATGTGCCAGCATGCAGGACAAGTAAATCTTTTGAGCCTGCCTCCTTTGCCGATTGGAACGGTCATTGTTTCTTCGAGAGTGTTGTCAGCCCATCCCTTACTTTCGCTATGACTAGCATTCACCCATGTTTCATCAAGCCATATAATTTGTGTAAAATCCTTTTGTTTAACACTGCTCAGATAACGGCAACGCCAAGCAACGATGTCTTCCCTTTCCATCAAAATTTTTCTACCGTTTACTTCGGAATAATGGAATCCCAGATCGCGAAGAACTGTCCAGAGAGAAGTTTTTGCACCGCTAAACAATCCTGTATTTGTCGCTGATACCAGCATTTTATCCAGTGTGGGGCGTTCACGACGTTTGTAATACCCGTAGACATGCCGTCTAAGCGCATCCTCTTGAAACAGGTCTAGTTCGGTAACTTTGGCCGCATGTTTTCTCTCTTTCCCAGGCGTCGAGACGGAGCTTTGGCCAGCTTTAACTGCTGCTGATTTTTCATGACACACTTGTGTCACTGTTGCAGTTCCAATTTGTAAAGCTCGTGCGGTCCTTTCCGCTATTTTTGAAAAAGGTGTTACAGGTTCACCAGTTTTTTTCAAGGTATCATTTTCTTTTTTAAAAACTCCCGGACACTCACGATCATTTCTCTTCCTTGACTCTTTATCGTACTTCCTTTCCGAAAAACAGTCTTCCCGGCACTTGTTGATGGTAAACTTTCTTCGTCACTCGCCATCTCTAAGATTAAAAAATATAATTGAACAAAACACTTCAGCTATCTCAGACGACAACACTTTACAAAACAGAACACTCCACCAAACAAAAGTATGTTGGTATTTTGTGTATGTGGTGGGGTGTGTGATAGCGGTGACCTTATCAGGTTATAGACGGTTGACTCATCAGGTTGTGACGCGCGGTAAGCAATTCGGCCTACATAATCAGAGGGCAAGCATAAATGTGCTTTCAATCTGTAATAACATTTTTTAATTAATATATTACAAAGTGTAGCTATATACAACCGTAATTAACATTCACTTAACCCCTATAACAATTACTTGGTGACATTTAGTTCTAAGAAGTAACGGCCGCCGCCGCACAGACAGCGGCCATTGTACTAGAAATTAAACTACTCCAATTTTGACATAATTAAGATATTTCTGTTGAAATGCGATAACCAACACTTGACAAAAATGAAATCATCTTATTAATTTTAACATTGTGGCACAATTGAATTGAATTAGGGATCTCGGTAATGTCCAACGACGAGTAAAGGTTAGTATAATTCAAAAGATGTCTTAATTTCTTTTAAAATTTTGACTGTTTCATTAATGGAAAACGTTTCATTATTATAATACCGTACAGCACAAAAACAAATATATACAAAGCAGTAATACATCTCCGTAAAGACAAATAAATAAAAACAATATTTATTTCGATTTATTAGATTTTGACACACAAGTTATTACAGTATTAACATTATGGTTCGTGTTGTAGTCAGCACGCAGATAAAATGGACCCAGTACGGAACTGAGTGTACTCCATGCTTTGTCCGTTGCTTTACATTTTAGCGAAAGAGCGCTTCAAATATAAGTTGATGTAAAATATAGTAGCTGTTTAAGCTTGTTTTCACTCAACTTGAACTTTCGTTAGCGTTGTCTTCTCAGTGTTGGCACAAATTTCAACTCTAACAATGCTCCCGTTTACGAGTTGTTCAAGGTCAACAAAAAAATTAATAACGCCTATAAAAATAATCGCAGAGAGTTCAAATGGGAATATGTGATGTAGGATGAATGTAAAAATAATCGTTGAACAGGAAAAATTTGTTGACGCTGTACTTTTTTTGTAATGAATTATCAAAGTTGACAATCGTTGTAGAAGGGCTAAAAAACAGTGACTTTTTTAATATATCTCTTAACGTTATGAAGACGAAGAATAAAAAAAAAATATGAAATGTACACGAGTAATGCAGAAAGGAATGCCGATTCCAACAATATGCTCATTTATTTTTTGTCTTTGAAAATTTGGAAACGGCAGGCTTTGAAAGTCAGCGATCTTCTTTAGTTGAATGGACTATAATTCAATACATTACTAATAAAATAATATACCAGTATTTCATTGTTATCAAAGGAAGACGAAGTAATTAATTTGTTTAATAAATTACAAGCAATTTGTTTAAAATATAAACTGTGTTATTATATAGTTACCGTTTATCTCAAATAATCCTTTCTGCAGCTGTGTTCGTCTGTAAGACCTTGGAGAGGAACCCAAAGGTAAGAGTCTATTAATAAATGAAGTAATTAATATAGTTTCATTGACGCCCGAGAACAGGGACTCGAGTATAATATTAATTGGTATAATTAATATAGTTTCATTGGCGCCCGAACAGGGACTCTAGTATATTAATATTTGATAGAATTAATATAGTTTCATTGGCGCCCGAACAGGGACGGCGAGTGTAATTTTTTATTACTTTCGCCAGACCTAAATAAGCTGCAGAACGGGTTATTTGGAAGTAAGGGTGTGGTTAGAAATGTTTTTAGAGTGTAACTAGAAAGTAAAAGTGATGAATTTTAATAACTGTGTATGCAATCGATAATTATTTAATTTAAAAATAATTTCATAATGGAGAACGTAGAGAATAAAATAAATGAGATTGAAGTAATTGTCGGTGATGAAGCCGAAAATAAATTGATGTTCGAAAGTAAAGAAAATGTGTCACCTGAGCCAGCTAATAGAAGCGACTCAGGCATTCAAATAAATGAAATGATAAGTGAAAATAATTTTAATGAATCAAAAATAATGAGTGAAGTCGAAATCCATTCGACACCTATTTCAGGTAATCAAAATAAGAAATCCGATGACGATAATATGTTAAAACAGTTGTATAGTATGGTGTGTAGCAATTTTAGTGAACTAAGAGGGGACTTAAATGAATTGAAAGAACAAAATAAAGAAGTCATGAATGCTTTCGAGAAAATAAATTATCGTTTTGATAGTAATGACAAAAATTTTAATGAAATAAAAGGGGACATTAATGCAAAATTTGAGGTACAGAATAGTCATTTTAACGATAAATTCAATGAACAAAATAATAAATTTGACGCTAGATTCAATGAACAGAATGTTAAATTTAACGAAATTAAGGGGGAAATAAATGAAATTAATGTTAAGCTAATACAACAGTTAGATAAGTTGGGGAGAAATACTGAAATTAATGAGGTAAGTAGGGGCGAAAATAGCAATAATATAGTTGAAAAGATGGTCCTAGAGAGTAAGGTAGTTAATATTGAGAGTAATAAGGAAGATTTTGTTGAAGTAGAATTTGGTAACGAAGCGTTGTTAACTAGTGTTAATGTAAGTAAGAGAGGGTGTGCTGAAATGTTAGAGGGGCAAAGGGCAAGTTTTCCCCAAGTTTATGGTGAAACAGAGATTTCACCTATGTTGTATGAGGACAGAGTTTCCTCTGGTAGTTGTGTGGAAGACGAGGTGTCTTCAAATGGTCCCTTTATTTATTGTAATGGTCTTGGAAGTGCCAAGACATATAGTAAGTTTGTTGTGCCCTTTGCATGGAATGAGATAGTTCAGGGGGGTTGTGAGAAGTATGGTGATGAGAGAAAGAGAAAGAGAGAAATAGAGATTTTTGAGGTTAATAGAGGCTATGAAATATTAGTGCAGAGTTTATGTATTGAGAGAGAGGAACAAATTGACTTATCTTGTGAAATAAAGATTGATGATTATATTGATGTTAATAACATATACCTACCTGTAGTGAGGGTCAACGTATTAGTAACAACTGACGTCTATAGTAATGAAAAATTCAAGGATGTAATTGTAACAAAAAATACTGACGGAGACAGAACTAAGATCACAAATGTAGACGGGCTTTATGAATTAATGGTAGACACAAATGTAGTTAATTATTGTGTTAATGTAATTAACGAAAGTAATCATTGTAATGGTCATTACCATGTAGTGTATGTGGATAAAAATGATTTATGTTATAAATATATCAGATATTTACATGATGATGGAGGCTGAATATAAACTCAATGAATGGACATTTTAAATATATTAGTTTATGGTAATGACCTGGCTGATTTAGGTATTGAAGTGTGGTAAATAATAAACTATGACGGAAATTTGTAAATAAATGTGTTAATGTTAAATGTATTGTTATTGTGTCAAGATTATCTTGTTGTAATGTATATTATAGCTTATGTGTAAAACATGTTTGTAATAAGAATGAAGTTTATAATAATATAATAATATTTTATTTTACTAAATAATTAACAGGAGGTAATAAGGAATTTTATTTTGCATTGTGTGCTTATATTAAAAGTGTTTTAAATAATGTAACTAATGCTAAATTGTCTTGAGTAGAGGTGGAATTAAAGTAATTTAAAAGGTGAATTTTATTAATGAAGTATAATTAATTTTGATATGAATTGTAACAGACAGTAATTGACTAATATGTCAGCACTAAAAGATTTATAGAAACCAAAAAATTGAAGGAAGTACATGTGTTAGTAATGTTGTAATCAGAATGTTGAGACTGAGTCAGTGTTTATAACACCAGTCTGGCATACAACTGTTAATGTAAACAGGTGTGTTGTAGGTTGTGTGACCAATGTTTACAGTCATGCTGTAGTTGACAACAACAAGAATGTTGTGTTTTGATGAATCAGTGCTATGAGTAAATCCTATTATGAAACAAAAGAAATGATCGTGCGGACAGGATAGCTGTGGGAATGGCTCGTTATTAAATAAGGCATTTACTTAGATTAATAATATTTCTTTAATTCATTAGAGTAACTACGTTTGTTAACAAGTTTTATCTTGATGAACAAATGACAATAATGACAATACAAATGAACAAAATAACAATAATTGAAGTGACATACTATCGTTACAATAATTCTATTGAGTGTTTTCATTAAGACATAACATTATATAAAAAAAAACATTCTTTATATACTGACTATTCTTTATTAAAACATTATAAAAGCTTTACTAACTATATTTCAGAATTTGGTATGTTACTGCTTTAAATTAGCCATAAATGATTAAGATATCAATTATACGTATTCCTTAACAAATTTAGAACACTACTGAGCACTTCTGAGTATAAATAATTCATTATCCAAAATCGATTAATGCTTTAAGTTTGAACTAAGTAAAACAAAACAAAGTTGTAATTACGCTTTTGATGTGGCTCCATCGTAGACAGAAGATGCACGGATAGTGTGCAAGGATGCCAAAAAGTGAACACGTGAAAAAAGAGAGTGTGTACTTCCCAGTGCTCTCGTCAGTTTTATACCCTGCGTAACGCAAAAAGTCTCTATGAGTTAACGCCCAAAATTCAGCCAATCAGAACTGGACTCTGCACGTGTCTCGAAACTTATCAGGTCACACGAGGGGACAATTTGACATTGATTTTTGTGAACCAAAGCGGAATTCGTTCGCGAACACTGACGAGTAAACAATTCGTAGCTTCCCTGGTTGATAACTCGCTACACGTGCCACGATAAAAAATGGTCAGCATACTTCCTGACAATCGCTCAGTTTGTTCCTTAAAATAATTCTTAAGATAAAATAAAATAATACATTGAGTAGTTTGAATATGAGTAGAATCCTCATTTACAATTATATATAAAATCATAACGTGGAATGTGCTGGGCACAACATCCCTCCCTACTTTACAAAAGGAAAGTACGGGACGTACTTTGCTTTTCAAAATTTATCCAAAGTATAAACAACTTGCAGTTTTACTTAAGCCTAATGTTCAAAAACCTACTCTGTTTACATCATGAAATCTACATCTAAACAAACCACATCTACATCTGATCTGTTTATCTACATGTAAACAAACCAATAAAACAAAAAGATAAGACTGTTCCATCTACGGTCAGTCATTGCTATCGCTAAGCAGCTGTACACGCTCAGATATGTGTAGATAACACATTGTGTCGATGTACACATTTACATATATATCACGCGATATTTACAAACAAAATTATTGTCCAAACTTTCTAATACAATACTACATAATTGTCTCTTTTTCTATTTAAACATAGTTTTATCTGTTACATTCAAAACAAAAAGTGCTGAATATAATGAGACTCAAAATTTTGTTTTCCTTAGGTATGTCCACAACTATTATAATTATTATTATTTTTCTTGTTTACATTTTTCTTACATACTTCTCAATTCTTTATGTAGGTTCAATACATTCCTTTATTAAACAAACAAACTCTTCAATTTATAATTGAGAATGTGCAACTCTAACACCTGGTTTTACGTAGACTGCTGTAACATTCATTCCGTCTGGCGAAGTTACTTCTGGAACTTCCTCTGCTGCTTCTTGTGTTGCCTCAGCACTCGATGTCGTTGGTGGTATGAGAGTAGAAGTTAGACATTTGGAGACTGACTTGGTTCGGTAGACGAGATATAGTAGCAATGCTGCTCCAATAACTATGAAGGTAAAGCTACCGGCATAGCGAATAGATAGTTCGTTTTGTGATTGTTGCTTTTCTTGCTGTATCTCTTGGATATCGTTAATAAGTCGGTTCAGTGAAACGTCATCGAAGTCGTTGTGTATCCTATGAAGTACTTCGTCGATATTCAATTCTGTAACATCTGAAATCTTCATGTGAGTGACATTATTTGTTAAAATTTTAGCCTCGAATTGACTAATCAAAGAGGATATTGGTGGTTCAATCATGATAGGCTTAGTAAGGTTATATATACTTCGTCCATAGGTATGTGGTAATAAGGTAAAATATTTGGAATATATATGACAATGGTGTGGATTAAGAAGAACTCCTCTCTCCTTAAGAATCTCGGTCTTAGTGTCTTGATCGCATCTCCAGGTAACTCGTATCGGTTCTGGTGCACTATATATCCACGCATCCTTGTTCGGCATCTGATGTAGAATTGGATGGCGGAAATTCTGTATAACCTTCTTCTCACATTGAACACGAGCACTACTGGTCTCTCCAACAAATAATGCATAGATACAACTGTCGTTATGGTACGAATACAAAGGTATATTGGCTGGACACACACTATACTTGGAACCTCTGCAAGCAATTACATCTTTGTGTGTAAGTTCAACATACTCTTGTCGCGTTTTAGTTAACGCTAAGTTCTCACTGAGTACTTAACATATATATAGCTCTTTACATATATAAACTTATTGATAGAAGGTTCTCTATGCGGCAAAGACTTTACAGAATACAAGTCTAGTAATCTGTTTTCTGTTTTTAAAGGAATTTCTATACTCAGTTGAATATATTTCGTTTGAGATATAGCATGAACATCTATTTGAATTAGCAGATGTTAATTCATAATAAATATACATCTCCTCCAATTTAGTACTTATATTATAATTATACACCTCGTTATCATTAATAGCAAGTACATATTTCTATTTTTAACACATTTGCGACAGTATGCAAGCGACTGACTTTGAGTTAATGAGTCCTTCGCTTGCTAAAGGAATAATCTCTATTGTATGAAAAACAATAGTAATTACATACGTGGTAATCTAGGTCGAAGGTTGTAAGATGAAGATGGAGATTCAGACAAGGATATTGGACGATTAGGATGCCATTCAGGATCGTTGGGTGTACGTGGTGAAGATGGAGATAGTGCTAAACTATCTTCAAATTCAATAGGCGTAATATCTAAAATAGGTTCATCTTCTTCTTCAATCGTTACTATACACATCGGTCTTCCCCTTACTTGTCCCTCGGTTAAAACATTCGTATCGCAAGCTTCAATGTCATCAAACCTTGACCCTGTACTTGATTCGTTATCACTATGTTCAAATGTAACAGCTGTTTTTCTTGTACGTTGCTGACTCATGACTTGCTGGCTTAACACATCACAATTTTCCACTAGCCAAATCTAGCGTAGTAAAATATTTAGAATTTCCCAAACAATCTAACGTCTCAACAATATTTGGTAACGGATAAGCATCCCTTTTTGTTATACTATTTAACGCTCTATAATCAACGCAAAACCTGTACTTAGGTATACCGTCTGGACTCTTTTTCAGAACTATCACAACTGGACTACTCCACGGTGAGTTTGAAGGTTTTATTACATCTTTCTCTAACATCTCAGTTATATGACTCTGTATCACACTCTTCATAGACTCAGGAAGTCTGTAAGGTTTCTTTTTAATCGGTAAACTATCACCAGTATGTATTTTATGCTGTATATCTACAAGACACCCTCGATGCTCCGGATCCTCACTGAACAAATCTCTATACTTTAATAACATTGGTTTCAAAACTTCACTGCCACTCTCAGCTAAGTGCTTTAATTTCCCTAATATTAATTCATCAATATTCTCATTACTACTAAAATTATCATCTTTATTATGTTTCTCATGTTGTAGAACATCAACAACTCTTACACTTCCATAAACTTTAGGCGGGTATTTCTCTGCCAGACCTAACGTAATTCCCTTTTGAATTACAAGTGGTTCTCCACTACAATTAACAACTACATTGTTATCGGTGTCTACAGTACTCAGTACATGGGCAACTCTTATACCCTGCACATCTAATTCTCGTGGTTCTACTAAAACCTCTCATGGCACCGGAATGTCACGTAGACCGACTATTCGGCAATTTACTAATACCTCACTTAAGGGTGGTAACTCTTGCTCAGAAGCATTCATGACACACCAAAATTCTGCATCATTCCCGACAAAATTACAACGAGTTATAGGTTGATTGTTGATCAGGCCCACAACCGTTAGCAATACCAGTGGAGACTACCCCGCAATCCTCTACACCGGAGTCGAGTGATATGACTACCGAGTTATTATTCAAACTCAAGTGTCGTGATGGCAAGTATATTATTGCACCCAGTGACTTTAGTAAATCGAGGCCTAGTATACCGTCGTAAACATGAAAAAAACTATCATCCCTTGGTACTACAAGAAAAGTGTGTACAACTTCAGTGCTTCCCAGACGTAACCTCAAATTTTGTGTCCCTTTTACGAATAAGTTACTCCCGGTAACCCCTTTAGCATTTATAACAGTTTTATGTGTGGCACATCTACTGATACCTTCCTTAATTAAAGAAATACTAGATCCAGTGTCTATTATAAATTTACATAATTTCTTTTCAGTTTCACCCATAATTACTAAATCATTTAAACCATTAGAAGAGATTGTAGGTATCAAATAACTCATCCGTTCGACCTTGCCGTGCCCTAACAAGTTGAACTGCTGGCGTTTGGGTGTGTATTTTGCTTACTATTGCAGTTACAAGCATAATGCCCCTTAGCATGACAATTATAACATTCTATGTCTTTCAAAGCCTTTTTTTGTGCATTGTTATTATTTTTATTATAACGGTTCTGATTATAACTGGTACTGCGAGCATTATGTGGCTGAGTTTTACCACTAGTTTTCCTTGATAACTTTTAAAACAATTCTTAGCTAAATGACCTACCTTGTTACAGTGATAACAGGTGACACTAGTCACGAAGACATGTCCATCGGCGTTATTTCTCTTACCATGTCCCCATGAAGTATGCTGCTGTTGTCGATCAGCTGAAGCCACAGTATTAGCGATCTGAATTGCCTCCTGCATAGTGTTAGGTAATCGGTATCATACTTGCTGTCCCACAACACCTTGTAGGCCATTTATGTATGCAGCTAAAAGTCGACGTTCCGCCTCTTCCTCGATGACTTTCTGCTCCATAGGATCAGCAACCTGTCTAATAGTCTCTTTGAACATAAAATTTGGCAACGATCAGCAAAAGATTCTGGGGTTTCATCCCTACGCTGTGTCGCTGATTGGAGTGCTGTATAATGATACTGATCTAACTGATTAAATTTAAATCGCTCAATAAAACACTGTGTTAAAACGTCATACTTTAAATCTGCTTTCTGTAACTGTGGACAACTGTTATAATACAATGCTGCAGGTCCCCTTAATTTTAACGAAACGATGCGAACCTTATCAGAATCTACTGAAGAAATTTGTGTTAGTGGTTGAAATCACAATCAGAATGATCACAGTTGCACACCACTATATAAAAATTATCCCAATTAGCGCTTTCAAGCTTCACAGCCCATCGTCAGATTGGAATAGACAGGAAATTCGTAAAAACAACCCCTTCACCCCTCTCCACCACCCTGCTCACACACAACAAGCTATAATATAAATGACCCTTCCCCACCCCCTAAACCCTGTCCCACCATCTGTAGAGTTACATATTTTTTCTACCAAATTCCTTGTGTTTCAGTTTGCGTGTGTGTGTGTGTGTGTGTGTGTGCATCCTTTTAAACTACCCTCTTCCTCTCCACACACGTGGGTCAGTCATACACCCTTATTTTAAAACATCCAATTAGTACTATGCAAAATAATTCTTAATCTTATCTATCTGTCCTCTATCATTTACTTCTTAATCATGTTATAAAATATTTCTTCATTATCAAATTTAATTTTAATATTAATTAAATTGTCTAACCCTTTTTCTCTTTCTTTCAGTATTTCTAACTCCTCTCTAAGCTTCCTTTCAACTGTGTTATTCACTACTTTTACAATTTCGTATTCTTCCAAAGGATTAACAAACTTATGGTTGTCTTCTATGAAATGTCTTGCATATAACGAATTGGTTGTTCTATTACCTTCTCCACGTTTGTGGTCAGACAACCTGCATACGAATTTTCGTCCTGTCTCTCCTAGGTACACCTTGATGCAGTCTTTACATTTTAATTTATAAATTCCGTTTTTCTGTAATACTGGAATTTTTTCTATATTCTTATTCTTTATCTTATCAAATACCGTTTCACATTTTTTAATAGCTATATCTACTCCATATTTATTAAAACATTTTATAATTTTTCTAGTATGTGAACCTATGTATGTCAATGACCCTGCATGATTCTTTTGTTCTGGTTCTATTTTATCTTTTTGTATGTTAACCCTTTTCATAACTTTATCCACTATGTTGGTGTATAATTATTATTCCTTACAATTCCCTTTATCATTCTTAACTCCCTATCTTTTGATTCGGTCTCTTTTAAACACTTCTGAGCTCTGTAACAAAATGAATTGATTGCCGCCATTTTGTATCTATATGGGTGGTAAGACTGTATTGGTATAATTATATCAGAATACGACTCTTTCCTAAATATCCCAAACTGTAGTTTCTCATTATCTTTAATTTCTATGTTTAAATCTAAGTAATTTATTTTCTTACCTCCTATCTCTTCTTTAAATTGTAAGTTTTTATCCTTATTATTTACCTCATTTAGAAACTCATGCACTTCTTCTATGCTTCCTTCCCAAATTACTAATACATCATCAACGTATATAGACCATAATTTTATATTGTTTTTATACTTTGTGGAAGTTATTAATTGCTTTTCAAAATCATTCATGTATATTTCAGCAAGAATAGGGGATAATGAAGACCCCATAGGTAAACATTTTTCTGTATATAAAACTTGTTATTAAACCTAAAATAGTTCTGATTCACACATTCTTTAATTACTTTCATCAACTGCTTTTTATACCTGTATTCTCCCATATTATTATCATTTATTAACTTAATAACTTTATTTACTGTGATATTGGTAAACATGTCCTTAACATCCAGTGATATCAATTTTGTATTTACATTAATCCTAATATTTTCTAATTTTTCTATCAATTTTACATTATTCTCTATGTTGTATTTTGTCCCAAATTCATATTTCTCTTTCAGTACTCTGCTAACTTCCTCTGATAATTTATAAATAGGTGCGTTAATAAAAGAAACAATCGGTCTAATTGGTTTTCCTTCTTTATGTATCTTAACCTGACTTTTAAAAGTTGGTGCTGTTGGATTACTTTCCAATAAATACCTTTTCTTATTTTCTTCTATAAATGTTATCTGTTTCATCATTTGTTTTATCCTTGACTGGTACTTACTTGTATAATCATACTTTATTTCCTCGTATGGTCCTTCCCTTATAAATTCTTCCGTTTTCTTTATTTATTCGTCCTTTCTCAGTAGTACCATTGTATTTCCTTTGTCCGCCTTTGTAACTATAATATCATTCTTCTTTATTTTATTCTTTAGTTTAGTTACAGTTGATTTGATTTTTTGTTCATTTTTTTAATTATACAAACTTTTCTTAAATATTTTTTATCTACTACATTCCCTACTTCCCACCTTATTCTTTTTTTATCATTTTCATTTCCTAGTTTTTGTATTATGCTTTCGCATTCAATAATCGTTTTTTCTTGATTTAATTCTGGTGGCGGTGCGTATTTTAAGCCTTTTGCTAACATTTCTTTTTCTTCTGTATTGAAATTTACCTCTGTAAGGTTTATTACTCTTTTTTCATAGTTATTCTTAGAGAGGTGTTCCTTTTTTACTTCGTTCTTTCTTATTAATTTATTTAACTTATCTACCATTTTTTTATTTTTATTTTCCAATTTCTTTTCTACGTACCCTAAACCAAAATTATATAATATTTCTTCTAACTCTACATACGAGTATATTCTTAACAATTCTATGTGTCTGTCATATAATTCCCTATTATATCTATTGATTAAGCCGTAGAGTGACCTTATTTCCAGTTTTATCCACAACTTCTCGCTTTGTTCTTTTACTTTTTTGGCTACACTGTTCTTATTTTTAATTTTAACTTGAGCGTACTTTGGGATGACATTATTATCCAGACATTGTTTATTAAACCATATTTTACTTAAAACCCTCTTCAATTTAACTTTTAACTTAAGATATTTAAATACTTTACTTACCTTATTGTTGTCGTTTATTACCTCACTGTTGTTGTCCATTACCTGTAGTCGATTGCACAACTTAACAGACGTTTAATGAAGAAATTTGTGTTAGTGGTTCAAATCACAATCAGAATGATCACAGTTGCACACCACTATATAAAAATTATCCCAATTAGCGCTTTCAAGCTTCACAGCCCATCGTCAGATTGGAATAGACAGGAAATTCGTAAAAACAACCCCTTCACCCCTCTCCACCACCCTGCTCATACACAACAAGCTATAATATAAATGACCCTTCCCCACCCCCTAAACCCTGTCCCACCATCTGTAGAGTTACATATTTTTTCTAGCAAATTCCTTGTGTTTCAGTGTTGTGTGTGTGTGTGTGTGTGTGCATCCTTTTAAACTACCCTCTTCCTCTCCACACACGTGGGTTAGTCATACACCCGTATTTTAAAACATCCAATTAGTACTATGCAAAATAATTCTTAATCTTATCTATCTGTCCTCTATCATTTACTTCTTAATCATGTTATAAAATATTTCTTCATTATCAAATTTAATTTTAATATTAATTAAATTGTCTAACCCTTTTTCTCTTTCTTTCAATATTTCTAACTCCTTTCTAAGCTTCCTTTCAACTGTGTTATTCACTACTTTTACAATTTCGTATTCTTCCAAAGGATTAACAAACTTATGGTTGTCTTCTATGAAATGTCTTGCATATAACGAATTGGTTGTTCTATTACCTTCTCCACGTTTGTGGTCAGACAACCTGCATACGAATTTTCGTCCTGTCTCTCCTAGGTACACCTTGTTGCAGTCTTTACATTTTAATTTATAAATTCCGCTTTTCTGTAATACAGGAATTTTTTCTATATTCTTATTCTTTATCTTATCAAATACCGTTTCACATTTTTTAATAGCTATATCTACTCCATATTTATTACAACATTTTATAATTTTTCTAGTATGTGAACCTATGTATGTCAATGACCCTGCATAATTCTTTTGTTCTGGTTCTATTTTATCTTTTTGTATGTTAACCCTTTTCATAACTTTATCCACTATGTTGGTGTTATAATTATTATTCCTTACAATTCCCTTTATCGTTCTTAACTCCCTATCTTTTGATTCGGTCTCTTTTAAACACTTCTGAGCTCTGTAACAAAATGAATTGATTGCCGCCATTTTATATCTATATGGGTGGTAAGACTGTATTGGTATAATTATATCAGAATACGACTCTTTCCTAAATATCCCAAACTGTAGTTTCTCATTATCTTTAATTTCTATGTTTAAATGTAAGTAATTTATTTTCTTACCTCCTATCTCTTCTGTAAATTGTAAGTTTTTATCCTTATTATTTACCTCTTTTAGAAACTCATGCTCTTCTTCTATGCTTCCTTCCCAAATTACTAATACATCATCAACGTATCTAGACCATAATTTTATATTGTTTTTATACTTTGTGGAAGTTATTAATTGCTTTTCAAAATCATTCATGTATATTTCAGCAAGAATAGGGGATAATGAAGACCCCATAGGTAAACATTTTTCTGTATATAAAACTTGTTATTAAACCTAAAATAGTTCTGATTCACACATTCTTTAATTACTTTCATCAACTGCTTTTTATACCTGTATTCTCCCATATTATTATCATTTATTAACTTAATAACTTTATTTACTGTGATATTGGTAAACATGTCCTTAACATCCAGTGATATCAATTTTGTATTTACATTAATTCTAATATTTTCTAATTTTTCTATCAATTTTACATTATTCTCTATGTTGTATTTTGTCCCAAATTCATATTTCTCTTTCAGTACTCTGCTAACTTCCTCTGATAATTTATAAATAGGTGCGTTAATAAAAGAAACAATCGGTCTAATTGGTTTTCCTTCTTTATGTATCTTAACCTGACTTTTAAAAGTTGGTGCTGTTGGATTACTTTCCAATAAATACCTTTTCTTATTTTCTTCTATAAATGTTATCTGTTTCATCATTTGTTTTATCCTTGACTGGTACTTACTTGTATAATCATACTTTATTTCCTCTTATGGTCCTTCCCTTATAAATTCTTCCGTTTTCTTTATGCATTCGTCCTTTCTCAGTAGTACCATTGTATTTCCTTTGTCCGCCTTTGTAACTATAATATCATTCTTCTTTATTTTATTCTTTAGTTTAGTTACAGTTGATTTGATTTTTTGTTCATTTTTTGAATTATACAAACTTTTCTTATATATTTTTTATCTACTACATTCCCTACTTCCCACCTTATTCTTTTTTTATCATTTTCATTTCCTAGTTTTTGTATTATGCTTTCGCATTCAATAATCGTTTTTTCTTGATTTAATTCTGGTGGCGGTGCGTATTTTAAGCCTTTTGCTAACATTTCTTTTTCTTCTGTATTGAAATTTACCTCTGTAAGGTTTATTACTCTTTTTTCATAGTTATTCTTAGAGAGGTGTTCCTTTTTTACTTCGTTCTTTCTTATTATGTTATTTAACTTATCTACCATTTTTTTATTTTTATTTTCCAATTTCTTTTCTACGTACCCTAAACCAAAATTATATAATATTTCTTCTAACTCTACATACGAGTATATTCTTAACAATTCTATGTGTCTGTCATATAATTCCCTATTATATCTATTGATTAAACCGTAGAGTGACCTTATTTCCAGTTTTATCCACAACTTGTCGCTTTGTTCTTTTACTTTCTTGGCTACACTGTTCTTATTTTTAATTTTAACTTGAGCGTACTTTGGGATGACATTATTATCCAGACATTGTTTATTAAACCATATTTTACTTAAAACCCTCTTCAATTTAACTTTTAACTTAAGATATTTAAATACTTTACTTACCTTATTGTTGTCGTTTATTACCTCATTGTTGTTGTCCATTACCAGTAGTCGATTGCACAACTTAACAGACGTTTAATGAAGAAATTTGTGTTAGTGGTTGAAATCACAATCAGAATGATCACAGTTGCACACCACTATATAAAAATTATCCAAATTAGCGCTTTCAAGCTTCACAGCCCATCGTCTGATTGGAATAGACAGGAAATTCGTAAAAACAACCCCTTCACCCCTCTCCACCACCCTGCTCACACACAACAAGCTATAATATAAATTACCCTTCCCCACCCCCTAAACCCTGCCCCACCATCTGTAGAGTTACATATTTTTTCTAGCAAATTCCTTGTGTTTCAGTGTTTTGTGTGTGTGTGTGTGTGCATCCTTTTAAACTACCCTCTTCCTCTCCACACACGTGGGTTAGTCATACACCCGTATTTTAAAACATCCAATTAGTACTATGCAAAATAATTCTTAATCTTATCTATCTGTCCTCTATCATTTACTTCTTAATCATGTTATAAAATATTTCTTCATTATCAAATTTAATTTTAATATTAATTAAATTGTCTAACCCTTTTTCTCTTTCTTTCAATATTTCTAACTCCTTTCTAAGCTTCCTTTCAACTGTGTTATTCACTACTTTTACAATTTCGTATTCTTCCAAAGGATTAACAAACTTATGGTTGTCTTCTATGAAATGTCTTGCATATAACGAATTGGTTGTTCTATTACCTTCTCCACGTTTGTGGTCAGACAACCTGCATACGAATTTTCGTCCTGTCTCTCCTAGGTACACCTTGTTACAGTCTTTACATTTTAATTTATAAATTCCGCTTTTCTGTAATACTGGAATTTTTTCTATATTCTTATTCTTTATCTTATCAAATACCGTTTCACATTTTTTAATAGCTATATCTACTCCATATTTATTACAACATTTTATAATTTTTCTAGTATGTGAACCTATGTATGTCAATGACCCTGCATAATTCTTTTGTTCTGGTTCTATTTTATCTTTTTGTATGTTAACCCTTTTCATAACTTTATCCACTATGTTGGTGTTATAATTATTATTCCTTACAATTCCCTTTATCGTTCTTAACTCCCTATCTTTTGATTCGGTCTCTTTTAAACACTTCTGAGCTCTGTAACAAAATGAATTGATTGCCGCCATTTTATATCTATATGGGTGGTAAGACTGTATTGGTATAATTATATCAGAATACGACTCTTTCCTAAATATCCCAAACTGTAGTTTCTCATTATCTTTAATTTCTATGTTTAAATGTAAGTAATTTATTTTCTTACCTCCTATCTCTTCTTTAAATTGTAAGTTTTTATCCTTATTATTTACCTCGTTTAGAAACTCATGCACTTCTTCTATGCTTCCTTCCCAAATTACTAATACATCATCAACGTATCTAGACCATAATTTTATATTGTTTTTATACTTTGTGGAAGTTATTAATTGCTTTTCAAAATCATTCATGTATATTTCAGCAAGAATAGGGGATAATGAAGACCCCATAGGTAAACATTTTTCTGTATATAAAACTTGTTATTAAACCTAAAATAGTTCTGATTCACACATTCTTTAATTACTTTCATCAACTGCTTTTTATACCTGTATTCTCCCATATTATTATCATTTATTAACTTAATAACTTTATTTACTGTGATATTGGTAAACATGTCCTTAACATCCAGTGATATCAATTTTGTATTTACATTAATCCTAATATTTTCTAATTTTTCTATCAATTTTACATTATTCTCTATGTTGTATTTTGTCCCAAATTCATATTTCTCTTTCAGTACTCTGCTAACTTCCTCTGATAATTTATAAATAGGTGCGTTAATAAAAGAAACAATCGGTCTAATTGGTTTTCCTTCTTTATGTATCTTAACCTGACTTTTAAAAGTTGGTGCTGTTGGATTACTTTCCAATAAATACCTTTTCTTATTTTCTTCTATAAATGTTATCTGTTTCATCATTTGTTTTATCCTTGACTGGTACTTACTTGTATAATCATACTTTATTTCCTCGTATGGTCCTTCCCTTATAAATTCTTCCGTTTTCTTTATGCATTCGTCCTTTCTCAGTAGTACCATTGTATTTCCTTTGTCCGCCTTTGTAACTATAATATCATTCTTCTTTATTTTAGTCTTTAGTTTGGTTACAGTTGATTTGATTTTTTGTTCATTTTTTTAATTATACAAACTTTTCTTAAATATTTTTTATCTACTACATTCCCTACTTCCCACCTTATTCTTTTTTTATCATTTTCATTTCCTAGTTTTTGTATTATGCTTTCGCATTCAATAATCGTTTTTTCTTGATTTAATTCTGGTGGCGGTGCGTATTTTAATCCTTTTGCTAACATTTCTTTTTCTTCTGTATTGAAATTTACCTCTGTAAGGTTTATTACTCTTTTTTCATAGTTATTCTTAGAGAGGTGTTCCTTTTTTACTTCGTTCTTTCTTATTAATTTATTTAACTTATCTACCATTTTTTTATTTTTATTTTCCAATTTCTTTTCTACGTACCCTAAACCAAAATTATATAATATTTCTTCTAACTCTACATACGAGTATATTCTTAACAATTCTATGTGTCTGTCATATAATTCCCTATTATATCTATTGATTAAACCGTAGAGTGACCTTATTTCCAGTTTTATCCACAACTTGTCGCTTTGTTCTTTTACTTTCTTGGCTACACTGTTCTTATTTTTAATTTTAACTTGAGCGTACTTTGGGATGACATTATTATCCAGACATTGTTTATTAAACCATATTTTACTTAAAACCCTCTTCAATTTAACTTTTAACTTAAGATATTTAAATACTTTACTTACCTTATTGTTGTCGTTTATTACCTCATTGTTGTTGTCCATTACCAGTAGTCGATTGCACAACTTAACAGACGTTTAATGAAGAAATTTGTGTTAGTGGTTGAAATCACAATCAGAATGATCACAGTTGCACACCACTATATAAAAATTATCCAAATTAGCGCTTTCAAGCTTCACAGCCCATCGTCTGATTGGAATAGACAGGAAATTCGTAAAAACAACCCCTTCACCCCTCTCCACCACCCTGCTCACACACAACAAGCTATAATATAAATGACCCTTCCCCACCCCCTAAACCCTGCCCCACCATCTGTAGAGTTACATATTTTTTCTAGCAAATTCCTTGTGTTTCAGTGTTGTGTGTGTGTGTGTGTGCATCCTTTTAAACTACCCTCTTCCTCTCCACACACGTGGGTTAGTCATACACCCGTATTTTAAAACATCCAATTAGTACTATGCAAAATAATTCTTAATCTTATCTATCTGTCCTCTATCATTTACTTCTTAATCATGTTATAAAATATTTCTTCATTATCAAATTTAATTTTAATATTAATTAAATTGTCTAACCCTTTTTCTCTTTCTTTCAATATTTCTAACTCCTTTCTAAGCTTCCTTTCAACTGTGTTATTCACTACTTTTACAATTTCGTATTCTTCCAAAGGATTAACAAACTTATGGTTGTCTTCTATGAAATGTCTTGCATATAACGAATTGGTTGTTCTATTACCTTCTCCACGTTTGTGGTCAGACAACCTGCATACGAATTTTCGTCCTGTCTCTCCTAGGTACACCTTGTTACAGTCTTTACATTTTAATTTATAAATTCCGCTTTTCTGTAATACTGGAATTTTTTCTATATTCTTATTCTTTATCTTATCAAATACCGTTTCACATTTTTTAATAGCTATATCTACTCCATATTTATTACAACATTTTATAATTTTTCTAGTATGTGAACCTATGTATGTCAATGACCCTGCATAATTCTTTTGTTCTGGTTCTATTTTATCTTTTTGTATGTTAACCCTTTTCATAACTTTATCCACTATGTTGGTGTTATAATTATTATTCCTTACAATTCCCTTTATCGTTCTTAACTCCCTATCTTTTGATTCGGTCTCTTTTAAACACTTCTGAGCTCTGTAACAAAATGAATTGATTGCCGCCATTTTATATCTATATGGGTGGTAAGACTGTATTGGTATAATTATATCAGAATACGACTCTTTCCTAAATATCCCAAACTGTAGTTTCTCATTATCTTTAATTTCTATGTTTAAATGTAAGTAATTTATTTTCTTACCTCCTATCTCTTCTTTAAATTGTAAGTTTTTATCCTTATTATTTACCTCGTTTAGAAACTCATGCACTTCTTCTATGCTTCCTTCCCAAATTACTAATACATCATCAACGTATCTAGACCATAATTTTATATTGTTTTTATACTTTGTGGAAGTTATTAATTGCTTTTCAAAATCATTCATGTATATTTCAGCAAGAATAGGGGATAATGAAGACCCCATAGGTAAACATTTTTCTGTATATAAAACTTGTTATTAAACCTAAAATAGTTCTGATTCACACATTCTTTAATTACTTTCATCAACTGCTTTTTATACCTGTATTCTCCCATATTATTATCATTTATTAACTTAATAACTTTATTTACTGTGATATTGGTAAACATGTCCTTAACATCCAGTGATATCAATTTTGTATTTACATTAATCCTAATATTTTCTAATTTTTCTATCAATTTTACATTATTCTCTATGTTGTATTTTGTCCCAAATTCATATTTCTCTTTCAGTACTCTGCTAACTTCCTCTGATAATTTATAAATAGGTGCGTTAATAAAAGAAACAATCGGTCTAATTGGTTTTCCTTCTTTATGTATCTTAACCTGACTTTTAAAAGTTGGTGCTGTTGGATTACTTTCCAATAAATACCTTTTCTTATTTTCTTCTATAAATGTTATCTGTTTCATCATTTGTTTTATCCTTGACTGGTACTTACTTGTATAATCATACTTTATTTCCTCGTATGGTCCTTCCCTTATAAATTCTTCCGTTTTCTTTATGCATTCGTCCTTTCTCAGTAGTACCATTGTATTTCCTTTGTCCGCCTTTGTAACTATAATATCATTCTTCTTTATTTTATTCTTTAGTTTGGTTACAGTTGATTTGATTTTTTGTTCATTTTTTTAATTATACAAACTTTTCTTAAATATTTTTTATCTACTACATTCCCTACTTCCCACCTTATTCTTTTTTTATCATTTTCATTTCCTAGTTTTTGTATTATGCTTTCGCATTCAATAATCGTTTTTTCTTGATTTAATTCTGGTGGCGGTGCGTATTTTAAGCCTTTTGCTAACATTTCTTTTTCTTCTGTATTGAAATTTACCTCTGTAAGGTTTATTACTCTTTTTTCATAGTTATTCTTAGAGAGGTGTTCGTTTTTTATTTTGTTCTTTCTTATTAATTTATTTAACTTATCTACCATTTTTTTATTTTTATTTTCCAATTTCTTTTCTACGTACCCTAAACCAAAATTATATAATATTTCTTCTAACTCTACATACGAGTATCTTCTTAACAATTCTATGTGTCTGTCATATAATTCCCTATTATATCTATTGATTAAGCCGTAGAGTGACCTTATTTCCAGTTTTATCCACAACTTGTCGCTTTGTTCTTTTACTTTCTTGGCTACACTGTTCTTATTTTTAATTTTAACTTGAGCGTACTTTGGGATGACATTATTATCCAGACATTGTTTATTAAACCATATTTTACTTAAAACCCTCTTCAATTTAACTTTTAACTTAAGATATTTAAATACTTTACTTACCTTATTGTTGTCGTTTATTACCTCATTGTTGTTGTCCATTACCTGTAGTCGATTGCACAACTTAACAGACGTTTAATGAAGAAATTTGTGTTAGTGGTTGAAATCACAATCAGAATGATCACAGTTGCACACCACTATATAAAAATTATCCCAATTAGCGCTTTCAAGCTTCACAGCCCATCGTCAGATTGGAATAGACAGGAAATTCGTAAAAACAACCCCTTCACCCCTCTCCACCACCCTGCTCACACACAACAAGCTATAATATAAATGACCCTTCCCCACCCCCTAAAACCTGTCCCACCATCTGTAGAGTTACATATTTTTTCTAGCAAATTCCTTGTGTTTCAGTGTTGTGTGTGTGTGTGTGTGTGCATCCTTTTAAACTACCCTCTTCCTCTCCACACACGTGGGTCAGTCATACACCCTTATTTTAAAACATCCAATTAGTACTATGCAAAATAATTCTTAATCTTATCTATCTGTCCTCTATCATTTACTTCTTAATCATGTTATAAAATATTTCTTCATTATCAAATTTAATTTTAATATTAATAAAAAATTGTCTAACCCTTTTTCTCTTTATTTCAATATTTCTAACTCCTCTCTAAGCTTCCTTTCAACTCTGTTATTCACTACTTTTACAATTTCGTATTCTTCCAAAGGATTAACAAACTTATGGTTGTCTTCTATGAAATGTCTTGCATATAACGAATTGGTTGTTCTATTACCTTCTCCACGTTTGTGGTCAGACAACCTGCATACGAATTTTCGTCCTGTCTCTCCTAGGTACACCTTGTTGCAGTCTTTACATTTTAATTTATAAATTCCGCTTTTCTGTAATACTGGAATTTTTTCTATATTCTTATTCTTTATCTTATCAAATACCGTTTCACATTTTTTAATAGCTATATCTACTCCATATTTATTACAACATTTTATAATTTTTCTAGTATGTGAACCTATGTATGTCAATGACCCTGCATAATTCTTTTGTTCTGGTTCTATTTTATCTTTTTGTATGTTAACCCTTTTCATAACTTTATCCACTATGTTGGTGTTATAATTATTATTCCTTACAATTCCCTTTATCGTTCTTAACTCCCTATCTTTTGATTCGGTCTCTTTTAAACACTTCTGAGCTCTGTAACAAAATGAATTGATTGCCGCCATTTTATATCTATATGGGTGGTAAGACTGTATTGGTATAATTATATCAGAATACGACTCTTTCCTAAATATCCCAAACTGTAGTTTCTCATTATCTTTAATTTCTATGTTTAAATGTAAGTAATTTATTTTCTTACCTCCTATCTCTTCTTTAAATTGTAAGTTTTTATCCTTATTATTTACCTCGTTTAGAAACTCATGCACTTCTTCTATGCTTCCTTCCCAAATTACTAATACATCATCAACGTATCTAGACCATAATTTTATATTGTTTTTATACATTGTGGAAGTTATTAATTGCTTTTCAAAATCATTCATGTATATTTCAGCAAGAATAGGGGATAATGAAGACCCCATAGGTAAACATTTTTCTGTATATAAAACTTGTTATTAAACCTAAAATAGTTCTGATTCACACATTCTTTAATTACTTTCATCAACTGCTTTTTATACCTGTATTCTCCCATATTATTATCATTTATTAACTTAATAACTTTATTTACTGTGATATTGGTAAACATGTCCTTAACATCCAGTGATATCAATTTTGTATTTACATTAATCCTAATATTTTCTAATTTTTCTATCAATTTTACATTATTCTCTATGTTGTATTTTGTCCCAAATTCATATTTCTCTTTCAGTACTCTGCTAACTTCCTCTGATAATTTATAAATAGGTGCGTTAATAAAAGAAACAATCGGTCTAATTGGTTTTCCTTCTTTATGTATCTTAACCTGACTTTTAAAAGTTGGTGCTGTTGGATTACTTTCCAATAAATACCTTTTCTTATTTTCTTCTATAAATGTTATCTGTTTCATCATTTGTTTTATCCTTGACTGGTACTTACTTGTATAATCATACTTTATTTCCTCGTATGGTCCTTCCCTTATAAATTCTTCCGTTTTCTTTATGCATTCGTCCTTTCTCAGTAGTACCATTGTATTTCCTTTGTCCGCCTTTGTAACTATAATATCATTCTTCTTTATTTTATTCTTTAGTTTGGTTACAGTTGATTTGATTTTTTGTTCATTTTTTTAATTATACAAACTTTTCTTAAATATTTTTTATCTACTACATTCCCTACTTCCCACCTTATTCTTTTTTTATCATTTTCATTTCCTAGTTTTTGTATTATGCTTTCGCATTCAATAATCGTTTTTTCTTGATTTAATTCTGGTGGCGGTGCGTATTTTAATCCTTTTGCTAACATTTCTTTTTCTTCTGTATTGAAATTTACCTCTGTAAGGTTTATTACTCTTTTTTCATAGTTATTCTTAGAGAGGTGTTCGTTTTTTACTTTGTTCTTTCTTATTAATTTATTTAACTTATCTACCATTTTTTTATTTTTATTTTCCAATTTCTTTTCTACGTACCCTAAACCAAAATTATATAATATTTCTTCTAACTCTACATACGAGTATATTCTTAACAATTCTATGTGTCTGTCATATAATTCCCTATTATATCTATTGATTAAGCCGTAGAGTGACCTTATTTCCAGTTTTATCCACAACTTCTCGCTTTGTTCTTTTACTTTTTTGGCTACACTGTTCTTATTTTTAATTTTAACTTGAGCGTACTTTGGGATGACATTATTATCCAGACATTGTTTATTAAACCATATTTTACTTAAAACCCTCTTCAATTTAACTTTTAACTTAAGATATTTAAATACTTTACTTACCTTATTGTTGTCGTTTATTACCTCATTGTTGTTGTCCATTACCTGTAGTCGATTGCACAACTTAACAGACGTTTAATGAAGAAATTTGTGTTAGTGGTTGAAATCACAATCAGAATGATCACAGTTGCACACCACTATATAAAAATTATCCCAATTAGCGCTTTCAAGCTTCACAGCCCATCGTCAGATTGGAATAGACAGGAAATTCGTAAAAACAACCCCTTCACCCCTCTCCACCACCCTGCTCACACACAACAAGCTATAATATAAATGACCCTTCCCCACCCCCTAAAACCTGTCCCACCATCTGTAGAGTTACATATTTTTTCTAGCAAATTCCTTGTGTTTCAGTGTTGTGTGTGTGTGTGTGTGTGCATCCTTTTAAACTACCCTCTTCCTCTCCACACACGTGGGTCAGTCATACACCCTTATTTTAAAACATCCAATTAGTACTATGCAAAATAATTCTTAATCTTATCTATCTGTCCTCTATCATTTACTTCTTAATCATGTTATAAAATATTTCTTCATTATCAAATTTAATTTTAATATTAATAAAAAATTGTCTAACCCTTTTTCTCTTTCTTTCAATATTTCTAACTCCTCTCTAAGCTTCCTTTCAACTCTGTTATTCACTACTTTTACAATTTCGTATTCTTCCAAAGGATTAACAAACTTATGGTTGTCTTCTATGAAATGTCTTGCATATAACGAATTGGTTGTTCTATTACCTTCTCCACGTTTGTGGTCAGACAACCTGCATACGAATTTTCGTCCTGTCTCTCCTAGGTACACCTTGTTGCAGTCTTTACATTTTAATTTATAAATTCCGCTTTTCTGTAATACTGGAATTTTTTCTATATTCTTATTCTTTATCTTATCAAATACCGTTTCACATTTTTTAATAGCTATATCTACTCCATATTTATTACAACATTTTATAATTTTTCTAGTATGTGAACCTATGTATGTCAATGACCCTGCATAATTCTTTTGTTCTGGTTCTATTTTATCTTTTTGTATGTTAACCCTTTTCATAACTTTATCCACTATGTTGGTGTTATAATTATTATTCCTTACAATTCCCTTTATCGTTCTTAACTCCCTATCTTTTGATTCGGTCTCTTTTAAACACTTCTGAGCTCTGTAACAAAATGAATTGATTGCCGCCATTTTATATCTATATGGGTGGTAAGACTGTATTGGTATAATTATATCAGAATACGACTCTTTCCTAAATATCCCAAACTGTAGTTTCTCATTATCTTTAATTTCTATGTTTAAATCTAAGTAATTTATTTTCTTACCTCCTATCTCTTCTTTAAATTGTAAGTTTTTATCCTAATTATTTACCTCGTTTAGAAACTCATGCACTTCTTCTATGCTTCCTTCCCAAATTACTAATACATCATCAACGTATCTAGACCATAATTTTATATTGTCTTTATACTTTGAGGAAGTTATTAATTGCTTTTCAAAATCATTCATGTATATTTCAGCAAGAATAGGGGATAATGAAGACCCCATAGGTAAACATTTTTCTGTATATAAAACTTGTTATTAAACCTAAAATAGTTCTGATTCACACATTCTTTAATTACTTTCATCAACTGCTTTTTATACCTGTATTCTCCCATATTATTATCATTTATTAACTTAATAACTTTATTTACTGTGATATTGGTAAACATGTCCTTAACACCCAGTGATATCAATTTTGTATTTACATTAATCCTAATATTTTCTAATTTTTCTATCAATTTTACATTATTCTCTATGTTGTATTTTGTCCCAAATTCATATTTCTCTTTCAGTACTCTGCTAACTTCCTTTGATTATTTATAAATAGGTGCGTTAATAAAAGAAACAATCGGTCTAATTGGTTTTCCTTCTTTATGTATCTTAACCTGACTTTTAAAAGTTGGTGCTGTTGGATTACTTTCCAATAAATACCTTTTCTTATTTTCTTCTATAAATGTTATCTGTTTCATCATTTGTTTTATCCTTGACTGGTACTTACTTGTATAATCATACTTTATTTCCTCGTATGGTCCTTCCCTTTTAAATTCTTCCATTTTCTTTATGCATTCGTCCTTTCTCAGTAGTACCATTGTATTTCCTTTGTCCGCCTTTGTAACTATAATATCATTCTTCTTTATTTTATTCTTTAGTTTAGTTACAGTTGATTTGATTTTTTGTTCATTTTTTGTATTATACAAACTTTTATTAAATATTTTTTATCTACTACATTCCCTACTTCCCACCTTATTCTTTTTTTATCATTTTCATTTCCTAGTTTTTGTATTATGCTTTCGCATTCAATAATCGTTTTTTCTTCATTTAATTCTGGTGGCGGTGCGTATTTTAAGCCTTTTGCTAACATTTCTTTTTCTTCTGTATTGAAATTTACCTCTGTAAGGTTTATTACTCTTTTTTCATAGTTATTCTTAGAGAGGTGTTCCTTTTTTACTTCGTTCTTTCTTATTAATTTATTTAACTTATCTACCATTTTTTTATTTTTATTTTCCAATTTCTTTTCTACGTACCCTAAACCAAAATTATATAATATTTCTTCTAACTCTACATACGAGTATATTCTTAACAATTCTATGTGTCTGTCATATAATTCCCTATTATATCTATTGATTAAGCCGTAGAGTGACCTTATTTCCAGTTTTATCCACAACTTGTCGCTTTGTTCTTTTACTTTCTTGGCTACACTGTTCTTATTTTTAATTTTAACTTGAGCGTACTTTGGGATGACATTATTATCCAGACATTGTTTATTAAACCATATTTTACTTAAAACCCTCTTCTATTTAACTTTTAACTTAAGATATTTAAATACTTTACTTACCTTATTGTTGTCGTTTATTACCTCATTGTTGTTGTCCATTACCAGTAGTCGATTGCACAACTTAACAGACGTTTAATGAAGAAATTTGTGTTAGTGGTTGAAATCACAATCAGAATGATCACAGTTGCACACCACTATATAAAAATTATCCAAATTAGCGCTTTCAAGCTTCACAGCCCATCGTCTGATTGGAATAGACAGGAAATTCGTAAAAACAACCCCTTCACCCCTCTCCACCACCCTGCTCACACACAACAAGCTATAATATAAATGACCCTTCCCCACCCCCTAAACCCTGTCCCACCATCTGTAGAGTTACATATTTTTTCTAGCAAATTCCTTGTGTTTCAGTGTTGTGTGTGTGTGTGTGTGTGCATCCTTTTAAACTACCCTCTTCCTCTCCACACACGTGGGTTAGTCATACACCCGTATTTTAAAACATCCAATTAGTACTATGCAAAATAATTCTTAATCTTATCTATCTGTCCTCTATCATTTACTTCTTAATCATGTTATAAAATATTTCTTCATTATCAAATTTAATTTTAATATTAATTAAATTGTCTAACCCTTTTTCTCTTTCTTTCAATATTTCTAACTCCTTTCTAAGCTTCCTTTCAACTGTGTTATTCACTACTTTTACAATTTCGTATTCTTCCAAAGGATTAACAAACTTATGGTTGTCTTCTATGAAATGTCTTGCATATAACGAATTGGTTGTTCTATTACCTTCTCCACGTTTGTGGTCAGACAACCTGCATACGAATTTTCGTCCTGTCTCTCCTAGGTACACCTTGTTGCAGTCTTTACATTTTAATTTATAAATTCCGCTTTTCTGTAATACTGGAATTTTTTCTATATTCTTATTCTTTATCTTATCAAATACCGTTTCACATTTTTTAATAGCTATATCTACTCCATATTTATTACAACATTTTATAATTTTTCTAGTATGTGAACCTATGTATGTCAATGACCCTGCATAATTCTTTTGTTCTGGTTCTATTTTATCTTTTTGTATGTTAACCCTTTTCATAACTTTATCCACTATGTTGGTGTTATAATTATTATTCCTTACAATTCCCTTTATCGTTCTTAACTCCCTATCTTTTGATTCGGTCTCTTTTAAACACTTCTGAGCTCTGTAACAAAATGAATTGATTGCCGCCATTTTATATCTATATGGGTGGTAAGACTGTATTGGTATAATTATATCAGAATACGACTCTTTCCTAAATATCCCAAACTGTAGTTTCTCATTATCTTTAATTTCTATGTTTAAATGTAAGTAATTTATTTTCTTACCTCCTATCTCTTCTTTAAATTGTAAGTTTTTATCCTTATTATTTACCTCGTTTAGAAACTCATGCACTTCTTCTATGCTTCCTTCCCAAATTACTAATACATCATCAACGTATCTAGACCATAATTTTATATTGTTTTTATACTTTGTGGAAGTTATTAATTGCTTTTCAAAATCATTCATGTATATTTCAGCAAGAATAGGGGATAATGAAGACCCCATAGGTAAACATTTTTCTGTATATAAAACTTGTTATTAAACCTAAAATAGTTCTGATTCACACATTCTTTAATTACTTTCATCAACTGCTTTTTATACCTGTATTCTCCCATATTATTATCATTTATTAACTTAATAACTTTATTTACTGTGATATTGGTAAACATGTCCTTAACATCCAGTGATATCAATTTTGTATTTACATTAATCCTAATATTTTCTAATTTTTCTATCAATTTTACATTATTCTCTATGTTGTATTTTGTCCCAAATTCATATTTCTCTTTCAGTACTCTGCTAACTTCCTCTGATAATTTATAAATAGGTGCGTTAATAAAAGAAACAATCGGTCTAATTGGTTTTCCTTCTTTATGTATCTTAACCTGACTTTTAAAAGTTGGTGCTGTTGGATTACTTTCCAATAAATACCTTCTCTTATTTTCTTCTATAAATGTTATCTGTTTCATCATTTGTTTTATCCTTGACTGGTACTTACTTGTATAATCATACTTTATTTCCTCGTATGGTCCTTCCCTTATAAATTCTTCCGTTTTCTTTATGCATTCGTCCTTTCTCAGTAGTACCATTGTATTTCCTTTGTCCGCCTTTGTAACTATAATATCATTCTTCTTTATTTTATTCTTTAGTTTGGTTACAGTTGATTTGATTTTTTGTTCATTTTTTTAATTATACAAACTTTTCTTAAATATTTTTTATCTACTACATTCCCTACTTCCCACCTTATTCTTTTTTTATCATTTTCATTTCCTAGTTTTTGTATTATGCTTTCGCATTCAATAATCGTTTTTTCTTCATTTAATTCTGGTGGCGGTGCGTATTTTAAGCCTTTTGCTAACATTTCTTTTTCTTCTGTATTGAAATTTACCTCTGTAAGGTTTATTACTCTTTTTTCATAGTTATTCTTAGAGAGGTGTTCGTTTTTTACTTTGTTCTTTCTTATTAATTTATTTAACTTATCTACCATTTTTTTATTTTTATTTTCCAATTTCTTTTCTACGTACCCTAAACCAAAATTATATAATATTTCTTCTAACTCTACATACGAGTATATTCTTAACAATTCTATGTGTCTGTCATATAATTCCCTATTATATCTATTGATTAAGCCGTAGAGTGACCTTATTTCCAGTTTTATCCACAACTTCTCGCTTTGTTCTTTTACTTTTTTGGCTACACTGTTCTTATTTTTAATTTTAACTTGAGCGTACTTTGGGATGACATTATTATCCAGACATTGTTTATTAAACCATATTTTACTTAAAACCCTCTTCAATTTAACTTTTAACTTAAGATATTTAAATACTGTACTTACCTTATTGTTGTCGTTTATTACCTCACTGTTGTTGTCCATTACCTGTAGTCGATTGCACAACTTAACAGACGTTTAATGAAGAAATTTGTGTTAGTGGTTGAAATCACAATCAGAATGATCACAGTTGCACACCACTATATAAAAATTATCCCAATTAGCGCTTTCAAGCTTCACAGCCCATCGTCAGATTGGAATAGACAGGAAATTCGTAAAAACAACCCCTTCACCCCTCTCCACCACCCTGCTCACACACAACAAGCTATAATATAAATGACCCTTCCCCACCCCCTAAACCCTGTCCCACCATCTGTAGAGTTACATATTTTTTCTAGCAAATTCCTTGTGTTTCAGTGTTGTGTGTGTGTGTGTGTGTGCATCCTTTTAAACTACCCTCTTCCTCTCCACACACGTGGGTCAGTCATACACCCTTATTTTAAAACATCCAATTAGTACTATGCAAAATAATTCTTAATCTTATCTATCTGTCCTCTATCATTTACTTCTTAATCATGTTATAAAATATTTCTTCATTATCAAATTTAATTTTAATATTAATAAAAAATTGTCTAACCCTTTTTCTCTTTCTTTCAATATTTCTAACTCCTCTCTAAGCTTCCTTTCAACTCTGTTATTCACTACTTTTACAATTTCGTATTCTTCCAAAGGATTAACAAACTTATGGTTGTCTTCTATGAAATGTCTTGCATATAACGAATTGGTTGTTCTATTACCTTCTCCACGTTTGTGGTCAGACAACCTGCATACGAATTTTCGTCCTGTCTCTCCTAGGTACACCTTGTTGCAGTCTTTACATTTTAATTTATAAATTCCACTTTTCTGTAATACTGGAATTTTTTCTATATTCTTATTCTTTATCTTATCAAATACCGTTTCACATTTTTTAATAGCTATATCTACTCCATATTTATTAAAACATTTTATAATGTTTCTAGTATGTGAACCTATGTATGTCAATGACCCTGCATAATTCTTTTGTTCTGGTTCTATTTTATCTTTTTGTATGTTAACCCTTTTCATAACTTTATCCACTATGTTGGTGTTATAATTATTATTCCTTACAATTCCCTTTATCGTTCTTAACTTCCTATCTTTTGATTCGGTCTCTTTTAAACACTTCTGAGCTCTGTAACAAAATGAATTGATTGCCGCCATTTTATATCTATATGGGTGGTAAGACTCTCTTGGTATAATTATATCAGAATACGACTCTTTCCTAAATATCCCAAACTGTAGTTTCTCATTATCTTTAATTTCTATGTTTAAATCTAAGTAATTTATTTTCTTACCTCCTATCTCTTCTTTAAATTGTAAGTTTTTATCCTTATTATTTACCTCGTTTAGAAACTCATGCACTTCTTCTATGCTTCCTTCCCAAATTACTAATACATCATCAACGTATCTAGACCATCATTTTATATTGTTTTTATACTTTGTGGAAGTTATTAATTGCTTTTCAAAATCATTCATGTATATTTCAGCAAGAATAGGGGATAATGAAGACCCCATAGGTAAACATTTTTCTGTATATAAAACTTGTTATTAAACCTAAAATAGTTCTGATTCACACATTCTTTAATTACTTTCATCAACTGCTTTTTATACCTGTATTCTCCCATATTATTATCGTTTATTAACTTAATAACTTTATTTACTGTGATATTGGTAAACATGTCCTTAACATCCAGTGATATCAATTTTGTATTTACATTAATCCTAATATTTTCTAATTTTTCTATCAATTTTACATTATTCTCTATGTTGTATTTTGTCCCAAATTCATATTTCTCTTTCAGTACTCTGCTAACTTCCTTTGATAATTTATAAATAGGTGCGTTAATAAAAGAAACAATCGGTCTAATTGGTTTTCCTTCTTTATGTATCTTAACCTGACTTTTAAAAGTTGGTGCTGTTGGATTACTTTCCAATAAATACCTTTTCTTATTTTCTTCTATAAATGTTATCTGTTTCATCATTTGTTTTATCCTTGACTGGTACTTACTTGTATAATCATACTTTATTTCCTCGTATGGTCCTTCCCTTATAAATTCTTCCATTTTCTTTATGCATTCGTCCTTTCTCAGTAGTACCATTGTATTTCCTTTGTCCGCCTTTGTAACTATAATATCATTCTTCTTTATTTTATTCTTTAGTTTAGTTACAGTTGATTTGATTTTTTGTTCATTTTTTGAATTATACAAACTTTTCTTATATATTTTTTATCTACTACATTCCCTACTTCCCACCTTATTCTTTTTTTATCATTTTCATTTCCTAGTTTTTGTATTATGCTTTCGCATTCAATAATCGTTTTTTCTTCATTTAATTCTGGTGGCGGTGCGTATTTTAAGCCTTTTGCTAACATTTCTTTTTCTTCTGTATTGAAATTTACCTCTGTAAGGTTTATTACTCTTTTTTCATAGTTATTCTTAGAGAGGTGTTCCTTTTTTACTTCGTTCTTTCTTATTAATTTATTTAACTTATCTACCATTTTTTTATTTTTATTTTCCAATTTCTTTTCTACGTACCCTAAACCAAAATTATATAATATTTCTTCTAACTCTACATACGAGTATATTCTTAACAATTCTATGTGTCTGTCATATAATTCCCTATTATATCTATTGATTAAGCCGTAGAGTGACCTTATTTCCAGTTTTATCCACAACTTCTCGCTTTGTTCTTTTACTTTTTTGGCTACACTGTTCTTATTTTTAATTTTAACTTGAGCGTACTTTGGGATGACATTATTATCCAGACATTGTTTATTAAACCATATTTTACTTAAAACCCTCTTCAATTTAACTTTTAACTTAAGATATTTAAATACTTTACTTACCTTATTGTTGTCGTTTATTACCTCATTGTTGTTGTCCATTACCTGTAGTCGATTGCACAACTTAACAGACGTTTAATGAAGAAATTTGTGTTAGTGGTTGAAATCACAATCAGAATGATCACAGTTGCACACCACTATATAAAAATTATCCCAATTAGCGCTTTCAAGCTTCACAGCCCATCGTCAGATTGGAATAGACAGGAAATTCGTAAAAACAACCCCTTCACCCCTCTCCACCACCCTGCTCACACACAACAAGCTATAATATAAATGACCCTTCCCCACCCCCTAAACACTGTCACACCATCTGTAGAGTTACATATTTTTTCTAGCAAATTCCTTGTGTTTCAGTGTTGTGTGTGTGTGTGTGTGTGTGCATCCTTTTAAACTACCCTCTTCCTCTCCACACACGTGGGTCAGTCATACACCCTTATTTTAAAACATCCAATTAGTACTATGCAAAATAATTCTTAATCTTATCTATCTGTCCTCTATCATTTACTTCTTAATCATGTTATAAAATATTTCTTCATTATCAAATTTAATTTTAATATTAATAAAAAATTGTCTAACCCTTTTTCTCTTTCTTTCAATATTTCTAACTCCTCTCTAAGCTTCCTTTCAACTCTGTTATTCACTACTTTTACAATTTCGTATTCTTCCAAAGGATTAACAAACTTATGGTTGTCTTCTATGAAATGTCTTGCATATAACGAATTGGTTGTTCTATTACCTTCTCCACGTTTGTGGTCAGACAACCTGCATACGAATTTTCGTCCTGTCTCTCCTAGGTACACCTTGTTGCAGTCTTTACATTTTAATTTATAAATTCCGCTTTTCTGTAATACTGGAATTTTTTCTATATTCTTATTCTTTATCTTATCAAATACCGTTTCACATTTTTTAATAGCTATATCTACTCCATATTTATTAAAACATTTTATAATTTTTCTAGTATGTGAACCTATGTATGTCAATGACCCTGCATAATTCTTTTGTTCTGGTTCTATTTTATATTTTTGTATGTTAACCCTTTTCATAACTTTATCCACTATGTTGGTGTTATAATTATTATTCCTTACAATTCCCTTTATCGTTCTTAACTCCCTATCTTTTGATTCGGTCTCTTTTAAACACTTCTGAGCTCTGTAACAAAATGAATTGATTGCCGCCATTTTATATCTATATGGGTGGTAAGACTCTCTTGGTATAATTATATCAGAATACGACTCTTTCCTAAATATCCCAAACTGTAGTTTCTCATTATCTTTAATTTCTATGTTTAAATCTAAGTAATTTATTTTCTTACCTCCTATCTCTTCTTTAAATTGTAAGTTTTTATCCTTATTATTTACCTCGTTTAGAAACTCATGCACTTCTTCTATGCTTCCTTCCCAAATTACTAATACATCATCAACGTATCTAGACCATAATTTTATATTGTTTTTATACTTTGTGGAAGTTATTAATTGCTTTTCAAAATCATTCATGTATATTTCAGCAAGAATAGGGGATAATGAAGACCCCATAGGTAAACATTTTTCTGTATATAAAACTTGTTATTAAACCTAAAATAGTTCTGATTCACACATTCTTTAATTACTTTCATCAACTGCTTTTTATACCTGTATTCTCCCATATTATTATCGTTTATTAACTTAATAACTTTATTTACTGTGATATTGGTAAACATGTCCTTAACATCCAGTGATATCAATTTTGTATTTACATTAATCCTAATATTTTCTAATTTTTCTATCAATTTTACATTATTCTCTATGTTGTATTTTGTCCCAAATTCATATTTCTCTTTCAGTACTCTGCTAACTTCCTTTGATAATTTATAAATAGGTGCGTTAATAAAAGAAACAATCGGTCTAATTGGTTTTCCTTCTTTATGTATCTTAACCTGACTTTTAAAAGTTGGTGCTGTTGGATTACTTTCCAATAAATACCTTTTCTTATTTTCTTCTATAAATGTTATCTGTTTCATCATTTGTTTTATCCTTGACTGGTACTTACTTGTATAATCATACTTTATTTCCTCGTATGGTCCTTCCCTTATAAATTCTTCCATTTTCTTTATGCATTCGTCCTTTCTCAGTAGTACCATTGTATTTCCTTTGTCCGCCTTTGTAACTATAATATCATTCTTCTTTATTTTATTCTTTAGTTTAGTTACAGTTGATTTGATTTTTTGTTCATTTTTTGAATTATACAAACTTTTCTTATATATTTTTTATCTACTACATTCCCTACTTCCCACCTTATTCTTTTTTTATCATTTTCATTTCCTAGTTTTTGTATTATGCTTTCGCATTCAATAATCGTTTTTTCTTCATTTAATTCTGGTGGCGGTGCGTATTTTAAGCCTTTTGCTAACATTTCTTTTTCTTCTGTATTGAAATTTACCTCTGTAAGGTTTATTACTCTTTTTTCATAGTTATTCTTAGAGAGGTGTTCCTTTTTTACTTCGTTCTTTCTTATTAATTTATTTAACTTATCTACCATTTTTTTATTTTTATTTTCCAATTTCTTTTCTACGTACCCTAAACCAAAATTATATAATATTTCTTCTAACTCTACATACGAGTATATTCTTAACA
The DNA here is from genome assembly GCA_034769895.1 of Magicicada septendecula. Classification (NCBI taxonomy): domain Eukaryota; kingdom Metazoa; phylum Arthropoda; class Insecta; order Hemiptera; family Cicadidae; genus Magicicada; species Magicicada septendecula. Next base: position 171,870,634 of record CM068375.1, read on the forward strand.
ATTCTATGTGTCTGTCATATAATTCCCTATTATATCTATTGATTAAGCCGTAGAGTGACCTTATTTCCAGTTTTATCCACAACTTCTCGCTTTGTTCTTTTACTTTTTTGGCTACACTGTTCTTATTTTTAATTTTAACTTGAGCGTACTTTGGGATGACATTATTATCCAGACATTGTTTATTAAACCATATTTTACTTAAAACCCTCTTCAATTTAACTTTTAACTTAAGATATTTAAATACTTTACTTACCTTATTGTTGTCGTTCATTACCTCATTGTTGTTGTCCATTACCAGTAGTCGATTGCACAACTTAACAGACGTTTAATGAAGAAATTTGTGTTAGTGGTTGAAATCACAATCAGAATGATCACAGTTGCACACCACTATATAAAAATTATCCAAATTAGCGCTTTCAAGCTTCACAGCCCATCGTCTGATTGGAATAGACAGGAAATTCGTAAAAACAACCCCTTCACCCCTCTCCACCACCCTGCTCACACACAACAAGCTATAATATAAATGACCCTTCCCCACCCCCTAAACCCTGTCCCACCATCTGTAGAGTTACATATTTTTTCTAGCAAATTCCTTGTGTTTCAGTGTTGTGTGTGTGTGTGTGTGTGCATCCTTTTAAACTACCCTCTTCCTCTCCACACACGTGGGTCAGTCATACACCCTTATTTTAAAACATCCAATTAGTACTATGCAAAATAATTCTTAATCTTATCTATCTGTCCTCTATCATTTACTTCTTAATCATGTTATAAAATATTTCTTCATTATCAAATTTAATTTTAATATTAATAAAAAATTGTCTAACCCTTTTTCTCTTTCTTTCAATATTTCTAACTCCTCTCTAAGCTTCCTTTCAACTCTGTTATTCACTACTTTTACAATTTCGTATTCTTCCAAAGGATTAACAAACTTATGGTTGTCTTCTATGAAATGTCTTGCATATAACGAATTGGTTGTTCTATTACCTTCTCCACGTTTGTGGTCAGACAACCTGCATACGAATTTTCGTCCTGTCTCTCCTAGGTACACCTTGTTGCAGTCTTTACATTTTAATTTATAAATTCCGCTTTTCTGTAATACTGGAATTTTTTCTATATTCTTATTCTTTATCTTATCAAATACCGTTTCACATTTTTTAATAGCTATATCTACTCCATATTTATTAAAACATTTTATAATTTTTCTAGTATGTGAACCTATGTATGTCAATGACCCTGCATAATTCTTTTGTTCTGGTTCTATTTTATCTTTTTGTATGTTAACCCTTTTCATAACTTTATCCACTATGTTGGTGTTATAATTATTATTCCTTACAATTCCCTTTATCGTTCTTAACTCCCTATCTTTTGATTCGGTCTCTTTTAAACACTTCTGAGCTCTGTAACAAAATGAATTGATTGCCGCCATTTTATATCTATATGGGTGGTAAGACTCTCTTGGTATAATTATATCAGAATACGACTCTTTCCTAAATATCCCAAACTGTAGTTTCTCATTATCTTTAATTTCTATGTTTAAATCTAAGTAATTTATTTTCTTACCTCCTATCTCTTCTTTAAATTGTAAGTTTTTATCCTTATTATTTACCTCGTTTAGAAACTCATGCACTTCTTCTATGCTTCCTTCCCAAATTACTAATACATCATCAACGTATCTAGACCATAATTTTATATTGTTTTTATACTTTGTGGAAGTTATTAATTGCTTTTCAAAATCATTCATGTATATTTCAGCAAGAATAGGGGATAATGAAGACCCCATAGGTAAACATTTTTCTGTATATAAAACTTGTTATTAAACCTAAAATAGTTCTGATTCACACATTCTTTAATTACTTTCATCAACTGCTTTTTATACCTGTATTCTCCCATATTATTATCATTTATTAACTTAATAACTTTATTTACTGTGATATTGGTAAACATGTCCTTAACATCCAGTGATATCAATTTTGTATTTACATTAATCCTAATATTTTCTAATTTTTCTATCAATTTTACATTATTCTCTATGTTGTATTTTGTCCCAAATTCATATTTCTCTTTCAGTACTCTGCTAACTTCCTTTGATAATTTATAAATAGGTGCGTTAATAAAAGAAACAATCGGTCTAATTGGTTTTCCTTCTTTATGTATCTTAACCTGACTTTTAAAAGTTGGTGCTGTTGGATTACTTTCCAATAAATACCTTTTCTTATTTTCTTCTATAAATGTTATCTGTTTCATCATTTGTTTTATCCTTGACTGGTACTTACTTGTATAATCATACTTTATTTCCTCGTATGGTCCTTCCCTTTTAAATTCTTCCATTTTCTTTATGCATTCGTCCTTTCTCAGTAGTACCATTGTATTTCCTTTGTCCGCCTTTGTAACTATAATATCATTCTTCTTTATTTTATTCTTTAGTTTAGTTACAGTTGATTTGATTTTTTGTTCATTTTTTGAATTATACAAACTTTTCTTAAATATTTTTTATCTACTACATTCCCTACTTCCCACCTTATTCTTTTTTTATCATTTTCATTTCCTAGTTTTTGTATTATGGTTTCGCATTCAATAATCGTTTTTTCTTGATTTAATTCTGGTGGCGGTGCGTATTTTAAGCCTTTTGCTAACATTTCTTTTTCTTCTGTATTGAAATTTACCTCTGTAAGGTTTATTACTCTTTTTTCATAGTTATTCTTAGAGAGGTGTTCCTTTTTTACTTCGTTCTTTCTTATTAATTTATTTAACTTATCTACCATTTTTTTATTTTTATTTTCCAATTTCTTTTCTACGTACCCTAAACCAAAATTATATAATATTTCTTCTAACTCTACATACGAGTATATTCTTAACAATTCTATGTGTCTCTCATATAATTCCCTATTATATCTATTGATTAAGCCGTAGAGTGACCTTATTTCCAGTTTTATCCACAACTTGTCGCTTTGTTCTTTTACTTTCTTGGCTACACTGTTCTTATTTTTAATTTTAACTTGAGCGTACTTTGGGATGACATTATTATCCAGACATTGTTTATTAAACCATATTTTACTTAAAACCCTCTTCAATTTAACTTTTAACTTAAGATATTTAAATACTTTACTTACCTTATTGTTGTCGTTCATTACCTCATTGTTGTTGTCCATTACCAGTAGTCGATTGCACAACTTAACAGACGTTTAATGAAGAAATTTGTGTTAGTGGTTGAAATCACAATCAGAATGATCACAGTTGCACACCACTATATAAAAATTATCCAAATTAGCGCTTTCAAGCTTCACAGCCCATCGTCTGATTGGAATAGACAGGAAATTCGTAAAAACAACCCCTTCACCCCTCTCCACCACCCTGCTCACACACAACAAGCTATAATATAAATGACCCTTCCCCACCCCCTAAACCCTGTCCCACCATCTGTAGAGTTACATATTTTTTCTAGCAAATTCCTTGTGTTTCAGTGTTGTGTGTGTGTGTGTGTGTGCATCCTTTTAAACTACCCTCTTCCTCTCCACACACGTGGGTCAGTCATACACCCTTATTTTAAAACATCCAATTAGTACTATGCAAAATAATTCTTAATCTTATCTATCTGTCCTCTATCATTTACTTCTTAATCATGTTATAAAATATTTCTTCATTATCAAATTTAATTTTAATATTAATAAAAAATTGTCTAACCCTTTTTCTCTTTCTTTCAATATTTCTAACTCCTCTCTAAGCTTCCTTTCAACTCTGTTATTCACTAATTTTACAATTTCGTATTCTTCCAAAGGATTAACAAACTTATGGTTGTCTTCTATGAAATGTCTTGCATATAACGAATTGGTTGTTCTATTACCTTCTCCACGTTTGTGGTCAGACAACCTGCATACGAATTTTCGTCCTGTCTCTCCTAGGTACACCTTGTTGCAGTCTTTACATTTTAATTTATAAATTCCGCTTTTCTGTAATACTGGAATTTTTTCTATATTCTTATTCTTTATCTTATCAAATACCGTTTCACATTTTTTAATAGCTATATCTACTCCATATTTATTAAAACATTTTATAATTTTTCTAGTATGTGAACCTATGTATGTCAATGACCCTGCATAATTCTTTTGTTCTGGTTCTATTTTATCTTTTTGTATGTTAACCCTTTTCATAACTTTATCCACTATGTTGGTGTTATAATTATTATTCCTTACAATTCCCTTTATCGTTCTTAACTCCCTATCTTTTGATTCGGTCTCTTTTAAACACTTCTGAGCTCTGTAACAAAATGAATTGATTGCCGCCATTTTATATCTATATGGGTGGTAAGACTCTCTTGGTATAATTATATCAGAATACGACTCTTTCCTAAATATCCCAAACTGTAGTTTCTCATTATCTTTAATTTCTATGTTTAAATCTAAGTAATTTATTTTCTTACCTCCTATCTCTTCTTTAAATTGTAAGTTTTTATCCTTATTATTTACCTCGTTTAGAAACTCATGCACTTCTTCTATGCTTCTTTCCCAAATTACTAATACATCATCAACGTATCTAGACCATAATTTTATATTGTTTTTATACTTTGTGGAAGTTATTAATTGCTTTTCAAAATCATTCATGTATATTTCAGCAAGAATAGGGGATAATGAAGACCCCATAGGTAAACATATTTCTGTATATTAAACCTAAAATAGTTCTGATTCACGCATTCTTTAATTACTTTCATCAACTGCTTTTTATACCTGTATTCTCCCATATTATTATCGTTTATTAACTTAATAACTTTATTTACTGTGATATTGGTAAACATGTCCTTAACATCCAGTGATATCAATTTTGTATTTACATTAATCCTAATATTTTCTAATTTTTCTATCAATTTTACATTATTCTCTATGTTGTATTTTGTCCCAAATTCATATTTCTCTTTCAGTACTCTGCTAACTTCCTTTGATAATTTATAAATAGGTGCGTTAATAAAAGAAACAATCGGTCTAATTGGTTTTCCTTCTTTATGTATCTTAACCTGACTTTTAAAAGTTGGTGCTGTTGGATTACTTTCCAATAAATACCTTTTCTTATTTTCTTCTATAAATGTTATCTGTTTCATCATTTGTTTTATCCTTGAGTGGTACTTACTTGTATAATCATACTTTATTTCCTCGTATGGTCCTTCCCTTATAAATTCTTCCGTTTTCTTTATGCATTCGTCCTTTCTCAGTAGTACCATTGTATTTCCTTTGTCCGCCTTTGTAACTATAAAATCATTCTTCTTTATTTTATTCTTTAGTTTAGTTACAGTTGATTTGATTTTTTGTTCATTTTTTTAATTATACAAACTTTTCTTAAATATTTTTTATCTACTACATTCCCTACTTCCCACCTTATTCTTTTTTTATCATTTTCATTTCCTAGTTTTTGTATTATGCTTTCGCATTCAATAATCGTTTTTTCTTGATTTAATTCTGGTGGCGGTGCGTATTTTAAGCCTTTTGCTAACATTTCTTTTTCTTCTGTATTGAAATTTACCTCTGTAAGGTTTATTACTCTTTTTTCATAGTTATTCTTAGAGTGGTGTTCCTTTTTTACTTCGTTCTTTCTTATTAATTTATTTAACTTATCTACCATTTTTTTATTTTTCTTTTCCAATTTCTTTTCTACGTACCCTAAACCAAAATTATATAATATTTCTTCTAACTCTACATACGAGTATATTCTTAACAATTCTATGTGTCTGTCATATAATTCCCTATTATATCTATTGATTAAGCCGTAGAGTGACCTTATTTCCAGTTTTATCCACAACTTGTCGCTTTGTTCTTTTACTTTCTTGGCTACACTGTTCTTATTTTTAATTTTAACTTGAGCGTACTTTGGGATGACATTATTATCCAGACATTGTTTATTAAACCATTTTTTACTTAAAACCCTCTTCAATTTAACTTTTAACTTAAGATATTTAAATACTTTACTTACCTTATTGTTGTCGTTTATTACCTCATTGTTGTTGTCCATTACCAGTAGTCGATTGCACAACTTAACAGACGTTTAATGAAGAAATTTGTGTTAGTGGTTGAAATCACAATCAGAATGATCACAGTTGCACACCACTATATAAAAATTATCCCAATTAGCGCTTTCAAGCTTCACAGCCCATCGTCTGATTGGAATAGACAGGAAATTCGTAAAAACAACCCCTTCACCCCTCTCCACCACCCTGCTCACACACAACAAGCTATAATATAAATGACCCTTCCCCACCCCCTAAACCCTGTCCCACCATCTGTAGAGTTACATATTTTTTCTAGCAAATTCCTTGTGTTTCAGTGTTGTGTGTGTGTGTGTGCATCCTTTTAAACTACCCTCTTCCTCTCCACACACGTGGGTCAGTCATACACCCTTATTTTAAAACATCCAATTAGTACTATGCAAAATAATTCTTAATCTTATCTATCTGTCCTCTATCATTTACTTCTTAATCATGTTATAAAATATTTCTTCATTATCAAATTTAATTTTAATATTAATTAAATTGTCTAACCCTTTTTCTCTTTCTTTCAATATTTCTAACTCCTCTCTAAGCTTCCTTTCAACTGTGTTATTCACTACTTTTACAATTTCGTATTCTTCCAAAGGATTAACAAACTTATGGTTGTCTTCTATGAAATGTCTTGCATATAACGAATTGGTTGTTCTATTACCTTCTCCACGTTTGTGGTCAGACAACCTGCATACGAATTTTCGTCCTGTCTCTCCTAGGTACACCTTGTTGCAGTCTTTACATTTTAATTTATAAATTCCGCTTTTCTGTAATACTGGAATTTTTTCTATTTTCTTATTTATCTTATCAAATACCGTTTCACATTTTTTAATAGCTATATCTACTCCATATTTATTAAAACATTTTATAATTTTTCTAGTATGTGAACCTATGTATGTCAATGACCCTGCATAATTCTTTTGTTCTGGTTCTATTTTATCTTTTTGTATGTTAACCCTTTTCATAACTTTATCCACTATGTTGGTGTTATAATTATTATTCCTTACAATTCCCTTTATCGTTCTTAACTCCCTATCTTTTGATTCGGTCTCTTTTAAACACTTCTGAGCTCTGTAACAAAATGAATTGATTGCCGCCATTTTATATCTATATGGGTGGTAAGACTCTCTTGGTATAATTATATCAGAATACGACTCTTTCCTAAATATCCCAAACTGTAGTTTCTCATTATCTTTAATTTCTATGTTTAAATCTAAGTAATTTATTTTCTTACCTCCTATCTCTTCTTTAAATTGTAAGTTTTTATCCTTATTATTTACCTCATTTATAAACTCATGCACTTCTTCTATGCCTCCTTCCCAAATTACTAATACATCATCAACGTATCTAGACCATAATTTTATATTGTTTTTATACTTTGTGGAAGTTATTAATTGCTTTTCAAAATCATTCATGTATATTTCAGCAAGAATAGGGGATAATGAAGACCCCATAGGTAAACCTTTTTTCTGTATATAAAACATGTTATTAAACCTAAAATAGTTCTGATTCACACATTCTTTAATTACTTTCATCAACTGCTTTTTATACCTGTATTCTCCCATATTATTATCGTTTATTAACTTAATAACTTTATTTACTGTGATATTGGTAAACATGTCCTTAACATCCAGTGATATCAATTTTGTATTTACATTAAACCTAATATTTTCTAATTTTTCTATCAATTTTACATTATTCTCTATGTTGTATTTTGTCCCAAATTCATATTTCTCTTTCAGTACTCTGCTAACTTCCTTTGATAATTTATAAATAGGTGCGTTAATAAAAGAAACAATCGGTCTAATTGGTTTTCCTTCTTTATGTATCTTAACCTGACTTTTAAAAGTTGGTGCTGTTGGATTACTTTCCAATAAATACCTTTTCTTATTTTCTTCTATAAATGTTATCTGTTTCATCATTTGTTTTATCCTTGACTGGTACTTACTTGTATAATCATACTTTATTTCCTCGTATGGTCCTTCCCTTATAAATTCTTCCGTTTTCTTTATGCATTCGTCCTTTCTCAGTAGTACCATTGTATTTCCTTTGTCCGCCTTTGTAACTATAAAATCATTCTTCTTTATTTTATTCTTTAGTTTAGTTACAGTTGATTTGATTTTTTGTTCATTTTTTGAATTATACAAACTTTTCTTAAATATTTTTTATCTACTACATTCCCTACTTCCCACCTTATTCTTTTTTTATCATTTTCATTTCCTAGTTTTTGTATTATGCTTTCGCATTCAATAATCGTTTTTTCTTGATTTAATTCTGGTGGCGGTGCGTATTTTAAGCCTTTTGCTAACATTTCTTTTTCTTCTGTATTGAAATTTACCTCTGTAAGGTTTATTACTCTTTTTTCATAGTTATTCTTAGAGTGGTGTTCCTTTTTTACTTCGTTCTTTCTTATTAATTTATTTAACTTATCTACCATTTTTTTATTTTTCTTTTCCAATTTCTTTTCTACGTACCCTAATCCAAAATTATATAATATTTCTTCTAACTCTACATACGAGTATATTCTTAACAATTCTATGTGTCTGTCATATAATTCCCTATTATATCTATTGATTAAGCCGTAGAGTGACCTTATTTCCAGTTTTATCCACAACTTCTCGCTTTGTTCTTTTACTTTTTTGGCTACACTGTTCTTATTTTTAATTTTAACTTGAGCGTACTTTGGGATGACATTATTATCCAGACATTGTTTATTAAACCATATTTTACTTAAAACCCTCTTCAATTTAACTTTTAACTTAAGATATTTAAATACTTTACTTACCTTATTGTTGTCGTTTATTACCTCATTGTTGTTGTCCATTACCTGTAGTCGATTGCACAACTTAACAGACGTTTAATGAAGAAATTTGTGTTAGTGGTTGAAATCACAATCAGAATGATCACAGTTGCACACCACTATATAAAAATTATCCCAATTAGCGCTTTCAAGCTTCACAGCCCATCGTCAGATTGGAATAGACAGGAAATTCGTAAAAACAACCCCTTCACCCCTCTCCCACACCCTGCTCACACACAACAAGCTATAATATAAATGACCCTTCCCCACCCCCTAAACCCTGTCACACCATCTGTAGAGTTACATATTTTTTCTAGCAAATTCCTTGTGTTTCAGTGTTGTGTGTGTGTGTGTGCATCCTTTTAAACTACCCTCTTCCTCTCCACACACGTGGGTCAGTCATACACCCTTATTTTAAAACATCCAATTAGTACTATGCAAAATAATTCTTAATCTTATCTATCTGTCCTCTATCATTTACTTCTTAATCATGTTATAAAATATTTCTTCATTATCAAATTTAATTTTAATATTAATTAAATTGTCTAACCCTTTTTCTCTTTCTTTCAATATTTCTAACTCCTCTCTAAGCTTCCTTTCAACTGTGTTATTCACTACTTTTACAATTTCGTATTCTTCCAAAGGATTAACAAACTTATGGTTGTCTTCTATGAAATGTCTTGCATATAACGAATTGGTTGTTCTATTACCTTCTCCACGTTTGTGGTCAGACAACCTGCATACGAATTTTCGTCCTGTCTCTCCTAGGTACACCTTGTTGCAGTCTTTACATTTTAATTTATAAATTCCGCTTTTCTGTAATACTGGAATTTTTTCTATTTTCTTTTCTTTATCTTATCAAATACCGTTTCACATTTTTTAATAGCTATATCTACTCCATATTTATTAAAACATTTTATAATTTTTCTAGTATGTGAACCTATGTATGTCAATGACCCTGCATAATTCTTTTGTTCTGGTTCTATTTTATCTTTTTGTATGTTAACCCTTTTCATAACTTTATCCACTATGTTGGTGTTATAATTATTATTCATTACAATTCCCTTTATCGTTCTTAACTCCCTATCTTTTGATTCGGTCTCTTTTAAACACTTCTGAGCTCTGTAACAAAATGAATTGATTGCCGCCATTTTATATCTATATGGGTGGTAAGACTGTATTGGTATAATTATATCAGAATACGACTCTTTCCTAAATATCCCAAACTGTAGTTTCTCATTATCTTTAATTTCTATGTTTAAATCTAAGTAATTTATTTTCTTACCTCCTATCTCTTCTTTAAATTGTAAGTTTTTATCCTAATTATTTACCTCGTTTAGAAACTCATGCACTTCTTCTATGCTTCCTTCCCAAATTACTAATACATCATCAACGTATCTAGACCATAATTTTATATTGTTTTTATACTTTGAGGAAGTTATTAATTGCTTTTCAAAATCATTCATGTATATTTCAGCAAAAATAGGGGATAATGAAGACCCCATAGGTAAACATTTTTCTGTATATAAAACTTGTTATTAAACCTAAAATAGTTTTGATTCACGCATTCTTTAATTACTTTCATCAACTGCTTTTTATACCTGTATTCTCCCATATTATTATCGTTTATTAATTTAATAACTTTATTTACTGTGATATTGGTAAACATGTCCTTAACATCCAGTGATATCAATTTTGTATTTACATTAATCCTAATATTTTCTAATTTTTCTATCAATTTTACATTATTCTCTATGTTGTATTTTGTCCCAAATTCATATTTCTCTTTCAGTACTCTGCTAACTTCCTTTGATAATTTATAAATAGGTGCGTTAATAAAAGAAACAATCGGTCTAATTGGTTTTCCTTCTTTATGTATCTTAACCTGACTTTTAAAAGTTGGTGCTGTTGGATTACTTTCCAATAAATACCTTTTCTTATTTTCTTCTATAAATGTTATCTGTTTCATCATTTGTTTTATCCTTGACTGGTACTTACTTGTATAATCATACTTTATTTCCTCGTATGGTCCTTCCCTTATAAATTCTTCCGTTTTCTTTATGCATTCGTCCTTTCTCAGTAGTACCATTGTATTTCCTTTGTCCGCCTTTGTAACTATAAAATCATTCTTCTTTATTTTATTCTTTAGTTTAGTTACAGTTGATTTGATTTTTTGTTCATTTTTTGAATTATACAAACTTTTCTTAAATATTTTTTATCTACTACATTCCCTACTTCCCACCTTATTCTTTTTTTATCATTTTCATTTCCTAGTTTTTGTATTATGCTTTCGCATTCAATAATCGTTTTTTCTTGATTTAATTCTGGTGGCGGTGCGTATTTTAAGCCTTTTGCTAACATTTCTTTTTCTTCTGTATTGAAATTTACCTCTGTAAGGTTTATTACTCTTTTTTCATAGTTATTCTTAGAGTGGTGTTACTTTTTTACTTCGTTCTTTCTTATTAATTTATTTAACTTATCTACCATTTTTTTATTTTTCTTTTCCAATTTCTTTTCTACGTACCCTAATCCAAAATTATATAATATTTCTTCTAACTCTACATACGAGTATATTCTTAACAATTCTATGTGTCTGTCATATAATTCCCTATTATATCTATTGATTAAGCCGTAGAGTGACCTTATTTCCAGTTTTATCCACAACTTCTCGCTTTGTTCTTTTACTTTCTTGGCTACACTGTTCTTATTTTTAATTTTAACTTGAGCGTACATTGGGATGACATTATTATCCAGACATTGTTTATTAAACCATATTTTACTTAAAACCCTCTTCAATTTAACTTTTAACTTAAGATATTTAAATACTTTACTTACCTTATTGTTGTCGTTTATTACCTCATTGTTGTTGTCCATTACCTGTAGTCGATTGCACAACTTAACAGACGTTTAATGAAGAAATTTGTGTTAGTGGTTGAAATCACAATCAGAATGATCACAGTTGCACACCACTATATAAAAATTATCCAAATTAGCACTTTCAAGCTTCACAGCCCATCGTCAGATTGGAATAGACAGGAAATTCGTAAAAACAACCCCTTCACCCCTCTCCGCCACCCTGCTCACACACAACAAGCTATAATATAAATGACCCTTCCCCACCCCCTAAACCCTGTCTCACCATCTGTAGAGTTACATATTTTTTCTAGCAAATTCCTTGTATTTCAGTGGTGTGTGTGTGTGTGTATGTGTGTGTGTGTGTGTGTGCGTGTGTGTGTGTGTGTGTGTGTGTGTGTGTGCATCCTTTTAAACTACCCTCTTCCTCTCCACACACGTGGGTCAGTCATACACCCTTATTTTAAAACATCCAATTAGTACTATGCAAAATAATTCTTAATCTTATCTATCTGTCCTCTATCATTTACTTCTTAATCATGTTATAAAATATTTCTTCATTATCAAATTTAATTTTAATATTAATTAAATTGTCTAACCCTTTTTCTCTTTCTTTCAATGTTTCTAACTCCTCTCTAAGCTTCCTTTCAACTGTGTTATTCACTACTTTTACAATTTCGTATTCTTTCAAATGATTAACAAACTTATGGTTGTCTTCTATGAAATGTCTTGCATATAACGAATTGGTTGTTCAATTACCTTCTCCTCGTTTGTGGTCAGACAACCTGCATACGAATTTTCGTCCTGTCTCTCCTAGGTACACCTTGTTGCAGTCTTTACATTTTAATTTATAAATTACGCTTTTCTGTAATACTGAAATTTTTTCTATATTCTTATTCTTTATCTTATCAAATACCGTTTCACATTTTTTAATAGCTATATCTACTCCATATTTATTAAAACATTTTATAATTTTTCTAGTATGTGAACCTATGTATGTCAATGACCCTGCATAATTCTTTTGTTCTGTTTCTATTTTATCTTTTTGTATGTTAACCCTTTTCATAACTTTATTCACTATGTTGGTGTTATAATTATTATTCCTTACAATTCCCTTTATCGTTCTTAACTCCCTATCTTTTGATTCGGTCTCTTTTAAACACTTCTGAGCTCTGTAACAAAATGAATTGATTGCCGCCATTTTATATCTATATGGGTGGTAAGACTGTATTGGTATAATTATATCAGAATACGACTCTTTCCTAAATATCCCAAACTGTAGTTTCTCATTATCTTTAATTTCTATGTTTAAATGTAAGTAATTTATTTTCTTACCTCCTATCTCTTCTTTAAATTGTAAGTTTTTATCCTTATTATTTACCTCGTTTAGAAACTCATGCACTTCTTCTATGCTTCCTTCCCAAATTACTAATACATCATCAACGTATCTAGACCATAATTTTATATTGTTTTTATACTTTGTGGAAGTTATTAATTGCTTTTCAAAATCATTCATGTATATTTCAGCAAGAATAGGGGATAATGAAGACCCCATAGGTAAACATTTTTCTGTATATAAAACTTGTTATTAAACCTAAAATAGTTCTGATTCACACATTCTTTAATTACTTTCATCAACTGCTTTTTATACCTGTATTCTCCCATATTATTATCGTTTATTAACTTACCTTTATTTACTGTGATATTGGTAAACATGTCCTTAACATCCAGTGATATCAATTTTGTATTTACATTAATCCTAATATTTTCTAATTTTTCTATCAATTTTACATTATTCTCTATGTTGTATTTTGTCCCAAATTCATATTTCTCTTTCAGTACTCTGCTAACTTCCTTTGATAATTTATAAATAGGTGCGTTAATAAAAGAAACAATCAGTCTAATTGGTTTTCCTTCTTTATGTATCTTAACCTGACTTTTAAAAGTTGGTGCTGTTGGATTACTTTCCAATAAATACCTTTTCTTATTTTCTTCTATAAATGTTATCTGTTTCATCATTTGTTTTATCCTTGACTGGTACTTACTTGTATAATCATACTTTATTTCCTCGTATGGTCATTCCCTTATAAATTCTTCCGTTTTCTTTATGCATTCGTCCTTTCTCAGTAGTACCATTGTATTTCCTTTGACCGCCTTTGTAACTATAATATCATTCTTCTTTATTTTATTCTTTAGTTTAGTTACAGTTGATTTGATTTTTTGTTCATTTTTTTAATTATACAAACTTTTCTTAAATATTTTTTATCTACTACATTCCCTACTTCCCACCTTATTCTTTTTTTATCATTTTCATTTCCTAGTTTTTGTATTATGCTTTCGCATTCAATAATCGTTTTTTCTTCATTTAATTCTGGTGGCGGTGCGTATTTTAAGCCTTTTGCTAACATTTCTTTTTCTTCTGTATTGAAATTTACCTCTGTAAGGTTTATTACTCTTTTTTCATAGTTATTCTTAGAGTGGTGTTCCTTTTTTACTTCGTTCTTTCTTATTAATTTATTTAACTTATCTACCATTTTTTTATTTTTCTTTTCCAATTTCTTTTCTACGTACCCTAATCCAAAATTATATAATATTTCTTCTAACTCTACATACGAGTATATTCTTAACAATTCTATGTGTCTGTCATATAATTCCCTATTATATCTATTGATTAAGCCGTAGTGTGACCTTATTTCCAGTTTTATCCACAACTTCTCGCTTTGTTCTTTTACTTTTTTGGCTACACTGTTCTTATTTTTAATTTTAACTTGAGCGTACTTTGGGATGACATTATTATCCAGACATTGTTTATTAAACCATATTTTACTTAAAACCCTCTTCAATTTAACTTTTAACTTAAGATATTTAAATACTTTACTTACCTTATTGTTGTCGTTTATTACCTCATTGTTGTTGTCCATTACCTGTAGTCGATTGCACAACTTAACAGACGTTTAATGAAGAAATTTGTGTTAGTGGTTGAAATCACAATCAGAATGATCACAGTTGCACACCACTATATAAAAATTATCCAAATTAGCGCTTTCAAGCTTCACAGCCCATCGTCAGATTGGAATAGACAGGAAATTCGTAAAAACAACCCCTTCACCCCTCTCCGCCACCCTGCTCACACACAACAAGCTATAATATAAATGACCCTTCCCCACCCCCTAAAACCTGTCCCACCAACTGTAGAGTTACATATTTTTTCTAGCAAATTCCTTGTATTTCAGTGTTGTGTGTGTGTGTGTGTGTGTGTGTGTGTGTGTGTGCATCCTTTTAAACTACCCTCTCCCTCTCCACACACGTGGGTCAGTCATACACCCTTATTTTAAAACATCCAATTAGTACTATGCAAAATAATTCTTAATCTTATCTATCTGTCCTCTATCATTTACTTCTTAATCATGTTATAAAATATTTCTTCATTATCAAATTTAATTTTAATGTTAATTAAATTGTCTAACCCTTTTTTCTCTTTCTTTCAATATTTCTAACTCCTCTCTAAGCTTCCTTTCAACTGTGTTATTCACTACTTTTACAATTTCGTATTCTTCCAAAGGATTAACAAACTTATGGTTGTCTTCTATGAAATGTCTTGCATATAACGAATTGGTTGTTCTATTACCTTCTCCACGTTTGTGGTCTGACAACCTACATACAAATTTTCGTCCTGTCTCTCCTAGGTACACCTTGTTGCAGTCTTTACATTTTAATATATAAATTCCGCTTTTCTGTAATAATGGAATTTTTTCTATATTCTTATTCTTTATCTTATCAAATACCGTTTCACATTTTTTAATAGCTATATCTACTCCATATTTATTAAAACATTTTATAATTTTTCTAGTATGTGAACCTATGTATGTCAATGACCCTGCATAATTCTTTTGTTCTGGTTCTATTTTATCTTTTTGTATGTTAACCCTTTTCATAACTTCATCCACTATGTTGGTGTTATAATTATTATTCCTTACAATTCCCTTTATCGTTCTTAACTCCCTATCTTTTGATTCGGTCTCTTTTAAACACTTCTGAGCTCTGTAACAAAATGAATTGATTGCCGCCATTTTATATCTATATGGGTGGTAAGACTGTATTGGTATAATTATATCAGAATACGACTCTTTCCTAAATATCCCAAACTGTAGTTTCTCATTATCTTTAATTTCTATGTTTAAATCTAAGTATTTTATTTTCTTAACTCCTATCTCTTCTTTAAATTGTAAGTTTTTATCCTTATTATTTACCTCATTTATAAACTCATGCACTTCTTCTATGCTTCCTTCCCAAATTACTAATACATCATCAACGTATCTAGACCATAATTTTATATTGTTTTTATACTTTGTGGAAGTTATTAATTGCTTTTCAAAATCATTCATGTATATTTCAGCAAGAATAGGGGATAATGAAGACCCCATAGGTAAACCTTTTTTCTGTATATAAAATTTGTTATTAAACCTAAAATAGTTCTGATTCACACATTCTTTAATTACTTTCATCAACTGCTTTTTATACCTGTATTCTCCCATATTATTATCGTTTATTAACTTAATAACTTTATTTACTGTGATATTGGTAAACATGTCCTTAACATCCAGTGATATCAATTTTGTATTTACATTAATCCTAATATTTTCTAATTTTTCTATCAATTTTACATTATTCTCTATGTTGTATTTTGTCCCAAATTCATATTTCTCTTTCAGTACTCTGCTAACTTCCTTTGATAATTTATAAATAGGTGCGTTAATAAAAGAAACAATCGGTCTAATTGGTTTTCCTTCTTTATGTATCTTAACCTGACTTTTAAAAGTTGGTGCTGTTGGATTACTTTCCAATAAATACCTTTTCTTGTTTTCTTTTATAAATGTAATCTGTTTCATCATTTGTTTTATCCTTGACTGTTACTTACTTGTATAATCATACTTTATTTCCTCGTATGGTCCTTCCCTTATAAATTCTTCCGTTTTCTTTATGTATTCGTCCTTTCTCAGTAGTACCATTGTATTTCCTTTGTCCGGCTTTGTAACTATAATATCATTCTTCTTTATTTTATTCTTTAGTTTAGTTACAGTTGATTTGATTTTTTGTTCATTTTTTGAATTATACAAACTTTTCTTAAATATTTTTTATCTACTACATTCCCTACTTCCCACCTTATTCTTTTTTTATTATTTTCATTTCCTAGTTTTTGTATTATGCTTTCGCATTCAATAATCGTTTTTTCTTCATTTAATTCTGGTGGCGGTGCGTATTTTAAGCCTTTTGCTAACATTTCTTTTTCTTCTGTATTGAAATTTACCTCTGTAAGGTTTATTACTCTTTTTTCATAGTTATTCTTAGAGAGGTGTTCCTTTTTTACTTCGTTCTTTCTTATTAATTTATTTAACTTATCTACCATTTTTTTATTTTTATTTTCCAATTTCTTTTCTACGTATCCTAAACCAAAATTATATAATATTTCTTCTAACTCTACATACGAATATATTCTTAACAATTCTATGTGTCTGTCATATAATTCCCTATTATATCTATTGATTAAGCCGTAGAGTGACCTTATTTCCAGTTTTATCCACAACTTGTCGCTTTGTTTTTTTACTTTTTTGGCTACACTGTTCTTATTTTTAATTTTAACTTGAGCGTACTTTGGGATTACATTATTATCCAGACATTGTTTATTAAACCATATTTTACTTAAAACCCTCTTCAATTTAACTTTTAACTTAAGATATTTAAATACTTTACTTACCTTATTGTTGTCGTTTATTACCTCATTGTTGTTGTCCATTACCTGTAGTCGATTGCACATCTTAACAGACGTTTAATGAAGAAATTTGTGTTAGTGGTTGAAATCACAATCAGAATGATCACAGTTGCACACCACTATATAAAAATTATCCCAATTAGCGCTTTCAAGCTTCACAGCCCATCGTCAGATTGGAATAGACAGGAAATTCGTAAAAACAACCCCTTCACCCCTCTCCGCCACCCTGCTCACACACAACAAGCTATAATATAAATGACCCTTCCCCACCCCCTAAACCCTGTCCCACCATCTGTAGAGTTACATATTTTTTCTAGCAAATTCCTTCTGTTTCAGTGTTGTGTGTGTGTGTGTGTGTGTGTGTGTGTGTGTGTGTGTGTGTGTGTGTGTGTGTGTGTGTGTGTGTGTGTGTGTGTGCATCCTTTTAAACTACCCTCTTCCTCTCCACACACCTGGGTCAGTCATACACCCTCTTATTTTAAAACATCCAATTAGTACTATGCAAAATAATTCTTAATCTTATCTATCTGTCCTCTATCATTTACTTCTTAATCATGTTATAAAATATTTCTTCATTATCAAATTTAATTTTAATGTTATTTAAATTGTCTAACCCTTTTTTCTCTTTCTTTCAATATTTCTAACTCCTCTCTAAGCTTCCTTTCAACTGTGTTATTCACTACTTTTACAATTTCGTATTCTTCCAAAGGATTAACAAACTTATGGTTGTCTTCTATGAAGTGTCTTGCATATAACGAATTGGTTGTTCTATTACCTTCTCCACGTTTGTGGTCTGACAACCTACATACGAATTTTCGTCCTGTCTCTCCTAGGTACACCTTGCTGCAGTCTTTACATTTTAATTTATAAATTCCGCTTTTCTGTAATAATGGAATTTTTTCTATATTCTTATTTTTTATCTTATCAAATACCTTTTCACATTTTTTAATAGCTATATCTACTCCATATTTATTAAAACATTTTATAATTTTTCTAGTATGTGAACCTATGTATGTCAATGACCCTGCATAATTCTTTTGTTCTGGTTCTATTTTATCTTTTTGTATGTTAACCCTTTTCATAACTTCATGCACTATGTTGGTGTTATAATTATTATTCCTTACAATTCCCTTTATCGTTCTTAACTCCCTATCTTTTGATTCGGTCTCTTTTAAACACTTCTGAGCTCTGTAACAAAATGAATTGATTGCCGCCATTTTATATCTATATGGGTGGTAAGACTGTATTGGTATAATTATATCAGAATACGACTCTTTCCTAAATATCCCAAACTGTAGTTTCTCATTATCTTTAATTTCTATGTTTAAATCTAAGTAATTTATTTTCTTACCTCCTATCTCTTCTTTAAATTGTAAGTTTTTATCCTTATTATTTACCTCATTTATAAACTCATGCACTTCTTCTATGCTTCCTTCCCAAATTACTAATACATCATCAACGTATCTAGACCATAATTTTATATTGTTTTTATACTTTGTGGAAGTTATTAATTGCTTTTCAAAATCATTCATGTATATTTCAGCAAGAATAGGGGATAATGAAGACCCCATAGGTAAACCTTTTTTCTGTATATAAAACTTGTTATTAAACCTAAAATAGTTCTGATTCACACATTCTTTAATTACTTTCATCAACTGCTTTTTATACCTGTATTCTCCCATATTATTATCGTTTATTAACTTAATAACTTTATTTACTGTGATATTGGTAAACATGTCCTTAACATCCAGTGATATCAATTTTGTATTTACATTAATCCTAATATTTTCTAATTTTTCTATCAATTTTACATTATTCTCTATGTTGTATTTTGTCCCAAATTCATATTTCTCTTTCAGTACTCTGCTAACTTCCTTTGATAATTTATAAATAGGTGCGATAATAAAAGAAACAATCGGTCTAATTGGTTTTCCTTCATTATGTATCTTAACCTGACTTTTAAAAGTTGGTGCTGTTGGATTACTTTCCAATAAATACCTTTTCTTATTTTCTTCTATAAATGTTATGTTTCATCATTTGTTTTATCCTTGACTGGTACTTACTTGTATAATCATACTTTATTTCCTCGTATTGTCCTTCCCTTATAAATTCTTCCGTTTTCTTTATGTATTCGTCCTTTCTCAGTAGTACCATTGTATTTCCTTTGTCCGCCTTTGTAACTATAATATTATTCTTCTTTATTTTATTCTTTAGTTTAGTTACAGTTGATTTGATTTTTTGTTCATTTTTTGAATTATACAAACTTTTCTTAAATATTTTTTATCTACTACATTCCCTACTTCCCACCTTATTCTTTTTTTATCATTTTCATTTCCTAGTTTTTGTATTATGCTTTCGCATTCAATAATCGTTTTTTCTTCATTTAATTCTGGTGGCGGTGCGTATTTTAAGCCTTTTGCTAACATTTCTTTTTCTTCTGTATTGAAATTTACCTCTGTAAGGTTTATTACTCTTTTTTCATAGTTATTCTTAGAGAGGTGTTCCTTTTTTACTTCGTTCTTTCTTATTAATTTATTTAACTTATCTACCATTTTTTTATTTTTATTTTCCAATTTCTTTTCTACGTATCCTAAACCAAAATTATATAATATTTCTTCTAACTCTACATACGAATATATTCTTAACAATTCTATGTGTCTGTCATATAATTCCCTATTATATCTATTGATTAAGCCGTAGAGTGACCTTATTTCCAGTTTTATCCACAACTTGTCGCTTTGTTTTTTTACTTTTTTGGCTACACTGTTCTTATTTTTAATTTTAACTTGAGCGTACTTTGGGATTACATTATTATCCAGACATTGTTTATTAAACCATATTTTACTTAAAACCCTCTTCAATTTAACTTTTAACTTAAGATATTTAAATACTTTACTTACCTTATTGTTGTCGTTTATTACCTCATTGTTGTTGTCCATTACCTGTAGTCGATTGCACATCTTAACAGACGTTTAATGAAGAAATTTGTGTTAGTGGTTGAAATCACAATCAGAATGATCACAGTTGCACACCACTATATAAAAATTATCCCAATTAGCGCTTTCAAGCTTCACAGCCCATCGTCAGATTGGAATAGACAGGAAATTCGTAAAAACAACCCCTTCACCCCTCTCCGCCACCCTGCTCACACACAACAAGCTATAATATAAATGACCCTTCCCCACCCCCTAAACCCTGTCCCACCATCTGTAGAGTTACATATTTTTTCTAGCAAATTCCTTCTGTTTCAGTGTTGTGTGTGTGTGTGTGTGTGTGTGTGTGTGTGTGTGTGTGTGTGTGTGTGTGTGTGTGTGTGTGTGTGTGTGTGTGTGTGTGTGTGTGTGTGTGTGTGTGTGTGCATCCTTTTAAACTACCCTCTTCCTCTCCACACACCTGGGTCAGTCATACACCCTTATTTTAAAACATCCAATTAGTACTATGCAAAATAATTCTTAATCTTATCTATCTGTCCTCTATCATTTACTTCTTAATCATGTTATAAAATATTTCTTCATTATCAAATTTAATTTTAATGTTATTTAAATTGTCTAACCCTTTTTTCTCTTTCTTTCAATATTTCTAACTCCTCTCTAAGCTTCCTTTCAACTGTGTTATTCACTACTTTTACAATTTCGTATTCTTCCAAAGGATTAACAAACTTATGGTTGTCTTCTATGAAGTGTCTTGCATATAACGAATTGGTTGTTCTATTACCTTCTCCACGTTTGTGGTCTGACAACCTACATACGAATTTTCGTCCTGTCTCTCCTAGGTACACCTTGCTGCAGTCTTTACATTTTAATTTATAAATTACGCTTTTCTGTAATACTGAAATTTTTTCTATATTCTTATTCTTTATCTTATCAAATACCGTTTCACATTTTTTAATAGCTATATCTACTCCATATTTATTAAAACATTTTATAATTTTTCTAGTATGTGAACCTATGTATGTCAATGACCCTGCATAATTCTTTTGTTCTGTTTCTATTTTATCTTTTTGTATGTTAACCCTTTTCATAACTTTATCCACTATGTTGGTGTTATAATTATTATTCCTTACAATTCCCTTTATCGTTCTTAACTCCCTATCTTTTGATTCGGTCTCTTTTAAACACTTCTGAGCTCTGTAACAAAATGAATTGATTGCCGCCATTTTATATCTATATGGGTGGTAAGACTGTATTGGTATAATTATATCAGAATACGACTCTTTCCTAAATATCCCAAACTGTAGTTTCTCATTATCTTTAATTTCTATGTTTAAATGTAAGTAATTTATTTTCTTACCTCCTATCTCTTCTTTAAATTGTAAGTTTTTATCCTTATTATTTACCTCGTTTAGAAACTCATGCACTTCTTCTATGCTTCCTTCCCAAATTACTAATACATCATCAACGTATCTAGACCATAATTTTATATTGTTTTTATACTTTGTGGAAGTTATTAATTGCTTTTCAAAATCATTCATGTATATTTCAGCAAGAATAGGGGATAATGAAGACCCCATAGGTAAACATTTTTCTGTATATAAAACTTGTTATTAAACCTAAAATAGTTCTGATTCACACATTCTTTAATTACTTTCATCAACTGCTTTTTATACCTGTATTCTCCCATATTATTATTGTTTATTAACTTACCTTTATTTACTGTGATATTGGTAAACATGTCCTTAACATCCAGTGATATCAATTTTGTATTTACATTAATCCTAATATTTTCTAATTTTTCTATCAATTTTACATTATTCTCTATGTTGTATTTTGTCCCAAATTCATATTTCTCTTTCAGTACTCTGCTAACTTCCTTTGATAATTTATAAATAGGTGCGTTAATAAAAGAAACAATCGGTCTAATTGGTTTTCCTTCTTTATGTATCTTAACCTGACTTTTAAAAGTTGGTGCTGTTGGATTACTTTCCAATAAATACCTTTTCTTGTTTTCTTTTATAAATGTAATCTGTTTCATCATTTGTTTTATCCTTGACTGTTACTTACTTGTATAATCATACTTTATTTCCTCGTATGGTCCTTCCCTTATAAATTCTTCCGTTTTCTTTATGTATTCGTCCTTTCTCAGTAGTACCATTGTATTTCCTTTGTCCGGCTTTGTAACTATAATATCATTCTTCTTTATTTTATTCTTTAGTTTAGTTACAGTTGATTTGATTTTTTGTTCATTTTTTGAATTATACAAACTTTTCTTAAATATTTTTTATCTACTACATTCCCTACTTCCCACCTTATTCTTTTTTTATTATTTTCATTTCCTAGTTTTTGTATTATGCTTTCGCATTCAATAATCGTTTTTTCTTCATTTAATTCTGGTGGCGGTGCGTATTTTAAGCCTTTTGCTAACATTTCTTTTTCTTCTGTATTGAAATTTACCTCTGTAAGGTTTATTACTCTTTTTTCATAGTTATTCTTAGAGAGGTGTTCCTTTTTTACTTCGTTCTTTCTTATTAATTTATTTAACTTATCTACCATTTTTTTATTTTTATTTTCCAATTTCTTTTCTACGTATCCTAAACCAAAATTATATAATATTTCTTCTAACTCTACATACGAATATATTCTTAACAATTCTATGTGTCTGTCATATAATTCCCTATTATATCTATTGATTAAGCCGTAGAGTGACCTTATTTCCAGTTTTATCCACAACTTGTCGCTTTGTTTTTTTACTTTTTTGGCTACACTGTTCTTATTTTTAATTTTAACTTGAGCGTACTTTGGGATTACATTATTATCCAGACATTGTTTATTAAACCATATTTTACTTAAAACCCTCTTCAATTTAACTTTTAACTTAAGATATTTAAATACTTTACTTACCTTATTGTTGTCGTTTATTACCTCATTGTTGTTGTCCATTACCTGTAGTCGATTGCACATCTTAACAGACGTTTAATGAAGAAATTTGTGTTAGTGGTTGAAATCACAATCAGAATGATCACAGTTGCACACCACTATATAAAAATTATCCCAATTAGCGCTTTCAAGCTTCACAGCCCATCGTCAGATTGGAATAGACAGGAAATTCGTAAAAACAACCCCTTCACCCCTCTCCGCCACCCTGCTCACACACAACAAGCTATAATATAAATGACCCTTCCCCACCCCCTAAACCCTGTCCCACCATCTGTAGAGTTACATATTTTTTCTAGCAAATTCCTTCTGTTTCAGTGTTGTGTGTGTGTGTGTGTGTGTGTGTGTGTGTGTGTGTGTGTGTGTGTGTGTGTGTGTGTGTGTGTGTGTGTGTGTGTGTGTGTGTGCATCCTTTTAAACTACCCTCTTCCTCTCCACACACCTGGGTCAGTCATACACCCTTATTTTAAAACATCCAATTAGTACTATGCAAAATAATTCTTAATCTTATCTATCTGTCCTCTATCATTTACTTCTTAATCATGTTATAAAATATTTCTTCATTATCAAATTTAATTTTAATGTTATTTAAATTGTCTAACCCTTTTTTCTCTTTCTTTCAATATTTCTAACTCCTCTCTAAGCTTCCTTTCAACTGTGTTATTCACTACTTTTACAATTTCGTATTCTTCCAAAGGATTAACAAACTTATGGTTGTCTTCTATGAAGTGTCTTGCATATAACGAATTGGTTGTTCTATTACCTTCTCCACGTTTGTGGTCTGACAACCTACATACGAATTTTCGTCCTGTCTCTCCTAGGTACACCTTGCTGCAGTCTTTACATTTTAATTTATAAATTCCGCTTTTCTGTAATAATGGAATTTTTTCTATATTCTTATTTTTTATCTTATCAAATACCTTTTCACATTTTTTAATAGCTATATCTACTCCATATTTATTAAAACATTTTATAATTTTTCTAGTATGTGAACCTATGTATGTCAATGACCCTGCATAATTCTTTTGTTCTGGTTCTATTTTATCTTTTTGTATGTTAACCCTTTTCATAACTTCATGCACTATGTTGGTGTTATAATTATTATTCCTTACAATTCCCTTTATCGTTCTTAACTCCCTATCTTTTGATTCGGTCTCTTTTAAACACTTCTGAGCTCTGTAACAAAATGAATTGATTGCCGCCATTTTATATCTATATGGGTGGTAAGACTGTATTGGTATAATTATATCAGAATACGACTCTTTCCTAAATATCCCAAACTGTAGTTTCTCATTATCTTTAATTTCTATGTTTAAATCTAAGTAATTTATTTTCTTACCTCCTATCTCTTCTTTAAATTGTAAGTTTTTATCCTTATTATTTACCTCATTTATAAACTCATGCACTTCTTCTATGCTTCCTTCCCAAATTACTAATACATCATCAACGTATCTAGACCATAATTTTATATTGTTTTTATACTTTGTGGAAGTTATTAATTGCTTTTCAAAATCATTCATGTATATTTCAGCAAGAATAGGGGATAATGAAGACCCCATAGGTAAACCTTTTTTCTGTATATAAAACTTGTTATTAAACCTAAAATAGTTCTGATTCACACATTCTTTAATTACTTTCATCAACTGCTTTTTATACCTGTATTCTCCCATATTATTATCGTTTATTAACTTAATAACTTTATTTACTGTGATATTGGTAAACATGTCCTTAACATCCAGTGATATCAATTTTGTATTTACATTAATCCTAATATTTTCTAATTTTTCTATCAATTTTACATTATTCTCTATGTTGTATTTTGTCCCAAATTCATATTTCTCTTTCAGTACTCTGCTAACTTCCTTTGATAATTTATAAATAGGTGCGATAATAAAAGAAACAATCGGTCTAATTGGTTTTCCTTCATTATGTATCTTAACCTGACTTTTAAAAGTTGGTGCTGTTGGATTACTTTCCAATAAATACCTTTTCTTATTTTCTTCTATAAATGTTATGTTTCATCATTTGTTTTATCCTTGACTGGTACTTACTTGTATAATCATACTTTATTTCCTCGTATTGTCCTTCCCTTATAAATTCTTCCGTTTTCTTTATGTATTCGTCCTTTCTCAGTAGTACCATTGTATTTCCTTTGTCCGCCTTTGTAACTATAATATTATTCTTCTTTATTTTATTCTTTAGTTTAGTTACAGTTGATTTGATTTTTTGTTCATTTTTTGAATTATACAAACTTTTCTTAAATATTTTTTATCTACTACATTCCCTACTTCCCACCTTATTCTTTTTTTATCATTTTCATTTCCTAGTTTTTGTATTATGCTTTCGCATTCAATAATCGTTTTTTCTTCATTTCATTCTGGTGGCGGTGCGTATTTTAAGCCTTTTGCTAACATTTCTTTTTCTTCTGTATTGAAATTTACCTCTGTAAGGTTTATTACTCTTTTTTCATAGTTATTCTTAGAGAGGTGTTCCTTTTTTACTTCGTTCTTTCTTACTAATTTATTTAACTTATCTACCATTTTTTTTTTTTTATTTTCCAATTTCTTTTCTACGTATCCTAAACCAAAATTATATAATATTTCTTCTAACTCTACATACGAATATATTCTTAACAATTCTATGTGTCTGTCATATAATTCCCTATTATATCTATTGATTGAGCCTCCAGGTGGTCTAGTGGCTAACGCGGGCGATTGATTCGCTCGTGGTTCCGGGTTCAATTCCCGGCGGAGGTTCCGTACGGCGTGCACTCAGCGTCGTGAGGCAAACTGAGTAGGCGCTGAGATAACAGCGCCGCCTCCTGGCTGTGAATACCGCAACTAGCGGCTGGTGGCGCGTAGTACTAGCCATACACCGTCACACTAACACAAAAGCTGCGCGGTACGCCTTGGTCCTTAACGGACTGTTGAGCGGAGGTTTATTTATTTATATCTATTGATTAAGCCGTAGAGTGACCTTATTTCCAGTTTTATCCACAACTTCTCGCTTTGTTCTTTTACTTTTTTGGCTACACTGTTCTTATTTTTAATTTTAACTTGAGCGTACTTTGGGATGACATTATTATCCAGACATTGTTTATTAAACCATATTTTACTTAAAACCCTCTTCAATTTAACTTTTAACTTAAGATATTTAAATTCTTTACTTACCTTATTGTTGTCGTTTATTACCTCATTGTTGTTGTCCATTACCTGTAGTCGATTGCACATCTTAACAGACGTTTAATGAAGAAATTTGTGTTAGTGGTTGAAATCACAATCAGAATGATCACAGTTGCACACCACTATATAAAAATTATCCCAATTAGCGCTTTCAAGCTTCACAGCCCATCGTCAGATTGGAATAGACAGGAAATTCGTAAAAACAACCCCTTCACCCCTCTCCACCACCCTGCTCACACACAACAAGCTATAATATAAATGACCCTTCCCACCCCCTAAACCCTGTCCCACCATCTGTAGAGTTACATATTTTTTCTAGCAAATTCCTTGTGTTTCAGTGTTGTGTGTGTGTGTGTGTATGTGTGTGTGTGTGTGCATCCTTTTAAACTACCCTCTTCCTCTCCACACACGTGGGTCAGTCATACACCCTTATTTTAAAACATCCAATTAGTACTATGCAAAATAATTCTTAATCTTATCTATCTGTCCTCTATCATTTACTTCTTAATCATGTTATAAAATATTTCTTCATTATCAAATTTAATTTTAATGTTAATTAAATTGTCTAACCCTTTTTTCTCTTTCTTTCAATATTTCTAACTCCTCTCTAAGCTTCCTTTCAACTGTGTTATTCACTACTTTTACAATTTCGTATTCTTCCAAAGGATTAACAAACTTATGGTTGTCTTCTATGAAATGTCTTGCATATAACGAATTGGTTGTTCTATTACCTTCTCCACGTTTGTGGTCAGACAACCTGCATACGAATTTTCGTCCTGTCTCTCCTAGGTACACCTTGTTGCAGTCTTTACATTTTAATTTATAAATTCCGCTTTTCTGTAATACTGGAATTTTTTCTATATTCTTATTCTTTATCTTATCAAATACCATTTCACATTTTTTAATAGCTATATCTACTCCATATTTATTAAAACATTTTATAATTTTTCTAGTATGTGAACCTATGTATGTCAATGACCCTGCATAATTCTTTTGTTCTGGTTCTATTTTATCTTTTTGTATGTTAACCCTTTTCATAACTTTATCCACTATGTTGGTGTTATAATTATTATTCCTTACAATTCCCTTTATCGTTCTTAACTCCCTATCTTTTGATTCGGTCTCTTTTAAACACTTCTGAGCTCTGTAACAAAATGAATTGATTGCCGCCATTTTATATCTATATGGGTGGTAAGACTGTATTGGTATAATTATATCAGAATACGACTCTTTCCTAAATATCCCAAACTGTAGTTTCTCATTATCTTTAATTTCTATGTTTAAATCTAAGTAATTTATTTTCTTACCTCCTATCTCTTCTTTAAATTGTAAGTTTTTATCCTTATTATTTACCTCATTTATAAACTCATGCACTTCTTCTATGCCTCCTTCCCAAATTACTAATACATCATCAACGTATCTAGACCATAATTTTATATTGTTTTTATACTTTGTGGAAGTTATTAATTGCTTTTCAAAATCATTCATGTATATTTCAGCAAGAATAGGGGATAATGAAGACCCCATAGGTAAACCTTTTTTCTGTATATAAAACATGTTATTAAACCTAAAATAGTTCTGATTCACACATTCTTTAATTACTTTCATCAACTGCTTTTTATACCTGTATTCTCCCATATTATTATCGTTTATTAACTTAATAACTTTATTTACTGTGATATTGGTAAACATGTCCTTAACATCCAGTGATATCAATTTTGTATTTACATTAAACCTAATATTTTCTAATTTTTCTATCAATTTTACATTATTCTCTATGTTGTATTTTGTCCCAAATTCATATTTCTCTTTCAGTACTCTGCTAACTTCCTTTGATAATTTATAAATAGGTGCGTTAATAAAAGAAACAATCGGTCTAATTGGTTTTCCTTCTTTATGTATCTTAACCTGACTTTTAAAAGTTGGTGCTGTTGGATTACTTTCCAATAAATACCTTTTCTTGTTTTCTTCTATAAATGTTATCTGTTTCATCATTTGTTTTATCCTTGACTGGTACTTACTTGTATAATCATACTTTATTTCCTCGTATGGTCCTTCCTTTATAAATTCTTCCGTTTTCTTTATGTATTCGTCCTTTCTCAGTAGTACCATTGTATTTCCTTTGTCCGCCTTTGTAACTATAATATCATTCTTCTTTATTTTATTCTTTAGCTTAGTTACAGTTGATTTGATTTTTTGTTCATTTTTTGAATTATACAAACTTTTCTTAAATATTTGTTATCTACTACATTCCCTACTTCCCACCGTATTCAGTTTTTATCATTTTCATTTCCTAGTTTTTGTATTATGCTTTCGCATTCAATAATCGTTTTTTCTTGATTTAATTCTGGTGGCGGTGCGTATTTTAAGCCTTTTGCTAACATTTCTTTTTCTTCTGTATTGAAATTTACCTCTTTAAGGTTTATTACTCTTTTTTCATAGTTATTCTTAGAGAGGTGTTCCTTTTTTACTTCGTTCTTTCTTATTAATTTATTTAACTTATCTACCTTTTTTTATTTTTCTTTTCCAATTTCTTTTCTACGTATCCTAAACCAAAATTATATAATATTTCTTCTAACTCTACATACGAATATATTCTTAACAATTCTATGTGTCTGTCATATAATTCCCTATTATATCTATTGATTAAGCCGTAGAGTGACCTTATTTCCAGTTTTATCCACAACTTCTCGCTTTGTTCTTTTACTTTTTTGGCTACACTGTTCTTATTTTTAATTTTAACTTGAGCGTACTTTGGGATGACATTATTATCCAGACATTGTTTATTAAACCATATTTTACTTAAAACCCTCTTCAATTTAACTTTTAACTTAAGATATTTAAATTCTTTACTTACCTTATTGTTGTCGTTTATTACCTCATTGTTGTTGTCCATTACCTGTAGTCGATTGCACATCTTAACAGACGTTTAATGAAGAAATTTGTGTTAGTGGTTGAAATCACAATCAGAATGATCACAGTTGCACACCACTATATAAAAATTATCCCAATTAGCGCTTTCAAGCTTCACAGCCCATCGTCAGATTGGAATAGACAGGAAATTCGTAAAAACAACCCCTTCACCCCTCTCCACCACCCTGCTCACACACAACAAGCTATAATATAAATGACCCTTCCCACCCCCTAAACCCTGTCCCACCATCTGTAGAGTTACATATTTTTTCTAGCAAATTCCTTCTGTTTCAGTGTTGTGTGTGTGTGTGTGTGTGTGTGTATGTGTGTGTGTGTGTGTGTGTGCATCCTTTTAAACTACCCTCTTCCTCTCCACACACCTGGGTCAGTCATACACCCTTATTTTAAAACATCCAATTAGTACTATGCAAAATAATTCTTAATCTTATCTATCTGTCCTCTATCATTTACTTCTTAATCATGTTATAAAATATTTCTTCATTATCAAATTTAATTTTAATGTTAATTAAATTGTCTAACCCTTTGTTCTCTTTCTTTCAATATTTCTAACTCCTCTCTAAGCTTTCTTTCAACTGTGTTATTCACTACTTTTACAATTTCGTATTCTTCCAAAGGATTAACAAACTTATGGTTGTCTTCTATGAAATGTCTTGCATATAACGAATTGGTTGTTCTATTACCTTCTCCACGTTTGTGGTCAGACAACCTGCATACGAATTTTCGTCCTGTCTCTCCTAGGTACACCTTGTTGCAGTCTTTACATTTTAATTTATAAATTCCGCTTTTCTGTAATACTGGAATTATTTCTATATTCTTATTCTTTATCTTATCAAATACCATTTCACATTTTTTAATAGCTATATCTACTCCATATTTATTAAAACATTTTATAATTTTTCTAGTATGTGAACCTATGTATGTCAATGACCCTGCATAATTCTTTTGTTCTGGTTCTATTTTATCTTTTTGTATGTTAACCCTTTTCATAACTTTATCCACTATGTTGGTGTTATAATTATTATTCCTTACAATTCCCTTTATCGTTCTTAACTCCCTATCTTTTGATTCGGTCTCTTTTAAACACTTCTGAGCTCTGTAACAAAATGAATTGATTGCCGCCATTTTATATCTATATGGGTGGTAAGACTCTATTGGTATAATTATATCAGAATACGACTCTTTCCTAAATATCCCAAACTGTAGTTTCTCATTATCTTTAATTTCTATGTTTAAATGTAAGTAATTTATTTTCTTACCTCCTATCTCTTCTTTAAATTGTTAGTTTTTATCCTTATTATTTACCTCATTTATAAACTCATGGACTTCTTCTATGCTTCCTTCCCAAATTGCTAATACATCATCAACGTATCTAGACCATAATTTTATATTGTTTTTATACTTTGTGGAAGTTATTAATTGCTTTTCAAAATCATTCATGTATATTTCAGCAAGAATAGGGGATAATGAAGACCCCATAGGTAAACCTTTTTTCTGTATATAAAACCTGTTATTAAACCTAAAATAGTTCTGATTTACACATTCTTTAATTACTTTCATCAACTGCTTTTTATACCTGTATTCTCCCATATTATTATCGTTTATTAACTTAATAACTTTATTTACTGTGATATTGGTAAACATGTCCTTAACATCCAGTGATATCAATTTGATAAGATAAAGAATAAGAATATAGAAAAAATTCCAGTATTACAGAAAAGCGGAATTTATAAATTGAAATGTAAAGACTGCAGCAAGGTGTACCTAGGAGAGACAGGACGAAAATTCGTATGCATTTTGTCTGACCACAAACGTGGAGAAGGTAATAGAACAACCAATTCGTTATATGCAAGACATTTCATAGAAGACAACCATAAGTTTGTTAATCCTTTGGAAGAATACGAAATTGTAAAAGTAGTGAATAACACAGTTGAAAGGAAGCTTAGAGAGGAGTTAGAAATATTGAAAGAAAGAGAAAAAGGGTTAGACAATTTAATTAATATTAAAATTAAATTTGATAATGAAGAAATATTTTATAACATGATTAAGAAGTAAATGATAGAGGACAGATAGATAAGATTAAGAATTATTTTGCATAGTACTAATTGGATGTTTTAAAATAAGGGTGTATGACTGACCCACGTGTGTGGAGAGGAAGAGGGTAGTTTAAAAGGATGCACACACACACACACACACACACACACACACACACACACACACACACACACACACACACACACACACACACACACACACACACACACACACACACACACACACACACACAACACTGAAACACAAGGAATTTGCTAGAAAAAATATGTAACTCTATAGATGGTGGGACAGGGTTTAGGGTGTGGGGAAGGGTCTTTTATATTATAGCTTGTTGTGTGTGAGCAGGGTGGGTGGAGAGGGGTGAAGGGGGTTGTTTTTACGAATTTCCTGTCTATTCCAATCTGACGATGGGCTGTGAAGCTTGAAAGCGCTAATTGGGATAATTTTTATATAGTGGTGTGCAACTGTGATCATTCTGATTCTTATCAGAATCGTTCCAATTGCCTATTGTCGCGGCATCGTCAAACATTTTAAAGAAAGCATGAACAGGAATACCCGTACCATCGCCCTTCCAATTTTCAATTAAGTTTGCTATAGTCAGATCCTTAGTGACAGTAGCAGCGACAGGTGCAGTACCTGTTGTCTGGATACATTTTAATTCAGCTACCTCAGACATTTTAGACATTTGTCATCAAACTCTTAATAGTTTTATTTAAATAATTAATTTCTATGATTCTTTGTAATTAACTTTGTAAGAGAGTCTCGCACCCCTCCAAATAGTATTAGGATCTTGGATTGGACTGGTATGTTATAAACAGTTAAAGTGACAGAAGGACTACTGTGGGTATAATAAGCTGTTATAACCCCAACACGCGTACCAACCCGCATAAAAAGTTTGAACAAGCCCCAAAAGCGGTCAATATAGACCTTTGAGCCATTAATGAATCATCACTTAATTCTTTCTTTAACTTCTTACTACTATTGCCCATTAATAAAGAGCCACTTCAATGAGAGAAATGTTTAATTAATGTAATGTTTAATTAATGTCCTGAGCTGGCCAGCGCATCAGAGCAGGAGCGTCAAGTGCCTGACTGGCCTTGCGGTGTTGGGATCTTGAAAGAGAAGTCCAGTAAGGTCATGCAGGTGCTGTCATGATCACTGGACCAAGGGGTAAGTTAAATATTCTTTTTATATAAATGGTAAAGGGGGTTGCGGCGACATATTCCGACTGATCCCTTTAGGAAGTATGAGTGTGTCAATGAGAGTTTTTATGCTTCGGAATAAAACCTCTCATTGAGGGGGTATTGTAACGGGACAAACTACTGGGGTTTGGTTTATTCTTGAATAATTGTGGAATATAGTAGCCACTCAAGCTGAACAACATTTTGATCATAAACGCTTGACGGTTTTTTTTAACACCTTGCAGTCAGTGCGGTACCATGCCAAGCCGTACGTACGTTTTGCTGTCGCACAAAAGCAATTATAGAGTCTGGGAATGTAAAAGTTATCAGCAAGGGGTGCAAATTCATGCGTATGCGTGTGAGTCGGCCAACGGTCACACGATATAAAGCACGTACATACATTCCAGCGTCGAACATGTGACAGAAACAAAGAACTAAACGTAGTAAAACCCGCCTCAGTAGCATATACAGCTTAAAGCCGGCCGGTGGTGACAAAAGTTCCGGAACGAAAATGCGGGCCCGCAACTCAAACAAAATGTGATTTATTCAAATTTATAGCGTTAACAATCATGAAGTGACAGTTTCGGTGATATATAAAAAACAAATTATCCGTAATAGAATTGTGTGAAATGAAGACCAATACGCGAGGAGGCTGGACTATGGAAATACCACGATTCAGTTAAGTGACCTACAGAAGTAAAAACCAAAAAAGATTTGCAATTAGGGCTCATAAAATTCAATTTTAACTATTTTAATAAAAATGGAGATCTCCTAAAGTCATGGGGTGTATGTGTGAGTGTGTGACTGCAAGCGCTGGTTTCCGTATGTAAAATTAAGTTTGTAAGTAGATTTTATTTTGAAACTAACCTTTTGTTGAATATTACTGAAACTAAAATATAAGAGAGGGAGGGAGAAGATTTTGTATATAATGATGGGGTTGAAAGAAATGTATAAAGTTCTTATTTTGATTGAAAGATAAATTTAATTGGATTCTTTATAATTTAATAAAGTAAGATTGATTTGAACATCTGAATTTGAATTAGTTATTCCAAGCAACCATCTCGTTTTCAACACGTCTAATTAGAACCCTGGATACGGTAAGTAAAAAAGTTAAGTTGGTGACTAATAAAATGGCGCCGACACTAGCCATAAGTGATAAAATATAAACAATATTCAATTCATAAATTTATAAATATAAATATAATAATAAAAACACAACATCTTGTCACAGTAGGTTGACCATCCAGATTGTGGGCAATGAAGAATGGGCGGTGTGTTCAGTATTTTGAGTCATTTGAATTTTTACCTATCTCAGTTATGAAGACAAAGACCATTCCATGCAGTCTGTTGGTGGATTCAGGCTGTATTCTCATAGCATTCTCAGTCACATTTGAGCAATCAATCATTTCTGCAACTTAAGTAGCCAGGTGCACAATTAATCCCCGTCCCCTCAAGACTGACAGTTATTCCTAACTGTACTATGCAAGTAAAACCCATATGTAGTTTTAAGTTAAATGGATTGAAAGAGAAAAGGTATTAAAATACCCTTTGTTTTCTAGACATTGTTATGTTAACAATTGTTAGTGTTCCTACTGTGCAACTTGTAACAGCTGGGATAAGAAGGCCCCAGTACTTATCTACCATACAAGCCCAGAATCACAAAAAAAAAAAAAAAAAAAACTGGTTGCGATCTGCTTTATCATCCCCATTGAAACAATCTGATACACTTAATACATTAAATTCCCTTCTAGAGCCGTTACACGAACCTGTTGAGCACCGGTTAGGTTAAAGTATAATGACTACCAAATAATGTAACTCATATTTACTTTGATCTGGATGCTTTGAGCTGGATGAAGTCTGTGGACTTCAGTTTTTTATTACAGTTACTGGTTAGTATCTACAGTACTCTGTTTTATGTCAGACTGCAATCTTTATATTGTAGTTTGTAACTGACTGCAAAATTGTACATTGAATATGAAATTAGTATACATTACATTTAAAGAGAACTGACTTCGTTAGAAACATAATCAACCAATTGTACAATGAAATGTTTACAATACCGTATATTAAACAAAATGCTTATTACTTTGTAACAGTACATTTTGTTATGTAATATCTTGGATTACGTATGTGGGTTTGGTAAGTGGATTTGGCTGGTGCGTAATTGAATTACATAATTACGTATGCAAAATCAACAACTGTTACATCAGCCAAGACAGCGACACTTGGTTATGACCAGAAAAAACTGGTTTTTGTGTGCGCAGTTGAGTAGACAGATGGTTGTGTAAAACAAACTAGCGTCTACTGTTACTCGCCTCTACGCAGGCCAGCATGAGCTCAACTAGTACAGTGTGGTGTGGTGGGGAACGAGTGATTTCGAATTCAGACTAAGTTAACCGAACAGTTGGTCCTGTGGTAATAGTTTCGTTTGTGATAAAAGCGTGTCCACCGTACATTAAGGTAAGATTAAGTTGCTTTATTAATGTGTTAATACATCAAATTTGTTTAATGTTTATTGTGCAGATTAAATGTAATTACCAAATACAGTAAGACTTTGATTTATGTGTTAAAGCGATTTATTTTACTTATAAAATATTCAGCTCAGACCAGTAACAATACTGAACAGCGATTTATTTTACTTATAAAATATTCGGCTCAGACCAGTAACAATACTGAACAGTATGAATAGGACACAGTAGGTTATATTGTACAAGATAATTCACACATTTTCTGGTAAATCTTATTAAATTTCTTTTCTGAATAGTCTGACAAGAACGTAACTGTTCGTCTAAAAGCTCATATAGGCTAGGCCTACTAAGTTTCTGTGCAGGCTACAGTAATTCAATAATAGTTCTCTTCTCACGCATCCAGGTGTTAAATTTTGTTTTGTTTTGTTAGTGTAGAAATGGTTTTGTGAATTTTTAATGTTGATTACAGTTTATGTGCACATATTGATCTATAAGCCTTTTCTTTATAAAACGCTGTTCATAATTAAAAACAAAGTTTAAATTTATTTCAACACAATTTGTAGTTAACACTTAAGGTGTCATTATAAAGATCAAAGTACTTGCTTCAGTTTTTTAAAAACAGCGGTGACAGTTAAATAATTTTTAAGTGTCTGTTTTATTACTACTTTGTATCTACATTTCTGTCTTATAACTAATACATTTGTACTAGTACATTTCTGATATTCATATGATATGATTCCGTTATACTCTGACAATTTACTCTCACAGTACAGTGCCAGTATTCAGTTTTCTGCATTTTATTATAGTAATTCGACTTTGCCCTAGGATGCATCTCTCACGTAACTCAAGGTCTCGGTGCATTTAAATTTGTTCAAATGTTGAATTTGTTATATTTGATAAATATGCTTGAGTAATTTCAATTTTCTAATTTAAAAAACGGGATCATTTTACCGGAGATAATTGGTACATTAAAAATAAAAACTTTACGTCCGGAGTCGATTTCCATAAAATGTCTTACTTGTGAGCTGTTAAGCCGTGGTCCATTTTTGTGACTACCAAACTCGTCAGTTGCCGGAGGAGGACCACTGAAGATGGCTACCGCAGAAGTAGCCAAAACGTTTTGTAGTCACAACCACGCCCCAACAGCCTGGAAGTAAAATATTTTATGGATAATTGAAACAGATATGACATTAGTCACAAATATTATTTTGCTACACTACTTGTTTCTTATAAATGTCTTTAAGGGGAGACAAATTTTTTTGCGCAAGTGAAATATGGAGAAAAATAGAAAAGCGCATCAGTAGCGTAACTAAAGACGTATGGGGCCCCACGAGG
Organism: Magicicada septendecula; assembly: GCA_034769895.1. Lineage (NCBI taxonomy): Eukaryota > Metazoa > Arthropoda > Insecta > Hemiptera > Cicadidae > Magicicada > Magicicada septendecula. Next base: position 171,907,098 of record CM068375.1, read on the forward strand.
TCCTGTCTATATATCACCCAATGTGTCATAAAGGTACCAATAATTTTATTATTAATCTGTAACTCACTGGTAAATACTGATGGTATAAACACATCCATTACAGCTAATTTATTAAGGTAATTAAAAAAAATAACGATTAATAATCTCTAGTTGAATCATCATCATAATCATTTTGGCGCTAAAGACAGTTGATAGCCAAGGCCTTATCGGCAACTTGCTTCTGCCATACATTTCACGATGCCTCCTGCTATTGAAGCCTTCAGCTTCGTAATATTGATCATAATGATATGAAAGCAATTGACATTTCCATTACAAATTCACAAAGTCAACTCACAAACTTGCTCCCTTTAAAACAGATATTAACAAATAACAACATCTGAACAAAAGAAAACGTAAATAAATAATTGTAATACACTTTTATATAATCTGTGTATTTTTATCATGTGTGTGTGTGTGGGGGGGGGTATCCACACATGCGCGCATGTATGTATATATATTGTTACGACGGTCTACTGATCGTCATATGGTACAGTGGAAAACAAAATACAAGACACCACTGTTACGTCACTAATCACCATGCAAACAGAATTTAATGCCAAGATTGCAATAAATGTTACATAGGACAAACAAAAAAAAACGTTATTTTGAACATCTAAACGCCTACAAAAAATAAGAAATATATAAATCTAATTTGGGCACACATGCAGTAAACACTGAACATGAATTCCCAGACATAACCAACATGACACTAATAAAACATATACAACACAAAGGCACTATAATGAACATATGGGAAAATTTACAAATATACAAACACAAAACAAACTAATTACTGAACAAATACAAATCAGTACAAAACACGACACAATTTTCAAAGCACTCAACATCGAAAATACTCAAAAAGCTAATATATACACCACAACCACACACAATAATACCAGTATAAAATACCAAAAACCAACAAGAAACCTTAACAACAACCAACCAAAAACACAAATACTCCTCAAGATATAAAAATCAGGAAGGCTGAGGATGGGAACAATACGCTTCCCAAAACATGTACCAAATAAGGAAATAAAACATCTTGAGGTAAAGAATTTATAAATATTAAATAAATTATATATATCATATTACATAACATGTAATACTACATGCAATTTTAAACCAAATTTCAGTTTTATAGTTTTATCTGAATTTTGTTCTATGAAAACAATATTTTAATTTTCAGGTGGATACAACTGCTGTAAAATGTGATTTTGTGGCAAACAATTCAGTAAAAGTTACTATAAAAGGCACATTAAAAATATTCACAAAAGAAACGCTGAAGGTGAGATAATTGAAGAAAAAACATTTACCTGCCTTTTTTGTGATCAACAGTATGCACAAAAAAGTACTTTACAGCAACACATAGATACATTTCATTCATCAGAGCCAACGAAAACTTATATTTGTGCTATGTGCACTTATAAAACTGTTTGCCACAGTAATTTAAAACTTCATATTTTAAGAAAACATGAAAGCGGTAATTTAAGGAAACATGAAAGCAACAAAGAATATATTTGTGATATGTACACTTTCAAAACTATTCACTACGGTAATTTAAAATGTCATATTTTAAGAAAATATGAAAGCAGTAGTTTAAGGAAGCATGAAAGCAATTTACAGTATCTGGACAAAATAGAGAAAACATTTACAAACCTTTTGAAAATGAACATGCCATTTGTATGAAGTCTGTACAACATAATTTTGATTCTATAAATGAATTCAATGTGTGGAAACAAGTTGTTGAGAAAAAAACAAGAGCTTATTTTGTTGAGAGACAGTCGCACTCAAATGTGTATCTATTTACCAATGCCATAGAAATGGTTTCTACAAAAAAAAGGGGACTCAACAAACGGAACATTAAAATTATGGGCTCGTGTAAAATCAGCGCCTATTGCCCAGCTATGATCAAAGTTAAAAAGCTGAAAAATGACACTATAAATGTATTATACGTTTCTACACATGTTGGTCACAAAAATGAATTGAAGCATATTCATTTAATGAAGGAAGAGAGAAAGCACATCCCAGTGCAGTTAGCAAATAAGATACCTCACGAGGAAATTTTAAAAGGCATCAGGTGTTCTATATCAAACTGTGATCTGCGAAGAATTCACCTAATGAACAAGAAAGATATTATAAATATTGAAAAAAGCTTCATTCTCAATGATGACACAGTAAAACATCTATTTGATCAAAATCCGGCAAGCATCAAAGCTTGGGTACAAGATCTCAAAACATCAGCAGACTGCCTTGCTAGTTTGTAAACCCAAGGTGTAATTACTTTTGAGTTTTTTCAGCTGAAAGAAGATGATTTTCTGTTGATTTTTATGACCAAAGCTCAAAGAACTGTTCTGTATAAATATGGTAGTCATGTATTCATCAACGGAACGCATGGTCTCAACAATTATAATTTTCAGTTATACACACTTCTAACTATGGATGAAACCAGGGAGGGATTTCCTGCTGCTTTCATGTTTATGAACAGAGGGGATGAAACCATTCTACGATATTTTTTTTTTTTTTTTTTAATAAAATAAAGACTTCATTTGAATGCATTAAAACTCATAAAGACAACTTATGTCTGATATGGAAGATACATTCTATTCTGTATGGTGTAAAACTATGGGACCTTCAGACAACTGTATTTATTGTACATGGCATGTTTTAAAGGATTGGATAACTAATGTAAATAACAAAATCAAAACAAAGGAAACACGAGACAAGGTTTCTAAAATGTTATAGACACTGTTGTATGAATTAGACCAAGATGCATTTAAAAAAATGCTCCATGAAGCCTTGAGAAGAATGTCTAATGATGAAGAAACACATTCATTTTATGAGTATGTTCAAAAACAGTACGTAAATAACGAACAATACAGACTCTGTGCCTACTGTTTTCGAATCTATTTGGGCATAAATACTAATATGTTAATAGAGAATTTTAACAGAGTGTTGAAATACTGCTACCTGAAGGGAAAAAAATGCCCAACAATTAGATAAGACTCTGTGCTACACTGAACTTGCTCAGGGATAAATTATTTGATTATATCATAAAAATAAAAAAAGGAAAACTTGTTTGAAAACTGCAAACGCTGAGAACATGACACAAAGCTAGTTTGCTGCTGGATGTATCAACAGTTTTAAGAACTTCATACGATAAGTGGCACCTTCTGTCATCAGCACAGACTGAATTTTATAGCGTAAAACGGATTAGGCAGTGCACATCGTGCCAGCTACAGTGTGTACACTGTAATGCTTGTTTTCATGAGTTTATGTGCTCATGCATGGATAACACCATCCATAATAATATGTGTAAGCATATTCATCTTGTTTGTCGAAGACTGAATGAGAATGAAAGGTCTACTTCTGAAACTTGGAATGAAGAAAATGTACTAACAATTGGTACAGAAGATTCTAGAAGAAGAAGATTTAATGTTGGAAGAAACCATTTTAAAAGAATTGAGTATTGAGGGGGAAGAAGGAAACACAACTTCAAACTTAAAAAAAGAACTACTTGAAGAATTTCAAGAAGTCTACAATAAACTTGAAAAGCATATATATACTCGTAAACAAGTAGAATATATAGGGGGAAAAATGGACCAGTTTGATCCTACAATCAAAGCAGTGAATGCAGGAAGAACCTTAAAGGTATGTCAGTTAACAATTATATTATTCTAATTATCTAAACTATACATAATTATCTAATCTATGTAGATTAGACATAATTAGATATAATTACCTAATCTTAGGTACCATCTGATAATAGCTGAAACCCATTTGCCCACTTCCAGTCTTACATCCCAGATACCAACTGATACTGGTTTTTTTACATGTTTACATTAGATTATAAGGCCTATTAGTTTTACCTTAATTCATTCTAAAACCACTTCATATATATATTTTCCAAGTTACTCTTATAACAATAATTTGAAAATAAATATTTAAACTTCTCATGAAACCTGCTGCTTTTATGTTACATACAGCAATTTGTATAGCTATAGCAGTATCCAATAGCTACATTTTAAATTGTATTGTGCAATAAATGTTGAATGTTAAGAAATTTTGAAAGGATTTTTTATATTCTATTAGCTATGTCTGTGAACCCTTAGACAATTGTGTTTGTCCATAATACATTTTTTATGTCTAGATGAGGAGTTGGAGACTAATTAAATTTGTTAATTCCTTACACAATTGCACGAAATGAAGGAACACAATCATTGATTGAATTTTTTGGAGAGTAATCTTTTGGGTATTAGAAAAAAGTAATTAATACAGTATTACACTGATCACAAATGGGTAGTTCGTTTTAGTAAAACTTGACACATGGCATATACAAATATGAACTAAATTATTTTTTAACTGTGCCATTAAAAGTTTTTTTTTAATTTCACATTACAGTTAATTTCTGAACATGATTATTTTATATTACACATAACACAAAATTTTAGTAAAATGTATTAACAAAACAAACAAAAACAAAAAACATTAATAAGGAAGGTTGGAGAAGAGGAAAGGCTGAAGATCGTGATTGATTTACTTCAATAAACAGATGTAAATCGAATTAACAATTTTTTTAAATTTCGCATTACAGTTAAATTTTTAACATGTTTCTTTAAAATTACACATACCCAGAGGTGCCAACTATTATGGATTGTCCGTAATTATTACGGATTTTACCTCATGATTACGGCATTACGGTCAAAGGGGAAATTATTACGGAAAGCGAATTATCACGAAAAAATAAATTTCTACGAAAAAAAAAGGAAAGAAGAAAAAATGTCGATCCTTTCGAGCATTACTGCTGAACCCTCCTCGTTTCAATGCTTGTGAGTTGGCTACTAATTAGATTGTCACTTTCTTTTGCTATCGCAGCGCTACCCATGAGCGTTGTGAAATTCATTGTGAATAAAGGAGCTCAACTCCAGTGCGCGTCATTGGTGAGCGTGGTGTCTCTTTGTTGTTTGCGTCGAAGTACTTTAGCGCGTTACAGTTCTAATTATTCTAGTCGTTGTTTCAAAAAGAAGTGATTGGTTTTGTAAAATGAAGCGGTGCAATTGTCAAATTGCATCTACTTCTAAGAAGACAGCAGTGTTACAAAAATATCGAGACGGTTACACAAAGGAATGGACATGCCTACTTGCTTCACGTGTTAGTGAAAACCACGTTGTAACCCCTCTTTCTATTTTTATGCTTTTAAAATTTTTTTTTTTTTTTTTTTTTTTGGAAGAGGGGCCACTAGTTATTTAAAACTAGGCCGAGGGCCTAGAGAAGCCAAAAATGCGCTGGGTCCAGTGGGACGGGACTTGCAATTAAACTCGATGGTTAAACAACAATAACAAATTTTATTAGCAATTTCAAGTCTTGACATTCAATATAACTTTCATAGGATTAAAAAATTTCATTAAAAACTTCTACTCCACTCCCTGACGTTATAACATTCTGAAAATATACACATGTAACATCATAGTTCATAATTCAATAATTTCTCATAAATACACATAAATACAACATCAATCAATATACTTACATGAATACACATAGAACACACACATATATATATATACATATACCACACACACATGTTCACCTCGCGGACAGCCTATATATATATTTTTCACCATACCTCAGGAGAATATAACCCCAGTATCTGTCACCAAGACCCCCATCCCAAACTACCATAATCGGATAAAGTGCCCAGCCTGCTTTAAAAACTTTTCATTTAAGAAAACAATACATTAACTCGTCAGAGTATAACAGAGTTACAACAAACGAAATTATCACAAGTATGAGAAATGACCGAGGTCAATCTGGCAATACAGTCCGAACAACACTTAAGTTACACGCATACAAAATTTAGGAATGTTCCCCCAAATAGTAATGTGCCATCGCAAGGTCAACATGACTGCACGGTCTTATAAAATGTATAATAAAATTTATAATTGAAAAGTAAGAACCCGTAGCGTGCTCATATTAACAACTCAACAATTAATGCACTGGCTACGGCCGTAAAAGAAAATGACGAAAATTTACTTATTACTGAATTATTAAACAGCTAACATAAATTTTATAAAATGTATAATAAAAATTTATAATTGAAAAGTAAGAACCGGTAGTGTGCTCATATTAACTACTCAACAATTAATGCACTGGCTATGGCCGTAAAAGAAAATGATGAAAATTTACTTATTACTGAATTATTAAACAGCTAACATAAATTCTATAAAATGTATAATAACAATTTTAATAAAAAAAATGTTATAATGTAAAACCTAATAAAACATATTTGAGGTGTTCATAGAGAATTGGGTTGACCTCAGGCACGGCCATGCGCCGAACCAGATGTAACAAAATTTAACATGTCAGAAACCTGTGGATGAAAGCACCAACAGGTGACGGTGGCAGGTCAAAGCACCCCCAAACCTTTAAATAATCTAAAAAAAACAAAACCCGTATAGTTCTATAAATATAACCAAGAAAATCCCCAACAACATTCGCTGGAGCGAATCAGGTGATCGTCTTCATCAGGAACCCTGGACAATTATATATATGGGTAATTACTCAAGTGTTCAGTAATTCACAATACCCCTTTTCCTCCAGCATAACTCACACACCACAACATGCTCCATTTAAAAAAAATTTGAAATTTAAGTATACATTGAAACTACCTTCAGTATAGAATTTAGAATTAAATAAATTATTATAAATAAATCACCTTATATCCGTCGTGTGACTTCGTTACGTCGATTAAAATGACGCGTTTCGGAACATCTGTTCCATCATCAGATAAAATCGCTCTATTGAGGTCGTTAAACGTTAAAAACACATGTTACACATAATTGTGCACTATGTAATTCACTTGCTTCCTAAATGGTGCGCACCACGACGAAGCCGATCGGACACTGAACTATTATCTGAGTGATTACGCCTAAGCAGGTTCAAAGCTGTATCGTATAGCGGGTTGGATTTAAAATTTAAGTGGTCATTCAGTATGAAGTCTCGGCTGTTTATGTTATTATATGCTTTGTATATTTCAAACTCCTCTATTGCGTCCATGTAACGGCCTTTGTTGCACACATGTAGGGGTATTAAATTAGATTTAAAATCAGTATAATTATGATTGTGTAAGATTAAGTGGCGGGCAAAGTTGGACTTGATATTATTTAACAAAGTGAGATTATTTAGGTGACGTTTTGGTGTGTGTTCTTTAAATCGTTTGAGGAAACCTCTCCCCGTTTGACCAATGTAAAAACTGTTGCAGTCGTTACATGATAATTTATATATGCCGGATTTCTTTTCTAAAGGTATGGGTTTTCTATGACGTAGTATTTTTAATAGACTATTGTTTGTTTTGAAGGTAGCAGTAATATTCAATTTATTAAATGTGGAGGTTAGAATCTTTGGCATTAAATTTGTGTATGCGGTAGAAATAAATGTTATTTTTGTATCCTTATCTATTGGGGGCTTGGATTTTCAAATTTTATGTTTCTTGATGAGATTATCAATCAACGCGTTTTGGTAACCATTAGCTAAAGCTATATGTTTAATGGTATTCACCTCCTCACGGTAATCATCATCACTGAGAGGTACTGCCAACAATCTGCGGATAAAGTAATTATAAGCTGCCAACTTTTGCGAAAATAGATGATAAGAGTCAGCATGTATTGTCACATCAGTGATAGTCGGTTTTCTATAAATATTAAATTTCAATTTATTTACGTGTTTAGTGACAGACAAATCTAAAAAATTCAATTTATTATCCACTTCAGTTTCCAACGTGAATTGAATGTTTTTATTAATATTATTCATATAATGTTTTAGGTTTTCGATCTGTCGTACAGTACCATTGAAAATTAGAAAGGTATCGTCTACATAACGTGCATAAAATATTATATCATTTTTGTATTTGTTATGTGAGAGCAAATGAGAGTTTTCATAAAAATTCAAGTAAACGTCAGCCAATAGACCAGAGAGAGGTGAACCCATGGCCAATCCATCGTCCTGAATGAAAAATTGGTTATTGAAAGCAAAGTAATTTTGTTCTAAGATAGTTTCAAGTAAACCAATTAACTCGTTTATCGTCTGTATATTTAATTTATTATTCTCTAATAAATTTTCTTTTAAGATATTTAGTGTTTCCTTTACTGGTATGTTGGTATACAAATTTACTATATCAAACGATGCTAACTTATAATTTGGTAGTATATCAACATTTTTACATTTATTAATAAAATCCGTGTTGTTTGTGACACTATGATTGTTCTTTAAATTTATGTTTTCTTTGATTACTTTGACGAGTTTTTTAGCTGTTTTGTATGCGGGCGCTGTGGTAAAATTAACGAGTGGTCTGACCGGTATGTCGTGTTTATGAATTTTGGGTAGGCCAGTGAGTTCGGGAGCTTTAGCATTAATAGGCTTCAGGAAGCGACGTGTGCATTTGCTAAACAAATTTACACAATTATTGATTTTGTTATTCAATGTCTTGACATACATATCAGTAGGATCAGATTTCAAGGTTCTAATAGTATTGTTTGAAATAAAGTCGTTTACTTTCGTTTTATACACGTCAAAGTCCATGACAACAAGAGTATTCCCCTTATCTGCCTTAGTAATTAGAGCATTATTATCAACTAATTTAGCTTTTATTTGTTTCAATAACTTAAACTCGTTGGAAAATCTTATATGTTTCTGTAAACCATGAGGTGAATGGTTGTCAAAATTATGGTGTTTTATGGTATTATTAAATTTATTATTTATTAAAATGCGTGCTTCGGTTTGTAGTTTTGGATCGGCAGTTGTTTTTACTGCAGTTTCTGCATTGATAATTTCTTGTACGATTTGATGTTTATTATTAAGAGGCAAGGTATACTTGATGCCTTTATTAAGGATGTTCATTTCGTCATCATTAAAAGCTATCGTAGTTAAATTAGACACACGAGGATAAAATGTGTGTTTACAAGTGATGTCGGTCTCATGGCGATGTTTACTCTTCAAATTATGAATTTTACGCATCTGTTTAAATTATGTATTGTGAGTAACGTCAGAGACGTATTTATGTACTGATTCCATAACATTATTTACGATGGCCGGATGAATATCGTTCAAAATATGTAAATGCAATTTATAAAGTCGTGTATTGAGTGTAGATTTCTTAATATACAAAGATTTGATTTCTTCCTTGATCCGAAAAATCTCAGCATAATTTTTGGTTGCTTTAGCAGCCCTAGAGAGGGCCTTCACATTTATAACTGCATATTTTGGTATTAAATGATTTTTTAAACAGATATTATTAAATTTAATGTGTAAATTAGTTTTTAGTAACTGGATTTTAACGTTTTGATACTTATATACCACGCTTGCTTGACTAGCCTCCAATTTAAAATGCATATTAGTTCTTGGTATCCAAGTCACGTATGAACAGTAAATTATTATAAATAAATCACCTTATATCCGTCGTGTGACTTCGTTACGTCGATTAAAATGACGTGTTTCGGAACATCTGTTCCATCATCAGATAAAATCGCTCTATTGAGGTCGTTTGAAATCGCTCTATTGAGGTCAGATAAACGCAATAGAGGAGTTTGAAATATACAAAGCATATAATAACATAAACAGCCGAGACTTCATATTGAATGACCACTTAAATTTTAAATCCAACCCGCTATACGATACAGCTTTGAACCTGCTTAGGCGTAATCACTCAGATAATAGTTCAGTGTCTGATCGGCTTCGTCGTGGTGCGCACCATTTAGGAAGCAAGTGAATTACATAGTGGACAATTATGTGTAACATGTGTTTTTAACGTTTAACGACCTCAATAGAGCGATTTTATCTGATGATGGAACAGATGTTCTGAAACGCGTCATTTTAGTCGACGTAACGAAGTCACACGACGGATATAAGGTGATTTATTTATAATAATTTACTGTTCATACGTGACTTGGATACCAAGAACTAATATGCATTTTAAATTAAATAAATAGTTATTCATAGACTGTTCGTCAACTAATTAATCACTTATTACAATTTCGAGATGAGTTGCAAACTTGAACAGGTTCATAAAGCACGTTGTTTCAACAAAATAACAAAATACATTTTCTTACGCCCCTCTTGATATAATTAGAAAAAATATACAGACATATAAAACTGTAAATACTTTATCTCAGCCAGTGTTAACGTTCAAGACATGAATAATCAGAAATTAACCTGTGCTTGCCACGTGGTAACTTCACGTATATATATCGCCTTGCATCGGCGTTGATTTTAAGTTAAAATACAATTCTTTTATCAAATAATAAGTAAATACCTTAAACACACTTACCGGAGAGTCACGTAGCGATTATCTATGCATAGTAGATAGATGAATTACAAGATCCAAAATCTCTAGGCAGCCGGGAGGAGCACGGACAGTCAATGTCGAGCGCTGTACGTGAACTGCCTCAACTTGCGCCAGAAAAATTTCTATGCCGCCTCGACCCCAGAGCGCGCGCGGATTGGCATAGCAAGCGTATTGATAACGGAGCAGGCACCACTAAGCTAATTAATTAACAGATATGGCAATGCCCGTCACATCGTTAACATAGAAAACAGCCGAGTTTTTCCAAAACTCGGCACACCCCCACTCCAAAAGGCCAACATGGTTGCCCAACTAGAACTCAGTGGTACCCTGCAGTGTACCTCCCTTATAGTCCATACTCGAGTTGCTATCAGCATCCTCCCCAGTCATGGCTCTCAGGAGGGCAGAGGCTCAGAAGGAAAACGAAAGAGCAGAAGAAGACATGTAATGTGTAAGTGTGCTGCCACCGCAGGCTGACCTGATCAGGGCCAGCCTACGGCAAGAAAAGATAGAGAAGAAAAGACGAAAGAAAGTACGGGAGCTCCCTGAGTACTGACCTCCCGAGACATGCCCAACTTATGTTCCGAGACACCGATACAACCACAACAGGGCGTCATGCCCTATAGTTACAGAGAGGGACTAGCCCAAAACGCCAAACAATAACCGTACCTCAGAATCACCGCCCACGTCTCACAGGACCCGGAAGAAGAAGGGGGTTTGGTCTCCAGGACCCGGAATAAAAAGGGGGTTTCGTTTCCAGGACCCAATAATTTCATTTACATGTGTATAAATATTTCCATAATCCAATATGTGTGTGCTCCAAGGGCATGTCGTGAACAACGTGCCTCAGGAGGAGCAAGATCGACCCCCGCCACACGTTGCCCACCATCCATTCTCCAACTCCTTTTTTTTATTTTATTCCTTTTCTTTTTTTTTTTTTTAAGGGGCAGGTTAGGAAAATAAGGAAGAAGGAAAGGGCAAAGATCATTGAAAGATTAAGACCTGGAACAAAAGGTAAGGACATGGCTCTCTCCAGAAATAAGGAAGAATGGAGAAAACCAAGGCTCGCGCAGGCAGGGGCGCATCCCTGAAGCAGACGAACACCACTGGGACTTTGGGGAACATCTACCCGCTACCATATCATTCTACTCCCCCCCCCAGAGCACACACCTCCCCGAATTACATCAATACCTACATAAATGGAGACCCACAAATCCCCCCCTTTTCTATCAGCCCGTCCACCCCTTTTGATAGGGCTTCAACTTCGAAATGTGTGTGACGATCTCTTTTGAATTACTTCCCGGTTCGCCCAACCTAGCCGTCACAGGCGACGCGAACCCCAGGATATGGTATGGCCCCGACCAGCGGTAACAGTTTGGCGGCTCTCTTATCCGCTGCTGAGCTGATCGGGTGACTCTAGCAGTAGACTAAATCCCCTACCTTAAAGGGATTTGGAATATGCCCCTGATTATATCGTCTACGGACGCGCTCGTGTGCACGGAGCAAATTCTTCCGGGCCTCTTTCCACCTATCTGCCGTCTTACTGTCCGGATTACTTGGCAGAAGATTTTCTATGTTCCATAAGTTAGCCAAGGGAAGCGTAGGTGAGAAACCAAACATCACTTCGAATGGAACAGCCTAATGGCTATCATGTAAGGCCGTATTGAATGCTAATTGTAACCACTTCAAATTCTGGTCCCAACAATTTTGCTGTTCAGCATGGGAAGAAGAAAGGGGTTACAAATGGTAGCAGAGCGTGGTTGATTCTAGGGTCTAACCCTTGGGTCCTTGGGTGTGACGGGGCTTGCAAACTCGGAAATAGTTTGAAAAACTTCAAAACTTTGAAAATGAGTACAGAGGTGGATGCAATGGCAGGTTTAGCATTTTATGTGTATATGTATTGTCAATGAATAATTGTTATTTGGTTTGGAATTGTAAACCTGATGCCGCCACGTGGCATGCGTTTTAGTTGGGGTTTTTGTTGTTGTTGAGATTGGACCTTACCGGAGATCACAGGGGAATTGCCGTGGGAATGGGCTGCCTTATAAATAATTATGGAAGTAATAGCGTGTGAGGTTAGCTGGATGCGGTATGGCCCGATCGGAAGTCGGTACCGTCTTTGACCAGATTTAGTCTCTGAAGTTTATAATAAATGTCTTTGTTGAAATGTTATATGTTGTGGTAGTTGTTCGGTGGTGTGGATTGTTGGTCTATGTTAGTGTCTGAGGTGTTTCTCCTCTTGAGTGTGGTGGCTGACGGAGAGTTGGTTCTGGGGTGGATCAGGTTTTCGCAGCGCTAGGGATCCCGGAGGTCGCTCAAAGGAAGGATAGTACTTGAGTTTTTTCTGTTTTTGTGACTATGTTTTGTAAGTTAGGTTTGTGTTAGGTGTTTCGTGGGGATTTATGGTTGGTGGTTGTTTGTTGTGAATTGTGCAATTCTGGCGGCGGTATGCTACCAGAGATTGCCCCACCCCATTTCAGGGGTTCTCCAGAAACTTTCGGTGGTGAAAGGAGTTGATGAGGACCAGCTGCTGGTTTTCTTGGACTTGGTCCTGCAGTTGGCAGATTTCCCGGGTGTGTCCGATGAGGAGGTCTTGTTCCTTATATACCCGTATTGCCGGGGTTTATTGGCCGGTCTGGTCACCAGTACTCTGCGTCGGGGCTGCAGTGTCGACACCTTCCATGGGGAAGTGTTAGATTTCTTCATACCCCATCGACGACGTTCCCAGCTTAAGTTAGATTTATTCTATCGCCTACAGGCCAACGGAGAGGCATTGGGGGACTTCGTGCACGATGTAAGGAAAGCTGCCCATTTATTAAGGTTGGGGTTGCCCGAGACGGAAGTCATACAGGTAATACGAGAAGGTCTGAATCCCCAAGAGAGATCCCGGCTGGTTTTCGCAGAGCCTCCACGTTCTTTTGCGGACCTGGACCGGTGGTGTGCGCATGCCCGGAGGGTCCAGGAGAATGATGAGTCCCGGGGAAGAGCTGCTAAAGATGTCCAATACTCCAGTGGTTCATTAGGAAGAGCTAAAGAGGACAAACATGGTGGTTGGAGGAGAACACAAGAGAAGGTCAGAAAAACTGAATATTCCGGAAGTAATGGAGGCTACAAGGGTGTGGCAAGTGGAAAGACGGTAACAATAGCTACAGCACCGAAAACAAAGAAGTATGAAATTAACAGGGGAAGAAGAAGTTATATCAGGGAACAAACATCGGCAAGTAGGGATCCGGTAGGAAGTCCTTATTCCTATTTGGAAAGAAAAGAAACTTTAAAGGTTCCAGAGGAAGTACCAGTGCCTAATAGAGTTGTGGATGAAGAAGGTGAAGAGAAAGAAGAAAAGCGGAATAACTTCTATGGATTAATACAAGACGACAAGAAAACGTCTCTTGATACTGAATTACAGGACTCAAAGAGGGCGTCATGGTTGAATCCAGATGCTGTGGAATTTGTTCCGGTATCTCCATCTCGGTTCGTGAGGGATCCTGATCCTGTAACATCATCGTCGCCTACGCCGGGATATGAGAAGTCACTTGATGGTGTAGCTTTACCATCGCCAGTAGAAATTAATTTAGTCATTGCACATGAACCTGGATAGCGGGATTCCAGGGTGGAAAATGTTGAGGACGTTGTAGTTGCTGAGAGTGGTGAAGGAGTGGAATCGAAGGAAGAGGCAGAAGAGCGGTCTGCAGATGCTGCACAGGGAAGTATAGTTGTAGGTGTTAGGGAGACTGAAGAGTCTGAGGTTGCGGATGGACACGGGGATGTCCAGGCTGCAAAAGTTTCGGAGGTTGCGGGTGGACAAGGGGATGTCCATGCTGCAAGTGTGGTGGAAGGAGATGAGGTAGAAGTTGAGGAGAAATTTGGTGGCAGCGTTGTGGAGTGTGCGAGTGAGAATGATGTAGTGTGTGGAGATGTGCAGACGCCTTCTGTAAGTAGTCCTGAGAGTTCTGAGCAATGGAAAGAAGTTCGGGTGGACCAGAGAAGCAACTAGAGGAAGATGAAGATGTGCAGTGTTCGGATGGTGGTAGTGGATGTGATGATGATGATGTTGATGATGAAGGTGTTGAGGAAAATGAGATTGGAGAAGAGGTTAGTGAAGAGGTTAGTGAAGAGGTTAGTGAAGAGGTTAGTGAAGAGGTTAGTGAAGATGTTTATGAAGGAGCTGGTGACGAGGGCGGTGAAGAAATTGGTGAGGAGCTGGGTGAAGATGCGGTTGAAGATGGATCAGATGAGCAACTGGAAGATGGTGAGGAAGTGCAGTGTCATGAGGTTGATTTGGATTATGGTGACGCAAAAGGGGAAATAGTAGAAGAGAAGGAAGAAGGAATAGAGGAGGAAAAGGAAGGGTTGGAAGAAAGAGAAGCAGGGGAGGCAGAAGCCGGGAGTTTAGATGATGAGGATAATCCAAAGCAGAGTGAAAGTAGTGAGGTAAGTTGCCTTGATTCTGATTCAGATGAAACCAGCCAGTACAGCTCAATGCAAGATAATTTCTCAGAGAGTGGTGTCCGAAAGGAACGAGTACCTAAAGTCCGTCACAGAAAGGTGAGAAGAAGCGGTTGACGGGTAGCGGGTAGATGTTCCCCACAGTCCCAGTGGTGTTCATCTATTTCAGGGTTGCGCCCCTGCCCACGCGAGCCTTGGTTTCCTCCATTCATCCTTATTTCCGGAGGGAGCCATGTCCTTACCCTTAGTCCTCGCCCTTGACCTTCAATGATCCTTGCCTCTTTTCACCTTCCTGATTTCCTACCCCTCCCCTTTGGAAAAAAAAATTGATAAGGAGTTAGATAACCTTGCCGTAAGTGCCCTTGGATTGTCGTGGTCTTTGAGATCGTCAATTTCCCCTGTCGGGAGAGGTTAGATGGAGTGATGTTGTTGGTTGTTAATAGTTGTTGATGTTGATGTTGTTCATTGTAGGGTCCGAGCCATGCTGCATTCCCCTGTTGTTTACCATGGTGTTTATTTTGAGTTACGACTGGGTTGTGTATATATATATATATATATATATATGGTGTATCGAAGGTGCTGTGGTGAAGTAAACTTCCCCTGCTAGTTACGGTGTAATCAAATGTGAAGTAAGAGTTGGGATGGATGTTCGCGTGCCCTTGATGTGGTCTTCTCTGTCGGGCTCTGCGGGGCCGTCCGCCCTAGTGTAGGGATGTGGGCCAGTCATATGGCAAGGATGGAGATGCCTTGTTGGTGCATATGGCTGGTCGGTCCAAGAGGTGGACGAGAGGTAGTACGGTCACTCACATACCAAGGTTGGTGATACCTTGTTGGGTCTTCGGACGGGTATGTGAGTGGGACCGCAAGAAGTAGGTGATGGTCACTGCAGAGGGTGACGTGTTGGGGCGGTCCCGTGGGGTCGGCATGGCGGAGAGGGTCGCATTGGGATGGCCGCAGTGTTCTGAGCCTCTGCCCTCATTTGTAACCCCTCTTTCTATTTTTATGCTTTTTTTTAAAAAAAAAAAATTAAAAAAAAAACTTTTTTTTTTTTTTTTTTGGAAGAGGGGCCATTAGTTATTTAAAACTAGGCCGAGGGCCTAGAGAAGCCAAAAATGTGCTGGGTCCAGTGGGACGGGACTTGCAATTAAACTCGATGGTTAAACAACAATAACAAATTTTATTAGCAATTTCAAGTCTTGACATTCAATATAACTTTCATAGGATTAAAAAATTTCATTAAAAACTTCTACTCCACTCCCTGACGTTATAACATTCTGAAAATATACACATGTAACATCATAGTTCATAATTCAATAATTTCTCATAAATACACATAAATACAACATCAATCAATATACTTACATGAATACACATAGAACACACATATATATATACATATACCACACACACATGTTCACCTCGCGGACAGCCTATATATATATTTTTCACCATACCTCAGGAGAATATAACCCCAGTATCTGTCACCAAGACCCCCATCCTAAACTACCGTAATCGGATAAAGTGCCCAGCCTGCTTTAAAAACTTTTCATTTAAGAAAACAATACATTAACTCGTCAGAGTATAACAGAGTTACAACAAACGAAATTATCACAAGTATGAGAAATGACCGAAGTCAATCTGGCAATACAGTCCGAATAACACTTAAGTTACACGCATACAAAATTTAGGAATGTTCCCCCAAATAGTAATGTGCCATCGCAAGGTCAACATGACTGCACGGTCTTATAAAATGTATAATAAAATTTATAATTGAAAAGTAAGAACCGGTAGTGTGCTCATATTAACAACTCAACAATTAAATATCACTATAGTATTGACGACTCGGAACACTAAGTTTTTTATAAGTAAAAACGTAAAGTTTTACCTTACAGCCTAAACCGGCTTTCACCTTTAGAAGGCTTCATCAGAGGCTGCCATAGGTAGCGTTGTCCGTCTTGTTGTTGGTGACGGGATAGTTATTCGAAAGATTGAAGCTGTGTGTGTATGGTGAGATGTGTTCGAATAATCCGTGCGATTTGAATTGTGTCTGTTCGTTTAGGATGTCGTTTTTATTTGTTTTTGTGTGTTTGTATATTTCTAATTGTTCTAGAGTGTCTAGTTTTCGGCCTTTTGTGTGTACGTGTAGAATGTTCATGTTATTGTCGATGTTTTTATATGTGTGGTTTGCTTCAATGAGGTGGTTTGCAAAGGTAGATTCTGTAGTGGTGTGGAGTGCTTTTGTGTGTTCAATGTATCTCTGTTTGAAGCTACGTCCTGTCTGGCCTATGTAGAATTTATTGCAATTTGAGCAATTTAGCTTGTATACACCAGGTAGATCGAATTTGTTTTGTGCTTTGGGCATGCATTTTGATAGTGTGTGTTCTGTTTTGTTAGTAGTTTTGTAAGCGATTCTGTATCCTGCTTTTTTGAATGTGTGGGCAATTTTTTCAGTTTGTTTGTTGATGTATGTTAGTGTTATGAATTTGTTGTTTTCTGTCTTTGTCTGTTGTTTGTTTTGTGTTTTGTGTAGGAGTTTACTGACTATTGTTCTGTCATAACCGTTAGATTCTGCTAGATATTTTATCGTGTTTAGTTCGTCTTTGTAGTCTATTTCATCTAAGGGGATGTTGTTAAGTCTATGTATCATGGTTCTAAAAGCAGCTAGTTTGTGTTGTATTGGGTGATTGGAGGTGTTGTGTATTAGTGTGTCAGTTGTAGTTGGTTTTCTGTATATACTGAATTTGTGCCTGTGTTCTAGTTTTGTGATGGAGAGGTCTAAGAAGTTTATGGTATTGTTGTGTTCGTATTCGGCAGTGAAGGTTATGTTTTTATGTATTTTGTTTATGTGCGTTAGTAACTGTTCACATTGTCTTTTGTTTCCCCTGTATAGTATTAGAATGTCATCAACGTATCTGTGCCAATATAGTATTTTATGTGAGTGTCTGTCATTGTTTGTGAGTATTTTTGTTTTTTCTAAGTGTTGGAGGAAGACTTCTGCTAGAATGCTGGATATGGGGGAGCCCATGGGTAGGCCATCGTTCTGTGTGTAGTATTTATTGTTATATACCAAGATACCAAAACTCAGTAAAACAAATAGTCAACAAAGCCAAACACATTATGACACATAAACAAAAGCCCTGCATGAAACAAATCCGACCATCAGCACCTACACTCCAAGCGCTTCCCAAAATCCATAAAGAAGACATTCCGATCTGCCCCATTATCAACTACCGTAATGCCCCTGCACACAAACTGGCAAAATATCTAGACAAAATTATTAGACAACACACACAAATAGACAACAACATTGCAGTAAAAAACAACACTGACCTAGTAACAAAAATAAAAGACATACACATCCCCCATAACGCCACATTAGCCTCCTTTGACATTAAAAACCTGTACACAAACATCCCCATCTCTGAAACAATCACCATCCTACAAAACAAACTCAAACAGAACAACACACCAGACGAACTTATCAATGAAATAACAGAAACTCTGAACATTATCACAAAACAAAACTACTTTACTTATAACAATAAATACTACACACAGAACGATGGCCTACCCATGGGCTCCCCCATATCCAGCATTCTAGCAGAAGTCTTCCTCCAACACTTAGAAAAAACAAAAATATTCACAAACAATGAGAGACACTCACATAAAATACTATATTGGCACAGATACGTTGATGACATTCTAATACTATACAGGGGAAACAAAAGACAATGTGAACAGTTACTAACGCACATAAACAAAATACATAAAAACATAACCTTCACTGCCGAATACGAACACAACAATACCATAAACTTCTTAGACCTCTCCATCACAAAACTAGAACACAGGCACAAATTCAGTATATACAGAAAACCAACTACAACTGACACACTAATATACAACACCTCCAATCACCAAATTATGGTTTGGGATTTTAATGAACATTTGGGAAAATTTACAGATTTACAAACATAAAACACAAAACAAATTAATACCAGAACAAATACAAATCAATACAAAACATGACACAATATTCAAAGCACTCAACATCGAAAATACACAAAATACAAAAACAGATACCACAACCACACACAATAATGCAACATTGAAGGACCAAAGACCAACAAACCACCATAATAACATCCAGAAGCCAACACACAAATACTGCACCAGAAGCAAGATGGCGAAGGTTGAAGATGGGAGTACAGGATCTCCCGAAACATGTCCCTAAAGAAAAAATACATCTTGAGGTAAAATAGTTATAAGCATTATAGTATTATATACATCAAGAAACGGACTGTAGCAGAAAGTAATTGAAATATATATATATATATATATCTATATATATCACAATGTGACAGGCTGTCACACTATATGTAAATGTGGAGCATAATTATTATCAGCTGTTATGGGTGTCCAGGACGATAGAAGAATGTTTGGAAGTAAAATAATATTATTAAAAATTAAAATTAATAGGATAAATTAGTAATAAGACAATGTAAAGACTATGAAGATATAGTGTAATATGTGAGTGAAGTGTTGTGTAGTGTGGGTAGCAAATAGAAAATTATGGAAGTTTATTCATATGTAATAAAGCATTGTTCTAGAAAATTGAAGAATAAAGAAATCAGTGAACACGTGGCCAGTCCAGAATATCATAGAATATATAGAAAATACGCCTACGCGCATATCGGCGGTGACGTCATTCTACAGCACTGCTGCATGCCTTGTACAAGATTATAAAAGCAGTAGGCAGTCTTCATCTAACTCTCTTAGAGTCTTCATACAGCACTCAGCGAAAGCAGTCGCAGTGGGCATCGTCCAGTCAACACAATCCAGGCAGTCCTTGGGGCCCATGGAGTCGAGATAGCAGCGAGTGTTGGCAGGGAACAAATACGGAGTACGAGATAGTCGAAGAACTTTTGAACCTATAAAAAAATGTATTTCATTGTGTAAAGTAAAAAGAACATTTATTTTAAATATAATTTTGTTTAAAGAAGACTTGAACAGTTAAAATTGGCAGCACTATTTAAATAAAGAGAACATTTATTTAAAATATATTTTCACGGAAGATTTTGAACTTTGAAAATTCAATACTTGTTTAAAATAATGAAAGAACATTTTTATATAATTGTGTGTAAAAGAAAAGGACACTAGATGTATGTAGTTTCACTAATTGACCATTCTTTTCTGCAAGTCTGGTCTGGGCTATAACCTTGCAATATATATATATACATATATATTGTAACGCAACAGAAATGCGGTCCACGACGTTACATAAAGAAAATTATTAAAATAGAATAGGGAAGTAAATATTTATATCCCATAATAATACAAGGGTCAGACAAATAAATTCATCATTGTATAAAAGTAATAAGAATGCAAGGTAGTAATAGTAATAAAAAATAAGCATGTAATAAAGACAATAGTGAGAAATCTCAATGTTCAGTGAGAGGTAAATAAATAAAAAAAACATTGATAAAAAATTGTAAGAAAGAAAATTAATATTGACTATTTTAAAGTAATTGATGGTATGAAAATAGATAAGAATGAGTCAATAATGTACGTTATAAGTTAATCTAAAGTACTTATTATGAATTGTATAATGTTATGTTGTTATCATAAATATGATGTTATAGTTTGTGTTATCATATGAAAGATTACTTGGTGATAGGATATCAAATAATGAAGTAATATGTATTATTTGTTTACTGTTGTAGAACTGTGGTTGAACTCAGTTATTGAGTATTAATTAATTTCATTTTTTCTTATGTGTGATCTATAGGTCAAGATAGAGTTATTGTAAGATATCATAAAGATAATTATTTGTGTACATGTACGTAGTTAAAAGTTGATTATGTTTGTAAACTTGTATAAAAAGGCTATAGTTGTTAACAAGTTAAATTCAAAAGTAGATCAAGGCATAATAATAGGCCTAACAGCCAATAACACTGTATAATAACTCAGATCAGAAAGGTTAGGTAAAGAATTTAATAACAAATACTAAATATAATTCAATGCGTTAGTAAAAACCAATAATAATTAATAATAAATAATAAACAAACTCAGACTAAACAAATTATGATAATGCCATAGTGCAATGATATCGATAGATAATGTTTGATATCGGAAAAATAATAATTATTAAAAGAAACAGGCCAAGAGTGAAAAACCAGCAGAATATATAGAAATTAGTAAACAAGCTATAAATAAGATTATATTTTGATATAATGGAAGTTTAATAAGGAATTATTTTGATGAGTGGAAGAATAATATATGAAATTATCACTATATAACAAAACATTTAATAAGAATAAAAAAATTTGTTGCTAGGGACGACAAAATGAATATAATTTGTTGATTTTGATTATTGAAATTTATGACATGAACGAGAAGAGAATAACCACGAGAGATTGTCTATTAAAAAACTGAATTAATTTAAATTATTAAATATATCGACATTCACAATAAATGAAGGACTAATTACCATAATTTGGGCCAAATAAACATTAACCAAATTGTATAATTGTATAGTACAAAACGATAATAAGTAATTGAATTCAAAGGAATGACTTGGATTGCCCAATATCAGATCATGATACGAATGTTAATTTAATGAAGTAATAAAACCAGATAAAGAACTACCTGAGTAAGGATTTAATCCTCTAAACCAAACGAAATTGGAATAACCCTCAAACCACATTGGACATCGCAGTTTACATCATACAATAGAAAAACGTATTTGGATTCGGAGTTTGTAGAAGCACGTAATCACAAGTTTGGCCGTTGGTGAACAAAAGGAGTGGTATTTCTACATTAACCCAGGACCAAGGATTCCACTTTTATTACAACCTTGAAGACAAGACTGAAGAGAATCATCTCATCTGTTTTTGATACGGAACGACAACTAACAAGGTTAGAAGCGAACAGCCTTCCCGAGTCGCATGGTCCCACGAATGGTAAACTTCAATTATATAAATAATATTAAATAAAATAACACTTTAATCTTGTAATACCTTGCATTCCTATTTATGTGTTTTTAATCTTCCCAGCAGTTGAAAGAACCTTCACACCCTGAATATAAATTAATTATAAAAACAACCATAACTGAATTTAATATAAAACATTGTACCGATCGATAATCGATTAACTCAGACGTATAGCCTTTTCGTATATCAAGTAAGAACAATCTTATTGGATGTTAAATATTTGAACTAATAAAGAACCATTGCATAATTTCAAGATCTTATCATTTATGTATTATTTATTTAATGAAGTGTGAATAAGAATTAAACGGATAGAGAGTATAACAACTAATCACCATACGCGGTGGGTTAACCTCTAAATTTCATTTGTCTTGGAACTGCAGCGGTTGTTGCGGACTTCTCAGATATCAAAGAGAGGAGAATTACATACGAAATTTCTCTAATTCTCTGCAAGGCAGAATAGGCTTGAGCGGAATTTTTGAATAACACCCTACATACATAAGTCTCATTCACACCAACACTTTTAGATTAAATAGAGAGATAAGGTAGTCATAATTAACTATATTACTATATCTAACAAACCAAGATATATAAGAAATTGGCATATTAAATGAATAAAGAGAGGAAGAAAAGAGAGGTACGTACTCAGTAAGTAACAAATTGGTGCTCAACTAGTGTAGGGCTTAATTTAAGTAAAACTATAATTATCTAAATATTACTTAACTAGAGCAGGCAACTGTTGGAGACTAAAAATGCCTAATACCAGAGGTAGATCAAAGAAGAGGGCAGAAGACAAGGAGAAGGAAGAAGGTGGACAAGAACAAGAAATAGAAGTAGTCACAGATAGTGAAATAGAACAACAGGCAAGTTAAAAAGAAGAAACTGAAGTAGTTATGGACACGGAAAGAGAAACAGTTGAAGAAGATGCCCAACGGGACCAAATAGATAAAGCGGGAGCCAGAGAAGTACCAAGTTGGCAGGAGATGATGAAGTTTATGGCAGAACAATTTAATAAACAGAAGGAAGATAATAGACTAACTAATGAAAAAACTAACAACAATTTAAATAAAATAAATTAGGAAAACAAGGAGAATTTTAGGAAAATAAATGAGGAAAACGAGGAGAATTTTAGGAAACAGGAGGAAAAATTCGATAAAACAAATGAGGAAATTAAAGAAAACTCAAAACTAATGGACGAACGGCTCGATAGGAACAACGAAAGCTTAATCCAAATTAATGAAAGGTTAGACAGGAATGAGGAGGGTTTAAGACAAATGAAGGAAGATATCCTACAATTAAATGAAGAAAATTTAAGGCAGATTAACGAAAGAATTGAGAATATTCATGTGACAATTAACCAAAAAGTGGACAATAATAATGAGGAAAGAAAACTAGAAATAGCCGAAACAAATGAGAAGTTAGAAAAACTAACGAAACAGTAATACAGGTTCGTGAGGAATTACAAAATTAAATTAATGACATACAAAATGAGAATAAAACAATGATCGAAGGAATCCAACTGGAGACTGTAGAAAAATATGAGAAAATTAAACAAGAAGTACATCAGATACGGGAGGAGAATAAGGAAGGGATTACGCAAGTACAGACATGGGTGAGCGACTGGAAAGAGTATATGGTAATTTAAACAATGTGGAAGGCCAAATTAATACAAATAAAAATAAAATCGAGGAAATTAGTAGACGCGAATTACAGTTACAAGAAGAAGTAGATTCATGGCGGGATAGAACATGCCAGCATAATCATATAACTAACCACGATAACCGGGAGTCAATCAATTTCTGAAATTATAAACGTAACCCAATGGAATTTTTAAAAAGGTTGGAAGAGTTGGTCACACGAAATAGAGAGAGCCGTTGGAGTATAATACGCGGTATGATTGATGATACATTTAAGGATACGTACGACAATTGGTGGACGGCGGTGCGTCCGGATATACAGGACATGTCAGAATTCAAAAAGCAATTCAGAGAAAAATATTGATCGGAGTCGACCCAGAATATGGTCAGGAATAATTTGAGCAACGGTCGATACGAAGCAAACTTAGGACAGTCTCCTACATCATACTTCCTTGGAAAAGTATGCATGGCACGTAATTTAGAGCCCAGAATTCCAGAGGAATGTTTAGTAATACAGCTATCCTACCATTATGAGGAAGGAATAAAGAACGCACGTATGTGTAGCCAAATTAAAACAATTCCAGCCATGGCCAAATTCCTTGAGAATTATGAACACGAAACTCATTATCAAAGGAACAGAGTACTAAATTATAAATACCATAAGTATAATGGTAACGACCAACAAACAAATTCCCATAGTAATGATCACAATCAACCAAATCAGAACGTTAACACGAATAGAATATCGAACAATCACCCGAATAATAATCAAAGGAATTATAATTATCGTCGCAATAATCATTATAATTACCGCGACAGTCGTAATAATGGAGGAGATGGGGACAACCCATCATAAAGTACTGACAAGACGGACGAAAATATTATTTAATAAAAACCCTCTAAATCCAAAAAAGTATGTAAGCACAACTTACTAAAAAATTTTGAACAATATTATTTAATAGAAACCACAACATTCAAAAGGAAGTAAGTACGTCTTACTATATGGTTATGAAGAAAGTATTAAGAAGAGTTAATAACACCCCAAGATTACAGAAGGAAGTAAGGAAATATTACTATATGTCTACAAAGAAATATTATAAATACTTATGAATAAAACCCCAATTTTTTTATATCAAGAAGGACCTATGC
Organism: Magicicada septendecula; assembly: GCA_034769895.1. Lineage (NCBI taxonomy): Eukaryota > Metazoa > Arthropoda > Insecta > Hemiptera > Cicadidae > Magicicada > Magicicada septendecula. The sequence continues at coordinate 171,931,694 of CM068375.1, forward strand.
AAAATAATTAAAAAAAAAAAAAAAAAAACTATGATCTAAAATACATTCTGAATTGTCAAACGAATTGAACAACAAAATAAATGATTGTTTATGACCAGTATAATTTCAGATGGAACAAGAAAAAATGTTTATCAACATATCTAGTGGTAAAGTAACCAGACAAAATGGTAAAATATGAAGAACAATGAATAATTTAATGACTATAAGTACACTGAACTTAAGTAATAATGATAATTAAAACAATTACGATTTAGAAATTCTTGGAAATAGAAGAACAAATGAAGAAATAATACTTAGAGTTACTGTCACAACAAAAAAGAAGATCAAGATTACTTACAAATAATGACTGTCAGAAATGTTATCAGAAAATGATTAAGGAAAATAAAATGGAATAACGAAGTATGAAATATATGAATAAGTAAATATAAAATGCGACAATGTAAAGAATTCCCAAGATGTTTATTATTAATTAATTAAGAAGATTATTATGATATTATTATATTTTTATAGCTGACTGTAGATGAATTCCAGCAGTACTATATTGAAGTGTAGTGTGGCCAGCAGAGTATGAAGCCAAACAGTGCCTCTCTGAACTCTACCAACTCACATATTACGGATTGTTAGGGAAATTGAATATTATCATATGAAAGATTACTTGTTGATAGGATATCAAATAATGAAGTAATATGTATTATTTGTTTACTGTTGTAGAACTGTGGTTGAACTCAGTTATTGAGTATTAATTAATTTCATTTTTTCTTATGTGTGATCTATAGGTCAAGATAAAGTTATTGTTAGATATCATAAAGATAATTATTTATGTACATGTACGTAGTTAAAAGTTGATTATGTTTGTAAACTTGTATAAAAAGGCTATAGTTGTTAACAAGTTAAATTCAAAAGTAGATCAAGGTATAATAATAGGCCTAACAGCCAATAACACTGTATAATAACTCAGAGCAGAAAGGTTAGGTAAAGAATTTAATAACAAATACTAAATATAATTCAATGAGTTAGTAAAAACCAATAATAATTAATAATAAATAATAAACAACTTATGATAATGCCATAGTGCAATGATATCGATAGATAATGTTTGATATCGGAAAAATAATAATTATTAAAAGAAACAGGCCAAGAGTGAAAAACCAGCAGAATATATAGAAATTAGTAAACAAGCTATAAATAAGATTATGTTTTGATATAATGGAAGTTTAATAAGGAATTATTTTGATGAGTGGAAGAATAGTATATGAAATTATCACTATATAACAAAACATTGAATAAGAATAAAAAAAAATTTTTGCTAGGGACGACAAAATGAATATAATTTGTTGATTTTGATTATTGAAATTTATTACATGAACGAGAAGAGAATAACCACGAGAGATTGTCTATTAAAAAATGAATTAATTTAAAATATTAAATATATCAACATTCACTATAAATGAAGGACTAATTACCATAATTTGGGCCAAATAAACATTAACCAAATTGTATAATTGTATAGTACAAAACGATAATAAGTAATTGAATTCAAAGGAATGACTTGGATTGCCCAATATCAGATAATGAAACGAATGTTAATTTAAGGAAGTAATAAAACCAGATAAAGAACTACCTGTGTAAGGTTTTAATCCTCTAAACCAAACGAAAATAGAATAACCATCAAATCACATTGGACATCGCAGTTTACATCATACAATAGAAAAACGTATTTGGATTCGGAGTTTGTCGAAGCACGTAATCACAAGTTTGGCCGTTGGTGAACAAAAGGAGCGGTATTTCTGCATCAACCCAGGACCAAGGATACCACTTTTATTACAACTTTGAAGACAAGACTGAAGAAAATCATCTCATCTGCATTTGATACTGAACGACAACTAACAAGGTTAGAAGCGAACAGCCTTCCCGAGTCGCATGGTCCCACGAATGGTAAACTTCAATTATATAAATAATATTAAATAAAATAACACTTTAATCTTGTAATATCTTGCATTCCTATTTATGTATTTTTAATCTTCCCAGCAGTTGAAAGAACCTTCACGCCCTGAATATAAATTAATTATAAAAACAACCATAACTGAATTTAATATAAAACATTGTACCGATCGATAATCGATTAACTCAGACGTATAGCCTTTTCGTATATCAAGTAAGAACAATCTTATTGGATGTTAAATATTTGAACTAATAAAGAACCATTGCATAATTTCAAGATCTTATCATTTATGTATTATTTAATGAAGTGTGAATAAGAATTAAACGGATAGAGAGTATAACAACTAATCACCATACGCGGTGGGTTAACCTCTAAATTTCATTTGTCTTGGAACTGCAGCGGTTGTTGCGGACTTCTCAGATATCAAAGAGAGGAGAATTACATACGAAATTTCTCTAATTCTCTGCAAGGCAGAATAGGCTTGAGCGGAATTTTTGAATAACACCCTACATACATAAGTCTCATTCACACCAACACTTTTAGATTAAATAGAGAGATAAGGTAGTCATAATTAACTATATTACTATATCTAACAAACCAAGATATATAAGAAATTGGCATATTAAATGAATAAAGAGAGGAAGAAAAGAGAGGTACGTACTCAGTAAGTAACAAATTGGTGCTCAACTAGTGTAGGGCTTAATTTAAGTAAAACTATAATTATCTAAATATTACTTAACTAGAGCAGGCAACTGTTGGAGACTAAAAATGCCTAATACCAGAGGTAGATCAAAGAAGAGGGCAGAAGACAAGGAGAAGGAAGAAGGTGGACAAGAACAAGAAATAGAAGTAGTCACAGATAGTGAAATAGAACAACAGGCAAGTGATAAAGAAGAAACTGAAGTAGTTATGGACACGGAAAGAGAAACAGTTGAAGAAGATGCCCAACGGGACCAAATAGATAAAGCGGGAGCCAGAGAAGTACCAAGTTGGCAGGAGATGATGAAGTTTATGGCAGAACAATTTAATAAACAGAAGGAAGATAATAGACTAACTAATGAAAAAACTAACAACAATTTAAATAAAATAAATTAGGAAAACAAGGAGAATTTTAGGAAAATAAATGAGGAAAACGAGGAGAATTTTAGGAAACAGGAGGAAAAATTCGATAAAACAAATGAGGAAATTAAAGAAAACTCAAAACTAATGGACGAACGGCTCGATAGGAACAACGAAAGCTTAATCCAAATTAATGAAAGGTTAGACAGGAATGAGGAGGGTTTAAGACAAATGAAGGAAGATATCCTACAATTAAATGAAGAAAATTTAAGGCAGATTAACGAAAGAATTGAGAATATTCATGTGACAATTAACCAAAAAGTGGACAATAATAATGAGGAAAGAAAACTAGAAATAGCCGAAACAAATGAGAAGTTAGAAAAACTAACGAAACAGTAATACAGGTTCGTGAGGAATTACAAAATTAAATTAATGACATACAAAATGAGAATAAAACAATGATCGAAGGAATCCAACTGGAGACTGTAGAAAAATATGAGAAAATTAAACAAGAAGTACATCAGATACGGGAGGAGAATAAGGAAGGGATTACGCAAGTACAGACATGGGTGAGCGACTGGAAAGAGTATATGGTAATTTAAACAATGTGGAAGGCCAAATTAATACAAATAAAAATAAAATCGAGGAAATTAGTAGACGCGAATTACAGTTACAAGAAGAAGTAGATTCATGGCGGGATAGAACATGCCAGCATAATCATATAACTAACCACGATAACCGGGAGTCAATCAATTTCTGAAATTATAAACGTAACCCAATGGAATTTTTAAAAAGGTTGGAAGAGTTGGTCACACGAAATAGAGAGAGCCGTTGGAGTATAATACGCGGTATGATTGATGATACATTTAAGGATACGTACGACAATTGGTGGACGGCGGTGCGTCCGGATATACAGGACATGTCAGAATTCAAAAAGCAATTCAGAGAAAAATATTGATCGGAGTCGACCCAGAATATGGTCAGGAATAATTTGAGCAACGGTCGATACGAAGCAAACTTAGGACAGTCTCCTACATCATACTTCCTTGGAAAAGTATGCATGGCACGTAATTTAGAGCCCAGAATTCCAGAGGAATGTTTAGTAATACAGCTATCCTACCATTATGAGGAAGGAATAAAGAACGCACGTATGTGTAGCCAAATTAAAACAATTCCAGCCATGGCCAAATTCCTTGAGAATTATGAACACGAAACTCATTATCAAAGGAACAGAGTACTAAATTATAAATACCATAAGTATAATGGTAACGACCAACAAACAAATTCCCATAGTAATGATCACAATCAACCAAATCAGAACGTTAACACGAATAGAATATCGAACAATCACCCGAATAATAATCAAAGGAATTATAATTATCGTCGCAATAATCATTATAATTACCGCGACAGTCGTAATAATGGAGGAGATGGGGACAACCCATCATAAAGTACTGACAAGACGGACGAAAATATTATTTAATAAAAACCCTCTAAATCCAAAAAAGTATGTAAGCACAACTTACTAAAAAATTTTGAACAATATTATTTAATAGAAACCACAACATTCAAAAGGAAGTAAGTACGTCTTACTATATGGTTATGAAGAAAGTATTAAGAAGAGTTAATAACACCCCAAGATTACAGAAGGAAGTAAGGAAATATTACTATATGTCTACAAAGAAATATTATAAATACTTATGAATAAAACCCCAAGATAAACAATTTTTTTATATCAAGAAGGACCTATGCAAAATAATTAAAAAAAAAAAAAAAAAAAAAACTGATCTAAAATACATTCTGAATTGTCAAACGAATTGAACAACAAAATAAATGATTGTTTATGACCAGTATAATTTCAGATGGAACAAGAAAAAATGTTTATCAACATATCTAGTGGTAAAGTAACCAGACAAAATGGTAAAATATGAAGAACAATGAATAATTTAATGACTATAAGTACACTGAACTTAAGTAATAATGATAATTAAAACAATTACGATTTAGAAATTCTTGGAAATAGAAGAACAAATGAAGAAATAATACTTAGAGTTACTGTCACAACAAAAAAGAAGATCAAGATTACTTACAAATAATGACTGTCAGAAATGTTATCAGAAAATGATTAAGGAAAATAAAATGGAATAACGAAGTATGAAATATATGAATAAGTAAATATAAAATGCGACAATGTAAAGAATTCCCAAGATGTTTATTATTAATTAATTAAGAAGATTATTATGATATTATTATATTTTTATAGCTGACTGTAGATGAATTCCAGCAGTACTATATTGAAGTGTAGTGTGGCCAGCAGAGTATGAAGCCAAACAGTGCCTCTCTGAACTCTACCAACTCACATATTACGGATTGTTAGGGAAATTGAATATTATCATATGAAAGATTACTTGTTGATAGGATATCAAATAATGAAGTAATATGTATTATTTGTTTACTGTTGTAGAACTGTGGTTGAACTCAGTTATTGAGTATTAATTAATTTCATTTTTTCTTATGTGTGATCTATAGGTCAAGATAAAGTTATTGTTAGATATCATAAAGATAATTATTTATGTACATGTACGTAGTTAAAAGTTGATTATGTTTGTAAACTTGTATAAAAAGGCTATAGTTGTTAACAAGTTAAATTCAAAAGTAGATCAAGGTATAATAATAGGCCTAACAGCCAATAACACTGTATAATAACTCAGAGCAGAAAGGTTAGGTAAAGAATTTAATAACAAATACTAAATATAATTCAATGAGTTAGTAAAAACCAATAATAATTAATAATAAATAATAAACAACTTATGATAATGCCATAGTGCAATGATATCGATAGATAATGTTTGATATCGGAAAAATAATAATTATTAAAAGAAACAGGCCAAGAGTGAAAAACCAGCAGAATATATAGAAATTAGTAAACAAGCTATAAATAAGATTATGTTTTGATATAATGGAAGTTTAATAAGGAATTATTTTGATGAGTGGAAGAATAGTATATGAAATTATCACTATATAACAAAACATTGAATAAGAATAAAAAAAAAATTTTGCTAGGGACGACAAAATGAATATAATTTGTTGATTTTGATTATTGAAATTTATTACATGAACGAGAAGAGAATAACCACGAGAGATTGTCTATTAAAAAACTGAATTAATTTAAATTATTAAATATATCGACATTCACTATAAATGAAGGACTAATTACCATAATTTGGGCCAAATAAACATTAACTAAATTGTATAATTGTATAGTACAAAACGATAATAAGTAATTGAATTCAAAGGAATGACTTGGATTGCCCAATATCAGATAATGAAACGAATGTTAATTTAAGGAAGTAATAAAACCAGATAAAGAACTACCTGTGTAAGGATTTAATCCTCTAAACCAAACGAAAATAGAATAACCATCAAATCACATTGGACATCGCAGTTTACATCATACAATAGAAAAAAGTATTTGGATTCGGAGTTTGTCGAAGCACGTAATCACAAGTTTGGCCGTTGGTGAACAAAAGGAGAGGTATTTCTGCATCAACCCAGGACCAAGGATACCACTTTTATTACAACTTTGAAGACAAGACTGAAGAAAATCATCTCATCTGCATTTGATACTGAACGACAACTAACAAGGTTAGAAGCGAACAGCCTTCCCGAGTCGCATGGTCCCACGAATGGTAAACTTCAATTATATAAATAATATTAAATAAAATAACACTTTAATCTTGTAATATCTTGCATTCCTATTTATGTATTTTTAATCTTCCCAGCAGTTGAAAGAACCTTCACGCCCTGAATCTAAATTAATTATAAAAACAACCATAACTGAATTTAATATAAAACATTGTACCGATCGATAATCGATTAACTCAGACGTATAGCCTTTTCGTATATCAAGTAAGAACAATCTTATTGGATGTTAAATATTTGAACTAATAAAGAACCATTGCATAATTTCAAGATCTTATCATTTATGTATTATTTAATGAAGTGTGAATAAGAATTAAACGGATAGAGAGTATAACAACTAATCACCATACGCGGTGGGTTAACCTCTAAATTTCATTTGTCTTGGAACTGCAGCGGTTGTTGCGGACTTCTCAGATATCAAAGAGAGGAGAATTACATACGAAATTTCTCTAATTCTCTGCAAGGCAGAATAGGCTTGAGCGGAATTTTTGAATAACACCCTACATACATAAGTCTCATTCACACCAACACTTTTAGATTAAATAGAGAGATAAGGTAGTCATAATTAACTATATTACTATATCTAACAAACCAAGATATATAAGAAATTGGCATATTAAATGAATAAAGAGAGGAAGAAAAGAGAGGTACGTACTCGGTAAGTAACAAATTGGTGCTCAACTAGTGTAGGGCTTAATTTAAGTAAAACTATAATTATCTAAATATTACTTAACTAGAGCAGGCAACTGTTGGAGACTAAAAATGCCTAATACCAGAGGTAGATCAAAGAAGAGGGCAGAAGACAAGGAGAAGGAAGAAGGTGGACAAGAACAAGAAATAGAAGTAGTCACAGATAGTGAAATAGAACAACAGGCAAGCGATAAAGAAGAAACTGAAGTAGTTATGGACACAGAAAGAGAAACAGTTGAAGAAGATGCCCAACGGGACCAAATAGATAAAGCGGGAGCCAGAGAAGTACCAAGTTGGCAGGAGATGATGAAGTTTATGGCAGAACAATTTAATAAACAGAAGGAAGATAATAGACTAACTAATGAAAAAACTAACGAAAATTTAAATAAAATAAATTAGGAAAACAAGGAGAATTTTAGGAAAATAAATGAGGAAAACGAGGAGAATTTTAGGAAACAGGAGGAAAAATTCGATAAAACAAATGAGGAAATTAAAGAAACCTCAAAACTAATGAACGAACAACGAAAGCTTAATCCAAATTAACGAAAGGTTAGACAGGAATGAGGAGGGTTTAAGACAAATGAAGGAAGATATCCTACAAGTAAATGAAGAAAATTTAAGGCAGATTAACGAAAGAATTGAGAATATTCATGTGACAATTAACCAAAAAGTGGACAATAATAATGAGGAAAGAAAACTAGAAATAGCCGAAACAAATGAGAAGTTAGAAAAACTAACGAAACAGTAATACAGGTTCGTGAGGAATTACAAAATTAAATTAATGACATACAAAATGAGAATAAAACAATGATCGAAGGAATCCAACTGGAGACTGTAGAAAAATATGAGAAAATTAAACAAGAAGTACATCAGATACGGGAGGAGAATAAGGAAGGGATTATGCAAGTACAGACATGGGTGAGCGACTGGAAAGAGTATATGGTAATTTAAACAATGTGGAAGGCCAAATTAATACAAATAAAAATAAAATCGAGGAAATTAGTAGACGCGAATTACAGTTACAAGAAGAAGTAGATTCATGGCGGGATAGAACATGCCAGCATAATCATATAACTAACCACGATAACCGGGAGTCAATCAATTTCCGAAATTATAAAAGTAACCCAATGGAATTTTTAAAAAGGTTGGAAGAGTTGGTCACACGAAATAGAGAGAACCGTTGGAGTATAATACGCGGTATGATTGATGATACATTTAAGGATACGTACGACAATTGGTGGACGGCGGTGCGTCTGGATATACAGGACATGTCAGAATTCAAAAAGCAATTCAGAGAAAAATATTGATCGGAGTCGACCCAGAATATGGTCAGGAATAATTTGAGCAACGGTCGATACGAAGCAAACGTAGGACAGTCTCCTACATCATACTTCCTTGGAAAAGTATGCATGGCACGTAATTTAGAGCCCAGAATTCCAGAGGAATGTTTAGTAATACAGCTATCCTACCATTATGAGGAAGGAATAAAGAACGCACGTATGTGTAGCCAAATTAAAACAATTCCAGCCATGGCCAAATTCCTTGAGAATTATGAACACGAAACTCATTATCAAAGGAACAGAGTACTAAATTATAAATACCATAAGTATAATGGTAACGACCAACAAACAAATTCCCATAGTAATGATCACAATCAACCAAATCAGAACGTTAACACGAATAGAATATCGAACAATCACCCGAATAATAATCAAAGGAATTATAATTATCGTCGCAATAATCATTATAATTACCGCGACAGTCGTAATAATGGAGGAGATGGGGACAACCCATCATAAAGTACTGACAAGACGGACGAAAATATTATTTAATAAAAACCCTCTAAATCCAAAAAAGTATGTAAGCACAACTTACTAAAAAATTTTGAACAATATTATTTAATAGAAACCACAACATTCAAAAGGAAGTAAGTACGTCTTACTATATGGTTATGAAGAAAGTATTAAGAAGAGTTAATAACACCCCAAGATTACAGAAGGAAGTAAGGAAATATTACTATATGTCTACAAAGAAATATTATAAATACTTATGAATAAAACCCCAAGATAAACAATTTTTTTATATCAAGAAGGACCTATGCAAAATAATTAAAAAAAAAAAAAAAAAAAAAACTGATCTAAAATACATTCTGAATTGTCAAACGAATTGAACAACAAAATAAATGATTGTTTATGACCAGTATAATTTCAGATGGAACAAGAAAAAATGTTTATCAACATATCTAGTGGTAAAGTAACCAGACAAAATGGTAAAATATGAAGAACAATGAATAATTTAATGACTATAAGTACACTGAACTTAAGTAATAATGATAATTAAAACAATTACGATTTAGAAATTCTTGGAAATAGAAGAACAAATGAAGAAATAATACTTAGAGTTACTGTCACAACAAAAAAGAAGATCAAGATTACTTACAAATAATGACTGTCAGAAATGTTATCAGAAAATGATTAAGGAAAATAAAATGGAATAACGAAGTATGAAATATATGAATAAGTAAATATAAAATGCGACAATGTAAAGAATTCCCAAGATGTTTATTATTAATTAATTAAGAAGATTATTATGATATTATTATATTTTTATAGCTGACTGTAGATGAATTCCAGCAGTACTATATTGAAGTGTAGTGTGGCCAGCAGAGTATGAAGCCAAACAGTGCCTCTCTGAACTCTACCAACTCACATATTACGGATTGTTAGGGAAATTGAATATTATCATATGAAAGATTACTTGTTGATAGGATATCAAATAATGAAGTAATATGTATTATTTGTTTACTGTTGTAGAACTGTGGTTGAACTCAGTTATTGAGTATTAATTAATTTCATTTTTTCTTATGTGTGATCTATAGGTCAAGATAAAGTTATTGTTAGATATCATAAAGATAATTATTTATGTACATGTACGTAGTTAAAAGTTGATTATGTTTGTAAACTTGTATAAAAAGGCTATAGTTGTTAACAAGTTAAATTCAAAAGTAGATCAAGGTATAATAATAGGCCTAACAGCCAATAACACTGTATAATAACTCAGAGCAGAAAGGTTAGGTAAAGAATTTAATAACAAATACTAAATATAATTCAATGAGTTAGTAAAAACCAATAATAATTAATAATAAATAATAAACAAATTATGATAATGCCATAGTGCAATGATATCGATAGATAATGTTTGATATCGGAAAAATAATAATTATTAAAAGAAACAGGCCAAGAGTGAAAAACCAGCAGAATATATAGACATTAGTAAACAAGCTATAAATAAGATTATGTTTTGATATAATGGAAGTTTAATAAGGAATTATTTTGATGAGTGGAAGAATAGTATATGAAATTATCACTATATAACAAAACATTGAATAAGAATAAAAAAAAATTTTTGCTAGGGACGACAAAATGAATATAATTTGTTGATTTTGATTATTGAAATTTATTACATGAACGAGAAGAGAATAACCACGAGAGATTGTCTATTAAAAAACTGAATTAATTTAAATTATTAAATATATCGACATTCACTATAAATGAAGGACTAATTACCATAATTTGGGCCAAAAAAACATTATTTAAATTGTATAATTGTATAGTACAAAACGATAATAAGTAATTGAATTCAAAGGAATGACTTGGATTGCCCAATATCAGATAATGAAACGAATGTTAATTTAAGGAAGTAATAAAACCAGATAAAGAACTACCTGTGTAAGGATTTAATCCTCTAAACCAAACGAAAATAGAATAACCATCAAATCACATTGGACATCGCAGTTTACATCATACAATAGAAAAACGTATTTGGATTCGGAGTTTGTCGAAGCACGTAATCACAAGTTTGGTCGTTGGTGAACAAAAGGAGCGGTATTTCTGCATCAACCCAGGACCAAGGATACCACTTTTATTACAACTTTGAAGACAAGACTGAAGAAAATCATCTCATCTGCATTTGATACTGAACGACAACTAACAAGGTTAGAAGCGAACAGCCTTCCCTAGTCGACTGGTCCAGTGAACGGTAACTTCAATTATTTAAATGATATTAAATAAAATAACACTTTAATCTTGTAATATCTTGCATTCCTATTTATGTATTTTTAATCTTCCCAGCAGTTGAAAGTACCTTCACGCCCTGAATCTAAATTAATTATAAAAACATCCATAACTGAATTTAATATAAAACATTGTACCGATCGATAATCGATTAACTCAGACGTATAGCCTTTTCGTATATCAAGTAAGAACAATCTTATTGGATGTTAAATATTTGAACTAATAAAGAACCATTGCATAATTTCAAGATCTTATCATTTATGTATTATTTAATGAAGTGTGAATAAGAATTAAACGGATAGAGAGTATAACAACTAATCACCATACGCGGTGGGTTAACCTCTAAATTTCATTTGTCTTGGAACTGCAGCGGTTGTTGCGGACTTCTCAGATATCAAAGAGAGGAGAATTACATACGAAATTTCTCTAATTCTCTGCAAGGCAGAATAGGCTTGAGCGGAATTTTTGAATAACACCCTACATACATAAGTCTCATTCACACCAACACTTTTAGATTAAATAGAGAGATAAGGTAGTCATAATTAACTATATTACTATATCTAACAAACCAAGATATATAAGAAATTGGCATATTAAATGAATAAAGAGAGGAAGAAAAGAGAGGTACGTACTCGGTAAGTAACAAATTGGTGCTCAACTAGTGTAGGGCTTAATTTAAGTAAAACTATAATTATCTAAATATTACTTAACTAGAGCAGGCAACTGTTGGAGACTAAAAATGCCTAATACCAGAGGTAGATCAAAGAAGAGGGCAGAAGACAAGGAGAAGGAAGAAGGTGGACAAGAACAAGAAATAGAAGTAGTCACAGATAGTGAAATAGAACAACAGGCAAGCGATAAAGAAGAAACTGAAGTAGTTATGGACACAGAAAGAGAAACAGTTGAAGAAGATGCCCAACGGGACCAAATAGATAAAGCGGGAGCCAGAGAAGTACCAAGTTGGCAGGAGATGATGAAGTTTATGGCAGAACAATTTAATAAACAGAAGGAAGATAATAGACTAACTAATGAAAAAACTAACGAAAATTTAAATAAAATAAATTAGGAAAACAAGGAGAATTTTAGGAAAATAAATGAGGAAAACGAGGAGAATTTTAGGAAACAGGAGGAAAAATTCGATAAAACAAATGAGGAAATTAAAGAAACCTCAAAACTAATGAACGAACGGCTCGATAGGAACAACGAAAGCTTAATCCAAATTAACGAAAGGTTAGACAGGAATGAGGAGGGTTTAAGACAAATGAAGGAAGCTATCCTACAATTAAATGAAGAAAATTTAAGGCAGATTAACGAAAGAATTGAGAATATTCATGTGACAATTAACCAAAAAGTGGACAATAATAATGAGGAAAGAAAACTAGAAATAGCCGAAACAAATGAGAAGTTAGAAAAACTAACGAAACAGTAATACAGGTTCGTGAGGAATTACAAAATTAAATTAATGACATACAAAATGAGAATAAAACAATGATCGAAGGAATCCAACTGGAGACTGTAGAAAAATATGAGAAAATTAAACAAGAAGTACATCAGATACGGGAGGAGAATAAGGAAGGGATTACGCAAGTACAGACATGGGTGAGCGACTGGAAAGAGTATATGGTAATTTAAACAATGTGGAAGGCCAAATTAATACAAATAAAAATAAAATCGAGGAAATTAGTAGACGCGAATTACAGTTACAAGAAGAAGTAGATTCATGGCGGGATAGAACATGCCAGCATAATCATATAACTAACCACGATAACCGGGAGTCAATCAATTTCCGAAATTATAAAAGTAACCCAATGGAATTTTTAAAAAGGTTGGAAGAGTTGGTCACACGAAATAGAGAGAACCGTTGGAGTATAATACGCGGTATGATTGATGATACATTTAAGGATACGTACGACAATTGGTGGACGGCGGTGCGTCTGGATATACAGGACATGTCAGAATTCAAAAAGCAATTCAGAGAAAAATATTGATCGGAGTCGACCCAGAATATGGTCAGGAATAATTTGAGCAACGGTCGATACGAAGCAAACGTAGGACAGTCTCCTACATCATACTTCCTTGGAAAAGTATGCATGGCACGTAATTTAGAGCCCAGAATTCCAGAGGAATGTTTAGTAATACAGCTATCCTACCATTATGAGGAAGGAATAAAGAACGCACGTATGTGTAGCCAAATTAAAACAATTCCAGCCATGGCCAAATTCCTTGAGAATTATGAACACGAAACTCATTATCAAAGGAACAGAGTACTAAATTATAAATACCATAAGTATAATGGTAACGACCAACAAACAAATTCCCATAGTAATGATCACAATCAACCAAATCAGAACGTTAACACGAATAGAATATCGAACAATCACCCGAATAATAATCAAAGGAATTATAATTATCGTCGCAATAATCATTATAATTACCACGACAGTAGTAATAATGGAGGAGATGGGGACAACCCATCATAAAGTACTGACAAGACGGACGAAAATATTATTTAATAAAAACCCTCTAAATCCAAAAAAGTATGTAAGCACAACTTACTAAAAAATTTTGAACAATATTATTTAATAGAAACCACAACATTCAAAAGGAAGTAAGTACGTCTTACTATATGGTTATGAAGAAAGTATTAAGAAGAGTTAATAACACCCCAAGATTATAGAAGGAAGTAAGAAAATATTACTATATGTCTACAAAGAAATATTATAAATACTTATGAATAAAACCCCAAGATAAAAAATTTTTTTATATCAAGAAGGACCTATGCAAAATAATTAAAAAAAAAAAAAAAAAACTATGATCTAAAATACATTCTGAATTGTCAAACGAATTGAACAACAAAATAAATGATTGTTTATGACCAGTATAATTTCAGATGGAACAAGAAAAAATGTTTATCAACATATCTAGTGGTAAAGTAACCAGACAAAATGGTAAAATATGAAGAACAATGAATAATTTAATGACTATAAGTACACTGAACTTAAGTAATAATGATAATTAAAACAATTACGATTTAGAAATTCTTGGAAATAGAAGAACAAATGAAGAAATAATACTTAGAGTTACTGTCACAACAAAAAAGAAGATCAAGATTACTTACAAATAATGACTGTCAGAAATGTTATCAGAAAATGATTAAGGAAAATAAAATGGAATAACGAAGTATGAAATATATGAATAAGTAAATATAAAATGCGACAATGTAAAGAATTCCCAAGATGTTTATTATTAATTAATTAAGAAGATTATTATGATATTATTATATTTTTATAGCTGACTGTAGATGAATTCCAGCAGTACTATATTGAAGTGTAGTGTGGCCAGCAGAGTATGAAGCCAAACAGTGCCTCTCTGAACTCTACCAACTCACATATTACGGATTGTTAGGGAAATTGAATATTATCATATGAAAGATTACTTGTTGATAGGATATCAAATAATGAAGTAATATGTATTATTTGTTTACTGTTGTAGAACTGTGGTTGAACTCAGTTATTGAGTATTAATTAATTTCATTTTTTCTTATGTGTGATCTATAGGTCAAGATAAAGTTATTGTTAGATATCATAAAGATAATTATTTATGTACATGTACGTAGTTAAAAGTTGATTATGTTTGTAAACTTGTATAAAAAGGCTATAGTTGTTAACAAGTTAAATTCAAAAGTAGATCAAGGTATAATAATAGGCCTAACAGCCAATAACACTGTATAATAACTCAGAGCAGAAAGGTTAGGTAAAGAATTTAATAACAAATACTAAATATAATTCAATGAGTTAGTAAAAACCAATAATAATTAATAATAAATATTAAACAAATTATGATAATGCCATAGTGCAATGATATCGATAGATAATGTTTGATATCGGAAAAATAATAATTATTAAAAGAAACAGGCCAAGAGTGAAAAACCAGCAGAATATATAGAAATTAGTAAACAAGCTATAAATAAGATTATATTTTGATATAATGGAAGTTTAATAAGGAATTATTTTGATGAGTGGAAGAATAGTATATGAAATTATCACTATATAACAAAACATTGAATAAGAATAAAAAAAATTTTTGCTAGGGACGACAAAATGAATATAATTTGTTGATTTTGATTATTGAAATTTATGACATGAACGAGAAGAGAATAACCACGAGAGATTGTCTATTAAAAAACTGAATTAATTTAAATTATTAAATATATCGACATTCACTATAAATGAAGGACTAATTACCATAATTTGGGCCAAATAAACATTAACTAAATTGTATAATTGTATAGTACAAAACGATAATAAGTAATTGAATTCAAAGGAATGACTTGGATTGCCCAATATCAGATAATGAAACGAATGTTAATTTAAGGAAGTAATAAAACCAGATAAAGAACTACCTGTGTAAGGATTTAATCCTCTAAACCAAACGAAAATAGAATAACCATCAAATCACATTGGACATCGCAGTTTACATCATACAATAGAAAAACGTATTTGGATTCGGAGTTTGTCGAAGCACGTAATCACAAGTTTGGCCGTTGGTGAACAAAAGGAGCGGTATTTCTGCATCAACCCAGGACCAAGGATACCACTTTTATTACAACTTTGAAGACAAGACTGAAGAAAATCATCTCATCTGCATTTGATACTGAACGACAACTAACAAGGTTAGAAGCGAACAGCCTTCCCGAGTCGCATGGTCCCACGAATGGTAAACTTCAATTATATAAATAATATTAAATAAAATAACACTTTAATCTTGTAATATCTTGCATTCCTATTTATGTATTTTTAATCTTCCCAGCAGTTGAAAGAACCTTCACGCCCTGAATATAAATTAATTATAAAAACAACCATAACTGAATTTAATATAAAACATTGTACCGATCGATAATCGATTAACTCAGACGTATAGCCTTTTCGTATATCAAGTAAGAACAATCTTATTGGATGTTAAATATTTGAACTAATAAAGAACCATTGCATAATTTCAAGATCTTATCATTTATGTATTATTTAATGAAGTGTGAATAAGAATTAAACGGATAGAGAGTATAACAACTAATCACCATACGCGGTGGGTTAACCTCTAAATTTCATTTGTCTTGGAACTGCAGCGGTTGTTGCGGACTTCTCAGATATCAAAGAGAGGAGAATTACATACGAAATTTCTCTAATTCTCTGCAAGGCAGAATAGGCTTGAGCGGAATTTTTGAATAACACCCTACATACATAAGTCTCATTCACACCAACACTTTTAGATTAAATAGAGAGATAAGGTAGTCATAATTAACTATATTACTATATCTAACAAACCAAGATATATAAGAAATTGGCATATTAAATGAATAAAGAGAGGAAGAAAAGAGAGGTACGTACTCGGTAAGTAACAAATTGGTGCTCAACTAGTGTAGGGCTTAATTTAAGTAAAACTATAATTATCTAAATATTACTTAACTAGAGCAGGCAACTGTTGGAGACTAAAAATGCCTAATACCAGAGGTAGATCAAAGAAGAGGGCAGAAGACAAGGAGAAGGAAGAAGGTGGACAAGAACAAGAAATAGAAGTAGTCACAGATAGTGAAATAGAACAACAGGCAAGCGATAAAGAAGAAACTGAAGTAGTTATGGACACAGAAAGAGAAACAGTTGAAGAAGATGCCCAACGGGACCAAATAGATAAAGCGGGAGCCAGAGAAGTACCAAGTTGGCAGGAGATGATGAAGTTTATGGCAGAACAATTTAATAAACAGAAGGAAGATAATAGACTAACTAATGAAAAAACTAACGAAAATTTAAATAAAATAAATTAGGAAAACAAGGAGAATTTTAGGAAAATAAATGAGGAAAACGAGGAGAATTTTAGGAAACAGGAGGAAAAATTCGATAAAACAAATGAGGAAATTAAAGAAACCTCAAAACTAATGAACGAACGGCTCGATAGGAACAACGAAAGCTTAATCCAAATTAACGAAAGGTTAGACAGGAATGAGGAGGGTTTAAGACAAATGAAGGAAGCTATCCTACAATTAAATGAAGAAAATTTAAGGCAGATTAACGAAAGAATTGAGAATATTCATGTGACAATTAACCAAAAAGTGGACAATAATAATGAGGAAAGAAAACTAGAAATAGCCGAAACAAATGAGAAGTTAGAAAAACTAACGAAACAGTAATACAGGTTCGTGAGGAATTACAAAATTAAATTAATGACATACAAAATGAGAATAAAACAATGATCGAAGGAATCCAACTGGAGACTGTAGAAAAATATGAGAAAATTAAACAAGAAGTACATCAGATACGGGAGGAGAATAAGGAAGGGATTACGCAAGTACAGACATGGGTGAGCGACTGGAAAGAGTATATGGTAATTTAAACAATGTGGAAGGCCAAATTAATACAAATAAAAATAAAATCGAGGAAATTAGTAGACGCGAATTACAGTTACAAGAAGAAGTAGATTCATGGCGGGATAGAACATGCCAGCATAATCATATAACTAACCACGATAACCGGGAGTCAATCAATTTCCGAAATTATAAAAGTAACCCAATGGAATTTTTAAAAAGGTTGGAAGAGTTGGTCACACGAAATAGAGAGAACCGTTGGAGTATAATACGCGGTATGATTGATGATACATTTAAGGATACGTACGACAATTGGTGGACGGCGGTGCGTCTGGATATACAGGACATGTCAGAATTCAAAAAGCAATTCAGAGAAAAATATTGATCGGAGTCGACCCAGAATATGGTCAGGAATAATTTGAGCAACGGTCGATACGAAGCAAACGTAGGACAGTCTCCTACATCATACTTCCTTGGAAAAGTATGCATGGCACGTAATTTAGAGCCCAGAATTCCAGAGGAATGTTTAGTAATACAGCTATCCTACCATTATGAGGAAGGAATAAAGAACGCACGTATGTGTAGCCAAATTAAAACAATTCCAGCCATGGCCAAATTCCTTGAGAATTATGAACACGAAACTCATTATCAAAGGAACAGAGTACTAAATTATAAATACCATAACTATAATGGTAACGACCAACAAACAAATTCCCATAGTAATGTTCACAATCAACCAAATCAGAACGTTAACACGAATAGAATATCGAACAATCACCCGAATAATAATCAAAGGAATTATAATTATCGTCGCAATAATCATTATAATTACCACGACAGTAGTAATAATGGAGGAGATGGGGACAACCCATCATAAAGTACTGACAAGACGGACGAAAATATTATTTAATAAAAACCCTCTAAATCCAAAAAAGTATGTAAGCACAACTTACTAAAAAATTTTGAACAATATTATTTAATAGAAACCACAACATTCAAAAGGAAGTAAGTACGTCTTACTATATGGTTATGAAGAAAGTATTAAGAAGAGTTAATAACACCCCAAGATTACAGAAGGAAGTAAGGAAATATTACTATATGTCTACAAAGAAATATTATAAATACTTATGAATAAAACCCCAAGATAAAAAATTTTTTTATATCATGAAGGACCTATGCAAAATAATTAAAAAAAAAAAAAAACTATGATCTAAAATACATTCTGAATTGTCAAACGAATTGAACAACAAAATAAATGATTGTTTATGACCAGTATAATTTCAGATGGAACAAGAAAAAATTTTATCAACATATCTAGTGGTAAAGTAACCAGACAAAATGGTAAAATATGAAGAACAATGAATAATTTAATGACTATAAGTACACTGAACTTAAGTAATAATGATAATTAAAACAATTACGATTTAGAAATTCTTGGAAATAGAAGAACAAATGAAGAAATAATACTTAGAGTTACTGTCACAACAAAAAAGAAGATCAAGATTACTTACAAATAATGACTGTCAGAAATGTTATCAGAAAATGATTAAGGAAAATAAAATGGAATAACGAAGTATGAAATATATGAATAAGTAAATATAAAATGCGACAATGTAAAGAATTCCCAAGATGTTTATTATTAATTAATTAAGAAGATTATTATGATATTATTATATTTTTATAGCTGACTGTAGATGAATTCCAGCAGTACTATATTGAAGTGTAGTGTGGCCAGCAGAGTATGAAGCCAAACAGTGCCTCTCTGAACTCTACCAACTCACATATTACGGATTGTTAGGGAAATTGAATATTATCATATGAAAGATTACTTGTTGATAGGATATCAAATAATGAAGTAATATGTATTATTTGTTTACTGTTGTACAACTGTGGTTGAACTCAGTTATTGAGTATTAATTAATTTCATTTTTTCTTATGTGTGATCTATAGGTCAAGATAAAGTTATTGTTAGATATCATAAAGATAATTATTTATGTACATGTACGTAGTTAAAAGTTGATTATGTTTGTAAACTTGTATAAAAAGGCTATAGTTGTTAACAAGTTAAATTCAAAAGTAGATCAAGGTATAATAATAGGCCTAACAGCCAATAACACTGTATAATAACTCAGAGCAGAAAGGTTAGGTAAAGAATTTAATAACAAATACTAAATATAATTCAATGAGTTAGTAAAAACCAATAATAATTAATAATAAATATTAAACAAATTATGATAATGCCATAGTGCAATGATATCGATAGATAATGTTTGATATCGGAAAAATAATAATTATTAAAAGAAACAGGCCAAGAGTGAAAAACCAGCAGAATATATAGAAATTAGTAAACAAGCTATAAATAAGATTATATTTTGATATAATGGAAGTTTAATAAGGAATTATTTTGATGAGTGGAAGAATAGTATATGAAATTATCACTATATAACAAAACATTGAATAAGAATAAAAAAAATTTTTGCTAGGGACGACAAAATGAATATAATTTGTTGATTTTGATTATTGAAATTTATGACATGAACGAGAAGAGAATAACCACGAGAGATTGTCTATTAAAAAACTGAATTAATTTAAATTATTAAATATATCGACATTCACTATAAATGAAGGACTAATTACCATAATTTGGGCCAAATAAACATTAACTAAATTGTATAATTGTATAGTACAAAACGATAATAAGTAATTGAATTCAAAGGAATGACTTGGATTGCCCAATATCAGATAATGAAACGAATGTTAATTTAAGGAAGTAATAAAACCAGATAAAGAACTACCTGTGTAAGGATTTAATCCTCTAAACCAAACGAAAATAGAATAACCATCAAATCACATTGGACATCGCAGTTTACATCATACAATAGAAAAACGTATTTGGATTCGGAGTTTGTCGAAGCACGTAATCACAAGTTTGGCCGTTGGTTAACAAAAGGAGCGGTATTTCTGCATCAACCCAGGACCAAGGATACCACTTTTATTACAACTTTGAAGACAAGACTGAAGAAAATCATCTCATCTGCATTTGATACTGAACGACAACTAACAAGGTTAGAAGCGAACAGCCTTCCCTAGTCGACTGGTCCAGTGAACGGTAACTTCAATTATTTAAATGATATTAAATAAAATAACACTTTAATCTTGTAATATCTTGCATTCCTATTTATGTATTTTTAATCTTCCCAGCAGTTGAAAGTACCTTCACGCCCTGAATCTAAATTAATTATAAAAACATCCATAACTGAATTTAATATAAAACATTGTACCGATCGATAATCGATTAACTCAGACGTATAGCCTTTTCGTATATCAAGTAAGAACAATCTTATTGGATGTTAAATATTTGAATTAATAAAGAACCATTGCATAATTTCAAGATCTTATCATTTATGTATTATTTAATGAAGTGTGAATAAGAATTAAACGGATAGAGAGTATAACATCTAATCACCGTACGTGGTGGGTTAACCTCTAAATTTCATTTGTCCTGGAACTGCAGCGGTTGTTGCGGACTTCTCAGATATCAAAGAGAGGAGAATTATCTCACAGGGAAAACTAAATGCACAGATAAAAACAATCCAAGGAATGTGCGACCTACTCGAAAGCCACGAGAGAGAACGATACTATCAACGGAGTCGACAAGTACCGAGCCAAACATACGATCGAGGAGGGCCTGGAAACAATAATCCCACTATTCACAATAATGGTAATAACTCAGGAAGGCATTTTCATAACCCACCGAGATTCCAGAATCAACCCACACCACGCCAAGACGGAGGTGGCAATAACATAAATAGAGGGAACCATAATAACCATCATCCTGGTGGTTACCAGCGAGATACGCATTACCAAAGAAGTAATAACTACTACAGGCCATATCAGAACCAGTCTCCTAATCACCAACCAAGACAAGGTAATGGTCATAATAATAACAGTCAATTTCGAAGAGTCCACTATACCCATGCCAGTCGAGGTGGAAACCATAGAACTTATTATCAAGGAAGAAGGAGTTTCCTACACCAGCACCATCATTCCAATAATAGTGACAGAGATGAGAGAGAGTCCGGCTATCGGTCGAATGGAAGTGACAGCAGTGGAAGTCCTAGAACAACCACACAAACTACAGAGGTATACCATAACGGACATGGACCTGGAAATCAGGAGCCCGTAGCTTCGACGTCTCAGGACAGACGCGAAAACGGTGACCTGAATTTAAACACCAACCGGCAGTGAAAAACCCAAGATCACCCTCACTGAACCGGACTATTGGGTCTGATGTTTAGGCAAAATCTTCGAAGCATCGTAAAATATATAACAACAACTACCTAAAAAATATAAGAAAAGATTTGATGGAAGAAAAGGAAGGCGTTATCAGTGATACAAGCAACAGTGAAATTGCGTATATATCCGTTAAAGTAAACAACACCGATGCCACAGCAATGATAGACACCGGTGCAAACGTATCACTAATCGACAAGTTGGAACTGGACAGAATTCAATCGGAGAATAAAGCTACAATACCCACATTGCCAATTAGTAACATAATTCTCATCGGTGCTACCGGACGTCAGAATAAGACTATCCGACAGCAAGTACAATTAGAGGTATCCAGCAATGGGAAGACAATACAGATGGTATTCCTAGTAGCCAGTGGGCTACCGTTCACTCTACTCATTGGTTGTGATATTTTAAGAAAATACACCGCAATCATCAATATGGATACAAATACGGTGATGATGAAAACAGAAGAAATAGAGTGGACAGCCAATTTGACAGAATACAGGAAGGCACCCTCGGAACATGTAATATACTACATCAGAGAAGTCCGATCGACAAGAAGAGAGGAGAACGACGATTACGGCTAAAACATAAAATATACACTGAATTATGGGACTGACTATTATGATAACCAGTAATGCCTATAATCAAACCTCAATGAAAAAATATATTGAAAATTAAATTATGGGACCAAAAGTGAAAAGATAGCGATAAGGATTATTTTATTATTGATAATGTAAAGGATGAAAATATTTGTTATGAAAAATGAAGGTATAATTATGAATATAACTATTGACTATATCAAGATGAAAAATGAAATGTGGCTATGAAGATTATTGTTATTTAAAGGTGAAAAATGAAAATATGGTTATAAAAATAGATGTTGACTAAAGAAAAAAAGGATGTGTTACTATTATGAAAATTATTATGTGTGTATATTAAATGAGAAATAACTGTATAATTATGTATTGAACATTGAATATATTGTAACTTTATAATGTGAGAAAACATACTTCAAGAGAATTAATGTAAAGGATTCAGAACATTGTGTTGTTAATAATAAAGTACTAATAAATAAATATACGAGACTGACACACAACAACCATGGCACTAATATGAATTCCAAGAGCCTAGTCAACAAGTAATTATAACATCTCACCCGTACTAATAAAAGAAGAGTATGAATATACGAGACTGACATACAACAACCATGGCACAAATATTTCCAAGAGCCATGTCAACCAGTAATCATAACATCCTACCCGTACTATAGCAGAAGAGTATGATATACAAGAAAGACACCTTCCAACCATGGCACAAATGTACTTATGATACACAAATTCCAAGAGCCACGTCAACAAGTAGATAAGAACATCTTACCCGTACTATAGAAGAAGAAGAAGGGACAAATGAGAAGTTGGAAAAATGAAACCAAAGTAATGTATTAATGTAGACAAACTATCACACACAACCACATTGTTTCTAGTGTATGTTACTAGAGAAGAAGCCAATACCACATGGAATACAAATACCAAATAAAAACCATGAAGAAGAAGAAAAACAAATGTACTTATGAATTATATCTAGAAGAATGAAACCTGAGATGAAGAATATGACGAGACGACATTCAAAGCGAAAACATAATGAAGAGATTGATCAATGATAATGAAGAATAAAAAATAATATACTAACGAAGATAATCATGAGAGTATACCAGTGAGGAAGTGTAAAACAAACTATCCCTATAATATGTGAAGAATATAGTTAAGTTGAATCAAGAAAAGAGAGAATAACAATGTATAAACCGCAGATGCGTGAATTAATCCCAAGGATATTTATTATTTGTCGGAAGAACGACCACTATTATTATTTTGATGATTTGAGATGAATTGACTGAAGAGTAATGCCAGCAATCATTTATTATTATTGAAGGAGATGATTTGCCTCCATATTTATTGAAGTTAGTATGGCCAGTAGAGTTGAATAGCCAAAGTGAGCCGCTCTAAACTGTCCCAGCTAAACTTATGTTAGGGAATTAGGGAACTAAATAAACAAGGGAGATGATTACATAGAGAAGATATAAATACGATTCAAATAGAAGAAAGTGAAGGGATATATGGAAAAAACATGTGAATCAACATGGAATGTACAACAATTGATGAATTCTTCAATGAAAAATATATTATAATAATTCAGAATTAATCAATTCTTATAGGAAGGCATATGTAACAGTACCAAAAATATGGTAGTTACATAATATAAACTAATGTAACGTCAAGTATGAGAAAAACATGGAAGTATATCTAGATAAATAAACCTAAGTGTATATAAGTGTGTATCTACAAATATATTAATAAAAAATCCAACAATGAAAAAGAGAATACTAATATATCAACATTAAATACAAAATGAAGAAAGAAAAATGCCACAAGCCCAAAACAAAATATCAGTAACTAGACCCAATAGGATCCAACAGTGAGGGGAATCAACGAAACAAGGACCAACAAGCTCCAACAACAATGGAGATAAATAAAAATAGCAACTACAATGAAAATATAGGAAGAAGAAGAAAGAAGAAGGACCAGGAAGAGCACCAAGAAGAAGAAAGAAGATGGACAGAAGATATAAGGACTCAACATAAACCACGTATACTAAAGACAATGTAAGTGATTATAAATGTGAAAAGAAAACCAGTGTGAAACATTTAAGGAACCACAAACAATTACAGTGTGTACTTAATACAAATGTGAAACCTGTGAATAACTAACTAATTTCAACTGAATAAACCACACAAACAATTGCAGTGATGAAGTTTACAGTGTGAAAAATATGTTAATTTCATGATGAAACAACAAAAAATTAAAAATAGTCAAATAAACACAGACAATGAGTGTGACTAATTTAATAAAGTTGTAATCAATACACATAATCATAAGACCACCAGATTAGAACAAGATAGAACAATTACGTTATTGTTCATAGAGAACTGACAACAAATAAAAGACATTTGTTATGTATCAAGCAATGACAGGAATTAAGTTCCACCATTGACCAGAAAAATATTGTAAATAATACAAGAAAGATTTGTGTTAGTGTTTAAGAAGGAATTGTATAAACATGTGTAACAAAATAGTTAAAGTATTATGTTAATATACCATAGTGAAGTCAGTTTAGTAGTAGAAAAATACTGCACTAAAACAGATGATACATTGTTACACAACCCACAGGGAAGAGACCTATTACAACAGAAAATGATACATATTAGTATAAGTATATGATCATCAACTATGTTATCAAACGAGAATTTATTATAAGTAGTAATGATAAATATTAAGAGACAATGTAATATATTGCAAAACAATGTAAATAGAACAAGTCAAACATAATGGCACAGAGAATAGCAGAAATGAGAAAAGTATGCCAATTTAGTTAAGCAAAGTACAGTATCAAAACCAATATCAATGTTTATAAGAGTATTACCAGTAGTGAGATAAATATCTGATAATACATTGAGAACAGATTCTGAACATGATTAGAACAATATTATAACTAAATTATTGTAAACTAACTAACTATGTACATATGACCAGAAGTAAGCTGAACCATTGTATAGCTAATTAGTTAAGAAAAATACTGTATCAAATATTGAGAACAGCTTGTTACAATTGTTACCAGTAGTAAGAGGAAATCCCAATGCTACTTTGAGAACAGATAATGACCATAAAAACAGTCATATTATATACAAACATTTAAAAACCAAATGACTATTATGAAGAAAACCAAATGTAAACAATCCGTGACAAACAAGTTATTTATGAAAAATATAGCATATAAACTTGTGTAAAAGTAATTGGAAACTTTACCAAAAGTTAGAATAATATCTAATGCTACTTTGGGAATCCAAACCAAATAGGACAATAACAGTTTAGTTGTTGTATTAGAAAAAATAAATGACTATTATGATATGACACAACATAAACAGAGCCATTACTGAAAGATTGAAGAGTTCTGAACTAAATAAAAGATAACCATTATATAAAATAGATTAGGTACTATGTGTGTACACTAATTACAGTCATTAAATGATATAATTTATATAGAAGAGACCAAAAATAAGGTGAAAAAATTGTATAAGAGAGATAGGAGAGGACTGAAACTATGTAAATATTAAATTAACCATAGTCATATATAAATATTATAGTGTAAAATTGTATAAATAAACATTACTAGTATTATTAGATAGTAATATGATCGTTTTAAATAAGAAAAATTAGTTCTAAGCATGTTTATGAAAAATCTAACATGGACGCTTAATGACGCCATAACGAGATTTGTGTAAGGAACAATTATTCCCAAATTGTATATCAAACCGACTGAGATATAGACTCAAAGTGTTTAGATAAGAAGTGTTTTATTATAATTAAGTAAAATCTGGTGTAACGGACTTATAAAAATAAGATACACCAGAAATAACAAATAAAATCGTTATTGTGATAGTAGTGATGAACGGAAAATAAGCGTTTTTGGACTTAATTTAACAAGCAAAACGTCCTGAATTCACTGATATCAACCAATTAACGATACGACGTAAAGTAAGAAAGTTATGGTAATTTTAAACTTTCCAGTTAAATTTTTGTACCAGTGATGACGTAAAAAAGCCTCCACACCAAACTCGATTTTGTCAAAAAATTAAATATTTTAATAAAACGAAGGCTTTTGGGTCAGAGAGTACAACGTCTCCAGCCAATAGAATGAATGACTTTCGACAGACAACCGAGAGACGCTTCAGAGGAGCAGGACAGTCTACGATCAACCATCAAACGAATAGGCCACGCCGCTCAAGACAAAAAGAAGAAGTTTATTTTTTAAAACTGTGCGCGCCATATACGTCAGTACAACAACATACAGTTAACCTTAACACAACATTTATACATACGAGTGAAAAAGTGCGGAGTTGTTTTAATTAAACAAGTAGGTCAGTGTATAATGTCGACCATACTTGTGAGTGAATTGTTAAATAGGAAACAGGGAGTACAATTTTATTTAAACAATATTTGAACGAAAATAATAATTTTTGTGAATAGCTAACCGTCGATACTACGCAAGTCAGATAATGCTGAGTATCGAAAACAGTAATTAAATTATCAGAATTAAGGAAAGATTTAATCCATAATTATTAAAATATTATAAAAATATTTTAATTATTTATAATAATTTAAAATATAATGTTTGGAAATAATTATTAATGAATACAAGAATATTTAGTCACTCATTTGACTAAATTTATTTCTCTTGATTTTTTCGATGTTTTGAAATATACTTTATTAATTTTCATACAATATGAATAAATGTAATTCTGATAATAATATATTAAAGGATTATGAATAATATGTTTACATGTATAGTTTAAGAAATAATAGCTATTAAGAAATACTTATCCTTTGTAACAACACCAGTTAATTCTAACCTCAGAAATCGTTACGGTAACTTGATAATTTCAATATTACCGATCTGTTCTCAAGTAACATCCAAATCAAATAGAATTACTAACAAGAGTTTTTGAGAAATTTTTCTCTTGTGAATAGATGATTTTTAAAACAAATTATTAAACGAAAGTAATACTTTTTTAAATACTGTACAAGTCATACAGCTTGATAATTGCAAACTAGTATTAGAGATGCGTGCGCATACCCGCGTACGATAATTTCATAAATACCAGACATATGGTACCAATTTTTGATTTTTTATATTTGTTCGATTACGATTCATTATTGTTAATTCTATATCATTATTTGTATTACATCTTGTGACTGGTATCATGTTACCTAAAAGAACCTAACGAAATATGGTAATTCACTGAATCAAAGTAACATAACCTATTGCAGTTAAATTATTGTACTAATAACAGGTCTACCAGCCTTGAGGAATTAGACAGAGTCTTATTTGAATTTT
Source organism: Magicicada septendecula (assembly GCA_034769895.1). Classification (NCBI taxonomy): domain Eukaryota; kingdom Metazoa; phylum Arthropoda; class Insecta; order Hemiptera; family Cicadidae; genus Magicicada; species Magicicada septendecula. Next base: position 171,959,760 of record CM068375.1, read on the forward strand.
TTATTGTAATCAGTAATTGAAAGGTTGTTTATTATTGCTTATTAATTGTCAAAGATTTTATTATTTATTAAATTGTTAATAAACCTCCAATTTTATTACCACAAAAGGAGTATCATTTCTACTAAAAGTAAATTCATTTATTTTTTAATCAGTCCTGACACAGGTGGCGGAAGAATTTAAAAAGATTTAGCATAATTCAGAATATTCATCAGCTATTGCTTCATTTACTAGTGTGTGTGATGATATATTAAATATTCAATCCGAATATTTTCTTGTATTTGAAGTGCATGTATTTCAGAAGGAACGTCACAGAACAGAATTGAAGTATTCAAGTGTGGTAAGTAAGAGAGATACACAACAAAGTGCGCGAATCATATTAAAATAAAAGGAGTGAACTATTACTACGTACCCATAAAAAACGATTACATCTTTTGATAAACAACATTATCGTAGATACCGGTGCGTGTCTACACTCACACGAACACACCAAAATATAAATATATCTACACCCATCATAACCTACTATCATCACAAACATCAGTATCTATAATTTAATTTTTATTATAATATATATATATATATATATATATATATATATATATAGACTTAGCGCCGCATAATTTCTTCATCACACGCCAATTTTTACCCAGGGTATCTAAAACAAATTTGAGGAACTTGTATAAGTACATCTTTAGGTGAAGAAGTTATTTTGCCCAAGTTATGGTGTGTCAGCGTACGAAAAACTTATACAAATTTTTATACATCGTATTTTTGCTGTACGCTGAAGCCAGACAACCTGTTCGATATATACAAATGTATATAATGAAATATGGGTAGTTAGTCGGCCATATTGGCATTCGTAATAATTATTCTATAAAATTTGTAACATGTGTAAAAAAGACAGACACTACAGAGGAAAGTGTGTTTTTATTCTGTTTAGTTGGTATAACGAAATATTGGACCTGCCATAATTTATTCTGTTTAGTCGTCTAGTGCGGTAATTCGTTGAGTTTTCTAACGTGTGTGGGACAGAATTTTGTAATTCGTATGAAGTGTTTGTGATTGCAAGTCGAAGTAAAAATATGTTGGAGGCGCTAGGAATAATAATGAAAGGTAAGATGATCATTTATTTAGTGTATGTTCTCCGTTGTTTGTAGGAAATTAGCTGTTAGGTTATGTATGAATGTCTCGCTTACTTTGGGTTGTACACTAGGCCTACCGGTTGTTATAGACCCAACTATACATAATATCACTGTGTTCTGTCCAAAATTTAATAATGGAGCAAATTAGCATTCTAATTTAATTAATACAATATACCTAGGCTAACGCCATGCGTTCTTATGGGAGTAAAAATTTAATTTTTTGTCTCCGTAAATAGGTTCGACCGCCGTTTAAAATTATTTTTCTCGTGTTTATATAACATAGAAGAATATAATAAAAATATATCAGCGCAATATCAGCATTGATGAGAATCTTCATAATTACCCAAGGGGTAATTAACTAATTTTTAAAAAAAGTCCCTGTAAGGCACTGAAGCAATTTAATTAAATAAAGTTTCTTTATTATAGATATATAAAGACCTGTAAGTCTGACAATTATTTTGTCTACTCTAGCCTACCTATATATGTGTAATGTATCCAATTTGTAAATCATTTTATTCGTAAAATGTGGTCCTACCTAACACAAGATGGTACGCCTTACTATAATATATTTAATTTGAACTCTGCTCGTATTTAACTAGTTACAAATTTTATTTAATTCTTCAGTCCAGCTATATTACTCTAAATATACTTTCAAATTCAGCATTTTTCATAAAATTCATAAAAGAAATACGTTAGGTTATGTTTCATGTCTAGATTACTTTGTCGAACACGTATCTGTTATAGAACCAACTATGCCTAATAGCACTGTGTTCTGCCCAAAATTTAATAATTGAGCAAGTTAGCATTCTAATTTAATTAATACAAATTTATTTTTTCATTATTAGCGGGCCAATTTATACAAAAACAAAAATTCTGGAGTTTTGTATTGTAGTGTTTTAGGGTAAATAGAATTGCCATAATAAATTTAATACAGTAGGCGTATTGTTTTGATTGTGAAACAAAAATCATTTGTTTGATGTTTTAATTCAGTTCACTTATCCCCAATAAGTAAAAACCTTTACAAAGGTGCATAAGGTATTATCATTTGCTTTAAAAAATTGAATTCCAAAATAATACAAAGACTATTTAAATTAGATTTGTTCCTTTACTGCATTAATAAAACCTGTCATATACGCGTCACCTTATGCTACATAAATATCAAACACACTTAGTTAGTTAGTGATTAATTATGTTAACAAAACTAGCAAACTGGCAGGGCATTAGCCGATTAACTTACAGCGGAATAGCCTGTAAGCCTAACCTAACTCTGAAATAAAATGAATTACTTTTAGGAAAAAATCAAAATTTGTTTGTGTTATGTAGGCTTGGGTGTTAAGTATAATAGGCTAAGTTCTTTATCACAGTAAATTGTCTCTAGCTCCAGATACTTGCATGTCTACATCAATTGTCATATTTTATTCTTCGTATTGTTAAAAAATGTCATATTTTACTTTTCAGATGACTGTGAAAGTAGGCCTAGGAGACGTACAGCAAAAAAAGGTACATATAGTTTTAATTGTTATTTATATTCAGTGTATAAAAGCACCCCTTAACTCTAATCAACTAAAAATATAAAATTAATTAACCCATTTTTGAAAAAGACCCTGTGAGGGAACTGACTCCAGTTAAATGAAATATGTATTCTGTATTAAATGCTTATTCTGTATAAATATCAAGTTACTGATACCTTTACACAGAATAATTTTATTTAGATTAAGTCTGGCCTATGATAATATAACTGATTTAGCTAAACTTACTGCGGATTAGCCTGTAAGCCTAACCTAACTCTGAAATAAAATTAATTACTTTTAGAAAAAGATCAAAAGTTTATAGGCCTGGGTGTTAAGTATAATAGACTAAGTTCTGTGTCACAGTTGAATTATCTTTAGCTCCAGAACTTACACCAATAGTGCATGTCTACATATATTTTCATACTTTACTTTCATATTTGACTGGGAACGTAGTAAGTTCAGTGTTAATTTATTCATGTTACCTTATATTCGGTGTATAAAATCACCCCTTAAACTCTAGTTAACTTTATAATCAGGATTATATTATTCAATGTTAATCATTTGAACAGTTTTTGTTTTTCGAGTTTGTGTGATTATATTAGAAATCTTTTTCAGGAATCTTCAGTGCAGGGATGTAACCAAGCAATAGTGACTTGAGTTCATTTAAATTAAAATAGATTACTATAAAATAACTACTAGATTATGCTGTAAATTTAATTTTTTTTAGAAATTTACACAAAATCCATTAACTTTTTGTAAATTCATAGTGCTAACCTACAAATATTGTGCTAGGTTAAGAAAATAAATTATTCTCTTAATTATTAGCTTAATATTATTATAATTATTAACTTAGTGAAAAATTATGTATGAGTTTTGTAATGATCTTTCAGGTTCCTCCTGAACTTTCCAGAATTGACTGGGAAAAAATGACTATTATTGCACCATCAGTAGTATCGACATCAGATGATATTGATGTGGAAAACATATGAAGTGGAGAAGGTAATATAATCAAAGCAATTTAGCCTATAGATAATTAAAAATTTTTTTTTTCTGTTTGTGAATTTTGTAACATTAGCATATTTGATTTAATGTTTGTTTCATATGTAGTGTTAGGTTTACCTAAATTATCTTTACTTGACAAACTAGACTTGTATAGGTACTTTAAATCAATTAAGAAAATCAGCTTTGAATGTAGCACAATTAATTCATACCATATTTCATTAATGTTTTGTTTTCAAAGCATTTTTTTGTTTGTGTGTTAGCCTATTTAATTTGTGTTATGGCAAAGTTAATTTTCTGCATCAGGAATGTCCTATTTCATTGAGCAAGCTTTATAGGAGATTTTGAAGTTTGTGATAAAATAGCCATTAATGATTCTTTTGTCTTGTTAATAACAACAATATAAAGTTATTAACAGTCCCATTTACATTTTAAATGAGAAAATTTAGTAACATAGTAGTTGGAATCATTTTTAATTAGTAGTATTATGTGTCAATGCTTTCAAATCAGGGGCTTCCTTTGGAAAGTATAATCATATGATAATTTTAAGATAAGTATTGTTAGAAGCTCTAAATAAGTTTGTTTATATTATTTTTTATATAAAGAGTTTTGGAAGCTGCTGGAAAACAAAAGTTCTTAATAAAGTACATAATTAGTTTAATAACATTATTTCCCATAAAATTGCAATTATTTCATTTAGTAATTTGCACTTTTGTTGATACTGGCAATGATAATTATTTTTCTCTGTTAGCTAAAATTCTTTCTTTGTTACAGAGTCCATTGTTGTAGAAGCTCTTATATCGCCAGATGATTGTGCAAAATTTATAAGTTTGGAGGTAAATTTCTCCTTATAGAACTGCTGTATTCTTATATAGTTATCTCTCTCTGACCTCTATTTTGCACTATGAGGTGTACACTTATTTCCATTCTTATTTGGTATTCTTTTATCTCTTTCTACTATTATTTAGTTACAATAGTTTAATCATAGTAGTCTCTTTATAATTGGTTTAGTGTTTTTTGTACACTGGTCTGTCCCTTAGTGTATATCATTGACTAACATTATTTACACCTAGTGTCACATGACAGGTGTTCTTAATTACGATTATAATACATTATGTCCTTTCTTATAATATTCTTATACTATTACAATAGTGGCATTACACCTTACTTGTGGTATAGACATTAACCTTTTACTTCTATTTGGTATTATAAAGTGGTTTTGTTCACGTTTTACTTAGTGAATCCCCTTTTGGTCGGTTTTGGTTCACTTTATTTACTTAAATTCTTATTTAAAATCCATTTTGGGTATCTTATATTGGTACCTGTAGAAAGCTTATCAGTTCTTCTTGGTTTAAGGCACAAAACATTTTGGTTTAGGTAGGCTTTTCCTACTGATAGATGTGAATTTAGGTGAAATTTGTACCAACAATGTGTATGTTAGGTTGATACAAATTTACATTCTTTTAACCTTATTTTCTCAAGTTTGGTTTTATTAATGATAACTAATAACTCTTTAGTTATTGCCTTTTCTTATCTTACATGATTGTTTGACTATTTGAGTAATATTTGTTATTATTATGAGACAATTTTAATACTTCTTTATGTTACATGGGTGCTATGCATAACATGTTACTATGCTTTTATTCACAGCTTCTATTCAGTTAACAGTCTAGTTACTTTCATTCTTTTATAACATATCTTGTCCTATACATTTATAATATTATCTGTTGTATATTGTACAGGAATGGGTTTCCTCTCCTTAAAACCCCACTGTTGTGTTTGTCAATTTGTACATACACCTATGCCAATGTGTTTTGAATTATTTTAATTATGTAAATCTCGGAGATATTTGGAGTTGTGGGATGTATTGATGTAAGTAATTAATTATTAACTTAGCTCTCTAAAAACTATCAGTGTTTGTGTACCTGTAACTTAAATAATTAATGAGTTATTTTATAATTCCGTTCAACCCTATTATACCTTGAAGAGAATTCTGTCTAATTTTGTATTTTTACTCTCTCTCTTTGGTGTCAGATAATTCCGCTTTAAGCGCTGTAGTATCGGCTCAACGAACCTTATAGGTTATTTCAATGTTTATGTTAACCAATTATTCTATACGTATTCAGTTACTTTTTTATTCCTAGCTCATTAAACCATACTCCAAATAACAAGATTTTGCCAATATATAAAGGTTCTTTATTTGTTTACTTCTTTAACATTGAATAATATATGTTCTAATTAACATACGCTTGAGCTATAGATTGTATGAATCGATTGTTGATTATTCTGATACTTTATTTAAATTTAGTTATATAGTGTGTTTTAATTTGTAATTAATTTAATTCAGGGTGTGAAGGTTCTTGTAACTGTGGGGAAGATTAAAAATACATAGATAAGAATGCAAGATTTACAAATTTAAAGTGTTGTGTAGTTAGTATGATTAATATAATAATAATTTACCAGACTAGAACGAAGCCAATCGTGTAGGCGGTTGATTGATAAATTTACTGTTCTGGACAATTATGCCGTACGATTTTCTTTCTTCGATTTAATAGAATGGAATTCTTCTCCTGTCCACTTCGGAATTACAGCTTGGATTGGTTTACAGCCCGATTGATGCTTCTTCTGCAACGCCAGGATCCAAATACGTTCTTCTCTTGGTTGAAGCAATTAGTGTTGTTCCGTGTTTTTGAAAGGTTATAACTTCTGGTGTAGTGAATATTATTAATTGTGATACTGTTAATTCTTTCTATTTGGTTTAATATATCATCAATTCCCTTCGGATATGGGACAGTTCAAGTTCTTCCTTGTATAATCCAGTTATTTATTCTCTATTGTGATTTCATACTGTAGTGTTATTTGGATTAAACTGTACTGGTGATAGTCATAAACATTGTCATTAGGATTTTGTGTTTTATAATCGTGTCTGATGATTTAAAATATTCCGATTAAATAGATAATTCTTGGGTTTTTTAATCTCATCACATTCAGATCATCAAAGCAATTATTGTCAAATTAACAACTTCCTCTTCTTCTGTCGTCCCTAGCAACACACGACTTCTTCCTTCCACATGTTTTGAATATAGTGTTTATTTCATATATTTTTTGTCTATTCCTTATCAATTTGCTATCCTATTGGAATGTAACTTTACCGATAGTTGGTTTATTATTTTCTACACATATTCTGCTGGTTTTTTGATATAAGCCGGTTTTTTTCCTTTTTTTATATTTAATCCACTTTCGATATTAAATGTTATTAATCGATATCATGGCATTATGGTATTATCATAATTTGTATAAATTTTATTATATATCATTATTAATTTAATGTTTTTTCTAGCTCTTCAAATCGTATTCATTAATTATTATTAATTGATGTACCTAACCTTTATGTTATGAGTGGTTATATAGTGGTTTTGGCTGTTAGGCCTTTTATTGTAAACAGATCTACCTGTGTTTATAACTGGTACACATCTATAGCCCCTTTTACATAAATTCATACATATAATTAAATCTTAACTATTAACATTTACATAAACAATTATTTTTTCCATATCTAATAACAATTTTATCTTGACCTATGGATCACATATAAGAAAATTCAAATCTATTAACGTTAATTAGCTGCTTCACACTTCATTCTACAACAGTCATTGAATAATACATCTTGTTTCATTATCTTTCATTAACTCAACACATATTTGGTATAACATACATAAACTTTATCATAACATTTGTTGTCACAAAATAATACCTCTTAACTCAAAATTCTTATTTGCTATTAGTAAATTATTGTTTCATTTTTTGTTTGTTTTTCATTAAACATATATCATCAACTATTGTCTAACTTACAGGTTCGGTTATTCTTGTTAATATTACCTTGCATCCTTATTTACCTGTATCTATGATTATAAATATAATTATTAGCTCTTTGTTCTATCATGGGGTTAAATATTGACTTGTTTATTATTCTGTGAACCTTGTTTTTATGTAACTTGAGTGCTAGCATTTCTGTTGCGTTACAATATTGGTCATCTCAGTTAGTCAGTTCTTGTCCATCTCTTCAATCTGTAAGTTGTTCAGTCATTGCATATACGGGTAAGATGTTCTATAGTTGACTGGCTCTTGGAATCTATATTTTATACCATGGTTGTTAGGTGTCTTTCTCGTAGTATGTTTCTTCCTTGTCTTCATTGGTTCCTTACTGACCGAAAACTATTGGGTTGTTGGTTCCTGTGGTACAACCATTGTTCGGTGCATCTTCTTTTTCTTATAATGTTATTTCACTTGTTAGTTACCATTAGTTTTATTAACTCTTATTGTTGTGAGTTTATCCTTGGTGATGAGTAGCTCATGTAGTTTCATGCTTGGCCTTTTAGAAGAAACACTTGGTTTGTCTCTTTCACTCAATTATTGACATGTGTTAATATTTTGGGTTACTGAAATATTTGGGCTCATATGTCTCGTTACAATATTAACTGGTTGTAGGCATATAAACTTATACACTGTTGTGAGAATTGTACAAAAGTACCTTTAAGCTAATTTCAAAACACAACATTTCAGAATTAATCACATTTTTTTCACTTTATAGGCTATGTCACACCAAAAGAAAATGTACAGGTCACTTTCAACAACAGTTGACTGAATATTATCCGATGACAAAATACTAAACAGATGGGAGATAGTCACACCAACCAACCATTTTGTATATAGTCTTTAAAATGAGATTTTTTTGCTTGTACATGGAAAACCTGGATCACTGTATTAAGATATATATTTTAGATATGTAGGTCAATTTATTAATTTTGAGCTATTAATTTAGCTAGTGCTAAGCTTTAAAACACAGTTATTTGTATGAAAGAAAAGTACAATTTTGTAGGCCAAGTAATAAATCCAACTATGATTCTGAAAAATTGTCACGGGTAGGAAAATAAAAATAATAATAATTCACCGATCTGAATGACGTTTTACAGAATCGTGATAAACATAAAATTACTTTTGATAGTGATCCCATGCTCATCCCAAGTTGAAACTTTCAGAATATGTAGAGGAAAACAATATCTTTCACATATATTTTTTTGAGAATTTAAAAATACAGTTTTTCAAAATTCAGTAAATGCAATAATGATGTGTTTATAAAAAATATATATATTTTCAACTAATTATGTTTTATATCATATGAAAGCCCTTTAAAAGAGCTTTCAAATGAACTCGATGTCATTGTTCTAGCTTAATTAGAACACAAGTTGTGAACAAATCAATATTGTTGCGCAAGTCAAAAATTTTATTTATTTTTTTCATTTTTGAGCACCCATTACTCAGTAACCTTTCGTCAGAAAAATGTGAAAAAATTGATTTGTGTTACTATTTATGAATACTACATGCATACTTAATTTCAAATAAATCTAAGAGGGTCAGGTTGTAGCACTTGTTGATTTGACACGGAATATCTCTTAAATGTAACTTGAAGTTTTCATTTTGTTGTAAACATACCAGTCTAGTTTTTCTATTTATAGTTTATGCTTTTTTTTTTTTAATAATTTCAACTAATTGAACCCCTAATCATTCCTACACTCCCTCGCAGAAAAACCTATATTTAGTTCATTTATATTGTCATCTGAGTTTAGTTATGTTTGATGTAATAAATAAAATGTTTATTTCATCAAAGGTGTTTTCACTTTTTGTAATTATGTTCTTGTAAATAAATATTCTATGTACTTTATGAATGTAATCTTATAGTTACTGATAAAGTAACAAAGCCCAAATGTCTGTGTGGTATTTTTGTTGTAATAATATTTGTCTGATATGTATTATTTTTGCAATGTTTTTATGTATCTTCTATGAAGAAATAATTTGTTCATTATCCTTAATAATTATTAATTATTGATACCTTAGAATTGAAACTGTTTTGTATAAATTTTGTAATAAAAATCAATGTACTTGTAAGTCTTTTTTTATCAATAACCTATTGAAAATAACACATTCCTTGTGCAATGCAAGTAGGCCTACCAAATACCTACCAAAAATGTATATCCCCAATTTTTGATAGAATATTTGATTTTTGTTGCCATCAGAATTTTACTTTGATTTTACTTTCATGTTCCATAAGGAAATGGAAGTATGGTGATGGCAAAAAAAATCGTGTTAGAGATTTTTGCAGATTCTGATTATACTACCCTCAAAACATGAAAAAAAGTAATTTATCGAAAAGTGTCTGTGTGTCTGTCTAGATTTTTTATGGCAAACGATAAGAGCCGCAAATTCAAACAGAATCAAATAATTTTTTGCATACAGCCCTGAATTGTAGAGTATTCAAGACCTATTGTTTTTTGTGAAGATCGGTTAAGATAAAGGGGTAGTTTACCTGCAATATTTTATGTTGTAACAAGAGAAATTTTTTCATGACGAACGATAACTGCCGTAAATTCAAACAGAATCAGATATTTTTTTACATATGTGCCCGAGTTATAGAGGACTCAAGGCCTATTGATTTTGGTGAAGATCGGTTACGGGGAAAGGGTAGTTTACCTGAAACATTTTTTTGTTGTAACGTAATAGTTTACCTGATAATTTTTTGTATATATGTACTACGTTATTGACAACAAAGAAGCAGTTTGTTTTTAAAATTCCTTCCCGGCCTGTTTGGCCGTAGACCAATGTTTTCTGCAAAACCAGACGTTTCGCCAGTGCCATCGACTTCCATCATCAGTGAAAATCAAGTGCGATAACGTGAGGTGGTATACGTTAGTGCCCACAGTAAGTGGCTGAAGCAGTAAGTAGAAAGAAGTAGTTTCAATGGAAATATTTCATTTCGAAAATGATTTTAAATATAAATCTTAGAACATGGAAGTCGTGTATGATTCTCCATACCAATATTTTGTTCTTAAGTGTGCTATTAAGTATTAGGAATCTTCTCCATGTCAAGGTATAGGATTACAGCCTGTTTTGCCTTCACTGAAGGCATCTCTTTTCCTTGCCCTACCTATATCTCATCTTCCCTGAGGTCTGTATCTTATTACTTGTTTAGGTAGTCCCATGTTTTCCATTCTCTTGATATCCTGCCTCTATTTTATTTGTCCTTCCCTTATTCTGCCGGCTATAGAATATACATTTTACTTGGTACTTATATTTTCATTTCATATTTGATATCTAAGGGTTTGCATTATGAATACTCGACACAATATTTTTCTTGTTAGATTCGAAGTTTTAAGTAATTTTCTCTTAAAAAGTGTGTATGAACATTTTAGCACGACGAGATTGTCTGTATTATTATTATTCTTAACGTTTTGGTTTTTATTATTAATTTTTGGTTTATTGATTTATTCTACCCAATTCAATCTATTATTGAATCCGATATGAATAAATCGGTTTACTTACTCTTTGACATCGTTTATTAATTTTGTTTAAATAGTTTAGAATGTTTTTTGTTCCATTTCATGAGTTCGATTCTGAAGAAGTTGCGTTGACTCTTCTATTATTAGCTGCGGTGAGTTGCTCTGTACTTTCCTGTATAGACACTAACATAAACACAACATGTACATGATACTTAATATTATTATAACATTAATAGTTAATAACATTTTATTATGGCCTATGCATACTGCATTGGTCATTGTCACTTCTGATAGTGTCCTTTTTCTTCATCTTGTGGTTTTATTACCTTAACTATAGTTTGTTAAGTGAGTTTACTATACTTTAGGAAGTTACCTTTTTATATGGGTTGTAATCCTATCAAATTATTCTCGTTATTGCTTGAATATCTCTTATCATTGTTTTGATAGCACTGTTATTATTGTGCAGTAGTTCATTCTGCATTTATACTGAAAATTGCTTTGGTTTAAAGTAACCAAGATTACTTGCATCTAGCTGTCAACATGGTTTATTTATTATTATGGTTATTATTAGTATTTGGGTGGCTATAATCCTTGAATTTACTTATTCGAATAGTATTCTGCCTCATTCAATGTTGTTGGTTTAGTTCCTACTCTTTTATGATAAGTTTACAAGATAATTTTGTTCGTCATGCATCCATTCGATGGCAAGCATATAGTTATAATATACAACAATGGATTATTGTCGGTTTTGTGTTTCTGTATTACATTTGATTTATTTGACTTTATGTAGTACTGGTATATCTATTGGTTATTATTAGATACATTTTGTTTATCTTTTACAGTCTTTACTATTGGTAATTAGTGGTTATTTCTAATATCAATTCCTAATTTTAAAATTAAAGGTGTACCTTCAATTTCACCAGAAGGAAAGTGGTATGTTGGTACAATGTAAGTAAAACATTTTGTTCTGTTTTCTTTTTTTCATATTTGGTTCAAACGTACAAGTGAAAAACTTTCTGGGGCGATGTAGCTCACAAACCCTACAAAGACTCGGCGTTTTCCACAACTTGTATTTAGGAAAGAACAAAAAGAAAAATCAGATTTCTGTGTTATGATCTGCACTATTCTGTTAGTTATTATGGTTTGTACCCTAAGAATATTCGTATGTTAGCCTCCGAATACTTGTTTGCAAATAATGTCGATTTTCTGGTGAACTGGGCCGGTAAAAGATTGTTTTACTGGCTTCATGCAGCGACATTCAAGGTTGTCTTTTAGAGAGGCTGAAGCAACAAGTTTTGCAATAGCATTTAGTTTTAATAAACATAACATAAAACTTTCTTCAATATTGGAATTCTGTGATAAGTCGCCTTCATTTTTACTGTCACAATATTTGGAATGTGAAGGAAACCAGGCAGCATAACGACAGTGCACTGTCCTAACAAAGTTGTCAGTTTGAAGGGAAATAAACAAGTCAGCAGGGTTACCCCTTTGGAAAAGGGTGAAACCAGTGGTATTTTCATAGATGGCAGCTGGAAACCACCACTTATCGTTATATCCACAGAGTGTTATGTAGATATCACTTTGATTATTTATGGACCAGCAGGTTGTATTGGAGTAGCACATCCATCAAGATAAATTACAGCCTCTCTTTTTTTACTATTTATGAAACAGTTTATACCTCATACCCGTTACAATCTGACTTCAGCCATTAGACAAGTGTTTATATAGCCTGTTTCGGTGCAGCCGCTGAGAGCTGGATGACAATAAACCCAGGTAAAACCATGACATACCTGGGCTAGCAAAAGATGCTCTTTCAAAGGCAGCTACACCATCTAACTGACAGCAGGTTTTAGTTCAACTGGAATTTGGCCATTAAATGAAAATATATTCAGTATCGAAGAGTTTCTGTGTTCACCTGTAATTGACAGAGAGATAGGAGACAAAAGTAATTATGAAGGAAGATTAACACCAACAAAAGATTGTCAAGAGACCACAGTAGCCGGACCTCCCACGTCGGAAATAAACGAGACATCTGCTAATACCTTATCACAATTGACACCAGAATAAATTCGCCCTTATCCGAAAGCGACTGCAAAAATAAAATAGAAATGCGCCAAGAAGAAAAAGTCAAGTATTCTCACTGACTCCTATTAAAAAAGCAATTCGTATTGAAGAGGAGGCATGACAAAAGAAAGAGCGATCAAAACGGAAACTAATCATGAACGGTAAAACGAAGGCGATTTGTGGACTGTATAGAAACGGTCAATCAAACTCTCCAAGACTTAAGAAATTGTAACAAATTAGTGGGTAGCGTAACATTTGTTATTTCAGAGGATTCTCGCTAGAGATTACCGGTAACTGCAAGAGGAACCCGCGCTGATATTGTCTCAGTGTGTTTAAAGTCCTCGGCGATGTGGAATGCTATTCAGACTAAATTTGCAAAGCAATATGAGAGCCCATTTAGGAGGAGGAGGAGATGGTGATTTTTCTACAAACTTACTGCACCTCGGTGACGGTAGTGTTCCTAATGACGATAGCTTCACAGAAATTGACGAAAAACTGGGACATAGTAAATAGTACAACACTGTATTAATTGCTAAATTCTGTGCAAAACGTCAAGTGTTTACTTGATAAAAATTACAAGTGGTTATTCCCAAAGAATCGAATCTGTGAAGGAAAATAATGATACAAGTTTGGAAAAATTTTCTGGGGATAATAAAAAGTCCGAAGAATCTATTAACACCGTATTTAATATTGAAAATATAGTGTACTATCTCCAAGAATTTTTGAATTCTTTAAATCAATCTTGCATTCCGCCACAACGGTTCATTCTAAAGGTTGGCACTCCAACAATGTTGTTGAAAAATTTACATCCTCCGAACGTTTGCATAATACAAAATGCAGGTGACACGGGAATTTCTGTGTCAAGTAGGTAACAGCGTTATTATCAGACTCAAAAGCCCTCTTCACACACACATTCGAATCAGTAGGCTACTGGTTGTTAGCATTACCTGGTGTAATTACCAACTTATAAATTGTAACATTCTTTACTTTAGTACACACTTGAAGGAAATTAACAGTTTCGAAATTACATCCTGTTGTGTCATTACGACATTAAGAATGTTGTTGGCGTGAATTTAATGCGACAGATTTTTTTTACCTCTGCCCATGTTCTCTCAGTCCTCTCACTCACTCACTCACTCACTCTCTCTCTCTCGCGCGCGCACACGCACGCGCGCCAACTCGTACAGTTTCTTCTTTTTGTCAACAATTTCAGTGTTACACACAATCCTTCACTGTTTGTTTGTATCTGTTTGTGTAATCATTCATTGTGTTTGTACAGACTACACATTCAAACTTGAGTAATCTGTTTGTAGCAGTGTAACATTTCAACAAACACTTAAAGAGGCGCGCTTTGGGTGCAGTCGCAGAAGGACCTGCCGTGCTAACTTAATGAAAATAAAAGGAAATTAATAGTGAGGTAGTCATGTTTAATTAAAGGTAGTAGTGAGGTTTGCCCCTATTAGTGAGGTAAATGGGGAAAATTGACAGAGAAAGAGTGAGGGGGAGAAGAGAGACGGGGGAGAGAGAATTACGAATTTTTAATTATTCTCATTCATACCGAATATCATTTGTAAGAATATAGTTATGCAGTTGTTGGTATACAGTAGTACCGAAGCAACATGTTTCAAGTTGACTCCCATCCGTTGGAAATTTATTCACCATTCTGATTAATAAAAATTTCTACAAGTACCAATAATATAAATAACAACCTGCAGAAGCAGAAGAGTTTATATCTTACAGAGTTGAAGAGTTGTAATGTTACATTAATTATATTTTTGCTTTTCGTATATCACAGTGAGCAGTAATCTAATTTTTTTGAAATAATACGTGAAGGCTTATATATTAAGAATTAATTTTTTTTTATAGTTTCCGTAACTTGCTTGTAAAATAATTAGGTATCCAAAAGGTAAGTTACATATTTTAATAGCAACTTATAAGTTCCTCATCCTCGGTTTTTTCCTTTCTTCAAAATGTACCACTTCTTAATTGCGAATAAATTATTTAACGTAATAATCGTTTCACCAAAGGCTGTTTGGATCCTGTTAATAAAACTCTTGAGTCTGCTGCACATAATCCTCGCTTTTGGTTCATGTTTCGTTAACTTTCTACATTAAAATAAGTTTAATTATTTTCAAGTTCCTTATAAGTAGCCAACTGTAGTAAACATCATGTACTTTGACCTCTCTCTCACTCTCTCTCTCTTTCTTTCTGTTACTCTTGTTCTTCTCAATAACTGTATCTCAGGAAGTCTGAACGTAACAGGTTCTTAAGTAAACTTCATATGACTTAACGTGCAAAATCTTAAACATCATTTGGGCTTCAGTTATGTTATAATTTTGTAAGAAAGCTTTACAAAATACTTTTTACACTGCTTCTGTATACGAAACTAGGTGCAGGTATGTAATCAAATTTTTTAGTAGGCCTATTTATTCTAACACTGTTACAGTTTCTTGAAAACGCCGTATGTAAACAAACATTAAAACTTAGTAATAAGGTTTATCAAACTACTATTTTTCTTGGACGCATTAACGCAAATCAGTAATCTAGAGACCAATTTTATATTGAAAAATCGATGTCTAATAAACGGAATTTGATATGCAAAAATCCATCGGTTAAGAAAATAAAGTAAACTTGGTTAGTAACAAATAATTTTGGCAAAAATTTTTAATTTGATATAGGCTATAATTGATTCCAATTTTATTACAATCTGAGAAATGAAGCCAAATAGATTTTCATAAACGTTGGTCTAGTAACAAAAAAAGTTTCATTCTTAAGCGCACAATATTATAATTTCCCTTTCATCCCGGAAAAAAGACTGTATTAAGCTACTATCATACTTGTCTAGTCTACACTATTTAATGGGTATATTATAGGTTTCACAAAAATTGATTATCTTACACATGGTTTTAATATATCACTAAACTTTGTGAAAAGTCTGAGTGAAAAGAATTATATACACAACGGTTGATGTTAATACAGGTCTTAATTCGTTTCAAAATTTATAGATAAATAAAAAATTAAAATTATCACATATATTGTGTGGTGTATAAAATAAATTGTAATAATCCTTTCTAATATGATTACTTAAGCCATAATATCCGAAGTTGGACCGTTCCTTTATTCTTCTGTAGCCTCCTACATTCTTGCGTATCTGCTGTCATATTCGCGTCTCACAGTCATAGTAGACAGTAGGCTATAATATTATACCTTTTTTTGCGTTGTCTGAGACTTGTCTCAGAGGATAAGACTCAGGCTGATCTGGGGCAAGCACCCTTCCGCCGATTGGAGATTTAGAGGAGTCGCACGCCAGCGCAGCGCGGACCGGTGGCGAAGTAGGTGGAGGCATTCAGGATAGAGTGTAGTGTATGGATGTGTATTTGTGTGTTTACGTAGTGTGCAGAGCCAAATGGGTGATGGTAGAGCCATAATAAAAGTATAAGTCAAACGACAGCCAAGACGAAGTCGAGTAACGCAGGACGCCAAAGCTGGAGGGAGGTGTCAGAGAGGCGTCAAGGTAAGGCGGGGAGGCACAAAGGAGAGGGATAAAGACCGGATAGGTAGATAGGAAAATTTAAGATGTTAAGTTATCAATAAGGAAGCCAGGTGTAGTAAGTATGACGAAGAGACTTAATTATTTCTATTTCTCCGTTGGCGGGGGTTTCTGGGAGGAGGTCCATCGGGAATGGTGAGGAGACGGTTTATGACAAAGGAAGGTCTGCGGTAGTTACAGGTAGTATTAATATTATACAATACCTCCTTCACATTTAAGTTGAGGAATTCCAATCAGCCTTCCGTTGCGTTACTTCTCTCTTGAGCCCTTGATATAATTCGTTGCCTGCTCTTTATTGCAGCTGTAATATCTCCTTCATTTTATAATTCGTAACGTTAAATATTCTTCCTCACCCTGGAATTTTCCATTCTCTTTTACTAATTTCTTTTCACTTCATAAGACTTTTCTATACAAAAGCAAGTATATAAAAAAGTTATAAGGTCGGGGATTAGCAACCAAACGGCATTGTTTAAAAACATTTATCTACAAGTTTCTTTTCTATAGTTCATCGTACACACCCTTGCGAGATAAAAATAACTACACGGTAGTTTCTTTCGCAATTTTTCGCATTATTTTGAGACAATCGACTGGTGATTTAGAGATAAATACTTAATATTAATGGGGTCTCATACATTTTATATTATATCTGTTTTCTATCCTACTGATAGAATTAGAAAAACGGTAGCTATCTCTCTTTTCCTTTTAAAAGCACAATACATATTAATTTACCAAGTAGCAGTTTCCTTCTTCATTTAAAATTTCTATCAAATCTACTGTATATTGGACAAAACAGAAGGGGAAACATACGTGCTTACAAGGTAGTGTAAACATCCTGTAATGCTGTCAAATCAAAATACAAAGGAAGGGGAAGTGAATACTGTAATGAGTAGCCCCTACATTCATATTTATGCAGGTGTAGGTGATGATTAAGGCCCGGATTTTTATGTAATTACATATTTGAATGCTGAGTGCACATTTACACGGAAAAGCCAGATATCGGCGAATCATACCAATAGGTGTCTTATCCGCGAGTTTAATTTTACATATTTTTACATATTTTGTTCATATTACATATTTCACTCCATCTTACATATTTCTACATATTTTACTATACTTTACTTCAATTTGAAAATTGAAATGGCAAAAAATAGTTAGGCCTATAACAACATTACTCAGATGCGCAAATGTGCAATTAATCAGAATCAGGTCCAATTAAATTTATTACAAGAAAAGGCAAAATATTGCATCTGTTGCAATTGCACACATAGATTCTACTTTCAAGAAGTAAAATTTTTTACGAGCTCAAGCGACAAGTAAGGCATTTTGCACGGGATGTTAGATGAGAATGGTATGCGCGGCCCCACTCATTTACGTTTTGTTCGCACGTTTAGCGGGGTCGGTGGGGAAAGAACGTGCTGTCCGCGGTAAATAAATACTCTTCGCAGATCTTGCAATTCTCGCAACGGATTCCATCTACCTAAACAAACAAATATCTATATAACTCTATGCTATTGTAGGGCACAATGTGATTTTTGACGCCAGTATTATCGACGCTCTCGGAGTGTAAGCCTACACGTAAATAACAATCTGGCGTGCAGTGTGGTGTGTTGAAGTTATTGTCAAGTCAGTGTTTTGTCTTTCGCCTACACTTCTGCGCTTGCTTGTTTCTTGCCTTGGCGGATTCTCGTTGTTGGACAAAAGACGTCTTAAATAATATATTGTGCGGTATTGTTCAACGCAAGTTCTTAAGAGTTTTAAATACAAATATCCTTGTTTTATCATGGCACCGACCGCATCATCTTTGTCATCTAAGTTAAAATCATGGGTACAGATTGACAGTGCTTTTACAACTGACGATAAAGCTGTATTTTGCCAAGTTTGTTATGGCCAAATGGTGTTAAAGAAGAGAAGGTACTGCTGTTGTATACAGATGCAGCAGCATACATGTTAAAAGCAGGTAATTCTCTAAATGTGTTTTACCCCAACCTACTACATGTTACATGCCTGGCTCATGGATTGCATCAAGTAGCTGAAACTGTCAGAGACCTTTTCCCCGAAGTAAATACATTAATATCAGCAACAAAAAAGGTGTTCTTGAAAGCTCCTTACCGTATCCAGTGCTACAAACAAAGGCTACCTGACACACCTCTGCCTCCAGAACCCGTAATTACAAGATGGGGAACCTGGATCGAAGCCGTAAATTTCTACAGTGACAACTTTGAAGCTGTGAAGTATGTGGTGGAAACATTATCTCCCGATTCTGCAGTGTCAGCGAGCGAATCCTTGTCTGCATTCAACAACTCTAAGGTGATATGTTCAGTTTCGTACATCAAAACGCATTTCAGTTGTATCAAGAAACTGGAGACTGCAGTTCTGACTCTCCAAGAGGCCATAGGAATAGTTGAAGAAGCAGTTAACAAGTTAAATGCTGTGCAGGGTGAAGTCGGTGACAAAGTTTCTACTAAATTAAATGCTGTGCTGAATAGAAACCCTGGTTACTCAACTTTACATACCATTTATCGCATATGTAACGGCGAAACTGTAGAATCGATTGAGAATATTCTTCCAAGTACGATTCCTATATAAACATGCGCCGGTGACGACATGTGATGTCGAGAGATCCTTTTCTATATATAAAAACATACTCTCAGACCGAAGACAGTCCATGTCAACAGACAATATAGAAAAGTATTTAATAATTAATTGTGCAACTAAACAGTGGAAAAAAAAACTTACATGGACACTTTATTCTTATGCAGAGTTATAGTAGAGATTTATATATATATATATATATATACAATATAGATTTTCAAGTCAAAAATCTACCTTTAATTTTATAGTAATTTCAACTCTCCTAGTAAAATACTTTGTTAAATAGTTAATAATTCTCAATGTTTTACTTCATACTCATGTCCTATACTACAGAAATCCATAGGTAAAATACTTTGTTGTTGTTAATTTTATAATATCAAGGTTTCTTTTTTAATACTGTTTTCTAAAATATGTTTTCATAAATTTTCTAAAGTACAATAAACAATTGAAAAGTAATTCATTTCTTATGCATGCTGTCTTATTGTAAACTCTTCAACAAAGAGTTGAACTTTCAGATACTGTGTATTCTGAGGGTTAACTTATTTTCTGTAACAGAAGTGGTAATCTAACTGGTGATTAGTGTCAGCCCCGAACTTGATTAGTATTTTATGGATTACATTGACTTTGCTCAAAATATATTTGCATGTTTTGAAAGTGATTTTAAAAAGTTTAAAATGAAGCACCTATTATTTTCAAAACCTTTCAAAGAGGGCACTGTTATGTTCTCGTAAAATGTAAATTATATTGTTGATGTGAAAGTATTTTAATACTACATATTTCTTAAATATTACATATTTAGCTACATATTTTCCTTATTTTTCCTACATATTTATGTACATAAAGGGAGACTGTGCGCTGCGCTGTACGCTAGACAGAGAGGGTATAATAGCAACTATCTCGCTCTACTTTCGTTAGTGAAACACGCGGCGGATGAGTAAATTTTAGTCCATCCATTTTTGCAGTTCAACCTGCGATAACTTCAAAACCAATAAATATACAGCAATTCTGAAAACTGCATTGTGTTCAGTAATTAAATCTCTATAAGTAGCCAAAATCTCAATTAATATAATTAACAATTACAGAATTGCAAAAATTAGTTTGGAGATACGTCCGGATGTGACAGGTTGTACTGTATTTACCTTATAACAATTCCCCCTAAATAAAAGGGAAATCCCCAAATTCATATTTCGAAGCCACCTGTTGTAGATAAAATGGTATTTATCTTGGATACATACGTTTAATCTCATACAAACGTTTTTATGTGTGTTCCCATCAGCACCGACACACCTGTACAGGCTTCTCCATATTTTTCTACACCTGTCCAAATATGACTATACTGATTACAATAGTAATTTCTTCTACGGTTTGTTTATGACCATAAGATATGTCTTTATAGTTCCTTTTAAATACCATTATTTTCTGCTCATTCGTACAAAACTTTTAATTGTTGAATGTGCCAATTCTGATAATCTTTGCCAAACCCAAATTTTAATGTTATACGGCATCACCTTATTATGTAGCAAACAAAATTAGAACAAATCACTGTTATTTTAGCAGTAGCTTTTTTAAGGAGCCCAGAGTAGGCCTATACCTACCCGACACGCACACATTTGAAGGATCAGTATTTTGTCTTGGAGTTCACTCTCCCAGCTGAGATACCCATGTTTTTAGGGACCAGGAACTCGCATTTGAACTTCTATCATCAGCTACATAATGTAAATCCTAGATAAATGTACAAGCCTATGCTCTAAAAGCCTAAGCTATGATATCCACAATCATCTACGTTTTACTAAAATAATGGTTGCAAGTTAAATTTTTTGATTCATGTTGATGCTTTTGTCTCGAAGAAACCAGGTAAATTAATCTGCTTTTCGTATCCGGCCGACGATGGTGTGCTCCCACTTACGAACAGTGGCACTTGCAACTCGTTTCACTTGCGAACACTCAAGTAGATAAGACACGTAATTAATTTTTGATACGTGAGAGTACCTCCCACTTGCGAACACACAAACAACGATGTATGTACATCCACCCTGTATTGTGTTTATGTTTTTATAATTCGTTAAATGTATTTTTTGTTACCAACTACGTTTACCAAGTTACAATTTTTATAAAACTCACACACACACACACACTTGCATAGCCGCTCCCTCACTCTCTCTCTCTCTCTCTCTCTCTCTCTCTCTCTCTCTCTCTCTCTCTCTCTCTCTCTCTCTCTCTCTCTCTCTCTCTCTCTCTCTCTCTCTCTCTCTCTCTCTCTCTCTCTAAATTAAAAAGGAAGGTTATTTTTTATTTATTTTTATTAGTCAACTTGTAGAACGGACGACGTGATCTTGAGAAACATCCCAACTTCAGAATCTTTTTCATATCTTTTAGTTTATCCAATTCAGTATACTTTTTCGTCCTTTTCATAGCTTAAAAATTTCACTCCATCGTTACATCGTGTTCTGAATACATTTCTCTGCCTCAGATTATAAACATTTGATAATGTTTTTTATTCTTGGATGTGGTCTTCCAACGTGGCTGTTTAGTTTCTGATGCGTGCTTGTACGGTATTATTCATTGTATGACGTCGGAAGTAGCAGTTCCGTAACTCCTGTGGCACTAATCATTGTCTAGCTATTGTTCTACGAAACAATTAAAGAATTAATCGAGTTTCTCTTCCTCTGGAACTTGACCATGGATATACTACCAGCCACATTCTACATCTTTTCGAAGGAAAGCAAGTGTAGCACACATTAGGATTTTTGTGCTCCCTAAGTCATTTGAATGTGTATACTCGTGCAAAGTGACTACTGCAGCTTTTGAATTTTCCATTCATGAAAAATTACTTTTAATCTTTCAAACTCTCTTTTCTATTGATTTAACCAAAAATCGGGAGCTTAGCTTGCACAACGTCTTCGCCCGGACGGAAACTACTCTCGTCAATTTTCAAACTGGGACAACTGACAAACTGGCCAGGACCCCGGGATCAGGTCGTCAAACCGGGACAATCCCGGTCAAACCGGGACGTATGGTAAGCCTATTTATACATGTATTTATCGGTTTTCAATATTGATGTGAGCATTGTACTGTAGAATTAGGAAGCGATTGTATTGAACGAATCACGATTATCAAATGATATACGGTATTCCTTTTAGTTCAACAATTCCGTCATCTCGTCTCCGGTACTTTGGAAAACCATTGTTATTTTCAATAGTTTAACGTAAAATGTTGCTCGGTTATTATGTGTACATATTCCATCAATCATGCAAGGAACATTAGGATTACGAGCTCTACAAGATCCATGTATCATTCGAGATAACAATTTTATGAATCCTTGGAAAAGTGATACGGCACAAAACTTAGAATAAGCAAGAGGTAGTGTATTAACTTTTTAAATTGTATATTATTATTATTTTTATTATGTTTTTACTATAAAATATTCATATTATTTTAATATGATTTTCTGGAACACGTTTGGTGGAAACGTAAAACCGGCCAGCTGATAAATAAGAGGTTGCGAGTTCAGACGTAGATGTGTATATATGTGTCAGCCAAAACAGTGTTTTGTAAACGTACACGTCTGTCATTACAACATTAAGAATGTTATTTGACCTTGAGTAGGTACTCATGTTGACGGGAATGAGAAATCTTGTGGTGTTAGCGCTGAATAGTCACAACACAGGGGGGGCCATTCCGGCTTCCCGCGCTAACCTAGCGATCAGCTGTTTTTGCCGCGTGACGTCCGACTGGTGGAAGAAATACGCGCGAGTCTTGATTTACCATGCAATCTTACCTGAGGCAATGTCCTACTTAGCATCTCTCTGCTGTTTACACGAAATATTAACAATAATTGTAATGAGCTATTCATATAGAAAAAGGATTAAACAACAAGATTAAATGGTTTGCGGCAAAAAATAATGGTAAAATCTATTTCTACATTTAATAGAAAAGTAAGCAAGTCTGTCCACATATAACATTGACAAAATGGCACAAGATGTAAAATTAAGTCGGAATTTTTTATTATTCGTTAATTTTATATTAATAGAATTATTTCGATTGTTATTAATTTACTTAGAAACCTCAGATGATACTGATATTTTTCAGTGAAACGTGCGTCAGGTGTTAAAAAGAATATACGAAATTATACTACTTGCAGAAGAAACAAATTGAAAACATCACAAATTTTATATATATATATATATAATATGCCTGCATGGGTGGGTGCGCGTACGTGCACACGCGTGCGCGCATGAGTGCGTGTATAAACATTTCTATGTAGTATAATATATTTGAAACAAGCTTCCAATTATTATAATTATAATCAATATCATAATCATTTTCTTTATCTACATTTTCTACATTCTACATTATCTACATTGAAATTTATTGACATTTAAAAGATACATTAAATATACTGTATTGAAAGGGACACTGTGCGCTGCGCCGTACGCTAGACAGAAAGGGTATAATAAGCAACTATCTCGCTCTAGCTTCGTCGTCAAACACGCGGCCGCATGAGTAATTTTTATTCAATCCATTTTTGCAGTTCAACCTGCGATAACTTCAAAACCAATAAATATACAGCAATTCTGAAAACTGCATTGTGTTCAGTAATTAAATCTCTATAAGTAGCCAAAATCTCAATTAATATAATTAACAATTACAGAAGATACACAGAAGAAGAACGTGTTTTTTTAGACGTTTCTATTGGTTTAGCATTTGCATTTGTACACTGTACTCTTAACTACATATTATACTAATGTACAATGAAGATATACTTATTATATCTTTATTTAGTATATAGTTATTTACGTGTCAAGAAAAGAACGTGTGAATAAAGTGATCACAACATTTTATACCTTATATGTTTTCTGTCATTGAATGATTAACCCACTTTTTAATAACAGCGTTGAAAAATAGTTGATTACGTCTTTCAAAGATTATTTTTACTACGGTACTGAAATTAAAAATAACTAAGATCGTATACAGGAATTAAACGTAGGCGACTGGAAGCAGTAATTGTATAAACAGCCGAGACACACCACCTGCTAATATTGCAGGAATTGCTTACGTTCAGTAGACTTGGCAACGTTGTGACCTTCGTGACTTTATATACATTTTGTGGCAACACTGTGCATATTTTTCATCACTAAAAGCTAAACCGATATCCGTGATAAAATAGTAATGCATTTTTTTACACGTGTGAGTCGTTTGTAACGATAAAGTTAACAGGGTAATTATTATTCAACTTTTTTCAACAAACTATCTTGAAACGGATATATATTTTTACGGTTTTTTTATGCTGATTACGAATATGTAAGAATAAAATGTCTAAGCTTACTTGTAACTTTTATATATGGGGTCTCAAAAAGATGAACTTCTCTGGTCAGAACTTGCATGTTTAGCTAATGATGGATAAACGTGATTATATATATATATATATATATATATATATATATATATATATACATACACTATATCAAATAATGCATATATTCAACAACAAAAATTGCATAAGTATAGACTAGACACTATAAAAGATGCGGCAAAAACAATGATTTAATTAACAAAATATTTATATTAAATAATTTTTGAAATTTTACTGTTATTTTAAGGAATCAAAACATTCTTAAAAGTTATAAATATATTGAATATTTTTAACAGTCTAATTCGTACCACTGCAGCTGTCGTAATTCCTAAACTGTATTACAATAATACAAATAATATGTGTTGAGTTTTTTTAAATAGATCTGATAAAATTTTTCTTGTTTTGATAATATTTATACTTTTTGAAAAAATCGCGATTTAAAGTTTTCGAAAGTTGAAAATGGTCCATTGTACCCCCAACTCTATGTTTAAAAAACCTAATTTTTTGATAAATTGTATTCAGTGTACTATCAGTTTGCAGCCAGATCATTGGCAACTCACATACCATTTAGTTCCAAACATCGTGTTGTGATTGCTGTAGTTCATTCGGTTGTGCCTTATCTTTGTTCTAGTGTTGTCTGCGTAATTCAGTAAAAATAGTTCGATATGGCACTGCGTACAATTAACAATTTTTTTATTTTTTCCAGACACAAAGGGAATTAATAGATACCAGTCAATTTTCAGTATGTACCCCAAGTAAGGCAAACAAGGCTGCTTCATCTTCATTACATATATTTGTTGTGAAAACTACATCACAAGAAAAAGATTTATTAGATCTCCAAGTAGCTCGATTGGTTTATGCTACCAATATGGCATTTCGCAGTGTTGAACATCCACAGTTTATTCAATTAATGAAGCAATTGCGTCCCGGTTATAATCCTCCAAGTAGAAGAGAAATTGGAGGTACTTTGTTGGATACAATTTATATGGAAGAAAAACACAAGTGCTCAGAAATGTTACAAAATAAAATTGTTTGTGCAGGGATTGATGGTTGGTCAAAGGTCCACAATGAACCAATTGTGTGTGTTACTGTAACAACTGCAACAGGTGATACATATTTGGTAGACACAGTTGATACCTCAGGAAATTCACACACATCTGAATACTTGGCAGAGATTGCATGTAACAGCATCAAGAAATGTGAAGAAGAACTAAAGTGTTATGTGCGTTCAGTTGTGACTGATAATGCTAATAATGTTGCAAAAATGCGACAATTATTAGAAAATCATGATGACTTAAATGTAATAACATATGGTTGTTCTGCACACGTTTTGAATCTCCTTGAAAAAGACTGTCAATTTCCAAATATCAAGGAACATGTTTTTGTTATTGTTAAGTATTTTCGAAACAACCATTTTGCAAATGCTCTCTATAGACAATCAGATACTCCAAACCTTATTATGCCAGCTAACACTCATTGGAATAGTTTAGTGGATTGTTTGCAGGCTTATATCAAAGGCTGGTCTGTGCTTTTTAAAATCTGTGAAGACCATCGAGATAAAATTGATGATAACGTGCAAAGCAAAGTCGCTAATGTTATGTTAAAAAGAAATGTGGAAGATATGATTGCTATATTAAAGCCTATTAGTGTAACACTTGATAAAGTACAACGCAATGAATGTCCTATCGCCCATGCTGTGTATTTGCGGAAACAACTTAAAAAAGAATTCTGGGATGCTACACAAGATGAAACCATCAGACAAAAATTTATCAACAGGTACAACATGGCATTAACTCCAGCTCATTTTCTTGCATACATAATTGATCCAAAACAGATTATTAATACTGAACCCCACTTAAACTAACTGAAAATGAGAAGAAAATTGGGCTGGATTTTGCATGTTCGAAGTATGCATCAGCTTATCTTCTCCCATTGATAATCAAATTTAAAGCCAAAGCTTCTCCATTCATGGAATCATTTTTTCACGAATCTGTGGTGACTGAAGTTTCTGCACATGACTGGTGGAAAAGCCAAAAAGAAGCGATTGACGCTGTTAATACATTGTATTTTCTATCATTGAACAACTGCTGACTGCTCAAGCGTCATCTGCGAGTGTGGAAAGAATTTTTTCTTCTTTTGGTTTAGTACATTCCAAGCTTAGAAACAAACTGGGAACGGAAAAAGCCTCGAGACTCGCGTTTTTATTTAAAATGTTTAATAGTAGTGCCAATCCTTAGCCATGTTAGCATTTTATGAAAACTTAAATTCATATATATAAGGTGCAGATAGCCACATGCATATTTTTGTTTTTTATATGTTATGTTGTGTTTCACATTAAAGTTGTACAAAAAGTAGTTGTGTTTTCAATGTACAAATAAAAATTCTAATAAAACAATGAGGATTGAATTAACTGGTTTAAACAAAAAAAGACAGTTTAAACCAAAAAACCGGGTTGTTTTGGTTTTTATAAAAAAACCTGTTTTTTTGCCAACCCTGATATATTTAGATATCATTTTTTAATGATCAGGTACTTAATATGTTATCAGACAGACACTTTTCATAATATATAGTTTGATCCCCAGAAATACCCCCTCCCCCGATTCCCTGTAGTGTCAAATTGGAGGGGAGAGGTGTTGCAGGAGTACAGAATTCACTAGTTATTGCCCACTGGTAATGTTATTATCATAACCATTAGTGATATAACTGCATCCTTCAGATTTTATGTATATGTATGATTTGTGATCAACCAGGGGGGAGGTGAAACCACAGTAACCCTCTATGGCAAAACCACTGCTCTCTAGATTACTTATAAACAGTAGTAAGGAATCAAGCACACAGTAGGCTTGAGGCTGTTTAATTGTAACAGGCCATTAATGGAAAATGTATGATTAATTACATTTGACTGATTTAAGTTTTTGTTACTTTAAAATCCTTAAAATTCTTATCACCTCAGCATAACCAATAAACTTTAGTGTAACAATATATTATTAAAATCTGCTTGTAACATGGTGTTTCTCAGGTAAGATGATTTATCCTTTCATAAAGGCAATTTGAAAAGTTCCCACCATGATAATGAAAGACTTGTTTTTTCTTTCTGGAATCATTTTTATATCTTGATATAGCTCCATGTTGTTCAGCACACTTGGTCCAGCAATGCTCCAGCGCTTTTATCCCATCACAGAAATTTGATTGTTCAAGCTCCTTAAAATAACCAGTTACTGCTGCTTTCAGCTCCTCATCTGTGGAATCCCCCCCCCCCAAGGTAATTTTTGAGGTTTGGGAATAGTTGAAAATGAGGTAGAGCTAAATCAGGCGAATAAGGCGGATGTTGGAACACATTGTGATCTAAACTCTGTGATTTGTGCCATAGAAATAATTCTTGTGTGAGGTCTTGCATTATCCTGTTGTGAAGTGATGTATTTCTATATTAAACACAGCCTTTTGTTCATGAATTTTTTTCATTTAATTGATCTAAAAATATTACCATAGTACTCTGTATTGTTTGACCCTTTCATGATAATGTATTAACAATATTCCCTTAGCATCTCAGAAAATCAAAGCATATCTTTCAGCAGACAAAACTATCTTTGTCCTTTTTGGAGGCAGATAACTGTTATATGTACATTCATTGTTTTGACTGTTGTTTAATTTTTGGTGTGAAATGATGGATACAAGTTTAGTTAGTCATTACAAATCTATAAATAAAATCTTTTGGATTTTCTTAAAACAGTCCAAACATTCATAAAAAATAAATGTATTTTCGATCAGTTGTCAAACGCAGCACCCATCTTGCATACAGCTTTCTCATACATAATTTCTGAATAGGAATGTGATATAAAATTTTATCTGAGGTATCCACAGTCTTAAAAACTTCAGTCATATTCAAACAGCGATCTTCTAAAACAGTATCATGCACTTTATTTTTGGTGTAATAGCACTTTTCGGCCATCCAGTATACAATGTGCAATTATGCTAATTTATGCAAATTCAATTATTCAATTAGATTAAATGTGTCAAATTGCTTTATTTATGTGAATATATTAATTACTCTGATATAATTAACTATTCATTAACGATTAGCATAATTACTGAGACTCTTTAATGTCGTTATAAACGATATAAGAAAATTTATTACAAGTAATTCAATTAACGTTAGTGTTTTGTTACTGAGGTTGTGACAATAATGAACGCATGAAATACTTAACAAATAATTACTTATTTATTAAACATAATTCAAATAAACTTCTGATACATAAACATAAATTATGACCTGAAAATACAGTTAAGAAAACATACATGAATATAAATCACAATATATATATCCGTTTCGTTGTTCGCTGTAAAACATAACATACAATACAATAAATATACACAAACATAGACAATCAAATATTATTTATCCTACACTAATGCGTTCATTTTGCCTCAGATGAGTAGCTTTTTATGTTTAATATTATCATTACAATTGATCTAATTTATCAAAGTGTGGTTTCTTGGAAAAGAGACAGAGCAGTAGTTTTATTATAATATTAATAACATGAGGATTTTATTTGAGATAGTGAATATCCAAAACTCCATCGGTGAGGATTCCTGTTCACTGATGATCCCATGTAAGTAGAAGTTCCGTAGATTTGGTGTTTGTCATCACTTTGCACTCGCGTATAAGATTCACTCCCGGTCTGTGTCGTCCCGTTGGCATTGCCCGTTAATAATGAAAGTTTATAGAGTCTTGTGTTGCATAAGTGTATTCATTATTAGTAGTTGTGTACAAATAACTGTCTGTCGCTAAACTGCTTCGTGCGTTTATATATGTTTAATTTAGTTGGATCATGATTGTGTGCAATATTGAGCACGAGTGTTATGAGCACTAAGTCACTTATTGTTTCTGAGTTCGCACGACTGAGATAGTTATACCTAAATCATAGTGTGTTCTGATATCGATCACTGTGTTCATAATTGTCGCGCCGAAGTTCTAACATTGAGTCGTTCGTTCACTTATTAATGTTTAATTTGCATGTCGAAATACTCTTAAAGTTTATAATATCAAACTCAAATTCTAGCAATACTTATATCACTTCACACTTCGCGTTACTGCGGTAAACTTCTGTAAACTTAGTGAAATACGATTGACTGATTGAAAAACTGCGTGACTGTCTGAGAACTATTGAGTAACCGAGAAAACTGCGTAACTGATTGACTTTTGAATAATTGAGTAACCGAGAAATTTTTAACAACTGAGTAATACCAAGAGACTGAGACCTCGGGTACTCCGTAAACAGTTTTTATTAAACGTCATCTACCATAATGCAACTTTCTGTCGAACACGCCTCTGGTCGTCTCCGATAGGTCCGATATTTCCTTCCACTGTGAAGACCTGTGGTTCTCGACACCCTGATTCGCTGTTCTGGTTGTCACCATGACGACAATCCTCTCCACCTGCTTCTTTGGAAGATGCTAGACTCTGGTTGGCTATCGAACATCCCCTAAAATACACGGCGAAAGGGCTTCGCACTACTTCTTAGAATGTAGATTAATTGCTCGCCTGTCCGTCAAACCTTTGTTCTTGTGAGTTTACCAATGCCTGCTGTTATTTCCTTACTAACAATACGTAGCACCTCGTTCATTGTTTGGCTTCCCTTTATCTTTTTTCTGCCAATTAACAGCTTCTTGGTCATCGTCACCCCAAGATGCCTCCACGGTCTGTCGTCATAAATATCAGTTGTCATCCTAACTTTGTTACACACTGTGCGACACCCTTGACTGTATTCATTTGGTATACGTTGCTTTGCCTTCATACTGGGTAAAACCTTTCTAAATCCTTTGTGAGTGAGTATCCTTTTCTTAAAGGCTCGCACGCTCCTATTTAACCCTACAGCATGTGCTCGCTTCAATTTCTGCGTATCCGTGCCACAGGACTCTGCTTTTGTTCAGTTTGTTGTGGTGTTGTAAATCTGAGTCTGTCACAGTCGATCCTATTTCCTTTTTGTTGTGTTATGTCAGGCGTTCTCTCATTGTCTTGTAGCTAGCGTCGGGTTGACGTGTTGTTAAATTGTCCTTATTTATTACTCTGGTGTGGGTTGGTGGCTTGACCTGTGCAAACGCACTTCTCGATCATAAAATTATGAAATTAAATTTTTTGATCGCTATAAGTATGAGGGACCTTATCTTTCAAACTTGCATGACCATTCAGTATTGAATTTCAGCAACCCATTTTTTAACTGTAGTAAATGCAGGTGCAGCATTATGAAACACATCTTTCAATCTTATTAAAAATTTCTGTTTGTGTTAAACTTTTTTTAACAGAAAATTTGATGACTGCATGATGTTATAGCTTTTCTCTTTTCAACAGTGCACTGAGACATGATTCTGAGAGTTGAGTCTGTAATTAACAATATATCAGACCAACTTGATGCTTTACAGCTGTTCATGGGGCAAATGTGGTGTCACGATCCACAGAAAACAGAAATACAACACATACAGTAAGCCATGAAGTTTTCAAATTGCCCTTGTATTAAGTACACTAGATGCATTTCTCTCTGGAAAAGGCGATAATGATTGTTTTAGGATTATACCATTTGCTTATCCGTCTTTTATCATCAATGCCTGACTGGTTTAATTGGTTCTCAGACTCTTCCTATCCTGAACCAGCATATTTATCTCTTGACTGCCTACAACATCCCATAACCTCAACAGTCTACCTGGGTACTCCAGTCTCTGCCTTCCTCTGCAGTACTTCCCATTCACTGGGCTCTTGTCTTCACAAACTTCTCCTTTCTACCATAGTTTCTAGAACCGTTCACATTTATTTAATTACATTGTCCATCAGTTTAATTTCAATAAACTTCCATAGCAGCACATTTTGAAAGCTTCTGTGGTTGTACCTTTCAGCGTTCCCTAATGTCCAGATTTCACATCTAACTTATACAGTGCAATGCTCCCAACATATAAGTTGAGGAATTTCTTCCTTATTCCTAATCCAGTATGTGACGATAGCAAATGTGTTCCTATATTTGCCTTGTCGTGTGGTACTGCTTCCCGTATAGGTGAATTCCTCGTTGAATTATCCTTAATCAGTTTTAATATTTACAGAATCCCTACATTTGTTTGTAACTTCTGTTCTTCTGTTTAACAATTTTTCAATGTGTTTTCTAAATTTTTATTGTTTTCTGCAAGTAGAAGCCATCAGCAAATCTTAACATTTTTATTCTCTCTTCATGAAAGATATTCCAGTCTTAAACATTTTTATTGTTTCCTTTATAGCCTCTTGTAAAGCATTCTCTTGTAATGGTAATAAATTTATATACAAATAAATTTAATTTCTAATTATTTGTAGGATGTTTTTATGGCTGTAATAAAGAAAGAAGCAGATGCAGAAGAAGCAGAGACTGAACCGGTAATGTATACAACAAACCTGATTGTTTTTGACTCTGTATCTATTTAATCTGGTTAGGTTGTACAGTGCCATGTACCACTTAAGATTAGGATCAGTCATTTGGAGATATTTACTTTAAACTGTAAAAGAATACACACAATACCAGTATGATAGTATTACATGCGTTTAAAGTTCATGGAATTTAGTAAGTGAACGTACACACACACACACAACACGTAAGTGAATTCGTGTGGGCATTCATTACAGTCTCAAAAAATTTATGAATACTTTCATATATTTCAGATTTATTTGTAATTCAGTCTTTTTAGGGAAAGTATATTTTACAATTTATCACTTTACAGGATCCATTGTTAGTTGTACATTCTGTCCTAAAAGAAGAATTGTGTGAAAAAGAAGAATTCATCATAGGAGATAATGAACAGTTTGTCGATCAGGTATAGTGCACAGTTGTATATTTGTGTATCGCAATAAGCATTTATTGTTACAATGAACAGTATTGTTGACATTTGTAAACTTACCGGTTGAAACTGTCATGGGAGTCACTATTAAGTGTGCTTTCCTCACTCCATACAATTTAACCAAAACACTTTGTATCATTTACCATTTTGTAAGTTACAGAGAATCATTTTGCTACAACGATTGTGGCATCTTATCACCTTAAATTATTACATGCTTGTCTTCTTCACTGTGTGCAGATTTTCCTACTATTTCTGTCCTTTAGTCAAATTTATCTTTGGATTGATTCAATAATTGTATTATGCAGGATAAATATCCTCCATTCTTTCATGAAGACCCGTCCACTTGACTATAAACTCTTCCGTCAGGCAAATTTTAGCGACACTCAGAACTCAAACCTCACTGTCAGTTTTGTGTGACTGCAGTTTTCCCACTACTCTCTAGATTATTTATCAACAACATTCATTGTGGGCATTGTGCTTTTAACTGTAACCTTAACTGTAACCTGCAGTAACTGTTACCTAACAGTTAATGGAAAAAGTATGTTAGTAAGTTTACTTACATGACAGTAGATAATTAATTACATTTGAATTATTTAAATTTGTATGTTAATTAAGTATCATTAAAATTCCTATCACTTCATCATAACCAATTAGCGTAACAATGTATTGTTAAAATCTATTAGGAACGTGGTGTTCTCAGATAAGGTTATTTATCCTGACATGTAAATTAGTTTGACCTCTTGTAAATCATTCTATTAAAATGGTAATCAATTTGTGTAAAAATAAATTTAATTCCTTCGTATTTGTAGGATGTTTCAATGGCTGTAATAAAAAATAAAGCAGATGCAGAAGAAGCAGAGACTGAACAGGTAACGTACACAAACCTGGTTGTTTTTTAATTTGTAGCTATGAAATCTAGTTAGGTTGAACAGTGTCATGTACCACTTAAGATAAGGATCAAATTTATCTGGGGATATTTACTTTAAACTGCAAAAGAATACACAAAATACCAGTATGATAGTATTGCATGCATTTAAAGTACATGCAATTTAGTAAGTGAACGCACACACACAAAATACGTAAGTGCATAATGCGGGCATTCATCACAGTCTGGAAAAATTGTCGAATATTTTGATATATTTCACTTTATTTGTAATTCCATCTTTTTAGGGAAAGTATATTTTACAATTTTTCACTTTGCAGGATGCATTGCCAGTTGTAAATTCTGTTGTAAAAGAAGAACTGTGTGGAAAAGAAGACTTCATCTTAGGAGATAATGAACAGTTTGTTAATCAGGTATAGTGCACAATTATATATTTGTCTATTGTAATAAGCATTTATTGTTGGGCGGAGCCTGATGAGCATAGCAAAACGAAGCGTAGCCCCCTTTCCATGACTGTGCACAACTTAGACCCCGAACTCCTCCGAAACTACTCAACCGAATGTTATAAAATTATGCATACATATCCGGACTGTATTGTAGAGTGTACACATGTAATTTTTATTTCTATAAATTATTTGGTTGAAAAGATATTACGATTTTTTTTAAATCTTAGCTTAAATGTGTGAGAGGAAGAGAGATAGAGATATCGTGCCCCAGCCCCAGCTCTGTCTCACTCGCACTTACGAGGTGCTAGGCAACTCACCGGTCACCGGCCAATCCGGCGCTCGCATGCCGGTGCGTGTGCGTGTGCGGCTTCCACCGCCCACCCTGGCTGTCGCCCGATAAGATAAGATTTTGCTGTATACATGTTGTATTCCTGTCTCACAAGTGTTTAATTCAAACAGTAGTAGAGCATTGTTCTATGGTGTAGCCAGATGTACGGATTGGACTTAAGTGTTGAACAAGTGTCAATTTTTAGATGAGAATCTATGTAGTTGCTGATGCAACTGCAACTTT
Organism: Magicicada septendecula; assembly: GCA_034769895.1. Taxonomy (NCBI): domain Eukaryota; kingdom Metazoa; phylum Arthropoda; class Insecta; order Hemiptera; family Cicadidae; genus Magicicada; species Magicicada septendecula. The sequence continues at coordinate 171,994,056 of CM068375.1, forward strand.
CCATTACATATTGGAATGAATCACAGTTCAGGTAAATTTTAATGCAAATTCTATTAAAATTATTATTTTTATACTGTTTGTAGTTTAAAAGGCAGGTGAAATAAGATTCACACAAAATTTTCACTAAGTATAAGAACACTATATTGTTTACAGTACAATTTTGAGGAAACTTTGTCCTCGTAAATCGCTAGTGGAGTCTTTACTCCACTTAAATCACGGGGAAAATTTGCCCTTTGCCATCCTAACCTCTCTTCGCACACTCTCTCAATCTCATCAACCGCTATCTCATTACTACTTTCTCTTTCCACTAAAACTTCATCGCCACTATCATTATCACCACTATACTCTCTATCACCCCATTCTTAATTATATCACTGTTATCACTTTTTATTTCACTATTAAACTTATTACTATTATTACTACTTACCTCGTTATTATTCGACATATAGCTAACACTGTCACTTACCTTCTTATTAACTATCTGAGTTAATTTACTTTTAATGTGTTCCTCTACTGATTCTATCACGTGTTCTTTAAATGTTATTACATGTTCGTCAATCTCATTCAGACGTTTATTCATATTATCTTCAAATTTAACATTTTGTGTATTCATTTCATCAAAACGACTATTTATTTTATCGAACTTACTATTGTGTTCATCCATTTTAGTATCATTGACATCGAAACGACTATTTAGCTTTATATTTTGTTATTTCAATTCACTAAACTGCTGTTGCAAAAAACTCATCACATTATCGTCAAATTTTTTAATTGAGATTGGCGTTGAATGAATTTCAACTTCGTCCATTATTTTTGATCCGTTTATATTACTTTTATTTGTTAGCCTTAAAGCTGTTTGTATTCCCGAGTCGCTTATATCAGCTGACCGAGTTGACATATTTTCTTTGTTTATAAACATTAACCTATTTTCAGATTCATCACTGACGGTTACGTCAGTTTCATTTATTTTACTGTCTGTGTTTTCCATATTTTAAATTATAAAATTTTCATACACCGTACTAAAAAAAACTCACACTTAGGATTAATTTACCAATCACTTACATATAACATAACATCATTTATTTGTATGTAAGTTATACGTAATCTGCCTTAACCTCCAATAACCTTCCTCTTACATTCACAAGTAGGCATAGCCTGTACAAATTAAATTTATACAAACCGTCCCTGTTCGGGCACCATTGTGACTCTATATATAGTATCAAATAAATTTGTCCCTAGTTCGGACACCATTGTGACTCCACACTTTGTAATTAATAAAATTTTGTGACTATAAAATATCTAAAGAATCCAAAAGCAAACCAACAAACATTCTAAGTTCATACAGACCTATAGCATTAGCATCTGTACTAGCAAAAATCCAGGCGAGTATGATCTCAGCCAGACTGTGCTGGTATCTAGAAAACCAAAATCTGCTTACAGAATGTAACTTCTCGCTTTTTATCGTTTAATTCATTATCATTAAAATTGTATTTTTGTATGTACTAGTAAATATCACTTTTAACCTCGGGCGCCATGTTGTACAAAATAACATTACATAAATTTACGTTTCGGGCCAGAGTTAGTGCAACACGAACTAGTTTTGTGAAATAGATTACCTGAAATAAAACATACACAAAATACCATATATACATTACTTTTATTAGTATTGAACTTGTATTACATCATATTGAAAAAACGATTAGACCCACATATTACGCCATGGGCGTTTTAAAAATAAATTTACCCTCCAAAATCATAACATGTAATATAAAAGGTGTTATTATGTAATATTAGATAATTATGTAAATATAGATATACATATCTTTATATATTGTTGCGCACAACCCAGCACTTAGAAATTACCCACTCGCCCTCTCACTCTCTCTCTCTCTCTCATCCTGGTACAATTCTTCATTATTTTTATGAGCTCATTTTGAAAATTAAAATTTTAAATACTTGAATTTACTTCCTGTTATTTGTTATTTTGGTCATTTCAAATTAAGTTTGATGTGGAAATAAAATATGTATATGTGTGTTGATGGAACGTTCTCACCAAATAGTTGGATGTCTGTTGTTTTGCGAACTTCGCGCACTGCGAGTTCGGCGATTTTTTCCAGGTCACATCTTGGAGTACACTGTAGTTATTTATATAGTTTATTAACCACTGCTAGTGGTTTAAAAGTTAAAATTCACTTATTAGTGAACGAGTTGCCGGCCGGCTGCGATCACTGTTGCTGATGAAATGACGCCGAATCTTTGATACATATTTCCGAGGTGGGGTGAATCTACGTCACAAGCCTTTTGTTAAGCTGTTGACAGCATCATGTTGTTGACAAAAACAAATTCCTGGCCACTCACGTCATTAAGGATCGTCACTTTTATCGCAACAAATGACATACTGTTTTTTGTGAGGCTTCACGTTTTTTGCTACGATTCGGTCAAAATCCTGGCAAATATTATACAAATAATATACTCACGATATATTCATACAGGTTATTTAATGTTTGTTTAATTATGACCAAACTAAGGAGTACAATATTTATGGTTTTATATACCATATTTAGGGTAATTACAAATTGTACCATAATTCTACCATTACAAAACCCCCTCAATGAAAGATTGTGTGTCGAAGCACAAAAACTTTCATTGACCCTTTCATACTTCCTAAAGGGATCAGCCAGGATAAGTCGCCACAACCCCCTTACAATTTTATATAAAAGAAAATAACAACTCACCCTTGGTCTGATGATGATGACAGTACCTACATGACCTTACTGGACTTCTCCTTCGAGATCCCAACACCATAAGGCCACTTAGGCTCTTAACGCCCCTGCTCTGACGCGCTGGCCAGCTCAGGACCGCTGTCATATCACCACACACTGAAACAATAAATAATAAATATTAAAATAGTGGCTTGGTAAATTACTCTATCCTCAACTGAGCTGGTTCCCCTTAGCTAGGTGCTGGTTTGTGCTAATAAGCACTGGGTTTGCTTGATATATGATTAAAATCTAGTTATAAAAATTATCCTACTAAAAACGAACGTAACTCCCAAGAATTATAAAGAATTTCCTTTCTCCATATTGACAACCCTGAATTTATAAATTGTTTCGATTTCTATCGATAATATTTATCTCTTTCCATTTTATAATTATTGTAATTATAAAATAAACACATTGATATAAAAAGAATTAAAATCTAATTGAAAATATGAAAATTCCACTATAAATCTCCCAAACATGGAGAAAAACAAATTATATTGATATAAAAGAATTAATAAATCTGTATGGTATTATTTATTTATATATCTCATTGAATGGTTAAAATAAAATTATTATCATTATTATTATTATTATTATTATTAACAGGTAAAATTCCGGTATTAACAGCACCAATTATTTTTATCCCTTCGTACACATTATTTCCATACATGTTAAAATTTTATAACATAAATACATAATACATTTTACATAATAATACACATTGATACATTTAATACATTGAAATAGTTTTGTAATTACATTACATATTTAATCTTGATTAAGATTTGCATATTCTATTTAAATTTGCATTTAAAATTATAAAATTTACCATTGCAATTAATTCATTAATTAGACATCAACTTATTTATTATAATTATAAAATTCACATTTTACATTTATTATTATTAATATTCATATTACATTATTATTACTTCATTATTCATTTCTTATTACCTCTCTACTCTGAACTTCCTACCTACCTAACTACCTAACCTTTCACATTATATCATTGTTTAATCTGGGTAACTCCTATATTCCCTATGCTCATTATATTTTTACTCACCTTCTTCTAACTGACCACCAAATTTACCTATCATGACACCAATATCTCAGTTATAAACACCATTACTAATTTCATTTAAATCCTATGGCACCGCTCGTCTTTGCAATGGGTTGAGTGTTCCCTAACTGGCTATATACATTCATAATTTTTTGCCCTTCCAAAAAACGAAGTGCTGAATAATAACGTAATTAAGAGTGATAACTCAAATAATGAATTTACTGATAGTAAGAATATTACAGATAGTAAGAATATAATGTTAGAAAATGATAATGAAAGTATTATGAATGAAAATGAAGTGTTTGAGTGTATTGAGTCAGAAAGAAAGTTGAGAGAAAGTATTTTTGTACAAGGAGTGCAGGGGGTAGGATTTTCTTTTGATGTTGTGTTAGGGGGTGAAGACAAGTCTTCACGTATTTTTTATAAGGACAAGAGTTCCTTAAATTTATATTTGGGAGACGAAAGGTCTACAAATAAAGTTTCTTGGTGTTTTTGTGTACCTAATAAGCGGTGCAATAATTTTATGTTAGGGACCCCTGCATATGTGGAGAGAGAAGGTGTAATTTGGTGTTATGGAGAGAAATGTATTAAGAAAGAAAGTATAGAGAGATATTGTGAGAAAAAGAAAGTAATAAAATTTTTTAAAGTAAATAGAAATTACAGACAATTGATAGGAAGGTTAGGGTTAGATAAGGCATATGAAAATAATGAATACTTTTACTGGATGTTTATGTGGGTTGTAAAAAATTAATTAAAGTTTAATATGTTTGTTTGGTGTTAAACGTGTCAAAATGTATGCTCTCAGTCGTGTACGGGTAAACCGTATTCTGCTCTGCTGCATTCAAACATTGCCGCCTCGCCACCTGATTGGCGTACAGCTCTCTGCTATATTACCCAGCTTGCGTCTCGCTTTAACGCCTTCACTTCAATAATTATTAATCGTAATTCTAAATTAACTGAATCAAACATACAGCATTGCAGATTGAGAACATTTATTAATCCTTTAGAATATTTATCTTGGTTTATTATACATCAAAATCCGTTTTCTGCACCGGCTATTACAATTGTGTAGTTGGTACTTGCTCAGCTCAGTTGTATACAATCAGTCAGTAATGTTAGTTTACAGTAAAAATTATCGTTTTTCTCAGGGGTGTAAAGTCCTTTTGGCTACAGAAATATATACTTACAGCTAACACACACAAAGTTATAATAATTCTTACAACTAATTATATAAATAAATCGATATCTCATTACATTTGACTAAGTAATCACCAATGAAAACTTATGAAGCAATTTAGGGTTATGTCTCATTTGCCAGAAGTTCGTTATTAGAAGATTCGTTAATTATTTATCATAATTTACTCTCTTAATAATTGTTAATTTGTTATAGTTAAATAGTGAATTTAAATAAGCATTTATTTTGACTCGGAATAGTGATCAGTGATTTTGAAATAGTTATATTTAATTCAGACCCAAATTTGTGAGTACGCTTTAAGGGATAATGTTTATACTCATCAGTTACTTGTTGCTGAAGATCCTGATGTCGTCTTCTTCGATAGATAACTCCTGGGCTGTCGTCTTCTTCTATGGATAATTCCTGTCGTCTGTTTCCCTCGTCTCGGCACTTTCTCCTTGCTAATTCAGGCCTCGTAATTCTTCAGTTGGTGTCGTCTTCTTCTTTTAGGAGGTTCCACTGATCTTCATATAGTGTCCGTGGTCGTCTTTCTTCGTCACGGCGTCGCTTCGTCTTCTTTGGATCACTACGGTTTGTTAATTTAATTTTTTATAAATAAAAATTTACGTTCAGGATTCCCTGTACTGTTGTAATTGTCTTCCATTAGTTTTAAATAGTTTTGATATTACTTGAAGAATAATAATTTAATTTTAATACGAGAGCTACTCGGTCCACCCTCTGGCGTTGGTTAATCATGACTTACTGAAAATCTAACGGTTTTTTGGCGTTATTTTTCTTGTTGCTATGGTTACTTCATAAATTATGCTAATTTTTCATTGGTTATTAACTCAGGTTATTGTTAGGATTTATCGTCTTTTTTCGTCTATTTCTACCAAAATATCTTCAACTGAAGATTACTACTTTATTCTAATATCTATGGTCATCACATTAGTACCATTCTTCCTAATTTTTTATGATGAACATTTTGATACCCCTCATGCCTACTTTTGGATAGCTAATTACATTTTTACTATTTTCCCAATTTTATATCTTACATATATTTTATTCAAAATTAGTTGTTAATCACATATCTTGGTACTATGAATACCCACTTACATGGTTTAATCATTTGGCACGTTCTGCCTTACCCTTGGATTATTATTTGTTCTCAAATTCTGCTTACAGAATGTAACTTCTCGCTTTTTATCGTTTAATTCATTATCATTAAAATTGTATTTTTGTATGTACTAGTAAATATCACTTTTAACCTCGGGCGCCATGTTGTACAAAATAACATTACATAAATTTACGTTTCGGGCCAGAGTTAGTGCAACACGAACTAGTTTTGTGAAATAGATTACCTGAAATAAAACATACACAAAATACCATATATACATTACTTTTATTAGTATTGAACTTGTATTACATCATATTGAAAAAACGATTAGACCCACATATTACGCCATGGGCGTTTTAAAAATAAATTTACCCTCCAAAATCATAACATGTAATATAAAAGGTGTTATTATGTAATATTAGATAATTATGTAAATATAGATATACATATCTTTATATATTGTTGCGCACAACCCAGCACTTAGAAATTACCCACTCGCCCTCTCACTCTCTCTCTCTCTCTCATCCTGGTACAATTCTTCATTATTTTTATGAGCTCATTTTGAAAATTAAAATTTTAAATACTTGAATTTACTTCCTGTTATTTGTTATTTTGGTCATTTCAAATTAAGTTTGATGTGGAAATAAAATATGTATATGTGTGTTGATGGAACGTTCTCACCAAATAGTTGGATGTCTGTTGTTTTGCGAACTTCGCGCACTGCGAGTTCGGCGATTTTTTCCAGGTCACATCTTGGAGTACACTGTAGTTATTTATATAGTTTATTAACCACTGCTAGTGGTTTAAAAGTTAAAATTCACTTATTAGTGAACGAGTTGCCGGCCGGCTGCGATCACTGTTGCTGATGAAATGACGCCGAATCTTTGATACATATTTCCGAGGTGGGGTGAATCTACGTCACAAGCCTTTTGTTAAGCTGTTGACAGCATCATGTTGTTGACAAAAACAAATTCCTGGCCACTCACGTCATTAAGGATCGTCACTTTTATCGCAACAAATGACATACTGTTTTTTGTGAGGCTTCACGTTTTTTGCTACGATTCGGTCAAAATCCTGGCAAATATTATACAAATAATATACTCACGATATATTCATACAGGTTATTTAATGTTTGTTTAATTATGACCAAACTAAGGAGTACAATATTTATGGTTTTATATACCATATTTAGGGTAATTACAAATTGTACCATAATTCTACCATTACAAAACCCCCTCAATGAAAGATTGTGTGTCGAAGCACAAAAACTTTCATTGACCCTTTCATACTTCCTAAAGGGATCAGCCAGGATAAGTCGCCACAACCCCCTTACAATTTTATATAAAAGAAAATAACAACTCACCCTTGGTCTGATGATGATGACAGTACCTACATGACCTTACTGGACTTCTCCTTCGAGATCCCAACACCATAAGGCCACTTAGGCTCTTAACGCCCCTGCTCTGACGCGCTGGCCAGCTCAGGACCGCTGTCATATCACCACACACTGAAACAATAAATAATAAATATTAAAATAGTGGCTTGGTAAATTACTCTATCCTCAACTGAGCTGGTTCCCCTTAGCTAGGTGCTGGTTTGTGCTAATAAGCACTGGGTTTGCTTGATATATGATTAAAATCTAGTTATAAAAATTATCCTACTAAAAACGAACGTAACTCCCAAGAATTATAAAGAATTTCCTTTCTCCATATTGACAACCCTGAATTTATAAATTGTTTCGATTTCTATCGATAATATTTATCTCTTTCCATTTTATAATTATTGTAATTATAAAATAAACACATTGATATAAAAAGAATTAAAATCTAATTGAAAATATGAAAATTCCACTATAAATCTCCCAAACATGGAGAAAAACAAATTATATTGATATAAAAGAATTAATAAATCTGTATGGTATTATTTATTTATATATCTCATTGAATGGTTAAAATAAAATTATTATCATTATTATTATTATTATTATTATTAACAGGTAAAATTCCGGTATTAACAGCACCAATTATTTTTATCCCTTCGTACACATTATTTCCATACATGTTAAAATTTTATAACATAAATACATAATACATTTTACATAATAATACACATTGATACATTTAATACATTGAAATAGTTTTGTAATTACATTACATATTTAATCTTGATTAAGATTTGCATATTCTATTTAAATTTGCATTTAAAATTATAAAATTTACCATTGCAATTAATTCATTAATTAGACATCAACTTATTTATTATAATTATAAAATTCACATTTTACATTTATTATTATTAATATTCATATTACATTATTATTACTTCATTATTCATTTCTTATTACCTCTCTACTCTGAACTTCCTACCTACCTAACTACCTAACCTTTCACATTATATCATTGTTTAATCTGGGTAACTCCTATATTCCCTATGCTCATTATATTTTTACTCACCTTCTTCTAACTGACCACCAAATTTACCTATCATGACACCAATATCTCAGTTATAAACACCATTACTAATTTCATTTAAATCCTATGGCACCGCTCGTCTTTGCAATGGGTTGAGTGTTCCCTAACTGGCTATATACATTCATAATTTTTTGCCCTTCCAAAAAACGAAGTGCTGAATAATAACGTAATTAAGAGTGATAACTCAAATAATGAATTTACTGATAGTAAGAATATTACAGATAGTAAGAATATAATGTTAGAAAATGATAATGAAAGTATTATGAATGAAAATGAAGTGTTTGAGTGTATTGAGTCAGAAAGAAAGTTGAGAGAAAGTATTTTTGTACAAGGAGTGCAGGGGGTAGGATTTTCTTTTGATGTTGTGTTAGGGGGTGAAGACAAGTCTTCACGTATTTTTTATAAGGACAAGAGTTCCTTAAATTTATATTTGGGAGACGAAAGGTCTACAAATAAAGTTTCTTGGTGTTTTTGTGTACCTAATAAGCGGTGCAATAATTTTATGTTAGGGACCCCTGCATATGTGGAGAGAGAAGGTGTAATTTGGTGTTATGGAGAGAAATGTATTAAGAAAGAAAGTATAGAGAGATATTGTGAGAAAAAGAAAGTAATAAAATTTTTTAAAGTAAATAGAAATTACAGACAATTGATAGGAAGGTTAGGGTTAGATAAGGCATATGAAAATAATGAATACTTTTACTGGATGTTTATGTGGGTTGTAAAAAATTAATTAAAGTTTAATATGTTTGTTTGGTGTTAAACGTGTCAAAATGTATGCTCTCAGTCGTGTACGGGTAAACCGTATTCTGCTTTGCTGCATTCAAACATTGCCGCCTCGCCACCTGATTGGCGTACAGCTCTCTGCTATATTACCCAGCTTGCGTCTCGCTTTAACGCCTTCACTTCAATAATTATTAATCGTAATTCTAAATTAACTGAATCAAACATACAGCATTGCAGATTGAGAACATTTATTAATCCTTTAGAATATTTATCTTGGTTTATTATACATCAAAATCCGTTTTCTGCACCGGCTATTACAATTGTGTAGTTGGTACTTGCTCAGCTCAGTTGTATACAATCAGTCAGTAATGTTAGTTTACAGTAAAAATTATCGTTTTTCTCAGGGGTGTAAAGTCCTTTTGGCTACAGAAATATATACTTACAGCTAACACACACAAAGTTATAATAATTCTTACAACTAATTATATAAATAAATCGATATCTCATTACATTTGACTAAGTAATCACCAATGAAAACTTATGAAGCAATTTAGGGTTATGTCTCATTTGCCAGAAGTTCGTTATTAGAAGATTCGTTAATTATTTATCATAATTTACTCTCTTAATAATTGTTAATTTGTTATAGTTAAATAGTGAATTTAAATAAGCATTTATTTTGACTCGGAATAGTGATCAGTGATTTTGAAATAGTTATATTTAATTCAGACCCAAATTTGTGAGTACGCTTTAAGGGATAATGTTTATACTCATCAGTTACTTGTTGCTGAAGATCCTGATGTCGTCTTCTTCGATAGATAACTCCTGGGCTGTCGTCTTCTTCTATGGATAATTCCTGTCGTCTGTTTCCCTCGTCTCGGCACTTTCTCCTTGCTAATTCAGGCCTCGTAATTCTTCAGTTGGTGTCGTCTTCTTCTTTTAGGAGGTTCCACTGATCTTCATATAGTGTCCGTGGTCGTCTTTCTTCGTCACGGCGTCGCTTCGTCTTCTTTGGATCACTACGGTTTGTTAATTTAATTTTTTATAAATAAAAATTTACGTTCAGGATTCCCTGTACTGTTGTAATTGTCTTCCATTAGTTTTAAATAGTTTTGATATTACTTGAAGAATAATAATTTAATTTTAATACGAGAGCTACTCGGTCCACCCTCTGGCGTTGGTTAATCATGACTTACTGAAAATCTAACGGTTTTTTGGCGTTATTTTTCTTGTTGCTATGGTTACTTCATAAATTATGCTAATTTTTCATTGGTTATTAACTCAGGTTATTGTTAGGATTTATCGTCTTTTTTCGTCTATTTCTACCAAAATATCTTCAACTGAAGATTACTACTTTATTCTAATATCTATGGTCATCACATTAGTACCATTCTTCCTAATTTTTTATGATGAACATTTTGATACCCCTCATGCCTACTTTTGGATAGCTAATTACATTTTTACTATTTTCCCAATTTTATATCTTACATATATTTTATTCAAAATTAGTTGTTAATCACATATCTTGGTACTATGAATACCCACTTACATGGTTTAATCATTTGGCACGTTCTGCCTTACCCTTGGATTATTATTTGTTCTCAAATTCTGCTTACAGAATGTAACTTCTCGCTTTTTATCGTTTAATTCATTATCATTAAAATTGTATTTTTGTATGTACTAGTAAATATCACTTTTAACCTCGGGCGCCATGTTGTACAAAATAACATTACATAAATTTACGTTTTGGGCCAGAGTTAGTGCAACACGAACTAGTTTTGTGAAATAGATTACCTGAAATAAAACATACACAAAATACCATATATACATTACTTTTATTAGTATTGAACTTGTATTACATCATATTGAAAAAACGATTAGACCCACATATTACGCCATGGGCGTTTTAAAAATAAATTTACCCTCCAAAATCATAACATGTAATATAAAAGGTGTTATTATGTAATATTAGATAATTATGTAAATATAGATATACATATCTTTATATATTGTTGCGCACAACCCAGCACTTAGAAATTACCCACTCGCCCTCTCACTCTCTCTCTCTCTCTCATCCTGGTACAATTCTTCATTATTTTTATGAGCTCATTTTGAAAATTAAAATTTTAAATACTTGAATTTACTTCCTGTTATTTGTTATTTTGGTCATTTCAAATTAAGTTTGATGTGGAAATAAAATATGTATATGTGTGTTGATGGAACGTTCTCACCAAATAGTTGGATGTCTGTTGTTTTGCGAACTTCGCGCACTGCGAGTTCGGCGATTTTTTCCAGGTCACATCTTGGAGTACACTGTAGTTATTTATATAGTTTATTAACCACTGCTAGTGGTTTAAAAGTTAAAATTCACTTATTAGTGAACGAGTTGCCGGCCGGCTGCGATCACTGTTGCTGATGAAATGACGCCGAATCTTTGATACATATTTCCGAGGTGGGGTGAATCTACGTCACAAGCCTTTTGTTAAGCTGTTGACAGCATCATGTTGTTGACAAAAACAAATTCCTGGCCACTCACGTCATTAAGGATCGTCACTTTTATCGCAACAAATGACATACTGTTTTTTGTGAGGCTTCACGTTTTTTGCTACGATTCGGTCAAAATCCTGGCAAATATTATACAAATAATATACTCACGATATATTCATACAGGTTATTTAATGTTTGTTTAATTATGACCAAACTAAGGAGTACAATATTTATGGTTTTATATACCATATTTAGGGTAATTACAAATTGTACCATAATTCTACCATTACAAAACCCCCTCAATGAAAGATTGTGTGTCGAAGCACAAAAACTTTCATTGACCCTTTCATACTTCCTAAAGGGATCAGCCAGGATAAGTCGCCACAACCCCCTTACAATTTTATATAAAAGAAAATAACAACTCACCCTTGGTCTGATGATGATGACAGTACCTACATGACCTTACTGGACTTCTCCTTCGAGATCCCAACACCATAAGGCCACTTAGGCTCTTAACGCCCCTGCTCTGACGCGCTGGCCAGCTCAGGACCGCTGTCATATCACCACACACTGAAACAATAAATAATAAATATTAAAATAGTGGCTTGGTAAATTACTCTATCCTCAACTGAGCTGGTTCCCCTTAGCTAGGTGCTGGTTTGTGCTAATAAGCACTGGGTTTGCTTGATATATGATTAAAATCTAGTTATAAAAATTATCCTACTAAAAACGAACGTAACTCCCAAGAATTATAAAGAATTTCCTTTCTCCATATTGACAACCCTGAATTTATAAATTGTTTCGATTTCTATCGATAATATTTATCTCTTTCCATTTTATAATTATTGTAATTATAAAATAAACACATTGATATAAAAAGAATTAAAATCTAATTGAAAATATGAAAATTCCACTATAAATCTCCCAAACATGGAGAAAAACAAATTATATTGATATAAAAGAATTAATAAATCTGTATGGTATTATTTATTTATATATCTCATTGAATGGTTAAAATAAAATTATTATCATTATTATTATTATTATTATTATTAACAGGTAAAATTCCGGTATTAACAGCACCAATTATTTTTATCCCTTCGTACACATTATTTCCATACATGTTAAAATTTTATAACATAAATACATAATACATTTTACATAATAATACACATTGATACATTTAATACATTGAAATAGTTTTGTAATTACATTACATATTTAATCTTGATTAAGATTTGCATATTCTATTTAAATTTGCATTTAAAATTATAAAATTTACCATTGCAATTAATTCATTAATTAGACATCAACTTATTTATTATAATTATAAAATTCACATTTTACATTTATTATTATTAATATTCATATTACATTATTATTACTTCATTATTCATTTCTTATTACCTCTCTACTCTGAACTTCCTACCTACCTAACTACCTAACCTTTCACATTATATCATTGTTTAATCTGGGTAACTCCTATATTCCCTATGCTCATTATATTTTTACTCACCTTCTTCTAACTGACCACCAAATTTACCTATCATGACACCAATATCTCAGTTATAAACACCATTACTAATTTCATTTAAATCCTATGGCACCGCTCGTCTTTGCAATGGGTTGAGTGTTCCCTAACTGGCTATATACATTCATAATTTTTTGCCCTTCCAAAAAACGAAGTGCTGAATAATAACGTAATTAAGAGTGATAACTCAAATAATGAATTTACTGATAGTAAGAATATTACAGATAGTAAGAATATAATGTTAGAAAATGATAATGAAAGTATTATGAATGAAAATGAAGTGTTTGAGTGTATTGAGTCAGAAAGAAAGTTGAGAGAAAGTATTTTTGTACAAGGAGTGCAGGGGGTAGGATTTTCTTTTGATGTTGTGTTAGGGGGTGAAGACAAGTCTTCACGTATTTTTTATAAGGACAAGAGTTCCTTAAATTTATATTTGGGAGACGAAAGGTCTACAAATAAAGTTTCTTGGTGTTTTTGTGTACCTAATAAGCGGTGCAATAATTTTATGTTAGGGACCCCTGCATATGTGGAGAGAGAAGGTGTAATTTGGTGTTATGGAGAGAAATGTATTAAGAAAGAAAGTATAGAGAGATATTGTGAGAAAAAGAAAGTAATAAAATTTTTTAAAGTAAATAGAAATTACAGACAATTGATAGGAAGGTTAGGGTTAGATAAGGCATATGAAAATAATGAATACTTTTACTGGATGTTTATGTGGGTTGTAAAAAATTAATTAAAGTTTAATATGTTTGTTTGGTGTTAAACGTGTCAAAATGTATGCTCTCAGTCGTGTACGGGTAAACCGTATTCTGCTCTGCTGCATTCAAACATTGCCGCCTCGCCACCTGATTGGCGTACAGCTCTCTGCTATATTACCCAGCTTGCGTCTCGCTTTAACGCCTTCACTTCAATAATTATTAATCGTAATTCTAAATTAACTGAATCAAACATACAGCATTGCAGATTGAGAACATTTATTAATCCTTTAGAATATTTATCTTGGTTTATTATACATCAAAATCCGTTTTCTGCACCGGCTATTACAATTGTGTAGTTGGTACTTGCTCAGCTCAGTTGTATACAATCAGTCAGTAATGTTAGTTTACAGTAAAAATTATCGTTTTTCTCAGGGGTGTAAAGTCCTTTTGGCTACAGAAATATATACTTACAGCTAACACACACAAAGTTATAATAATTCTTACAACTAATTATATAAATAAATCGATATCTCATTACATTTGACTAAGTAATCACCAATGAAAACTTATGAAGCAATTTAGGGTTATGTCTCATTTGCCAGAAGTTCGTTATTAGAAGATTCGTTAATTATTTATCATAATTTACTCTCTTAATAATTGTTAATTTGTTATAGTTAAATAGTGAATTTAAATAAGCATTTATTTTGACTCGGAATAGTGATCAGTGATTTTGAAATAGTTATATTTAATTCAGACCCAAATTTGTGAGTACGCTTTAAGGGATAATGTTTATACTCATCAGTTACTTGTTGCTGAAGATCCTGATGTCGTCTTCTTCGATAGATAACTCCTGGGCTGTCGTCTTCTTCTATGGATAATTCCTGTCGTCTGTTTCCCTCGTCTCGGCACTTTCTCCTTGCTAATTCAGGCCTCGTAATTCTTCAGTTGGTGTCGTCTTCTTCTTTTAGGAGGTTCCACTGATCTTCATATAGTGTCCGTGGTCGTCTTTCTTCGTCACGGCGTCGCTTCGTCTTCTTTGGATCACTACGGTTTGTTAATTTAATTTTTTATAAATAAAAATTTACGTTCAGGATTCCCTGTACTGTTGTAATTGTCTTCCATTAGTTTTAAATAGTTTTGATATTACTTGAAGAATAATAATTTAATTTTAATACGAGAGCTACTCGGTCCACCCTCTGGCGTTGGTTAATCATGACTTACTGAAAATCTAACGGTTTTTTGGCGTTATTTTTCTTGTTGCTATGGTTACTTCATAAATTATGCTAATTTTTCATTGGTTATTAACTCAGGTTATTGTTAGGATTTATCGTCTTTTTTCGTCTATTTCTACCAAAATATCTTCAACTGAAGATTACTACTTTATTCTAATATCTATGGTCATCACATTAGTACCATTCTTCCTAATTTTTTATGATGAACATTTTGATACCCCTCATGCCTACTTTTGGATAGCTAATTACATTTTTACTATTTTCCCAATTTTATATCTTACATATATTTTATTCAAAATTAGTTGTTAATCACATATCTTGGTACTATGAATACCCACTTACATGGTTTAATCATTTGGCACGTTCTGCCTTACCCTTGGATTATTATTTGTTCTCAAATTAATAAATTTATGTTCAACAGTTTGGCCTAGAGCCTAAATTCCATTCTACTTCCATCTGACATTTCTTACTAACATTCCTGGTAACTCTAATACAATTTACAAACAAAACAAACAATAAACATCAGTATCCCTAACTCTAATTCTTACTATTAAACATTTCTTTTCAGGTTCTACACTGAAATAACTTTTAATTGCTGTTATCTGCTTACCCTACAATTTACTCTATGCTATTATTTTCTGAACACAAACAAAACTCTTAATACTTCCTTAAAGAAACTTAAAGAAACTCTTATAATACTATTGACAAACTGTTCCTTGCATGATATGTCCTATCTACTATTCCCTTCACTTAAATACAGTGTTAGTCCTTCTTAATTTGCTATACATTCTGATACCTTAACTCTTACCTTAATATATAATCTTGATATCTTATTACCTAAATTAACAATATTACAATTAGTTCAATCTTACCTACTAATGCACAGTTTATCACAAATTGTTTATCTGTTTTAACATAGTTGGCTTATATAATATTTAGTTTTACACTCTCACTACACTTTTCCTTTCATTAGAAAGTTACTATAATTACTATCCTGCTCACTTTGTTTCATTATTCTATACCTATCACTTCACTACTTATTTAGTTTTACACACTTTTGGGCTTATTCACTTGTTTATTCATGGGTTGTCTGATTACTTTAAATCACTGTGTGATTATGGTCATGTATAACTATTTACCTCCAAATCACACTGATCACTTTTGGTCATCATTCTAATATTGCTTTTGTTTTGGGCTCAAAGTATTGTTTATAGCCTTTGGCCATTACTACTACAATTAGTTTGGGGTATGGTTAGCTTCTAACCCCCCTACATTATATTATACAAGTACATTCTTTAAATAACAAGATACATGTGATACTATTACCCTTCATTAATCTTATTGTCCTAGCTACATCTCATATGCTACAGACATCAATTCATTACTAAATTTACAATATTCTGTTCACTTTTTTGGGATGACTTGATTGTACTTAAACTTCTTCTTCACTGTCTCTTGGTTTCTTTGGTTCCTATCCGATCTATTGTGTCAAGTCTGTCGGGTTAATAGTCATTTGTCATTTATGGTTTACTGGGTTATTGATCTTTAAGTTCATAAGTTTTTTTGCCTTTTACTCTTATTTTCAGCTGTTTATTTTATAATTAAATACCATTGAATTCTTGCTACCTTATGTCATGTTACATAATGCATCGCCACCAAAATTGATTATTTCGAAACAAAGATTATTAGATTTTTTCTGAAATCATCAATATAGTTCATTTTATCAAGTTGTTATGATTCAGGAATTCCTCCATCGTTACTTCCTCTGTATTCATTCTTTATTAAGTCATGATTCATAATGTAATAATTGGTATTATTTTCTTTCTTTATTATTCCCCTTTATGTTCTATTTCCCTACAATTTTTCTTCTCTCTCCTTCATATAAATTGGTAATAGTCAGAGGGCACGTGTGGCTCTATTACTCTGCTATCCATTTATACACATTTTGAGTTCAGAGGCCTTGCCTATCTGCTCAATAACATATGTTGGACGTATCTCAACATAAAATCATCACATAATAATATTCATAATAATTATAATAATAGTCGTTCATTTCCGACTCACATAATATTAATACAATAAAACACTTTTGGGATTAATTATTCTTTCTTTCATACAACTCATGACTTTTCATCTCAATAACTTATTAGGATTCCTTTGTTTTAAGCTTGTGGCGATATTTAATAGGCATTTAGTATTGTTTTAAGGGCTTATTCTATATGGTAGTGATTCTATTTGTCATCACTTTAATGCTCATTGATATTTAATTAACATTGTAGCTGGTTTTGACTCATTTATATTTTTTCATTGATAACTCAGCTAATCTGCCAGTGTTATTTTTTATTTGATTGTTTTTGTTTCTTCTTTTGTGAAACATTAATTTCTATTTATCCCCTTTTTGTGATAGGGTTTGTTAATGATGTTATGTAGCGTCATCATTATTTGTGTAACATTTAATTATTTTATATCTCAATTTTTATGATATTTCATTATACATTTTCAAAATTACATGTGTTTACACATTTGGTTTCACACTTGGTCGTAAGTTTAGCCTTACTTTGTTTTGAACTTAGCTTATCTTTCTTCTAAATTCCCTCTCATTTATAATAATAATGGTTCCAATCAAATACTTACTGTAAGTTGTGCTTACATTACTTTTGAATTTTGATAATAGTTACTTACAAAATTCTCTTTAATTTTCAGACACTGGTTCATAATACTTTTTTAAAGAAGACTGGTTATAAGTCCCTTTTATCTTTTTAGTTGTGATTTCACTTATGACATAGGTATTATTTTTATTATCTTTCATTATGAGGTAGGGTCCATTATATAACAACAGTAATTTCTTCGTGATTCCCTCTCTGGAACTTGGTAATTCTCGGTTTCGTATTAATACCTTTTCTCCTTCACTGTACTGGATTGCCTTTGGTTGCATTTTATGATATTTAGCCTTTTTCTTTTCTGTTTGCTCCGCTATTTTACTATAGAATTTGGCATTATCAAATTGGTATATTGGATTGGTGGGGAAATTGACACGTTCTTCTATGGCTCGAGGTGGTGGTTTTCCATACATGATGGTGTACGGGGTATCCTTAATGGATTCATGGTATGCGAGATTTATGAAATTTTCAGTGGCTTCGAGGTATTCGCTCCACTTGCGTTGCTGGTCGTGGCAGTATGTACGGAGAATTCTCCCAACTTCACGGAGCACTCTTTCCGCTGGGTTGCTGTTCGGGTGGTAAATTGAAGTCTTGTATGTTCGGATACCCAGATCCATTAATGTGTCCTTCCATCGTCTTCCTCGAAATTGAGTACCATGGTCAGTGATAATATTCATGGGACTACCCACCTCCATTTTGGTTGTTTCCCCGGTTGTAAGGATGGTTACCATTATTATTGTTATTGGGGTAATTCTGATTGTGGTTTCTTGGGTAATTATTGTTGTTGTTTTGATTATGGAACCCTCGATAATTATTGGGGTTAGATGGCGGATGGTTGGCCGGGATGTGGTTTCCCTGTGGTCCACTTGGCTGATTTCGGTTGTCATAATTTCTATAGTTTGGTGAATTCTTTTGTCTGTTCAAGACATAGTGTTTCTCCCGCTCGTACTCTCCCAATAATGCGGCCATCTCTTGTATAGTTTTAATGTGTCCGCTTAAACGGCTTTTCGTGATCTCACCGTCATAGTGATACGCCAATTGCGTCACTAGGCACTCTTCCGGGATGTTGGGTTCAAGGTTCCTTGCTATGCTCACCTTACCTAAAAAGTAAGCGGTTGGTGACTGTCCTAGGTAAGGGTCGAATCTGCCATTGTTTATATTGTTTCTCACCACGTGCTGAGTTGCCTCCGACCAGTATTTGTCTTTGAATAATTTCTTGAATTCATTGAAATTATTTATGTCTGGTCTTACCGCCGTCCACCAATTATCATGGACTTCTTTAAACATGTCATCTATCATGCTCTTGATTATAGTCCACCTTGTCTCTCTGGTTCGGGCTAAGTTTTCCTCCACTCGTTCTATAAACTCAATCGGATTACGTTTATAGTTTTTAAAGTTTATGGTCTCCCTATTTTCACTGCATAACACATGTGAGGTCATGGTTGGTCGATCTTTCAATGCGTTGATCTCCTCTTGTAGGCGTAGCTCTCTAGCCCTAAATTCAGCTATTTTCCCTTCTTGGGCGGTTGTGGTGTCTTTCACTTCACTTACTGACGCGTCCAATCTGCTATAGTTCTCCTCTACTCTGGTTTGTATCTGTTCTAGTTTGTTGTTGGTTTCCTTTTGGAGTCCTTCGACCCTCCTCTTACCTTCGCCTTCAACTTCATTCACCTTGATTAAAATTTCTTCCCGGACTTGCATCACTACTTCGCTGGTTTTCTCTATCTTCTCTTCCGTTTCCATTACAGTTTGTTTCAGTTCTTCTCTGTACTCTGTCAACTGTTGTTGTAATGTATCTTGGTTATATTCAATTTTGTCATTCAACGTTTCAATGTCCTCCTTCATGAGTCTCAAGGCTTCACTGGTTTTCTCATTACTTCTCTCTATCTTCTCACTAATCAATTTATTCTCCTCCTTCATTTCCTGTCTTAATTTCTCGTTATTTCCATTAATGGTCTTCCTTAAATCTTCTTTAGTGCTGTCCAATTTCTTCTCCATCTTCTCATTATTTTGGTCCATTTTCTTGAAATTGTCGTTTATTGACTCAAATTTCTTGTCTAATTCTTCATTATTTTGTTGCAATAATTTTTTAGTGTCCTTTATTTCTTCCTTCTGCTTCTTAAAATTGTCATTAATTGTTCCGAACTGTTCCATCATTATTTTCATCAGATCGTCTAATTTCGTTCCTCCTGCAGTTCTTGTTAGTTCTGTCGGAGTTAATATTTCCTCCCTTAGTGTGGTTTCATCTGTCTCTACAGGAATTAATAACTCTTCTACACCTTCCGCTGATGTTATTTCCTTTTCTTCCATTCGAACGTCTCTCTCGATCTCCTTTTCTAATCTCCTTGCTTCCTCTTCCGCCTCCTTTTCGCGTAGCTTGGCCCGTCTTGTGCCGATTGGTTCCCGTTCCATTTCCGTAGTCGCCGCTAGAATCTGTAAAGTTCAAAGGTATTTTCCTTAACTATTCTAGCCCTACTAGTTGGCGCACCACTTTGTTACTAGATGTAATATGATGTGTTTGTAAAAAATTAATTAAAGTTTAATATGTTTGTTTGGTGTTAAACGTGTCAAATTGTATGCTCTCAGTCGTGTACGGGTAAACCGTATTCTGCTCTGCTGCATTCAAACGTTGCCGCCTCGCCACCTGATTGGCGTACAGCTGTCTGCTATATTACCCAGCTTGCGTCTCGCTTTAACGCCTTCACTTCAATAATTATTAATCGTAATTCTAAATTAACTGAATCAAACATACAGCATTGCAGATTGAGAACATTTATTAATCCTTTAGAATATTTATCTTGGTTTATTATACATCAAAATCCGTTTTCTGCACCGGCTATTACAATTGTGTAGTTGGTACTTGCTCAGCTCAGTTGTATACAATCAGTCAGTAATGTTAGTTTACAGTAAAAATTATCGTTTTTCTCAGGGGTGTAAAGTCCTTTTGGCTACAGAAATATATACTTACAGCTAACACACACAAAGTTATAATAATTCTTACAACTAATTATATAAATAAATCGATATCTCATTACATTTGACTAAGTAATCACCAATGAAAACTTATGAAGCAATTTAGGGTTATGTCTCATTTGCCAGAAGTTCGTTATTAGAAGATTTGTTAATTATTTATCATAATTTACTCTCTTAATAATTGTTAATTTGTTATAGTTAAATAGTGAATTTAAATACGCATTTATTTTGACTCGGAATAGTGATCAGTGATTTTGAAATAGTTATATTTAATTCAGACCCAAATTTGTGAGTACGCTTTAAGGGATAATGTTTATACTCATCAGTTACTTGTTGCTGAAGATCCTGATGTCGTCTTCTTCGATAGATAACTCCTGGGCTGTCGTCTTCTTCTATGGATAATTCCTGTCGTCTGTTTCCCTCGTCTCGGCACTTTCTCCTTGCTAATTCAGGCCTCGTAATTCTTCAGTTGGTGTCGTCTTCTTCTTTTAGGAGGTTCCACTGATCTTCATATAGTGTCCGTGGTCGTCTTTCTTCGTCACGGCGTCGCTTCGTCTTCTTTGGATCACTACGGTTTGTTAATTTAATTTTTTATAAATAAAAATTTACGTTCAGGATTCCCTGTACTGTTGTAATTGTCTTCCATTAGTTTTAAATAGTTTTGATATTACTTGAAGAATAATAATTTAATTTTAATACGAGAGCTACTCGGTCCACCCTCTGGCGTTGGTTAATCATGACTTACTGAAAATCTAATGGTTTTTTGGCGTTATTTTTCTTGTTGCTATGGTTACTTCATAAATTATGCTAATTTTTTATTGGTTATTAACTCAGGTTATTGTTAGGATTTATCGTCTTTTTTCGTCTATTTCTACCAAAATATCTTCAACTGAAGATTACTACTTTATTCTAATATCTATGGTCATCACATTAGTACCATTCTTCCTAATTTTTTATGATGAACATTTTGATACCCCTCATGCCTACTTTTGGATAGCTAATTACATTTTTACTATTTTCCCAATTTTATATCTTACATATATTTTATTCAAAATTAGTTGTTAATCACATATCTTGGTACTATGAATACCCACTTACATGGTTTAATCATTTGGCACGTTCTGCCTTACCCTTGGATTATTATTTGTTCTCAAATTAATAAATGTATGTTCAACAGTTTGGCCTAGAGCCTAAATTCCATTCTACTTCCATCTGACATTTCTTACTAACATTCCTGGTAACTCTAATACAATTTACAAACAAAACAAACAATAAACATCAGTATCCCTAACTCTAATTCTTACTATTAAACATTTCTTTTCAGGTTCTACACTGAAATAACTTTTAATTGCTGTTATCTGCTTACCCTACAATTTACTCTATGCTATTATTTTCTGAACACAAACAAAACTCTTAATACTTCCTTAAAGAAACTTAAAGAAACTCTTATAATACTATTGACAAACTGTTCCTTGCATGGTATGTCCTATCTACTATTCCCTTCACTTAAATACAGTGTTAGTCCTTCTTAATTTGCTATACATTCTGATACCTTAACTCTTACCTTAATATATAATCTTGATATCTTATTACCTAAATTAACAATATTACAATTAGTTCAATCTTACCTACTAATGCACAGTTTATCACAAATTGTTTATCTGTTTTAACATAGTTGGCTTATATAATATTTAGTTTTACACTCTCACTACACTTTTCCTTTCATTAGAAAGTTACTATAATTACTATCCTGCTCACTTTGTTTCATTATTCTATACCTATCACTTCACTACTTATTTAGTTTTACACACTTTTGGGCTTATTCACTTGTTTATTCATGGGTTGTCTGATTACTTTAAATCACTGTGTGATTATGGTCATGTATAACTATTTACCTCCAAATCACACTGATCACTTTTGGTCATCATTCTAATATTGCTTTTGTTTTGGGCTCAAAGTATTGTTTATAGCCTTTGGCCATTACTACTACAATTAGTTTGGGGTATGGTTAGCTTCTAACCCCCCTACATTATATTATACAAGTACATTCTTTAAATAACAAGATACATGTGATACTATTACCCTTCATTAATCTTATTGTCCTAGCTACATCTCATATGCTACAGACATCAATTCATTACTAAATTTACAATATTCTGTTCACTTTTTTGGGATGACTTGATTGTACTTAAACTTCTTCTTCACTGTCTCTTGGTTTCTTTGGTTCCTATCCGATCTATTGTGTCAAGTCTGTCGGGTTAATAGTCATTTGTCATTTATGGTTTACTGGGTTATTGATCTTTAAGTTCATAAGTTTTTTTGCCTTTTACTCTTATTTTCAGCTGTTTATTTTATAATTAAATACCATTGAATTCTTGCTACCTTATGTCATGTTATATAATGCATCGCCACCAAAATTGATTATTTCGAAACAAAGATTATTAGATTTTTTCTGAAATCATCAATATAGTTCATTTTATCAAGTTGTTATGATTCAGGAATTCCTCCATCGTTACTTCCTCTGTATTCATTCTTTATTAAGTCATGATTCATAATGTAATAATTGGTATTATTTTCTTTCTTTATTATTCCCCTTTATGTTCTATTTCCCTACAATTTTTCTTCTCTCTCCTTCATATAAATTGGTAATAGTCAGAGGGCACGTGTGGCTCTATTACTCTGCTATCCATTTATACACATTTTGAGTTCAGAGGCCTTGCCTATCTGCTCAATAACATATGTTGGACGTATCTCAACATAAAATCATCACATAATAATATTCATAATAATTATAATAATAGTCGTTCATTTCCGACTCACATAATATTAATACAATAAAACACTTTTGGGATTAATTATTCTTTCTTTCATACAACTCATGACTTTTCATCTCAATAACTTATTAGGATTCCTTTGTTTTAAGCTTGTGGCGATATTTAATAGGCATTTAGTATTGTTTTAAGGGCTTATTCTATATGGTAGTGATTCTATTTGTCATCACTTTAATGCTCATTGATATTTAATTAACATTGTAGCTGGTTTTGACTCATTTATATTTTTTCATTGATAACTCAGCTAATCTGCCAGTGTTATTTTTTATTTGATTGTTTTTGTTTCTTCTTTTGTGAAACATTAATTTCTATTTATCCCCTTTTTGTGATAGGGTTTGTTAATGATGTTATGTAGCGTCATCATTATTTGTGTAACATTTAATTATTTTATATCTCAATTTTTATGATATTTCATTATACATTTTCAAAATTACATGTGTTTACACATTTGGTTTCACACTTGGTCGTAAGTTTAGCCTTACTTTGTTTTGAACTTAGCTTATCTTTCTTCTAAATTCCCTCTCATTTATAATAATAATGGTTCCAATCAAATACTTACTGTAAGTTGTGCTTACATTACTTTTGAATTTTGATAATAGTTACTTACAAAATTCTCTTTAATTTTCAGACACTGGTTCATAATACTTTTTTAAAGAAGACTGGTTATAAGTCCCTTTTATCTTTTTAGTTGTGATTTCACTTATGACATAGGTATTATTTTTATTATCTTTCATTATGAGGTAGGGTCCATTATATAACAACAGTAATTTCTTCGTGATTCCCTCTCTGGAACTTGGTAATTCTCGGTTTCGTATTAATACCTTTTCTCCTTCACTGTACTGGATTGCCTTTGGTTGCATTTTATGATATTTAGCCTTTTTCTTTTCTGTTTGCTCCGCTATTTTACTATAGAATTTGGCATTATCAAATTGGTATATTGGATTGGTGGGGAAATTGACACGTTCTTCTATGGCTCGAGGTGGTGGTTTTCCATACATGATGGTGTACGGGGTATCCTTAATGGATTCATGGTATGCGAGATTTATGAAATTTTCAGTGGCTTCGAGGTATTCGCTCCACTTGCGTTGCTGGTCGTGGCAGTATGTACGGAGAATTCTCCCAACTTCACGGAGCACTCTTTCCGCTGGGTTGCTGTTCGGGTGGTAAATTGAAGTCTTGTATGTTCGGATACCCAGATCCATTAATGTGTCCTTCCATCGTCTTCCTCGAAATTGAGTACCATGGTCAGTGATAATATTCATGGGACTACCCACCTCCATTTTGGTTGTTTCCCCGGTTGTAAGGATGGTTACCATTATTATTGTTATTGGGGTAATTCTGATTGTGGTTTCTTGGGTAATTATTGTTGTTGTTTTGATTATGGAACCCTCGATAATTATTGGGGTTAGATGGCGGATGGTTGGCCGGGATGTGGTTTCCCTGTGGTCCACTTGGCTGATTTCGGTTGTCATAATTTCTATAGTTTGGTGAATTCTTTTGTCTGTTCAAGACATAGTGTTTCTCCCGCTCGTACTCTCCCAATAATGCGGCCATCTCTTGTATAGTTTTAATGTGTCCGCTTAAACGGCTTTTCGTGATCTCACCGTCATAGTGATACGCCAATTGCGTCACTAGGCACTCTTCCGGGATGTTGGGTTCAAGGTTCCTTGCTATGCTCACCTTACCTAAAAAGTAAGCGGTTGGTGACTGTCCTAGGTAAGGGTCGAATCTGCCATTGTTTATATTGTTTCTCACCACGTGCTGAGTTGCCTCCGACCAGTATTTGTCTTTGAATAATTTCTTGAATTCATTGAAATTATTTATGTCTGGTCTTACCGCCGTCCACCAATTATCATGGACTTCTTTAAACATGTCATCTATCATGCTCTTGATTATAGTCCACCTTGTCTCTCTGGTTCGGGCTAAGTTTTCCTCCACTCGTTCTATAAACTCAATCGGATTACGTTTATAGTTTTTAAAGTTTATGGTCTCCCTATTTTCACTGCATAACACATGTGAGGTCATGGTTGGTCGATCTTTCAATGCGTTGATCTCCTCTTGTAGGCGTAGCTCTCTAGCCCTAAATTCAGCTATTTTCCCTTCTTGGGCGGTTGTGGTGTCTTTCACTTCACTTACTGACGCGTCCAATCTGCTATAGTTCTCCTCTACTCTGGTTTGTATCTGTTCTAGTTTGTTGTTGGTTTCCTTTTGGAGTCCTTCGACCCTCCTCTTACCTTCGCCTTCAACTTCATTCACCTTGATTAAAATTTCTTCCCGGACTTGCATCACTACTTCGCTGGTTTTCTCTATCTTCTCTTCCGTTTCCATTACAGTTTGTTTCAGTTCTTCTCTGTACTCTGTCAACTGTTGTTGTAATGTATCTTGGTTATATTCAATTTTGTCATTCAACGTTTCAATGTCCTCCTTCATGAGTCTCAAGGCTTCACTGGTTTTCTCATTACTTCTCTCTATCTTCTCACTAATCAATTTATTCTCCTCCTTCATTTCCTGTCTTAATTTCTCGTTATTTCCATTAATGGTCTTCCTTAAATCTTCTTTAGTGCTGTCCAATTTCTTCTCCATCTTCTCATTATTTTGGTCCATTTTCTTGAAATTGTCGTTTATTGACTCAAATTTCTTGTCTAATTCTTCATTATTTTGTTGCAATAATTTTTTAGTGTCCTTTATTTCTTCCTTCTGCTTCTTAAAATTGTCATTAATTGTTCCGAACTGTTCCATCATTATTTTCATCAGATCGTCTAATTTCGTTCCTCCTGCAGTTCTTGTTAGTTCTGTCGGAGTTAATATTTCCTCCCTTAGTGTGGTTTCATCTGTCTCTACAGGAATTAATAACTCTTCTACACCTTCCGCTGATGTTATTTCCTTTTCTTCCATTCGAACGTCTCTCTCGATCTCCTTTTCTAATCTCCTTGCTTCCTCTTCCGCCTCCTTTTCGCGTAGCTTGGCCCGTCTTGTGCCGATTGGTTCCCGTTCCATTTCCGTAGTCGCCGCTAGAATCTGTAAAGTTCAAAGGTATTTTCCTTAACTATTCTAGCCCTACTAGTTGGCGCACCACTTTGTTACTAGATGTAATATGATGTGTTTGTAAAAAATTAATTAAAGTTTAATATGTTTGTTTGGTGTTAAACGTGTCAAATTGTATGCTCTCAGTCGTGTACGGGTAAACCGTATTCTGCTCTGCTGCATTCAAACGTTGCCGCCTCGCCACCTGATTGGCGTACAGCTGTCTGCTATATTACCCAGCTTGCGTCTCGCTTTAACGCCTTCACTTCAATAATTATTAATCGTAATTCTAAATTAACTGAATCAAACATACAGCATTGCAGATTGAGAACATTTATTAATCCTTTAGAATATTTATCTTGGTTTATTATACATCAAAATCCGTTTTCTGCACCGGCTATTACAATTGTGTAGTTGGTACTTGCTCAGCTCAGTTGTATACAATCAGTCAGTAATGTTAGTTTACAGTAAAAATTATCGTTTTTCTCAGGGGTGTAAAGTCCTTTTGGCTACAGAAATATATACTTACAGCTAACACACACAAAGTTATAATAATTCTTACAACTAATTATATAAATAAATCGATATCTCATTACATTTGACTAAGTAATCACCAATGAAAACTTATGAAGCAATTTAGGGTTATGTCTCATTTGCCAGAAGTTCGTTATTAGAAGATTTGTTAATTATTTATCATAATTTACTCTCTTAATAATTGTTAATTTGTTATAGTTAAATAGTGAATTTAAATACGCATTTATTTTGACTCGGAATAGTGATCAGTGATTTTGAAATAGTTATATTTAATTCAGACCCAAATTTGTGAGTACGCTTTAAGGGATAATGTTTATACTCATCAGTTACTTGTTGCTGAAGATCCTGATGTCGTCTTCTTCGATAGATAACTCCTGGGCTGTCGTCTTCTTCTATGGATAATTCCTGTCGTCTGTTTCCCTCGTCTCGGCACTTTTCCTTGCTAATTCAGGCCTCGTAATTCTTCAGTTGGTGTCGTCTTCTTCTTTTAGGAGGTTCCACTGATCTTCATATAGTGTCCGTGGTCGTCTTTCTTCGTCACGGCGTCGCTTCGTCTTCTTTGGATCACTACGGTTTGTTAATTTAATTTTTTATAAATAAAAATTTACGTTCAGGATTCCCTGTACTGTTGTAATTGTCTTCCATTAGTTTTAAATAGTTTTGATATTACTTGAAGAATAATAATTTAATTTTAATACGAGAGCTACTCGGTCCACCCTCTGGCGTTGGTTAATCATGACTTACTGAAAATCTAACGGTTTTTTGGCGTTATTTTTCTTGTTGCTATGGTTACTTCATAAATTATGCTAATTTTTTATTGGTTATTAACTCAGGTTATTGTTAGGATTTATCGTCTTTTTTCGTCTATTTCTACCAAAATATCTTCAACTGAAGATTACTACTTTATTCTAATATCTATGGTCATCACATTAGTACCATTCTTCCTAATTTTTTATGATGAACATTTTGATACCCCTCATGCCTACTTTTGGATAGCTAATTACATTTTTACTATTTTCCCAATTTTATATCTTACATATATTTTATTCAAAATTAGTTGTTAATCACATATCTTGGTACTATGAATACCCACTTACATGGTTTAATCATTTGGCACGTTCTGCCTTACCCTTGGATTATTATTTGTTCTCAAATTAATAAATTTATGTTCAACAGTTTGGCCTAGAGCCTAAATTCCATTCTACTTCCATCTGACATTTCTTACTAACATTCCTGGTAACTCTAATACAATTTACAAACAAAACAAACAATAAACATCAGTATCCCTAACTCTAATTCTTACTATTAAACATTTCTTTTCAGGTTCTACACTGAAATAACTTTTAATTGCTGTTATCTGCTTACCCTACAATTTACTCTATGCTATTATTTTCTGAACACAAACAAAACTCTTAATACTTCCTTAAAGAAACTTAAAGAAACTCTTATAATACTATTGACAAACTGTTCCTTGCATGATATGTCCTATCTACTATTCCCTTCACTTAAATACAGTGTTAGTCCTTCTTAATTTGCTATACATTCTGATACCTTAACTCTTACCTTAATATATAATCTTGATATCTTATTACCTAAATTAACAATATTACAATTAGTTCAATCTTACCTACTAATGCACAGTTTATCACAAATTGTTTATCTGTTTTAACATAGTTGGCTTATATAATATTTAGTTTTACACTCTCACTACACTTTTCCTTTCATTAGAAAGTTACTATAATTACTACCCTGCTCACTTTGTTTCATTATTCTATACCTATCACTTCACTACTTATTTAGTTTTACACACTTTTGGGCTTATTCACTTGTTTATTCATGGGTTGTCTGATTACTTTAAATCACTGTGTGATTATGGTCATGTATAACTATTTACCTCCAAATCACACTGATCACTTTTGGTCATCATTCTAATATTGCTTTTGTTTTGGGCTCAAAGTATTGTTTATAGCCTTTGGCCATTACTACTACAATTAGTTTGGGGTATGGTTAGCTTCTAACCCCCCTACATTATATTATACAAGTACATTCTTTAAATAACAAGATACATGTGATACTATTACCCTTCATTAATCTTATTGTCCTAGCTACATCTCATATGCTACAGACATCAATTCATTACTAAATTTACAATATTCTGTTCACTTTTTTGGGATGACTTGATTGTACTTAAACTTCTTCTTCACTGTCTCTTGGTTTCTTTGGTTCCTATCCGATCTATTGTGTCAAGTCTGTCGGGTTAATAGTCATTTGTCATTTATGGTTTACTGGGTTATTGATCTTTAAGTTCATAAGTTTTTTTGCCTTTTACTCTTATTTTCAGCTGTTTATTTTATAATTAAATACCATTGAATTCTTGCTACCTTATGTCATGTTACAATACTTACCTTATAATAACAATGAAATTGAGATAACAATAAATAATGAGAATAAGGGTATTAAGTACTTACCTGTGGTAGAAAATTTTGAGGATAATTATAAAATAAATAACCAATTAATGACATATAATATTACTGAGACAAACAGAATCCTACTCGATCGTGACTTGAAATATTTGTTTGATAACAGTTTTATAAATGAACATGAATATAATGTTACTATTCATAAAATTTATTCATTAAATAATAAATTAAATAGACCTAAGATAAGAATGTTATTCGACGATGGTGGATAGAGTGTTTCAATTGTGTAATGAACATTAAATATATATGTGAACCGTGGTATTGAATTGGACTGCTATGGACTGAGTTTGATGAATAACAAAATAATGAGTTGGAGTGTATATTTTTCATTGTTCTATATGTATTTATATCTCAATGTGTTTATGTATTTTTATGTATGTTGTATTGCAGGTATATTTTATGTACACCAGTATGTATTATTATGTATTTTAATAATTAACATGTTTAATAATAATATTTTTAAATAACGGAATAACCATTAAAGAGTAATAATTCTTTATGACTAAAAAATTATAGTACAAAAGAAAGTTGTGCTACCTTTCTAACAGAAGTAAATTATTAATTAATAGAAGGTTTTAATGAAGTCAAATTATTAATTAATTGGTAATGAAGGTAATTCCTTATGAATGATAATATTTAAATAAGAATACATATATATTTGAATTTTGAAAAGTAGTGTTATGAGTAGGTGAGAGATGATTTTTATAAGACAATTGTCAATGATTACAGTAAGGTAAGTTGTTTAAACAGGAATAGAGCCTGGGTATAGATAGAAGCAGGTGAGTTGATTAATTAATGAAAATGGAGTTAGATAGTTAAGAATTTTGAAGTAAATAATACAAAGAGAAGTATCAGATATTTAGGGACACAGTAGTTAGTGATTATTAGTAAAGGTGTTTAAGTAAAGGTATAAACATATATTTGTTGTTGATGAATTCTGTAGTGGGGGTGAGGTGATAAGGAGTAGCCAACCAATAGTGTTGTGGCAGGTAATAGCGTAGTTTAAGGGAGTGTTTGACGAATTTTTGGAAGGGCAAAAAATTATGAATGTATATAGCCAGTTAGGGAACACTCAACCCATTGCAAAGACGAGCGGTGCCATAGGATTTAAATGAAATTAGTAATGGTGTTTATAATTGAGATATTGGTGTCATGATAGGTAAATTTGGTGGTCAGTTAGAAGAAGGTGAGTAAAAATATAATGAGCATAGGGAATATAGGAGTTACCCAGATTAAACAATGATATAATGTGAAAGGTTAGGTAGTTAGGTAGGTAGGAAGTTCAGAGTAGAGAGGTAATAAGAAATGAATAATGAAGTAATAATAATGTAATATGAATATTAATAATAATAAATGTAAAATGTGAATTTTATAATTATAATAAATAAATTGATGTCTAATTAATGAATTAATTGCAATGGTAAATTTTATAATTTTAAATGCAAATTTAAATAGAATATGCAAATCTTAATCAAGATTAAATATGTAATGTAATTACAAAACTATTTCAATGTATTAAATGTATCAATGTGTATTATTATGTAAAATGTATTATGTATTTATGTTATAAAATTTTAACATGTATGGAAATAATGTGTACGAAGGGATAAAAATAATTGGTGCTGTTAATACCGGAATTTTACCTGTTAATAATAATAATAATAATGATAATAATTTTATTTTAACCATTCAATGAGATATATAAATAAATAATACCATACAGATTTATTAATTCTTTTATATCAATATAATTTGTTTTTCTCCATGTTTGGGAGATTTATAGTGGAATTTTCATATTTTCAATTAGATTTTAATTCTTTTTATATCAATGTGTTTATTTTATAATTACAATAATTATAAAATGGAAAGAGATAAATATTATCGATAGAAATCGAAACAATTTATAAATTCAGGGTTGTCAATATGGAGAAAGGAAATTCTTTATAATTCTTGGGAGTTACGTTTTTAGTAGGATAATTTTTATAACTGGATTTTAATCATATATCAAGCAAACCCAGTGCTTATTAGCACAAACCAGCACCTAGCTAAGGGGAACCAGCTCAGTTGAGGATAGAGTAATTTACCAAGCCACTATTTTAATATTTATTATTTATTGTTTCAGTGTGTGGTGATATGACAGCGGTCCTGAGCTGGCCAGCGCGTCAGAGCAGGGGCGTTAAGAGCCTAAGTGGCCTTATGGTGTTGGGATCTCGAAGGAGAAGTCCAGTAAGGTCATGTAGGTACTGTCATCATCATCAGACCAAGGGTGAGTTGTTATTTTCTTTTATATAAAATTGTAAGGGGGTTGTGGCGACTTATCCTGGCTGATCCCTTTAGGAAGTATGAAAGGGTCAATGAAAGTTTTTGTGCTTCGACACACAATCTTTCATTGAGGGGGTTTTATAATGGTAGAATTATGGTACAATTTGTAATTACCCTAAATATGGTATATAAAACCATAAATATTGTATTCCTTAGTTTGGTCATAATTAAACAAACATTAAATAACCTGTATGAATATATCGTGAGTATATTATTTGTATAATATTTGCCAGGATTTTGACCGAATCGTAGCAAAAAACGTGAAGCCTCACAAAAAACAGTATGTCATTTGTTTCGATAAAAGTGACGATCCTTAATGACGTGAGTGGCCAGGAATTTGTTTTTGTCAACAACATGATGCTGTCAACAGCTTAACAAAAGGCTTGTGACGTAGATTCACCCCACCTCGGAAATATGTAACAAAGACTCGGCGTCATTTCATCAGCAACAGTGATCGCAGCCGGCCGGCAACTCGTTCACTAATAAGTGAATTTTAACTTTTAAACCACTAGCAGTGGTTAATAAACTATATAAATAACTACAGTGTACTCCAAGATGTGACCTGGAAAAAATCGCCGAACTCGCGGTGAGCGAAGTTCGCAAAACAACAGACATCCAACTATTTGGTGAGAACGTTCCATCAGCACACATATACATATTTTATTTCCACATCAAACTTAATTTGAAATGACCAAAATAACAAATAACAAGAAGTAAATTCAAGTATTTAAAATTTTTATTTTCAAAATGAGCTCATAAAAATAATGAAGAATTGTACCAGGATGAGAGAGAGAGAGAGAGTGAGAGGGCGAGTGGGTAATTTCTAAGTGCTGGGTTGTGCGCAACAATATATAAAGATATGTATATTGTAATAAAAACAAGTATTTTTGTGTAGATATATATTTATGGTGGTGTAGTAGTGTGAATGTAGATACGCACTGGTATCTACGGTAATATTGTTTTTTACAAAATGTCGTAATTGTAACTATTATGGTTATTAGTGTGATTGTATTGTTTAATGGGTGCGTATTAATAGTCCACTTTTTGATTTAAAATGTTTCGCGCACTCTGTTATATACCTCCCTCACTTACCACACGTGGATATTTCAGTCCTGTTCAGTGACGGTTCCGCTGAAATACATACACTTTACATACAAATAAATATTCAGTTTGAACATTCAATATAGTTATCACATACAATATAAATGAAATAATATCTAACTAATACTCTGAATTATTAGATCTGTTTAAAGTCTTCCACCACCTTGGTAGAACTGATTAACAATAAATGATTTAATTTACTTTTGAAATGATACTCTTTTTCACTGGTAATAAAAGTGGAGGTTTATTAACAATTCGAGATATTATAAAATCTTTGAACAATGAACAATCAATAGCTAACAACCTTTTAGATAATAATTACAAATAAAAATTTTAAATAAGACTCTGTTCAGACTCAAGGCTGGTAAGCCTGTTAGTTGTACAATAATTTAATTTCAAGAGGTTATGTTCTCTTGTGTCAGTGAATTACCATATTCGTAAGGTTCTTTTAGGTAACATGATACCAGGTACAAGATGTAATATTAATAACGTTATAAAATGAACAATAATTAATAATAAACAAACAAATATAAAAATCAAAAATTAATACCATATATCTGATATTTATGGTACTATCGTACGCGGGAATGCGCACGCAACTTTTAGTATTCTTCTGACAATTAACAAGCTCGTTGGCTTGTACAGTTAAAATGTATCACTTTATTTTAATAATTCGTTTTGAGAATTATCTATTTGCAAGAGAAAAATTTCTTAAAAAACTCTTGTTATTATTTCCATCTGGTTTGGATTTTACTTGAGAACAGACCGGTAACAGTGAAACTGGCAAGTTACCGTTACGATTCTAAGGTTATGTTATAATGGGTATTGTTAGAATGGTTAACTATTTCTTAATATTTATTATTTCTTAATCTAAATATAAACACATTATTCGTAATATATTGATGTGTTATTATCAGGATTACATTTATTCTTTCGTATTAAAGTTAATAATGTTTACTTTAAAACATCGAAAAGTCAAGAAAACAATTTTAGTCAAATGAGTGACTATTTTAATTACTCGTATTTAGTAGTAAATGCTTCTAACATAATTTTTTAATAATGATAAATAATTAAAATATTTTTTCCAATATTTTAATAATTTTGAATTAATATTTCTTTTAATTCTGATAATTCAATCATGGTTTTTGATACTTCGCCTTTTCTGACTTGCGTAGTGTCAAAATTACTTGTTACAAAATTATTATTTCTGTTTCAATATTATTTAAATAAAAATTGTACTCCCTGATTTTTATCTTTCACAACACTCGAAAGTACGATTGACATTATACACTAATCGTACTAGTTTAAATAAATAACTCCGCACCTTTCTCTCGTAAATATTGGTGTAGTGTTAAGGTTATGTATGTTGATTTACTTAATGTCAATGCCGCGCACAAATTCAAAATTAAAACTTTTTCATGTTGGCGAGCGGCGTGGCCTCTCCGTCGAAAGACTGATCGTGAACTGTAATGCTTCGCTGAAGCGTCTCCTTCTCGTCTGCCGAAATTCATTCATTTGATTGGCTGAAAAAACTATACTCTCTGACCCAAAAGCCTTTGTTTTCTTAAAACATTTAATTTTTTAACAAATTCGATTTTGAGGTTGAGGCTTTGTGACGTCAGCACTGGTACAAAAATTTAATTGAAAAGTTTAAAATCACAATAACTTTCTTAATCTATGTCCTATCGTTAAATGGTTGATGTCAGTGACTTGCGGACATCTTACGCTTTAATTTAAGTCCAAGAATGATTATTTTCCGTCCATCACTTCTATCACTATTACAATTTTATTAATTATTTCTGGTGTATCTTATATTTATAAGTCTATTACACCAAATTTCACTTATTTATATTAAAACACTTTTTAAATAAACACTCTGAGTCCATATCTCAATTGGTTTGATTCAAAATTTGGGAATAGTTGTTCCCTAAACAATATCTCGCTATGGCGTCATTAGGCGTCCATATTTGATTTTTTATAAATGTGCTTAAAACTAATTTTTCTTATTTAAAACAGTAATATTGCGATCTAATAATACTAGTAATGTCTATTTACATAATTTTACACTAGAATATTTGTACATGACTGTGTTTAATCTACTATTTACATTGTTTTGGTCCCCTCTTATTTCTCTTATACAATTGTTACCTTATTTTTGTTTTTTTTCTATATAAATTATATTATGTACTAGTTGTAATTAGTGTACACACATTGTACCTAATTCATTATACATAATGGTTAGCTTTTGGCTAGTTCAGAACCCTTCAATTCTACAGTAATGGGTCTGTTTATGTTGTGTCATATCATAGTAGTCATTTATTTTTGTTAATACAATAACTAAGTTGTTATTGTTACTCTTGGTTTGGGTTTCCAAAGTAGTATTAGACATTATTCTAACTCTTGATAATGTTTTCATTTACTTTTAAACAAGTTTACATGTTATATTTTTCATAAATAACTTGCTCCTCATGGTTTGTTTACATCTGGATGCTTTCATTATAGTCATTTGGTTTTTAATTATTTGTATATAATATGACTGTTTTTATGGTCATAGTCTGTTCTCAAAGCATTGGGATTCCCTCTTACTACTGGTAACAACCTTAACTATCTGTGTTCAATCTTTGATACAGTATTTTTCTTAGCTAGTTAGTTATACAATGGTTCAGCTTACTTCTGGTTATATGTACATAGTTAGTTAGTTTACAATATTTTGGTTACAATACTGTCATTATTATGTTCAGAATCTGTTCTCAAGGTAGTACCAGATATTTATCTCACTACTGGTAATACTTTTATTAACATTGGTATTTGTTTTGATATTGTATTTTGTCTAACTAAATTGTCATACTTGTTCCATCTCTACTATCTCTGTGTCATCATATTTGCTTTGTTTTATTTGCATTGTGCTGCAATATAATACATTGTCTCTTAGGATTTATTATTATTTATAACAAATTCTTGATTGATATCATAGTTGATGATCATTTATTTATATTAACATGTATGATTTTCTGTTTCATAGGTGTCTTCCCTATGGGGTTATGTAACAAAGTACCACATGTTTTAATGCAGTATTTTTCTACTACTAACATGACTTCAATATGGTATCTTACTATAATATTTTAATTATTCTGTTACACATGTTTATACAACTCCTTCCTATACAATAACACAAATCTTTTTGTATTAATAACAATATTTTTCTGGTCATTGGTTGAATTCAATTTCTGTCACTTTGTTTGATACATAACAAAGGTTTTTTATTTATTATCAGTTCTCTATGAACAATAACATAATTGTTCTATTTTATTCTATTTTGGTGGTCTTATGATTATCTGTATTGATCACAACATTATTAAATCAGTCACACTCATTGTCTGTGTTTATTTTACTATTTTAATTCTTGCTGTTTCATTATGAAATTAACATATTTTCTTACACTATAACCTTCAGCACTGGGATTGTTTGTGTGGTTTATTCAGTTGAAATTAGTTAACTATTCACAGGTTTCACATCTATATTAAGTACACACTGTAATTGTTTGTGGTTCCTTAAATGTTAAACACTGGTTTTCTTCTCATATTTGATAATCATCATTTCTTTTGTCACTTATATAGTCTTTGGTACACGTGGTTTATGTTGAGTCCTTGCATGATCTACCCATCTTCTTCTCTCTTCATGGTATTCTTCCTGGTCCTTCTTCTTTCTTCTTCTTCTTCAATATTTTCACTGTAGTCGCTTTCTTTATTTGTTTCTCTCGGGTTACTGATATTTTGTTTTGGCTCATGGCATTTTCTTTCTTCATTTTGTATTTGATGTTGCTATGTTAATATTATCTTCTTCATCGTTGGATTTTTATATTAAATATATTTGTAGATACACACTTTTATATACTTAGGTTTATTTATCTAGACGTACTTCCATGCTTTTCTCTTACTTGACGTTATATTAGCTTATATTATGTAACTACCATATTTGGTAACGTTACATATGCCTTCCTATAAGAATTGATTAATTCTGAATTATTATTATACTATATTTTTCATTGAAGAATTTATCAATTGTTGTACATTCCATGTCGATTCACATGTTTTTTCCATATATCCCTTCACTTTCTTCTATTTGAATCATATTTATTTCTTCTCTATGTAGTCATCTCCCTTGTTTATTTAGTTCCCTAATTCCCTAACATAAGTTTAGCTGGGGCAGTTTAGAGCGGCTCACTATGGCTATTCAACTCTACTGGCCATACTAACTTCAATAAATATGGAGGCAATTCATCTCCTTCAATAATAATAAATGATTGCTGGCATTACTCATCAGTCAATTCATCTCAAATCATCAAAAAATAATAATAGTGGTCATTCTTCCGACAAATAATAAATATCCTTGGGATTAATTCACGCATCTGCAGTTTATACATTGTTATACTCTCTTTTCTTGATTCAACTTAACTATATTCTTCACATATTATAGGGATAGTTTGTTTTACATTTCCTCACTGGTATACTCTCATGATTATCTTCGTTAGTATATTACTTTCCATTCTTCTTCATCGTTGATTAATCTCTTCATTTTGTATCATTTTGAACGTCATTTCGTCATATTCTTCATTTCAGGTTTCATTCTTCTAGATATAATTCATAAGTACATTTATTTTTTCTTCTTTCTCATGGTTTTATTTGGTATTTATTCCATGTGGTATTGGCTTTTCCTCTAGTAAAATACACTAGAATATTGTGGTTGTGTGTGGTGGTTTGTCTACATTAATACAGTTCTTTGGTTTATTCTTCCAACTTCTCATTTGCTCCTTCTTCCTTTTTCAATAGTACGGGTATGGTGTTCTTATTACTTGTTGACGTGGCTCTTGGAAGTAGTTGTGCCATAGTTGGTATGTGTCTTTCTCGTAAATTCATCTTTTTTATATAGTACGGGTAAGATGTTAAGTTTTTACTTGTTGACGTGGCTCTTGGAAATATATATATTATATATAGTTATGCCATAGATCTCGGGTGTCCGTCTCGTAGAGTACATTTCTCTATTTATAGTACGGGTATGGTGTTCTTATTACTTGTTGACGTGGCTCTTGGAATTAGTTATGCCCTAGATGTAGTGTGTCGGTCTCGTAGATTCTTTTTCTTTCTTCATTAGCACGCTATTATTCATAAATACAATTTTCTGAATCCTTTACATTAATTCTTTGGGAGCATGTTTTCTCACATTATAAAATTACAATATACATTCAATGTTCAATACATAGTCATATAGTTACTTTTCATTTGATA
The DNA here is from genome assembly GCA_034769895.1 of Magicicada septendecula. Lineage (NCBI taxonomy): Eukaryota > Metazoa > Arthropoda > Insecta > Hemiptera > Cicadidae > Magicicada > Magicicada septendecula. Next base: position 172,032,518 of record CM068375.1, read on the forward strand.
TAAACACATAATAATTTTCATAACAATAATACATCCTTTTTCTTTAGTCAACATCTATTTTTATAATCATATTTTCATTTTTCACTTTTTTAGGAAACAATAATCTTCATGGCCACATTTCATTTTTCATCTTGATATAGTCAACAGTTATATTCATAATTATATTTTCATTTTTCATAATAAACATTTTCATCCTTTACATAATATCCATAATAAAATAATTCTTATCGCTAACTTTTCACTTTTAGTCCCATATTTTAATTGTCAATATATCTTTTCATTGAAGTCTGATTATAGGTATTACTGGTTATCATAATAGTCGGTCCCATAATTCAATGTATATTTCATTCATTTTAACCGTAATCGTCGTTCTCCTCTCTTCTTGTCGATCGGACTTCTTTGGCATCCATACTCCTGTCCGTTCTTGACCTATATCGGGCTATCATCTGGTTTTTCCATTTGAAGGCTATTAGGGCTGAGTCTGCCTTCCATTCTTCTGTCTTCTTCCTCTCTCCTTCTTCAATATATTTGTTTCCATTGTTCTCCTGGTGGCTGTCAGTACTAATGTTTGGTAACTCCCTCAATTTGGTTTGGGTACCGTCATCTATCTTCTGATTGGGTACTTCCATTAATTGGCTCCTCTTCTTCCGCAGTTCTCTGATCTCTCTGGCGTATCCTTCGACAATCCGGTTCCATTTCTCTTGGTAGCCTTCCTTTTTCTTAAAGTATCTCACTCTTCTTTTGGAAATTCGTGGTGGAAATGCTTTGTTGGTCATCTTCTTCTTCGTTGTTACATAATCTTCCTCCTCGTCCATCTCCATGATACTCCTCCGATACTCCTTCCTGAAGACCCCTTCTTCATGGTTGATAATTGGTAAGTTGACCACATTAATCAGACCATTTCTAGTCATTTCAATTAATTCTTTTGTAACTCTTGCCTTCCTCGGACGTAGGGTTCTTCTTTCTTCCATCTTCACCTCTTCCTTTTCTTTAATTATTTGGTTCTTCTTTTCTCCACTATCTTCAGGCTCTGGATTCGTCTGTTCCATGTTCTTATCTTCAGGTACTTTTTCAATCTCCATTCGATCGTCTACTATTAATTCTCTCCTTATCTTCTTAACACTCTCTTCTGCCTCTTCACAACATCGTTTTATTGTCTTTCTTGATTGCTTGTAATCATCCTTCACTACCGTATTTATTGATTCCACGATCTCCTTGTCATCTCCCTTTATTCTCTTATTCATGCGGTCTAATTTCCTGTTGATCTTGTCGATTTTTACTCCCAACTCTGCCGATAAATCTTCTTTCATTATGGCCATTTTCTTCTCCAACAATTCTTCGGTTTTCTTCTGCCCATCTTCCATCCTCCTGTTCGTCTCATTTATCTGGTTATTAAATTCTTCTTTTAATAACTCCATATTTTTCTGGTTCTCCTTCTGGCCTTCTTCTATCTTTTGGTTGGTGGATCGACTGGCTTCTTCTATTTTACTGTTCAGTTCCTCTTTAGTGGATTTCAGGCCTTCCTCTATTCTGTTTAAGTCCGCCTTCGTGGATTGACTATTTTCGTCCATCTTGCTATTCAAGTCTGCCTTCAGTGATTCCATCATATTTCTCATCCACTCTTGAAATGCTGATTCTCCTATTGACGTTGTTTTTTCAGATTGGCTTGTTTCCGGTAGGGCTTCTTGAGGCATCACTTCCAGTTCCTCCTCGTCTGGTTGTTGAACCCCCTCCGCCGGTTCAATTGGTTTGTCCTTTACTTCCACTAAAATTTCTTCCACGTCTTCCGTCGACATAGCCTCCTTTTCTTCCCTTCTGGCCTCCTTCTCCGCTTCCGTTGCCCTCTTTCTCGACGTTGATCTCGACTTTGATCTCGATTTTAATCTGCTGGTGTACATCTTGATATGCTGGTAATGTACCTGCTGTCTTTTCACGGATTGGGGTGATTAGGTTACTTGTTATGGTATATTTTCCCTAATTCGTGCTCAGACGTTGGGCGCCAATCTGTAATAAAAACAAGTATTTTTGTGTAGATATATATTTATGGTGGTGTAGTAGTGTGAATGTAGATACGCACTGGTATCTACGGTAATGTTGTTTATTACAAAATGTCGTAATTGTAACTATTATGGTTATTAGTGTGATTGTATTGTTTAATGGGTGCGTATTAATAGTCCACTTTTTGATTTAAAATGTTTCGCGCACTCTGTTATATACCTCCCTCACTTACCACACGTGGATATTTCAGTCCTGTTCAGTGACGGTTCCGCTGAAATACATACACTTTACATACAAATAAATATTCAGTTTGAACATTCAATATAGTTATCACATACAATATAAATGAAATAATATCTAACTAATACTCTGAATTATTAGATCTGTTTAAACTCTTCCGCCACCTTGGTAGAACTGATTAAAAATAAATGATTTAATTTACTTTTGAAATGATACTCTTTTTCACTGGTAATAAAAGTGGAGGTTTATTAACAATTCGAGATATTATAAAATCTTTGAACAATGAACAATCAATAGCTAACAACCTTTTAGATAATAATTACAAATAAAAATTTAAAATAAGACTCTGTTCAGACTCAAGGCTGGTAAGACTGTTAGTTGTACAATAATTTAATTTCAAGAGGTTATGTTCTCTTGTATCAGTGAATTACCATATTCGTAAGGTTCTTTTAGGTAACAAGATACCAGGTACAAGATGTAATATTAATAACGTTATAAAATGAACAATAATTAATAATAAACAAACAAATATAAAAATCAAAACTTAATACCATATATCTGATATTTATGGTACTATCGTACGCGGGAATGCGCACGCAACTTTTAGTATTCTTCTGACAATTAACAAGCTCGTTGGCTTGTACAGTTAAAATTTATCACTTTATTTTAATAATTCGTTTTGAGAATTATCTATTTGCAAGAGAAAAATTTCTTAAAAAACTCTTGTTATTATTTCCATCTGGTTTGGATTTTACTTGAGAACAGACCGGTAACAGTGAAACTGGCAAGTTACCGTTAAGATTCTAAGGTTATGTTATAATGGGTATTGTTAGAATGGTTAACTATTTCTTAATATTTATTATTTCTTAATCTAAATATAAACACATTATTCGTAATATATTGATGTGTTATTATCAGGATTACATTTATTCTTTCGTATTAAAGTTAATAATGTTTACTTTAAAACATCGAAAAGTCAAGAAAACAATTTTAGTCAAATGAGTGACTATTTTAATTACTCGTATTTAGTAGTAAATGCTTCTAACATAATTTTTTAATAATGATAAATAATTAAAATATTTTTTCCAATATTTTAATAATTTTGAATTAATATTTCTTTTAATTCTGATAATTCAATCATGGTTTTTGATACTTCGCCTTTTCTGACTTGCGTAGTGTCAAAATTACTTGTTACGAAATTATTATTTCTGTTTCAATATTATTTAAATAAAAATTGTACTCCCTGATTTTTATCTTTCACAACACTCGCAAGTACGATTGACATTATACACTAATCGTACTAGTTTAAATAAATAACTCCGCACCTTTCACTCGTATATATTGGTGTAGTGTTAAGGTTATGTATGTTGATTTACTTAATGTCAATGCCGCGCACAAATTCAAAATTAAAACTTTTTCATGTTGGCGAGCGACGTGGCCTCTCTGTCGAAAGACTGATCGTGAACTGTAATGCTTCGCCGAAGCGTCTCCTTCTCGTCTGCCGAAATTCATTCATTTGATTGGCTGAAAAAACTATACTCTCTGACCCAAAAGCCTTTGTTTTCTTAAAACATTTAATTTTTTAACAAATTCGATTTTGAGGTTGAGGCTTTGTGACGTCAGCACTGGTACAAAAATTTAATTGAAAAGTTTAAAATCACAATAACTTTCTTAATTTATGTCCTATCATTAAATGGTTGATGTCAGTTACTTGCGGACATCCTACGCTTTAATTTAAGTCCAAGAATGATTATTTTCCATCCATCACTTCTATCACTATTACAATTTTATTAATTATTTCTGGTGTATCTTATATTTATAAGTCTATTACACCAAATTTCACTTATTTATATTAAAACACTTTTTAAATAAACACTCTGAGTCCATATCTCAATTGGTTTGATTCAAAATTTGGGAATAGTTGTTCCCTAAACAATATCTCGCTATGGCGTCATTAGGCGTCCATATTTGATTTTTTATAAATGTGCTTAAAACTAATTTTTCTTATTTAAAACAGTAATATTGCGATCTAATAATACTAGTAATGTCTATTTACATAATTTTACACTAGAATATTTGTACATGACTGTGTTTAATCTACTATTTACATTGTTTTGGTCCCCTCTTATTTCTCTTATACAATTGTTACCTTATTTTTGTTTTTTTTCTATATAAATTATATTATGTACTAGTTGTAATTAGTGTACACACATTGTACCTAATTCATTATACATAATGGTTAGCTTTTGGCTAGTTCAGAACCCTTCAATTCTTCAGTAATGGGTCTGTTTATGTTGTGTCATATCTTAGTAGTCATTTATTCTTGTTAATACAATAACTAAGTTGTTATTGTTACTCTTTGTTTGGGTTTCCAAAGTAGTATTAGACATTATTCTAACTCTTGATAATGTTTTCATTTACTTGTAAACAAGTTTACATGTTTGTTATCTTTCACTTTCTTTTAATTAAATATAAATGTATTTGTTATATGAAATATCTAGTAACTTATATTTGGGTTTGTTTACATTAATCGAATAAAGCACGTGTGTCACATTTACCATAATTATGGTATCTACCATAATTATAGCATCTGTTTATTTCAGTCTCGTTACATAATTTTTTATTACCTAAGGATCCAGGATTCTGCTCAGCGAGAATGCTGGCAGAGACAGGCATTGAAATGAGAATACGTTCGGTATAAACATTAATCATTAATATTGGTTTATTCCATAAATGCTATAAGCGTGTACACCGGACAAAATCAACATGGCGGCCATTAAAGTTGGCTCGTCTTCATCATAAACTTCTTTATATTTTATTAATCGTTAATTTAACAAATATCATATTTTAATTTAACAGCTGCTTTGCTATTAAATGATTTTAATTATCTTGGCTGAACGCAAACGCAAACCAACACCCCGTTCGGATGTCGACATTAAAAAACACGCCCCGCTTTCTCTCACTCATTCATACTTATAAATTCAAATTACTTTTGTGTACACATATCTAATCATAGGGTTAACGAGCTCTTTAGTAAAAATTTTGTTTTGCACTTCCCTGGATCTGTAGACTAGAAGTTCTAGAAGAGGTTTCACATGTTGAGGCCTTAAGTTAGTTTGGTTACATTTTTTGATATTATCACTGACTCTACTGCATAATTTTGAAAACAGTTACTGCTCACTGTTTGGCTCACTTCTAATTATCACATAATGATATTTTTGCTACATTTTGTACTGTTTAAAACACTTTGCCGGTATAAATTGCCGGCGGCCTGTAACAAGTTGTTACTGCTGCTGCTGTTGTGTGTCGACTGGGCCGAAAATTATGCAAATTTTACGTATGTGTGTGTGAGTATACGTCATCGTTCTTTTGTCTCTGGTTATATAATAGCCTTGTTTGTTACGTATTTTTATAACGTCATTGTGGTTTTAATGACGTTTTGAGCTGTTGGCCAATGAAACATAAGTATGAAGCGCCGTTATTAGTGGCTGTAACCATTATAAGTCTTTTTAGCTGCACGTACACTGCTGTCCTTGAAATTATTTTGTCGTCTCGGAACTACGTCGTTGTCGGCAAAACCAAGGGAAATTATGTAACCCATAGAAATGACTTTAAAACATCGGAATACAATAGTTTGCTACCTTGCATACCATATTTTTATATCGGACTTTTTTGTACTGTCACAAAACCCCCTCAATGAAAGGTTTTGTGTCGAGACACAAAAACTTTCATTGACTCATTCACACTTCTCTAAAAGGATCAGCTCAGATATGGAGCCACAACCCCCTGTAGTGTTACAAAAAATATAAATTCAATCACTTACCCTTGGTCCAATGATGAGGTTCGCACCTTCTGACCTTACTGGACTTCTCCAGAGAGATCCCTACACCATAAGGCCATAAGGCACTTTACGCTCCTGTTCTGACGCACCGGCCAGCTCAGGACCGCGGTCACCACACCATAAAACTCTGAAACATTCAATACAAAATTTTAAAATAGTGGCCTTCTCTATATCCATATCCACAACTGATATGTTCCCTCTTAGTACGTTGGTTTGCGTTTTGGGGCATTGGTTTGCTAAATTCTACAAACTTCAAACAATGTACATCAAGAATTAAGATAGAAAATTACTGCTCCTTTTAACACTCCGGTATCTGGTACACCCTTCTGACTCCTGTCAATTATATTCACACTCTTTATCACATGAAACAATTGCTCTTAACCTATAGAAACAATTCATTTAACTGCTTTAGCAACAACCATTAACCCTAATAATTTACTTCATATAATCTTACAATATCTATATTATGGCAGACAATTTAAAAGTTCTATAATTTCTTTACGACTTTTTCTTACATTTAACCTTCTTTATAATAGAATCATTTCTAGAGAATGGACAAACTTTACAAAATTTTAATCTTATAATCGTTACTATCTTGGTAGTAACCCCCCATCCACACACACTATTGTTGTCATCGAGGATGGACTGTGACGCCCATTTGCCCCCACAAGAACTGTATTATTTTAGAGGAATCTATCGCCTCTGTGTTCTTGCTTTGGCGTTACATTGAAAAGTTAGGTACCAACATACCTCTGTTTATAATTATATGCCCTTACTGCGGGTCTGTCACCTGGCTCTGCTGTCCCTACTCGGACAGAGTGACAGCCGCTGTTCCATAGTTCCGGGGATTTCCCCTAGTTTCACCCCCCATTAATTTCTACTATCGACCAATTTCAAGCCAGCTATGGTCAAGGGACTTGATATGACCATAGCTAACCGCTTGCCAAAACCACGATTAGTGCTGGTAAGGCAGTAATCGCCCAAAAATCGGGGAAATCTACTTCACCTTCAAACATGTTCTACATCATTTTAATCATACCCTGCACGGTCAATAATCACATATAACACAAAATTATATAAAGTTTGTGCAGGGTACTTACGCCTCATTTAGGCCTCCGATGATGGCAACGCCTTATACGTCACTCATCAACCCAATTCGCCAGCTACAATAGTACATGCCACTACTGCACTAGCCCACCTACTTCTAACTTAATTCCATCTATATATACTGTTCATACAGTCCATTTTGACTTACATATTCTAACACCAGACAACTATAAAACACCCTTTTACCTTGCTCAAAAACAAGTTCGTTAATTATTTAAAATATTTTTTATATAGACACTTTACAAGTTCTAACTTTCACTTCCACTGACAACTTCTCTTGCTGTGACTTAGGAACTACAACAATGTATCACTTAATAAGATTACATACAACAAGACATACTCTTTTCTTCTTTCTCTCCCTTCTCACTTTTTCTCTCTCTCCCTTTTTTTTTTTTTTTTTTTTTTTTTTTTTTTTTTTTTTTTTTTTTTTTACAACAAGCTACATTCATTCACTCTCTTTAATATGCAAATCTTATTTAAGCTCTAAGACGACCAATATCATTTTAAATTCGTGGCATTGTGCGTTCCTATTACCTTCCCCGTATCTATGTCCTGCAATACATACGCATTTTCCATTTTTATCCCTACTATCTCGTAAGGTCCTTCATAAAGTAGAAAGAATTTCTTTATCTCCTTCTCCTGAGCACTCGACAGATCGTGCCTCCTCACTAATACCAACTGTCCAATTTCATATTTTACCCACTTACCTCTTGTGTCATGTCTATGTTTCCTGCGTTCACCCTTGCTTAATAAATTCTCGTTGGCCATCCGGATCTTTATGCTCACATCCGTCCGCTCGTTCTCCTCGGGATAATCAAACAACTGCTCTAAAATTCTTGGGGGGCGTGTTCCCTTTATTAACTCGTGAGGTGTATAGCCGGTGGACTCGTGGGTGGTACTGTTCAGCCAATCTTCTACCTTCCTTACGTATAACGGCCACTCGCTGTGTTTAGCGTGACAATAGGCTCTAAAGATCCTGCCTATCTCTCTCATTACACGCTCAGCCTGATTTGACTGGGGGTGGTACACAGCCGTATGCTTCGTGATGATTCCTTCCCATCCTAAGGTCTGGCGCCATTTCCCACTGATGAACTGTGGCCCGTGGTCCGACAAAATCACCTTCGGCTTACCCACGCTAATCATGTAATCCTTAGTCACCTTCTCACTCAATACCTTACTGGTAGCTCTCTTTACGCTATACAATTTCACATACTTTGAAAAAGTGTCAAGTAATACAAAAACATACATAACTCCGCCTCTACCCTTCGGCAATGGTCCAAACAAATCTACCGCCACTAAATCAAATGGTCTCTCTACCCTTATATAATTCATCTCACCTTCAACCCTATAATTCACCACTTTTGACTTCTGACATAAATCACAACTCCTCAGTAATCTCCTCACTCTTCTCTCCATGTTCCTAAACACACATGACTCCTTTAATACACTGACACACTTCTTCGCCCCAAAATGACCGTATCTAACATGACAATCCCAAATGATCTTCTCTTCTAATCCTTCTGGTATCACTAATTTCCAATCACGCTCACCCCCTACTACCCTTTTAAACAATAACCCTTGGTAAATTTGGAAAAACTGGTTATATCCTGATCCTTCCAACTCCGTTTCTAAGCTGTTGATTATCTTGCCCGACTTACCATCTGCTCTTTGCATGGTGCTGATATCTTTTAACTCTTCTCCAAATATTTTATCCTCCCTGGTTATCTTGAAAACCTCGATCTCCTTTAGATCCCTACCTGTCCTGTTGTTCTCACTGTCTACTCTGGAGAGAGTGTCGGGTACCTTGTTCTCCTTTCCCCGGATGTACTCCCATGTAAAGTTGTATTCCTGTAATACGAGCACCCATCTTGTAAGACGGCTGTGAGCAAGTTTGCAAGTGTTCAAAAAGGATAGCGCCTTGTGGTCCGTTCGTATGGTGGTTCGGTTCCCCAGGATATATGTTCTAAATTTCCCCACGGCGAATACAATACTCAATAACTCCTTTTCGGTGGTCGTATAATTCTTTTCCGCCGGCAGCAAGGATCTACTTGCAAAAGCTATAGTAAGGTGCTCCTTTTCCTCATCCTCCTGGTACAACTCCGCCCCGACGGCTACATTACTGGCGTCTGTTTGTAGATAGAACACTTTCTCAAAATCCGGGTGGTTCATCATGATTGTTTCACTAAATTTCCTTTTAATCTCCTCAAACGCCCCGCATTCTACATCGCTCCATTTCCACTGCTGACTTTTCTGTAGTACGGCGCTTAACCTTGCAGTCACGTGAGCGTAGTTTCTCTGGAATTTCCGGTAGAAGTTGCACAGCCCTAGAAAACTCTGAAGTTGCTTTATATTCCTCGGTTCAGGGAAGCGCATGATGGATTCGACTTTTCCTGGATCTGCTGATATCCCTTGCGGTGTAATAATAAAACCCAAAAATTTAATCTCTGTTCGTAAAAATTCTGATTTATCCCAATTTATGGTAAGTCCTCCTGGTTCTAATTTCGTTAATACATACTTTAAGTGTTCCAAATGATCCTCAAAAGTCCTGGATGCGATTAAGATGTCGTCCACGTAAACAGTTAAGAAATCCAAATCCTTAGGTCGCAAGATTTTGTCTAAACACTTTATGAAACTTGCTACACTGGTGTTCAATCCAAAAGGTAGCCTCCTGAACTGGTAGTTTTTTCCATTGAACAAAAATGCGGTATATTTCCTGCTTTCTTCGGCTAGTGGTACTTGCCAATATCCTGCAGTAAGGTCCAGCGATGTCATGTACTTCACGCCGCTAAATTTTTGGAATATTTCGTTTATCGCTTCTGGTGACTCCCGGTCGGGTATAATTATTTGGTTTATTCTTCTTGCGTCCAAGCATAACCTGACTCTACCGTCCTTCTTGATAACTACCACTAAGGGATTCGAGTAGGGCGATACTGATCTCTCTATAATTTTACCCTTCAACATTTTGTCTAATTCCACTTGCACCGCTCGTCTCTTGGAATAAGGCACGGGATAACTCCGTTGCATGAAAGGGGTATGTTCTCTAATCTGCAATACACACTCGTAGTTTTTTGCCCTTCCCGGTACATCGGCAAACGCTCCTCGATACCTCTCTATCACTTGCCACAACGCTGCACGCTGGCCACTCCCGACATCGTACCCTTCACTCCGGAACTTATCAGCCCTTATCTCCCATACTGCATCGCTAATATCTCTCGTGTCATTATCATCCTCATAAATACACTCTACCTCTCTACACCCATTGATCCGCGTATCGCTATTTTCCTCATCTACTCGTTTCTTTAATAACTTTACACCCTTTGTTTTACTTTTATCTATCACCCGTTCGAAATTAACTCTTACCGACCGGTCACCTCCGTCTAACTCTATCACCTTTTCCTTGAAATTTATCACCGCTCTATTCCTTTGTAAAAAATCGTTACCTAAAATAATGTTCAAACTTAAACCTTTAACTACCAAGAATGTACTATCAAACTCTATGCCATTTATCTGAAAGTTCAAATGTATTTGTTTTGTCACTCGTTTACTCCTTACCCCTGTAACTCCTATCACCGTAACCCCTGCTACTGGCAAAACTGGTATATTCTTGTTGAATTCTCTCAACTCCGTTAAAATATTTTCTGCTATCACCGAAATCTCACTACCGGTATCTACTAGTGTTCTGTAATGCTTACCTTCTATATTTACCTGGACTTCTGTTAATCCTGCTCTCTCTTCCATTAAAGTGTTGTTTTCTTCTTCTAATAGATCCTTTACTATGTCCGTTTGAATTACGTTGCTGTGGATGTTCACTGTGTTTCGGACCTCATGCGCTCCTCTGAACAGTGGTTGGGTCCTGGTCGCCACTGTCGCTTCTAGTTTTCCTGCTGTTGTTGACCATTCGGTCGTCCTTGCCTGTGGTTGGATGTCCCACTGGTACTTGGTCCTCCTTTGTCGTTCGATAAATGCTGTTTCGTCTGTTCTCTTCTCCTCTGTTCTTCTTTAGGTTGTCTACATCGGAAACATTGTCGTCGGTTTGCATAATTCTCTACCTCACATCTTGAACATTTCCACTCACCTGTTTGTGGAAACTGATTTCTGGGTCTGTAACCGTTATTATACTCACCATTTCCTTGATATCCATTCCGATGTCGATTAAATTCTATGTTATTATTCTGCTGATTCGTCTGTATAGGTCGCCTAATGATTTCGCGGTCCCTAATGCTTTGTAAAACGTCCAAAATCCGTTCCAACTCACTTAAGTTCTCAATCTCCTTTGTCATTAAAGTCACTTGCGCTTCTCTAGGTAGATGTTTGCTTACGTATCTGACAAACGATTTAAATGGTATTGGCGGTTCAAGGTATTTCGCCTCGTTATATAATTTCGTCACGTACATGGTTATGTTGTTTTGTCCTACAAAATTACCTACCCCCATAATACGACTTCTCAAACTCTCTTGTTCCTCTTCCGGCCAAAATTTATTTTTAAACGCCCTTTCAAATGTTTCAAAACTATCCCATTCTACCCTGTGTGCTTCTACCCATATAATAGAATTCCCTTTAAAACATCTGACAATCTTCATTAGCTGTATCTCCCAATTTTGGTTAATAAAACGACTATACTCCCGCGCCTGATTCAAAAATCTCATGGGGTGTATTATCCTATTTTCATAATTAAAATTTTCTAATTCGATTTCCCCGTACGCGTCCCTGGTTACGATTATTCTTTCCGTCGTACCGGTATAATTTCTCTGAATTTCCCCCCGTAACTCATTTTTCATTTTCATCAAATTATTTTCAATTACCTTACATTTAACATGCACATTATTATCATTCTGTATAACTAGGTTATCTATTTTTTCAATTTGATTTTGCAACATGCTCATTCTCTCATTAGTGTTACTTTCATTTTTTAATACTGCTCTGTCTACTAATTCAAAATGTTTGGTTATGTCTATTACATTGAGTTCACATTTCTCTATTTTGTTCTGCAAAATACTATTTTTCATATCAATTTGTCTACTTGTTTCACAATTGGTTCTACTTTCTATTTGCTCACTAATTGTGGTTAAACATTTGTTTTCTAATTGTTCATATTGAGTTTCTATTTGGTTTCGTACTTTACTAATTACTGTTTCGTTATTTGTACTGATTCTATTATTTAAACTATTTATTTGATCATCATATTTCTCGCTAATTATTTCTACCACTTGTTCTGGCATATTTGTGCAACGTACATCTATTTCAGTTATTCGACTATCAAAATTAATATTTTGTTTTTTTATTTCGTTCTTTATTTCATCAAATTTTATATTAAAATTATTCTGAATTCCTCTAATTTCGCTTTTTTGTTCACTAAACAGCATTTGCATCATCTTCATGATCTCATTATTCTCAACCCTGTTATTTGAAATTGGTGTTGAGTGCACTATTCCTTCACTCATAACTACTGATTCCGTCATGCTTATTTGGCTATTGTTTGTACTATCAATTGTGTTCAATAAAGAATTATTTTCTTTATTTTCTGCCATTATGAAATTTGTTAATGGTTTGTCGCTTTATCTTATCGTTATCATCTACTTTACAACCGCATTCTCACTTTCAATGTCCACCCCACCACCATTTAGGCTTATTATATAAAATATATTAATGTATTTTATATAGTCACCAGTTCGGGCCCATTTGTTATCTTTCACTTTCTTTTAAATAAATATAAATGTATTTGTTATATGAAATATCTAGTAACTTATATTTGGGTTTGTTTACATTAATCGAATAAAGCACGTGTGTCACATTTACCATAATTATGGTATCTACCATAATTATAGCATCTGTTTATTTCAGTCTCGTTACATAATTTTTTATTACCTAAGGATCCAGGATTCTGCTCAGCGAGAATGCTGGCAGAGACAGGCATTGAAATGAGAATACGTTCGGTATAAACATTAATCATTAATATTGGTTTATTCCATAAATGCTATAAGCGTGTACACCGGACAAAATCAACATGGCGGCCATTAAAGTTGGCTCGTCTTCATCATAAACTTCTTTATATTTTATTAATCGTTAATTTAACAAATATCATATTTTAATTTAACAGCTGCTTTGCTATTAAATGATTTTAATTATCTTGGTTGAACGCAAACGCAAACCAACACCCCGTTCGGATGTCGACATTAAAAAACACGCCCCGCTTTCTCTCACTCATTCATACTTATAAATTCAAATTACTTTTGTGTACACATATCTAATCATAGGGTTAACGAGCTCTTTAGTAAAAATTTTGTTTTGCACTTCCCTGGATCTGTAGACTAGAAGTTCTAGAAGAGGTTTCACATGTTGAGGCCTTAAGTTAGTTTGGTTACATTTTTTGATATTATCACTGACTCTACTGCATAATTTTGAAAACAATTACTGCTCACTGTTTGGCTCACTTCTAATTATCACATAATGATATTTTTGCTACATTTTGTACTGTTTAAAACACTTTGGCGGTATAAATTGCCGGCGGCCTGTAACAAGTTGTTACTGCTGCTGCTGTTGTGTGTCGACTGGGCCGAAAATTATGCAAATTTTACGTATGTGTGTGTGAGTATACGTCATCGTTCTTTTGTCTCTGGTTATATAATAGCCTTGTTTGTTACATATTTTTATAACGTCATTGTGGTTTTAATGACGTTTTGAGCTGTTGGCCAATGAAACATAAGTATGAAGCGCCGTTATTAGTGGCTGTAACCATTATAAGTCTTTTTAGCTGCACGTACACTGCTGTCCTTGAAATTATTTTGTCGTCTCGGAACTACGTCGTTGTCGGCAAAACCAAGGGAAATTATGTAACCCATAGAAATGACTTTAAAACATCGGAATACAATAGTTTGCTACCTTGCATACCATATTTTTATATCGGACTTTTTTGTACTGTCACATGTTATATTTTTCATAAATAACTTGCTCCTCATGGTTTGTTTACATCTGGATGCTTTCATTATAGTCATTTGGTTTTTAATTATTTGTATATAAAATGACTGTTTTTATGGTCATAGTCTGTTCTCAAAGCATTGGGATTCCCTCTTACTACTGGTAACAACCTTAACTATCTGTGTTCAATCTTTGATACAGTATTTTTCTTAGCTAGTTAGTTATACAATGGTTCAGCTTACTTCTGGTTATATGTACATAGTTAGTTAGTTTACAATATTTTGGTTACAATACTGTCATTATTATGTTCAGAATCTGTTCTCAAGGTAGTACCAGATATTTATCTCACTACTGGTAATACTTTTATTAACATTGGTATTTGTTTTGATATTGTATTTTGTCTAACTAAATTGTCATACTTGTTCCATCTCTACTATCTCTGTGTCATCATATTTGCTTTGTTTTATTTGCATTGTGCTGCAATATAATACATTGTCTCTTAGGATTTATTATTATTTATAACAAATTCTTGATTGATATCATAGTTGATGATCATTTATTTATATTAACATGTATGATTTTCTGTTTCATAGGTGTCTTCCCTATGGGGTTATGTAACAAAGTACCACATGTTTTAATGCAGTATTTTTCTACTACTAACATGACTTCAATATGGTATCTTACTATAATATTTTAATTATTCTGTTACACATGTTTATACAACTCCTTCCTATACAATAACACAAATCTTTTTGTATTAATAACAATATTTTTCTGGTCATTGGTTGAATTCAATTTCTGTCACTTTGTTTGATACATAACAAAGGTTTTTTATTTATTATCAGTTCTCTATGAACAATAACATAATTGTTCTATTTTATTCTATTTTGGTGGTCTTATGATTATCTGTATTGATCACAACATTATTAAATCAGTCACACTCATTGTCTGTGTTTATTTTACTATTTTAATTCTTGCTGTTTCATTATGAAATTAACATATTTTCTTACACTATAAACTTCAGCACTGGGATTGTTTGTGTGGTTTATTCAGTTGAAATTAGTTAACTATTCACAGGTTTCACATCTATATTAAGTACACAATGTAATTGTTTGTGGTTCCTTAAATGTTAAACACTGGTTTTCTTCTCATATTTGATAATCATCATTTCTTTTGTCACTTATATAGTCTTTGGTACACGTGGTTTATGTTGAGTCCTTGCATGATCTACCCATCTTCTTCCCTCTTCATGGTATTCTTCCTGGTCCTTCTTCTTTCTTCTTCTTCTTCTTCAATATTTTCACTGTAGTCGCTTTCTTTATTTGTTTCTCTCGCTGTTGGAGTTTTTTGGTCCTTATTTTGTTGGTTCCCCTCACTGTTGGATCCTATTGGGTCTGGTTACTGATATTTTGTTTTGGCTCATGGCATTTTCTTTCTTCATTTTGTATTTGATGTTGCTATGTTAATATTATCTTCTTCATCGTTGGATTTTTATATTAAATATATTTGTAGATACACACTTTTATATACTTAGGTTTATTTATCTAGACGTACTTCCATGCTTTTCTCTTACTTGACGTTATATTAGCTTATATTATGTAACTACCATATTTGGTAACGTTACAATATCTATATTTACATAATTATCTAATTCGGCAAACACTCCCTTAAACTACTCTATTACCTGCCACAACACTATTGGTTGGCTACTCCTTATCACCTCACCCCCACTACAGAATTCATCAACAACAAATATATGTTTATACCTTTACTTAAACACCTTTACTAATAATCACTAACTACTGTGTCCCTAAATATCTGATACTTCTCTTTGTATTATTTACTTCAAAATTCTTAACTATCTAACTCGATTTTCATTAATTAATCAACTCAACTGCTTATATCTATACCCAGGCTCTATTCCTGTTTAAACAACTTACCTTACTGTAATCATTGACAATTGTCTTATAAAAATCATCTCTCACCTACTCATAACACTACTTTTCAAAATTCAAATATATATGTATTCTTATTTAAATATTATCATTCATAAGGAATTACCTTCATTACCAATTAATTAATAATTTGACTTCATTAAAACCTTCTATTAATTAATAATTTACTTCTGTTAGAAAGGTAGCACAACTTTCTTTTGTACTATAATTTTTTAGTCATAAAGAATGATTACTCTTTAATGGTTATTCCGTTATTTAAAAATATTATTATTAAACATGTTAATTATTAAAATACATAATAATACATACTGGTGTACATAAAATATACCTGCAATACAACATACATAAAAATACATAAACACATTGAGATATAAATACGTATAGAACAATGAAAAATATACACTCCAACTCATTATTTTGTTATTCATCAAACTCAGTCCATAGCAGTCCAATTCAATACCACAGTTCACATATATATTTAATGTTCATTACACAATTGAAACACTCTATCCACCATCGTTGAATAACATTCTTATCTTAGGTCTATTTAATTTATTATTTAATGAATAAATTTTATGAATAGTAACATTATATTTATGTTCATTTATAAAACTGTTATCAAACAAATATTTCAAGTCACGATCGAGTAGGATTCTGTTTGTCTCAGTAATATTATATGTCATTAATTGGTTATTTATTTTATAATTATCCTCATAATTTTCTACCACAGGTAAGTACTTAATACCCTTATTCTCATTATTTATTGTTATCTCAATTTCATTGTTATTATAAGGTAAGTATTCATTATTTTCATATGCCTTATCTAACCCTAACCTTCCTATCAATTGTCTGTAATTTCTATTTACTTTAAAAAATTTTATTACTTTCTTTTTCTCACAATATCTCTCTATACTTTCTTTCTTAATACATTTCTCTCCATAACACCAAATTACACCTTCTCTCTCCACATATGCAGGGGTCCCTAACATAAAATTATTGCACCGCTTATTAGGTACACAAAAACACCAAGAAACTTTATTTGTAGACCTTTCGTCTCCCAAATATAAATTTAAGGAACTCTTGTCCTTATAAAAAATACGTGAAGACTTGTCTTCACCCCCTAACACAACATCAAAAGAAAATCCTACCCCCTGCACTCCTTGTACAAAAATACTTTCTCTCAACTTTCTTTCTGACTCAATACACTCAAACACTTCATTTTCATTCATAATACTTTCATTATCATTTTCTAACATTATATTCTTACTATCTGTAATATTCTTACTATCAGTAAATTCATTATTTGAGTTATCACTCTTAATTACGTTATTATTCAGCACTTCGTTTTTCGTACTGTTTTCCTTCTGGGTTTCTAATTGACTTACTAATTGACATAAATTCTCGTCTAGTTTTGTGATTACTTTGTCACATTTCTTAATCAGATTATCATGACCTACTTTGATTTCATTTTTAAGTTCATTGAGCTTGATATCAAAACTATCAAATTTATCATTCAAATTTGTAAATTTTTCATCAAATTTGTTTAATAAGAGCTGCATCATTGCAGCAGTACTGTCTGACTTACTTTCAGACATTGTTGAAATGGATGTAGATACCTTCTCTGCTTCTACACATACAACAGATACAGGTGTATCTGCTTCGTCAATCTGACTAATTGGATTTGGCTGAACATCCATTTCACTAGTTAAATTTACCTCAGCGGTACTGGTTTCTATTGCAATATTATCCTTATTACTCATATTGTATTATTTTATGTTACTAAAACATATTTATTTATAACCTAAAATTTTAACCTTACCTTGCGCACGCTTTGCGTACTATAACGCTATTATCTCAGGTAATTATTTCACATACCGGTAGGTGTACTCTACATAAAATTATATTTTATGTCGAGTCCATGTTCGGCACGCGCCAATTGTAACTTCTCGCTTTTTATCGTTTAATTCGTTATCATTAAAATTGTATTTTTGTATGTACTAGTAAATATCACTTTTAACCTCGGGCGCCATGTTGTACAAAATAACATTACATAAATTTACGTTTCGGGCCAGAGTTCGTGCAACACGAACTAGTTTTGTGAAATAGATTACCTGAAATAAAACATACACAAAATACCATATATAAATTACTTTTATTAGTATTGAACTTGTATTTTAATACATATTGAAAAAACGATTAGACCCACATATTACGCCATGGGCGTTTTAAAAATAAATTTACCCTCCAAAATCATAACATGTAATATAAAAGGTGTTATTATGTAATATTAGATAATTATGTAAATATAGATATACATATCTTTATATATTGTTGTGCACAACCCAGCACTTAGAAATTACCCACTCGCCCTCTCTCATTCTCTCTCTCTCATCCTGGTACAATTCTTCATTATTTTTATGAGCTCATTTTGAAAATTAAAATTTTAAATACTTGAATTTACTTCCTGTTATTTGTTATTTTGGTCATTTCAAATTAAGTTTGATGTGGAAATAAAATATGTATATGTGTGTTGATGGAACGTTCTCACCAAATAGTTGGATGTCTGTTGTTTTGCGAACTTCGCGCACCGCGAGTTCGGCGATTTTTTCCAGGTCACATCTTGGAGTACACTGTAGTTATTTATATAGTTTATTAACCACTGCTAGTGGTTTAAAAGTTAAAATTCACTTATTAGTGAACGAGTTGCCGTTCGTGAACGGTGGGCCGGCCGGCGGCGATCACTATTGCTGATGAAATGACGCCGAGTCTTTGTTACATATTTCCGAGGTGGGGTGAACCTACGTCACAAGCCTTTTGTTAAGCTGTTGACAGCATCATGTTGTTGACAAAAACAAATTCCTGGCCACTCACGTCATTAAGGATCGTCACTTTTATCGCAACAAATGACATACTGTTTTTTGTGAGGCTTCACGTTTTTTGCTACGATTCGGTCAAAATCCTGGCAAATATTATACAGTCCACTCACGATATATTCATACAGGTTATTTAATGTTTGTTTAATTATGACCAAACTAAGGAATACAATATTTATGGTTTTATTTACCATATTTAGGGTAATTATAAATTGTACCATAATTGTACCATTACAAGGAGAACAAGCAGGCTTCCGTCAAAATCGCTCTACAACATACAACTGATAAAACCCTCTCAAGAGATAAAAGCAGCATTTAATCGAAAGGAAAGCACCCTGGCAGTGTTCGTCGATTTCAGTGGAGCATACGATCCCGTGTGGAGAACTAGACTAATTGAAAAACTAAAAGATATCAATATAGAGGGAAACATGCTGTTTTGGCTTTCAAGATTTCTGGACCAGAGATGGGCCAGAGTCAAATTCGGTGAATCCTTCTCCAAATACAAACAGACAAAAGTAGGTCTACCCCAAGGAGCAGTACTGAGCACCACACTCTTCAATGTTTTCATAAATGACCTCCCAAAAATTTTAAAAGATAAAAATGTCAAAATTGGAATGTTCGCTGATGATGTAGTCATTTGGACCTCAGCCAAAAACAATGCCAAGCAGCAGAATATATTAGAACAAAGAATGAACGAAACCTTGGACTCCTTGCACAACTGGGCCTCTGAGAGCAACATGAAAATTAACATCTCAAAGACTGCTTACCAATTTTTCACGATGCGCCATAAAAATTACAACTTTAGTTTGAAGATCAACAACCTAAACCTTCCGAAAAGCGAATGTACAAAATACTTAGGTGTATACATGGATAACAAACTATCTTGGAAGGACCATGTGACAAACATAGCAAATAAAGTCAATCAAAAACTGAGACTTATAAAGCGTCTTGCTGGAGCTACCTGGGGATGTACGCAGGACACTCTGAATACCACATACAAAACCTATATAAAACCAGTCATGACATATGGAAGTGAGATACTTGTAACAGCCAGCAACTCTAATCTGAAGACATTAGAAACAACACAAAACAATGCCCTACGGCTGATTAGCGGAGGTGTGAAGACCACACCTGCCCTTTCTCTTCAGTTGTACACAGGCCACTTACCGATCACTTCAGAAATAAACCAACAAGCTGCCATCTCTCTGGCCAAAATAAAAGCCTTACCACAAGCAAAATGGGCAAAAAATAGCCAAGACGGAACACATCTGAAGACCCAGACATAACCAGTTAATACTGCCAACAAGTACTTGACACTGCTGGGCATCACAACTGAAATAGAACCTTTTTGCCCAAAAATTAAACCTACAGAATACCAAACAATCAACACCAATCTCTCTCTTCTGTCTGATATGAAAAAGCAAGATGCACCTCCCACAATCTTGCACCAGATGGCACTAGCAACCATCAATGAAAGATATCCCCAGGATGAGTACCTTAGAATCTATACAGACGGATCGCTCATACGAAAACATGGAAAGGCTGGCGCAGGAGTACATTGTGAACTGTTCTCCCACTACATTTAAGTGGGAGAAAATAAAACCAGTTTTGACGGAGAAATAAAGGCAATACATATGGCATTACAACAACTCTTACTCAGACCACTAGCTTTTAAAAAAGCCGTTTTTCTTGTTGACTCCAAGTCTGCAATCCAGTCTATCGCATCAAACAGACAGCCTATAGATAGCACTGTAAAAGAAACAAAGGATGCAATAAACCTTCTCAGTAAACAAGGGAAAACAATAATTCTCCAGTGGATTCCCTCACATGTAGGAATAAGTGGGAATGAAACAGCCGACCTGCTAGCTAAAAAGGGTACAACATTGCAAGGGAGAAAAACACTACACAGCACAAGAACAATCAAAAGACTTATTAAAAACAAAACACAAGAGATGTTCACCAATGAGGCCAGCCTTGCGTCTAGTGGTAAACGGTGGGAAAACATTGGAAACACTTGGGACAAAAACAAAAACATACCCAGAAAGCAAGCAGTAGCGAACTTCAGACTCAATACTGGTCACGACTGCCTTGCTGAACACCTCCATCATATTAAGATCTACAAATCCCACCACTGCACAATTTGTAAGCAGCTGAATACAGTGATGAACAGAGACCATCTTCTTGTGTGTTCGGGATTGGATCACTCTTATCAAGAGACAGGGAATCTACCAAAACTCTATTGGGATGCCAGAAGACAAATGGAATAATTCAATGTCCTGCCATTAGAAAACAACAGTTCCTGTACATTCTAAAGAACATGTTAGAATAATAATATGAGAGGCAGAAGGAAGTATTGTCAAGATAAAAGTGAAACTAGGAGTCACTGTCACAGGACAGTGAGCCTAAGAAAACTTATTTACATTGTTAATAATAAATAATCATTGATTTATGTTATGTGTATGTTAGTGAAAGTTGAAGTAGACTATCAAGAACAATTTACAATAATTGTCTGTGATTAATAATAAGAACTGTAAATAATATTTTATAACAAGAGTGAAGTGATGAGGGAAAAGTTAGCAATAATTAATCAAACAGAACAGACTGTATAGATTAATTAGTTCTTTTAATGACAATAAAAATGTAAACCAAACACAAAAACAATGAATGTGACAAGTAGAAATACAATACAATGTATTATAGTATTAAATGTATTTTAATGAATAAGGAAGTAGCTGCATATTATGTATCAGTGAAACCAAAACAATCAGTGACAAAGTGTATAAACAAGTGAATTATAGTAAGTGTTAATCACTCAGACAGGACTGGGGAGATTAATACCAGTGTTAAGGTGAGCAGAATAATCACCAGCATAAATTAATAACAAATACAAGGTAAAAACAATAATAAACAATGTGTTTAAAAAGCAGTTATCCCAAGTCAGGTTCTGATATCAATTGTGTAGCTAACAATTTTAATAATAGTTGTTAATTTTCCTTATTCCTTAGACCTACTAAGTTATGTTCAAGGGAAAAGGCTACCATTAATTGTAATACAAACAATGATTAATAACACATTCACATTAGAGTGAACAATGTGTAAATTCATAAACTAAGTGAATAGTGCCTTTATACAAGTTTAAAGTTTTGTATTGAATACAGAAATAATATTTGGTAGAATATTATTATGAGAACAGAGTATAAAAATGTTTCTAAGTGAGGGCCACTCTTTATCTAATAACATTTATTAAAATGAAAATAAGAGCAGGCAATAAATCAGTGAAGTGACAAAGGGTACATCCCCAAAATAAAATAAAAACAGCCAAGACTGCATAAATTTAATTTTAAGAAATACTTTAAATAAGGAAGGGACAGATGTGTTGTTTATATTAAGGTCAATGAACTCTATACTTAAATGGTGGAAATAGAGTATTATGTTTTTTGTTATTCTTAAATATTTATTATGTTTAATAGTATCAATCAAGGCTAAATGTCTGAGATGGAATACAATTCTTTTATTATAAGATATTCATTATATGTTTACTAGTATTAATCAAGACTGAAATGTCTGAGTTAGAGTACAACTCTTTTGTTTTCAAATATTTGTTATGTATTAATAGTATGGATTAAATCTCATGGATTAACATCCAATATAATGAAAGTTAATTTATTTATTCAATGTTCTTTAGAGTCATAGCCATGTGGGCATGACATTAAATTGATTTGATTGTATATTGTTTTGTTATTGTTCTTGTAATGATGTTATCAGAATAGCCAGTGAAGTAGCAAACCATTCTAAATCAATAAGAAATAGTAAAACTAACAAAGCAGACAGTAGTTCTATAAGGGTGATCACATTTTTTGAACAAATAAATGGAGTAGCAAATGTTTTTGTGGATGGCAAACTGTATGAAGCCATGTAAAACCAACTTTTGTAAATTTTAGGAAATACTGTTAGAATTTTGTAAAACAAATGTTGAAGGATGAATAGATTTATAGTTAATAGTATACACAACAAATCTAGAAGCAAAATAATTCGTTTTAAGTTATTTAAGAAAAATTCAAATAGCAAAAATGTAACATCTGTATTTCTTAAGTAAAAGTAGGCATGTTTAGTGTCTAAATGTCACAAATGTAAAGACCAAAATAATGATGCTAGTAGTTTTAAATTCCCAATCAGTACAGAAAAGTTATACTAATTAAAAGTTTTGAACAAATTCAGACATTGAAATAATGAATTTGTATGACAATGTATATCTGAATCAACCAACCAGAGTTCAAGTTTTACCTTAGCAACCAAAAATTTCAGATGAATAAAATAGGACTTCTTTAACAACGGTCATGGAGTACAGACGCGTTAGTAAAACGTCTTATATAATTAAACTTTAAACTGTGAAAACACGTTTCAGACTTATTAAAACAAATCGATGTACATAATACGAAATATTATAATCCAGAGAGGAACATACAGCATTTAATATAGAAGAATAGAGATCCAGGGAGAAGAACCGAAGAAGACGTGGACCCTATCTTCGTCCTAGAATCATTTAAAGAAGAGGATCTGGTGAATTTGAACAATTTATTATATTATGTGTCAAAACCAACATTTGTGTACACGACTTTCTAAGAATTAAACAAAATAAAACTACAGACACTATATCACACCAACACTAAAGAACACTCACAAATAACACGAATTGAGCTTTACACCTTTTTGAACACCATAAGAACCTTTAACTATAACTAATAAGCACATAAACTGGTCATAACCTCTAATAACAAGCAATCAATACTCGACCGCCTGTGTGCACTTTACACACTAAAAGTTTGTAATATCCTTGTACTGTGAAATTTGTATTTTGATTTAAAGAATAGTATTATTTGTTTAAACGTAATCCCCGAACCAGATATGCCCTGAGATAAGTTATTGTAATAGAAATAATAAACTTCGTCATTATTTTGGCCTGGCTGACTACTGAATAATATTTACAACTACGTACCAACTGGTAAAGAAGATGCATAATTTTGCCACAATTGTATTACCATAAAAAGAAAACGAGAAATAATTAACCAATGCTTCATTGAATAAATGTTTTCTATAAAGATACATGTTTGGTTTTATATTTGCGTCATTATTATTGCTGTTTCATTTAGAAAATAAGTTAACATAGCCCAGCGGACGGAACAACGGTTGGCAACTGTGGGTGAAGTCATTGGAACTACACTTATAGTAGGAGCGAGCGGCAGAATACAAAATAATTCGCCGTTCAACATATCATATTAATGGTTACAGATTGACAACAACAACGGTGTGGTTGAATAATTTTAATACATATATATTGAATTGGTTAAAATTTGACGCATGCTACGTGGAGCATAAGAGCTCGTATATCAACACAAATTGTTATATTGTTTACTCGTGAGACCTCATCTCAATTATTTATTACTGTTACAAATTGACGACTCCAGTGTGAGGCAAAATAAGTAGTACTCAACACACATTTTAATTATTTGTAACAATATATACCATATTAGTATTAATTTGGAAATAAATGTTATATGTATAAAACATCAGCTGTTTTATTTAAAATAAAAAATCAGACTGGACAGTGTAAAAAAGTGAAATGTGGACTACAGAGACATCATCGATAAGAAGATTGATAAGGACAGCTGTACAAGATATTTCTTCCTATAAATTATTAAAAATGTAAAATAAAATATTTTATTGCTTATCGTATTATAATTTATTATTTTAATACCCATAGAGTAATAAAAAAATCAAGCCTTTGTACTCCATAAATATTTAAATTTCCAACAGAAAGGAATATTTTTAGAAAATCCGACTTTCCCGCAAATTCAATTTTTAATGTTTTTATACATTCTTTTTAATATATCTAAAAATTATCTTACTGCTCAGAAATTGTGCACTGTTCTTTTGCATATAATTACCTTTAAAAAAACATGTATTTTTATTTAATTTTTGCTTGTAGTTCCTTTGTAATAAACTTACATTTATTTATAAATGTAAAAATAAAAAATATACTTTTACTATTTTCCCCACAAAAATTTGTTTTTAATTGCATACTAATAAAAATACCTATTTTTGCATAATTTATCCCCTTCAAAATGACACCCCCCAAAAGGTCGTAGGACTTCTAGTTATTCAGGAATATCAATTTGAAAAATATTCCAAAAAACGTTGCTAAGAAACATTAAAAAAATTCACTTTTTAGTACTAAAAACTTTTTTCTAGTTACAAAATTTTACCCTTTATTTAGTGCAACAATAAGTAATAAAAAAATCTAAATAAATTAAAAAGTTACAAAATAAACATTTTCGCCATTTTCAATAGGGACTCCCCTTAAAGCATGAAAAGAATAATATCCCTTACCACTGCTGCGGCTGCTGATGATGATGATAATACTAATAATGTTTTCTAGGGGTTATTGTCATTTATGAAGATTTGACATTTTACCAGCTCAAATCCAGGAATTAATTTCTACAAGAATAGTAGCAGTTTTAAATGATATTTTGTATGCATGATATGTATGAATGCTGAAGTGTGATTACAAAGTGTGTACTGTACACATAGTATATGAATGGATGATCACCACAGACTAATTGCTAATAAACTCCGTTGCACAGTGATGAATATGATGAGTCTCGGGAAGAGAGTATGGGTTCAGTGCTGTCTATGACAAGTGCTCATTTCACAAATAACCAGGTTGTAAACTCTCAAGCGTTGTTATTACAAAGTTTAATTTATACGGCAAGTATTAGTGAAACAGAAAACCTCCATTCTCACTTTGACTCAATTATGTTATAATTTCTAATGTTAAGGGGAAAGTATAAATTGTCGTTGGCCCTCTTCTTCTTATGCAGTTTTGTTATGAAAATTTGTTTAAAAAATGATAATGATAGTGATAATGAATATTTACATAAACATTTATTTTTATAAATACAGTAATACAACTGTAGTGTAACAATAATTAATGCTGGTAACATGACAAGAGGACTGTTTTTAAATTCAGTTTTTATTATGTAGAAATACAAGTAACCAATGATCTATTCTTTACAATTATATGCTCTTGTTTATTTCAGTTATATAAGTTGAGAGCAGTGAATAATGACATCTATGAACAAGTGAATTGTGCTCAGAACCATGAAGAATATATAAACAATTTAGTTGAGAATCAGTCTGCTTCCTTGCTTTCACCTACTTCATCAGAACACTACATACCAGCTGACAAAAATAAGAAACACCGGTGTGATGTTTGTACAAAAACATTTACTCGTCCATGGTATTTGTCACAACATAAATTGGCACATGTAGGCATTAAGAAGTACCAGTGCGATGTTTGTACAAAAACATTTACTCAGAGAGTCGATTTGGCACAACATAAATTAATACATGCTGGCATTAAGAGTGACCAGTGCGATGTTTGTACAAAAACATTTACTCGGTCGTGGTATTTGTCACAACATAAATTGGCACATGTAGGCATTAAGAAGTACCAGTGCGGTGTTTGTACAAAAACATTTACTCGGAGAGTCGATTTGGCACAACATAAATTAGTACATGCTGGCATTACGAGTTACCAGTGTGATGTTTGTACAAAAACATTTACTGGGCCAGTTAATTTGGCAGAACATAAACTAATACATAGTGGCATTAAGATTTACCAATGCGATGTTTGTACAAAAACATTTCTTCGGCCAGGCGATTTGCAAAAACATAAAATAATACATTTTGGCATTAAAATGTACAAGTGTGATATTTGTACAAAAGCCTTTACTCAGACAAGCGGTTTGTCGAAACATAAATTAATACATACTGGTGTTAAGAAGCACCAATGTAACATTTGTCCAAAATCATTTACTCAGGGAAACAATTTGACACAACATAAGTTAGAACATGCTGGGATGGAGAAGCACCAATGTGATGTTTGTTCAGAAACATTTACTCGGGCAGGCGATGTACAAAGGCATAATTTAATACATTCTGGTATTCGGGTACACAAATGCGATGTTTGTACAAAAACGTTTATTTCGGCAAGAAATATGCGACGACATGAATTAATACATACTGGTATTAAGAATTACAAATGTAACATTTGTGGAAAATCATTTACTCAGGGAAGCAATTTGAAACGACATAAATTAATACATGTGGGTATTAAGAAGTACCAATGTGATTTTTGTACAGAAAAATTTACTCGAGCGTGTTGTTTGAGATGCCATAAATTAATACATACTGGCATTAAGAACTCCCATTGTGATGTTTGTAAGAAACCGTTTACTTGATCGGACATGCTGACAAGGTGCAAATAAATCCGTTCTACAATTAAGAGGCAGTGTGATGCTTTCCACATGTTAGTAGTGTGAGAAAAGGAAGTATTAAAACTTTCCATTGCAATGCTAGAAACATTCACTCAAACACATTAACACAAATACATTAATATGTTGGCATTAAGAAATAGTGTAATATTTGGCAATACAAAATGTCAGTATGAAACAACATAATAAATTATGAAATCATGAATAAAACTCCTAGTATGTAAATTAGGTTATGTCAACTTCTTGAATATTGATGTGATATTTTTTAGTAATAGTTTATTCAGTTACTACAATGGCTGTTTCAAAATAATTTCAATTGGCAGATGTATGCAAACTGGTCGCCAAAGCTATACAGTGTATGCTCAGTTGTGACCAGTATTCCTTTACACTGTTACTTGCATATCCACAGTCTAGTTTGTTTATTTCTGTTTGTATAATGGCTAACAAAATAAAACATGTCACTGCCTCTTTCACCAGGTATAACATGTATGACAATGGTGACAATTTGAGTCAGGTAAATGGATAGTGAAAAAAGTTGAGTGTTCTTACTGTTTGGAACAAAACAAAGTACCATTACTTGGTAATTATACATTATAACAGTAACCTATTGCATGCAAACCAGGTTTTTTGTCACATGTGTTGTAAATATATAAGATGTGTATTGTAGAATTAATAGATTATAAATAACATACAAGCTTTTGTGTCAAAGCTAAGTCATATGAACCAGTTTACAAGTAAAACTGTATATAATTCCCCGTATATTGTAAAATATATATAATATAGAAATAGTATAAATAAAATAGTTTTAAATTATTGATTGAATTAATTCTGAGTCTGTCCTCTAACAGTTTGGAACAAAAAAGTAACATCAAACATTTCATAATACCAAACTATTAAGGAAAACAGGTTTAAATTATGGATTGAATTAATGTTGAGATTTAAATCTGTTCCTCTCTTATCCATTCTGATTAGCTACTGTTCTTATATTTCAGCTATTCCCTTTTCCTCTCCCACTGTTGATTTTATTCACTTAAACGCTGAGTAGCATGATATTCATACATAGACCATTCCCTGTATTGAAACACTCATAAATATTTACTAAAATTTAATACTAAGAAATAATTACATTAAATGTTTTCCAGACATTCCTCTGAAGAATATACTCTTTATATTTTTATTATCTTTTTTATATATCTCAAGCAGAGGTGTGTTATATGTTTTGGAGTGATAAAATTCAACCACAGAAGCACATGCAAACTTGTAGGATCCATTGGACCAGAATTTGTATCAAAATATAATTATTTGTTTTTCAGAATGTAGGTGTTAATGACCGTCTATAATTAGTTCAGATGAAAACAATGTATTCCAGAAAAATGTTGGAAATGACTAAAGAAAAGCTTAAAATAGCATGTATAGTATACTATGTAATGTTACTTCATTGTTATTTCTAGGTATTGTCAGCTGGAGGTGATGACAGTTTATAATATATCAATTTTATAATAATAAATGATATGTTAACATGGTAGATAATACGCTCACAAATACACAATTTGGCCATCTGTCAAAATACCAAGTCCACTTTTGGTCCTCAAGGTGTTAAATTATGAATTGAATTGACTAATGTTAAGATGTAAATCCGTTCCTCTCTTATGTATTCTGATTAGCTACTATTCTTATATTTTAACTATTCTTTTTCCTCTCCGCTGGATTTTATTTGCTTTAAAAAATATACCCCTTACGTTTGATATTCCCTTTACAGTAGTTAACTAGTTGGTTTAGAAACAGGAAAAGAAAAGATTGACAGGGGGAGAGAGAATCCGACTTGAGACAGTGAGAGGGATAAGGGTATTTAAAAAGCTGTATAAAATTCCAAAAATTAGTAATAGGTGCATTTTCTGTGTGTTAGTGTGTGAAGATAAGTGGTAGAGACAGAGCGAGATGGAAAGAATTTAGAGAGAATAGTTCATCTATATTAACACTTTAGATACCACTTTTTTTAGTTATATTTCTTTAGAATATGCATGAATTTTTATGTTTTTCTTAATTTTTTCTGTGGGGATTAATTAACATTTACTGAAACATATATATCATTTAAAAGTTCAATTCTTTCTTTTAAAATTGACAAACAAATTTATAACACTGATGTGTAATATCTTTTTTATTAATTTTCAAAAAATGAATTTGCAATATAAATAAAGTTTTATATCAGTTTGCATTTGAAAATGTTACATAAAATATAATTAAATTAATTATATATCTAAATTAGCCACTAGACAAAAAGAAAAGCCTCTTATTAATAAAGAAATTTATTAATAACTTCATAATTTTCTGCAGAATAATCTAACAATAATGATAAACTTAATAATCCATACTGCATGCGTGTAAACAACACCTGAGTTCATGGAAAGGCTGTGAAAACATCATTC
Source organism: Magicicada septendecula (assembly GCA_034769895.1). Lineage (NCBI taxonomy): Eukaryota > Metazoa > Arthropoda > Insecta > Hemiptera > Cicadidae > Magicicada > Magicicada septendecula. Next base: position 172,062,206 of record CM068375.1, read on the forward strand.
TTATTTCCAAATGTAAGAATATAAAACACAAAAGTGATGCGATCAGTATTTCTTCATGAATGTGTGAGAGGTTTTGTTGCAGATCATGCAGCCTGCACCTTGCAGTTCGTTTATATAACTAAATTTCTGCACATTGAAATAGCCACATCAAAAGAAAGTGCAGGCAAAATATTCTATGAGAAAACTTCCCACGCATAGTTTCCATGGGATAATGTATCTAATGTGGTGAAAACTTATATCTTGGCATCATAGACAGAGATGTATGTATTTTAGAATCTGAATATGTATATTAGAAACAGGTGAAAAGACATGAACTTCACTATGGGAGCTGGTTTATCCAACTTTAAAATGTATTTACATAAACTTGAAATTACTTTAGAGAGTTAAAAGAGATGAGTGCACCTCTGAGCTCACAAAACTAGTTGGCATGAGGGCTGTCAAAACTGCAGTGGATAATGATTCCAATGAAATAATCATTTATATTGTAACAGTTAATATTTAAGGCACTTTCACTTGTGAAAAACTTACTTTTTGTTATTTCCTCAAATGTAATTTCGGAGTGGTTTTCTCCTTCCTCAGTTAGGTTTAAATGCGGAATGTGTCAAGGCGTTGGTAATCTGTAACGGTTTTTTTTAGGTGACTGGTTGTGTGTGTGGGTGTGGAGATGGAAGGGGGTTGGCGTGGGATTCTGAATTGTATGTGTTGTGTATTATTGTGTCGAATAGTGTGTTGGATTTAAATTGTAATTGTTCATTGAGTATGTTGTTTGGTCACGCTTGTTTGGGTACTTCCAACTTTGTCACGCTTACTTGCTGAACTGCTGCGTATCATGCTCCAGACAAGGCCTTTCAGTGTCTCCACCATTATCAAGTCATTATTTAACTTATCTTCACTTCCATGCATAATATGCTGTCATTGTTCATCAGTGTAATTGTCTGATAATTTTTTTTTATCTTTGCTGTAGTCATGATCTTCCTCTTGCCGTGAAATTCACAAAAATTAAATAAATTCCATAAAAACAAGTAAGAATAATACATTACATCAGAATCTCCCATTTATTTGTACTTTAGTGCAAAGTCATTTCTGAAGTAATTTCTTGATAAAAGGTGTTGAGGTCTGTGACTTGCAGTTCATCTAGCCTTTACAATTCACAATAGTGAAAGTGTGGAAACTTATTCACATACAGGGTATTATGCACAGGTTGTCTCCATACATCACTTACAGAAGATGCTCTTTACAGTTTATGTGCTTACTGGTATTTTTGATACCAAATAACATATTTATAGGTAAATATCATTATAGTATTGACGACTTGGAACACTAAGTTTTTTATAAGTAAAAACGTAAAGTTTTACCTTACAGCCTAAACCGGCTTTCACCTTTAGAAGGCTTCATCAGAGGCTGCCATAGGTAGCGCTGTCCGTCTTGTTGTTGGCGACGGGATAGTTTTTCGAAAGATCGAAGCTGTGTGTGTGTGGTGAGATGTGTTCGAATAATGCGTGCGATTTGAATTGTGTCTGTTCGTTTAGGATGTCGTTTTTATTTGTTTCAATGTGTTTGTATATTTCTAATTGTTCTAGAGTGTCTAGTTTTCGGCCTTTTGTGTGTACGTGTAGAATGTTCATGTTATTGTCGATGTTTTTATATGTGTGGTTTGCTTCAATGAGGTGGTTTGCAAAGGTAGATTCTGTAGTGGTGTGGAGTGCTTTTGTGTGTTCAATGTATCTCTGTTTGAAGCTACGTCCTGTCTGGCCTATGTAGAATTTATTGCAATTTGAGCAATTTAGCTTGTATACACCGGGTAGATCGAATTTGTTTTGTGCTTTGGGCATGCGTTTTGATAGTGTGTGTTCTGTTTTGTTAGTAGTTTTGTAAGCGATTCTGTATCCTGCTTTTTTGAATGTGTGGGCAATTTTTTCAGTTTGTTTGTTGATGTATGTTAGTGTTATGAATTTGTTGTTTTCTGTCTTTGTCTGTTGTTTGTTTTGTGTTTTGTGTAGGAGTTTACTGACTATTGTTCTGTCATAACCGTTAGATTCTGCTAGATATTTTATCGTGTTTAGTTCGTCTTTGTAGTCTATTTCATCTAAGGGGATGTTGTTAAGTCTATGTATCATGGTTCTAAAAGCAGCTAGTTTGTGTTGTATTGGGTGATTGGAGGTGTTGTGTATTAGTGTGTCAGTTGTAGTTGGTTTTCTGTATATACTGAATTTGTGCCTGTGTTCTAGTTTTGTGATGGAGAGGTCTAAGAAGTTTATGGTATTGTTGTGTTCGTATTCGGCAGTGAATGTTATGTTTTTATGTATTTTGTTTATATGCGTTAGTAACTGTTCACATTGTCTTTTGTTTCCCCTGTATAGTATTGTATAGTATTAGAATGTCATCAACGTATCTGTGCCAATATAGTATTTATAGTCATCAATACTATAGTGATATTTAGTTAAGTAACGGACACGTCATGGACAACGAAATCCAAAATATTTATAGGTATTTTTTGTAGAACCTATATTCTACTATAAGTGTCTTTCTTTCAAGACCTTCATCACTTAACACCAATGACAGCTCCAGCATATCAAACATGGGGGCTAAACTGCATTTTTGCATGGACATAAGTTCATAAATAGAATCAAAAGCAATACCATATGTTTTTCAACAAGAATAGGAAGCTGTAACTACACTGTATATTTACTTCAGTACATTACTTTCACACACATCTTTTTTGATTAGCAATTAAAACACCATAGTAGTAAAGTTTTTCAATATTGAAATACATCAACACATTGAGACCTGCCTGCTTACAGTCCCTACATGCTGCTGTGTCCTGACCATTTTTATAAAAGTTTAAGGGGTAATCAAAAATTTGTGTGTTCACGTACATCCATTCTGTAAACAGTGCATTAAAGTATGTGTATTCTGCTTTAAAGTGATGTGTGTGTGTGTGTGTGTGTGTGTGTGTGGTACTTTGATGTTTACTTTTATTTATTAAATTGAGAAAAGTTAACTTTTTCTCCTAAAAAACAATCAGCTCAACTCGATTCTTGCATAGTACATTGATTTTAACATAAATTACAACTATACACAAAATTATATTGTTTACATCTAAATATTGTTTTATCAAGAAATTTACTGAAATTGTCAAAAACAAACTGTCTTATTAATTGAGGTTAGAATACAACTCTCTTACTCACACAGGGGTACCAGTGGTTGTTCATCTAAATCACACCAAGAACTTGAATATGATATATGAAATTAACTTGTATTAATATAATTGAGTTTTTAATAATTTCAACTAAAAACTGAGAAATGTTAGTTATATCATTAGCTTAACCCATCACAACACATTACTATTATCTTCTGACTATCATTTTGATGAATCAATATTGGAGCCAGAACTGTTTATGATTTTATTAACAGTTGTCTTCTTTGGTAAGATAATACCTGGAATCCATTTTCAGGAAACAAAAATATAACAATACACAACTATCTCGTGTACAAGCTGTAGGTAAACAACAAAAATGGCTTCCCTCATCAAACACATGAACGTAGTACAAACCCAAATTTGTTCGAGTTTGTTCCAGTGCATGCTCTGTCTCTGTTATTAATCCTCTACAGTTTACATAGAGAACTAAAATATTCCATTACATGGAAACAAGCCTGTGGATGTAATTTAAACTGTCATATTCATGGATGTACCTGGTTTCTCCTTAGGATTTTGGTGGGACATACTAGGTATGTCATAGGGCTCAATGTGTTAAAACTTAAATTCGTACAATAACATTCATGTTCAATTGAAACGTAATATTAAATCATTTTGATTTTCTTATTATTATGACTGACAACAATATTATCAACAATGCAAGTTAAGCCAGGTTTTTGGGTAGTTGCTTTTTAACTACTAATAAATATTTTAAGGCAGGCTTGTTGAGCTGTTCATCGTAGGTTGTTTCCTTAACACTTTGGGTGCCGGACCTTTCAGCACAAAACTTCTAGAGTGCCAGCTGTTTTTAATGTTTTTAAAAAATTCTTATGAAACTATAACATAACCTAGAAAAATGGTACTTACCTTGTTTTAAACGTTGAACCTTCCACTCAATAATTAAATATACAATTTTATTGTTTTACATAAATACTTTCAATGAAACTTTTCTTTTATACACAATTTTTATTTAAAAAAAAGTCAAAACTCTTATAGCACAGTAAAATATTGTTACATCGGAGATATGTTGCCCAGTGACTGCTTCTGTCAAAGGTTGAACCTTTGACATGAACTGTCCCTACTGCAGGCAAAGTTGTAACTTTATTATTTAATTGATATAATATAAATTTTTAAACTTCCACCTACCTTAAATTCTTATATCTGTGTCGGCCGGATCTCTAGTGGTAGATTAACCCCGTTCGTACGACGAACTGATCAGTGCAGCAAATGAAATGAGGTGTTTGTAAATAACTTGTTTAACAAATCATATAATATAGTAGATAACATTTTGACTGGTATTAATGTGACATTTATTATTCAAACTGCTATGGATGAAATAAAAAAATATTAACCCTTTCACATTATTATCTTTAACATATGAAATACATCATTATCATTTTCAACATATGAAATACATCATTATCATTTTTATCTACATCAAAACATTAACTATCTAACATCTATCATTCTAAAAGAACCAATACCTTTATTTTTTTATTTATATACGGACACGACTCACATACAAAATTATTTGAGATCTCATTTATTTTCTTTTTAGTCTATGCCCAAAATGAATCAAATTTTTAACTGTTATTTTCTTTTTAGTCTATACCCATTTATAAAAAAAATTGTTGCGTATTCAAAACTTACGTGGTCCAACACCGTTGCGTCACACGTGTTCACGCACTTTCACTGAATATCGTTAAATTTTGTTCATGTTTCTTGTCTTATTAACTCCTAATTTATTCTTCTATCACATTTGACGAAATTTATTACATTTTATTAAAAATTTAGACTCGCTTTTTTATGAGTCGAGTCTAATACCACCGGCCGGTGTGGTTACTCGGCTAAAAGTGAGAACAAGACTCCCCACTATACCTTGTTGCTGAACGGGAAGGCACTGCCTTCAGACTGCGACTTTTTTGTCGCCGTACACGGAAGTATGGACTGTCCATGTGCCAAATTAACCAGCGACGTTAGGCGGTGATGATATTAGAGGCTTAGGTGGGTGGAGCCTCTTCGTTGATTTCCTCCATCTCCAACGCACATGGCAAGAAAATCTTTCTGCTTAGCCATTTTTGTCGCGTCAGTTCCAACTGTTGTGCGTAGCAGCTGCGCTCAGGCTCGTGTATGCGCATACAGTACGTGACAATTATTCGGTTCACAACCAAGTATTGCATTCTCCGACTACACCCAGCCCAAAAAGTTATGTTACCGTTCTCTGTTTGAATCCAACACTATTTCATATGGGACTTACAATGATGATACTAAAGAAATTTAAATAGATTTAATAAAAAATAAAAGCCCCTATTTTGACACATTACAGTACCCCCCAATGAGAGGTTTTATGCCCAAGAGCATAAAAACTCTCATTGCCTAACCTAAAGGAATCAGTGCGGATATGGAGCCATAACCCCCTTTTATCCTTTACCACAAACACTATGGGTTTAACTACCCCCCGAGTCAAGTGGCTGTGGAAACATCTATCCGACTTTGCTGGACTTTCTTCGAGAGAATCCCAACACCACAAAGTCAAACAGACCCGAGACTTCGCTGCTCCGACACGTTGGTCAGAACAGGTAAGCCCCACAGTATCACTTGGCTTTTAAACATTCCGTAAAACTATCTAATAACTGTCCTTTCATTCTTCCATATCCTTCACTGATGCGTTTCCCTTTAATTGTAAATAATTGTATTAGTTCGCTGAAAATAAAGCATTGGTTCTTGCTTATACTTAATCATACATATATTGTAACGTAACAGAGTTAAGGTCCCAGACGTTACATAAAAACTTTGTCCATAGAAACTCAAACAATACCCAATGTATGCCATAATTAAGGTCAGGAGGGCAAACCTCACCTAAAAAATGTATTGATGATACCTAGTAAGGTTACTAGGTAATAAAATAGTAAAAATGTATCTAAATATAAAATATGGAGTGATCAGTGGAAGATGTAAACTATAAACACAGTGTCTATGAGATGAATTTACTGTTTAATTGATAATTGATATTTAATGTTTTATAAAGATGTACATATTGTTGTGCTTTATCATGATAGTGTGTTTACATGATATTTATTCTGTGTTTTGTATGTAGCAGGTGTGAAGCCATTGCTTTAAGAAAGTATTAAGTAATGGATACTAATTTCATTCATGTTAAACTTGTATTTAAGTAATTAAATACAAGTGTATTTATTATGTATTGTATCATGTTAAGTGTATTTACTTTGAATAATTAATGAAGAAGTCTTAAAATAATATTTGTAAACTTGGCCAGGAAGACAATAATTGTTAATATAGTGGTCATTATAATTATGTTATAAACCAATGAAGGGTTCAATGATAAAATAAATAATAATAATAATAATAAATTGAAATCAGGATAAAATAAAATTAGAATAATTGACCATAAGCCAGTGACTCATTGTACAGTAGGTCAGGTCAGAAAAGTTAAATTAAAAACAAAAAATTATAACACATGTAATAAAACAAATAGGCCTAAAATTAGTATATTGTAAAAGTAAAATAATACCTTTTAAAATAAGTTAATCAAGAAGAAAATGTAGTAAAATGTATGTGGTTTGATAATGCATATTAGGTGAAAGTTTTAGGTGATTTAATGTAATTCCAATAAGGGAGTATTTTATTAAATAAGTGTAAGAATATTTCCTAATTACGGCTCTAGGATAACAAATATTATCCAATAACAGAAGAAGAAAATGGTTGTTAGGGACAACTGAATGAAAGATATCTTGTTCATTTCAACATTCAATTGTTATATGTGAATGGGTAAAGTTCAGCATACAAATTTAAAAAAGAGAAGACCAAATTACAAGAATCAAATTAAATAAATTAAATGTCATAAAAGAAATCCATTTAAAAGGACTGAGTAGTAACTCCTGAATTTATATCTCAGCAAATATAATTCTGCATACCATTAAAGTTAACTGAATTAAAAAATAACTCATTCAACCTACTTACAGTAAAAGTGTAATGATGAAAATGAACTATAATTAAACAAAGATCATCCATAGCGGAGGAATGCAAAATTAATTAAAATATATATTAAAAAACAAACGAAGAACTTTTGTATTGAAGTACCAAACCTCACTTTCAATAAACAAACGAAGTCTTAATACTACACAAATTCCATTGGGACCGACAACTACCAGAACCGTGAAGAATAACGAAGACCAGAACTGAAACTTCTATTACATTCTGGGACATCAAATCTAAACTTTTATTGAGAAGCTGAATGTTGTTTTTATTCAAGAGCTGCATCGCCATTCTGTTCTCGCCTCGTCGTAACAAGACACGGCCACATTAAGTATCTGATCCAGTTTGGTAACAAACCTGCTTATGTTTAATTTTATATAATAAGAGTTTATAACAATATTGTAATACTTAGTAACCTTAAATTTGCATTACCTGACCTTACTAATAGTTAAAAGAACTACATGTACCCTGAGATAAAAGACAAACTGAAAATTATAATTAAATTGTAACTCATCTAAACCCCGAATTCAATAACAAATCGATTATGTATTGTATGATCGATATGGTGTATTAGTAGCAAGAGGAAGCAGCTGTTGGAATTAAAACATATATAAAATAAAGAACCCTTCTTGAATTTGACGATTTTGTGTTATTTGTAGAATAATTAGTGTATTTCGAATAGGGTGTAATTTACAGAGAAAGGAACGTGAGAAACGCATCAAGCAGAACGACTTAACCTATAATAACGGGTCAATTGCCAACCACAGCGCTCGCCTGTTGACAGCTGTTGAATACGGGAGAATAGAGAACTAACTTACGCTCTCCGCTCTCTTCTCTTTCCAATTTAGATAATACATACCGACTAGGGTTGGAGAGAAATATTGAATTATTCACTATAATAACTGGAATATAGCGTTTTTCTCTTGTAAAACACTTGATAACTACTTAACACAGATCTATTATCACTAATTAAATAATATCAACCATATATACAATATTGTTTCCTTATAAATAGATTGATACTGCGGTGCTTAAGAGAGACCACTTACAACTTCATAAACAAGAACACACACCTTGGAAAATTATATTACAAATTGACGTTTCCAAAGTGAAGCGTAGTTAACATTATTATACAAATAACGTAATCCATTCGATTACAAATTGGTGAACCCAACAGTGGGGCTTAAAATAAAACAAATACAGGAGTTATTATATTACACCTATAAGTATATTTATATTACAAATACTTGGGCTTAATTAGGCGAGAGTTTCGAAGAGTATAAGGAGTCTCATATTAATTTTGTTACAAAATTGGCGCTCAACGAGTGGGCTTTAGTTAAGTAAAAAATCGACTATATCGCTATTACTTAACTGGAGCAGGCAACTATTAGAGGCACAGGAATGCATACGAGAGGTGTTTCTAAAAGGATGGCGAAAGACCAAGAAACGGAAGAAGATAGAAGGGAAGAAGAAGCAGAGATAGTTACGGAAGGTGAGATGGAACAACAGGCGGGTGACAAGGAGGAAGCCAGAGGAGATATGGATTTACTAAAATTAATTAAAGAAGATTCCAAGAAACAGAAGGAAGAATTAAATAAAAAATTTGAAGAAAACTCTGAAAAAATAGACAGTATTAACGAAAACTCAAAAAAACAAAACGGAATTTTGAGTGAGAACTTAAACTAATGAATGAGAAGTTTGACAAAAATAAAGAGGAAACTGATGAGAATAACCGGCAGATAAATGAAAGATTAAACCAAATTAACGAAAGGTTTGACAGGAACGACGAGAGCTTAAAGCAGATTCTGGAAAATAACAAACAAAGAGACGAAAGAATTGAAAACAATAATAAGGAGTTGCGGCAAATCATCAATGAACAAAACCAAGCGTTGAGGGAAGTCACCAATGAAAGGATTGCAAATGTCAATGAAACACTTAGCAAAAGGGTGGATGATTATGAAGAGGAAGTAAGACAGCAAATAACTGAAACTAAGGTAGGTCTAGAAAAGACGGATGAAACCATCATACAACTCAGAGTGGAAGTAGAGGCCAAAATAAACCAAATAGGAAACCATAACGATACTAGAGTAAAGGAGGTACAAGCGAAAACCCAAGAAAAATTAAACGAAGTACGAATCAACATAGCCGGAAGAATAGAACGGGTTAACAATGAAATGAAGACAATGAAAATAAGGCAAAAACATCAAAGGAAATTAATGAATACACGGGAAGGATTGGAGATGATTAAAGGGGGATTAGTTAAGCTGCTTAATATACCAATTGCGGAACCAAGAGAAGTAAGGCAATTAAGAAACTCTAAACGAACCACAGTTGAGTTCCCAGATGGATTAGAAGGACCGAAAAAGCCAAAACTAACCGAGGAGCATGGAGGACTTATGGAGATTATGTATGAACCATTCAAACGATTAAGAAACAGTACGGAAGAATCAGTTCGAAAGACGATGGTAAACTTTAGCATAAATGAAAATTTTATAGCGACAAGATGGAAGAACCAGATGATAGTGAGTACGTCACAAGGACAGAAATAATTCTACACACTAGAGAAATCCGAACAATCAGTACAGAGGAAATAATGGACCACGGTTAAACAGATTCCAAACAGAATATAGAGAAAAGGGACGGATTTTATGGATAACAAATAAAGCAAACCAAAGGAAAATAATGAGAAACTAATTAAAATATATTAAACTAACTGTTAAGTATGAAGTGTTCGTGAATTGTCGATTTACTGTTATAATTAATTCACCAGGATGCAGAAATGGTGAAGAGAGAGTGGACTGTAGTTAATATATTTATTGAAAATTATTCACTTATACAGCATTGAAAATGGTTAGGTGTCACCTTTGAATATAAGATTGGCTAATGAGCGCATCGTAAATACAAGTCGTAATGTTACATTGAATAATTAATTTAATGAAAAGGCCTAGAAGGCCATATATAAAGTCTTGGGCCTAAGGCCTACATTAATTGTCGCGACAAAGAAGAAAAATGTGACAGTATAGCAGCGGGCGCAAGGCCGACCGCCGCTAGCGAACGTACTTAACGAACTGTCCAGATGTACGGACATGAATTGAGCAAGTTAAAAGCGCAGATTAGCCAACCTATAAATGCAAAAATTACCGCGCTACTGTACATAACTGCCCGCAAAAATCAATAGATTTTTTTAATACATTTTAGTAACTTATTATATAAAATACAGAGTTCTTAATAATGAAAGTTAATCTCAATAGGCTGCATTGAACCTTGAGTTGTAATCTCAGATAACAGTTGTGCATTAATTGTTTAGCGATAAGCTAGAATAAGATAAGCTTTAATAAGGATAAGCGTTTAGTAGGCCAAGGTTGGCGTGCAAAGTGATTTTATGCATGATTGAAAATGTAAGCGCTGGCAATGTATTGCCAAAATATATTGTATGTATACAATATTGAACGATATAAAACATGAAAGTACATAATTTGACAATGTTTAATAATGCATGATCGGAAACTCATCACATGATGGCCCGATAAATTGTAACCCTATGCAAGTCATAGATGGTTACCGTGAAATAGTTGAGGCCAGTAGACGTGTACAGAGTATTGCTTACAATGAACAAATAAATTGTCACAAATTATACATGTTTAGACGTAAATCTAGCATGGCGTCATAAAGTTGAACGAGTCATGCTATACCTGAAGTTTCAGGAATTTACAATATAGGCCTATTGTTGTGTGAGAACAAGCTATAGATAGCTGACTGATTGCGAGCACATATGTAATGACATGTATGTCATAATTAAGCAGGAATAATAATTGTGCAATGCATAATCACAAAATACAAAATACCATATAAAAATACAATATAAAAATAAAATCTAGGCGTGGCGTGGTTACGGACAGTAGACGCAAAAAACAATATGTTTTACATAAATGCCAGTTATATAATAAATACAATAAACACCAATTTAGTTAATTACAAATATGAATAAGCGCAATAGCACAAGTAACAAATACGACACTGTGGTTACAAATGTAATACATGAGTTGAACAATTGAGAAATACATTCATAGAACAATAAATCACACATATTAACAACTGTGCAAGAAATGCATACATGGTTGTATAACTGCAAACCATGCGAATATTATGTAACAAATTTTTATAAAACAATACCACCGATAACATGACACATACCCAATACCCTCAAAATGTAAATGTGTAGGACATAGTATGCCACACAAAATATTAACATATAAATACAAAATAGCAAATATACCACCATGAAACTATGATGAGTATAGAGATGATAGCACAGTGCATGGTTGTGAACTTACAAGTCACATGCAAATTTAGTATAGAAACACGCAATGGTGTAAATTGTCATGAAAATGTTGTGATGATACATATCAAAATTAAGTTGACCAAATGGTCATATAATAAAGTAATAAAGCCAATGGCCGAGTAAAATAGCATTGTGCTAAATGATCATAATAACCTTGTGTCAAGTCTCGTCCCGCGCTGGCAACAGACATAGCTTATGTACTGGTCTCCGCAAAACACCAGTAGGCGTGCGAATGTCTACGACTCTAATTAAGTTATGTGGGCCGGGAAATGTGGCGGTAATTACACCAAATTTCCAGGCTAATGGAGGTAGGTTATCCTCGATAAGTAAAACTAGGTCCCCAATGGAAACATTATCCTTTGCGAATTTCCATTTGTGACGTTGTTGTAATTGGTGTAAATAGTCGCGAGACCAAGCCTTCCAAATGACTTGGACAAACTTCTGGAGAAGTTGCCAACGTCCAAGACGAGAGATAGAAACATGAGATAAGTCTGGGTCCGGTATCGCCGTTAATGGTGCACAAATCAAAAAATGGCCAGGTGTAAGTGGCACCGGATCATTTACATCCGAAGAGATGGCAAATAAAGGGCGAGAGTTTAGACATGCCTCTATCTGAGACAAAACTGTCGTAAACTCCTCGAAGGTGAGTATAGACTTGCCTACCACGCGGCGCAAATGAAACTTTAAACTCTTTATGCCGCTCTCCCAAAGACCACCGAAATGAGGTGACGAGGGTGGAATAAATGACCTTGAAATACCCTGAGAGGTGAATGATTTGATTGATGAGGTGGCATCCTTATTATGCCAAAGATTGTAGAGGTCATGCTAAACATTGCGGGCCTTCCTAAAGTTTGTGCCATTATCAGAATATAACTGACTGGGTATGCCCCTGCGGGACATAAACGACGTAAGGCAGCTATAAACGCACTGGCTGTGAGGTCGGAAACCAATTCCAAATGAATAGCCCTGGTTGCTAAGCAAATGAACAAAGACACGTATGCCTTAGAGAGAGTTCTGGATTTCTGTTCGCCATGACGAATCATGAAGGGACCACCATAATCAACCGCGCAGAATAGAAACCGCCGTGAAGGAGTGACTCTAGGAGATGGTAAAATACCAAGCCTCTGAACCTGCTGTTTGGCACTAAACCTGAGACACTTAACACATCTACGAGTGATGGAGCGAATGACTAACCTGGCATTAATAATCCACCAACGTTGACGAAGTGAGTGTTGCACGAGTTGAGCACCAGCGTGAAGTAGACGAATGTGTTCGCGTTCAATAATAAGGCGAGTAATATGAGCCGATGGATGCAAGACAATAGGATGCTTAGTGTCGTAAGGTGATTGCGACTGCTGTAATCGCCCGCCAACGCGTATTACTCCAGACTCATCAAGAAACGGGTCGAGAGAAGACAACTTACTCCTGATAGAGACAGAAGACCCATTACGAAGACAATTAATCTCGGCAGCAAAGTGGATCGACTGAGATTGTTTTATGAAGAAATTAAGAGCATGATGAATTTCGACGGGGGTAAGAGCGCCCGTTAATTTGTCAGCACTGGAGAGTCTAATATTTTTGATGAACCGAAAACAGTAAGCGTATACGCGTGTCAGACGGTGCAACGAAGAAAAGTCCTTAGTAAGGTCGATAGCCAGGGTAGACATTAGAGAAAGGTTGGGGGTTTGTTTCTCTTCCGCAGTGACTTCAGAAGACGACGGATTAGAAGGTAAAAAGGGTGGAAAAGGATTGGACTTGGAAGATTGAGACAAACAAGCGGGACCGTGCCACCAAAGCGAACAATCGTGCAAAACGTCAGGGTGACACCCCCTAGAGATAATATCAGCAGGATTGTGTCTAGAATTGATGTGATGCCATATATAGGCTTGCGTAAGACACTGAATCTCGGCAACACGATTAGCGACGTAGGTTTTCCACCTCGTGGACTGGGCATGAATCCAGTAAAGAGACACCATGGAGTCAGAATATAAATGAACACTATTAATAAACGAATAAAGCGCAGGAACGACCTTAGAAACGAGTCGCGATAACAACAAGCAAGCACAGAGTTCGATGCGAGGTAATGACACCTGTCGTAGGGGAGCCACGCGAGATTTAGAACACAGGAGATGACAAGAGGCCGATGAATCTTGATAAATGACTCTAATATAAATACAGCACCCAAACCCCTTTTCAGAAGCATCCGAAAAACCATGTAATTCAACTATACTTGCCTCAAACTTGCAACGAATAGAACGTGGGACAACAATTTTGCTAATCAGACACAATTTATCGCACAATGAATGCCAAGCCAAACATAATTGCCCGGAGATCGGTTCATCCCAACCAAGATTGCAAAGCCAGAGTTGCTGCATAAACTGTTTGTACAAGAAAACAATGGGACCGATCAGACCAAGTGGATCGTATATGCCTGCGATAATCGATAGAATTCTCCTCTTGGAGATGCTTGATTCAACGGGGAATGATTTAATGTAAAAAGGAATGAATCGGCAGTGTTATTCCAGAGAATGCCCAGGGTACGCACATTGCCCTGTTTGTTTAAGGGGAGTGATAAATTGTCATGACTTGAGACCACCCTGGGTTCATTAGATGCCCATTTATGCAGCGTGAGACCGTATTGACTCAATAACGTACCTAAGTCAGATTTCAACTTGGTCAGATCAGAGATGGTGTCTGCACCGGTTAGCAAATCGTCGACATAGAAATCATTTGTTATAGCTAGCGCCGCATCAGGAAAAGAAGCTTCATGGTCCTTACCAATTTGAATAAGACAGCGAGTGGCCAAAAACGAAGCACTAGCCGTGCCGTAGGTTACAGTTCGCAATGCAAAGTGTTTAAATTGTTCGAGGGGAGAGTCACGCCACAGAATACGTTGATAGTGACAATCCTTTTCAGATACGAGAATTTGTCGATACATCTTCTCGATGTCGGCGATGAGAACATAGTTATGCATGCGGAAACGTAAAAGAATAGAAAAAAGGTCTTGTTGAACATTCGGGCCTACCAACAATATGTCATTGAGAGAAAGGCCATTGGTAGTTTTGGACGAACCGTCAAAAACGACGCGCAGTTTTGTGGTCGAGCTAGACTGCTTAAAAACGGCATGGTGAGGCAGATAGTAAGTATTTGACACCCCAGAATTGATAGAGCAATTATCGATAAGCGTCATGTGGCCAAGATCCTTATACTCATTAATAAAGTTTGCGTAATCGCGCGCAAGCTTAGAATCACGCCTGAATCGGCGTTCTAAATTCAAAAATCTTGCTTCAGCATTGGTATAAGATTCCCCCAACTGGAGATGGTCGGACTTAAATGGTAGTGAAACAACGAACTTACCCTCATGATTGCGATGAGTAGACCCCAGGAAAGCTCCTCACAAGCTGACTCGTTATCAGGTGTATTATCAGGGATAGTTTCTGCTTCCCAGAATTTTTCGAGAGACTGCAAAATTTGGCCGTCGTTGTTCCTAGCTATGAACGAAACAGCAGGACCCTTGTAGCGACAGTGTTTGGGCAGATTGCCTGCCAAAATGTAGCCTAACTTTGTTTCCTGAATAATGGGAAAATGAGAACCGCGTACGTATTTGTTGGCTAAAATTAAATCTAGGTAGAATTGCGCCCCTAACAGTATGTCGATTTCGGATGATATGTTGAAATTTGGGTCAGCAAGAAAAATGTTGTGTGGAATGTTAAATTGATTTATGTCAAACGATTGTGCTGGCAGTTTATGGGTTAATGCAGATAAGACAGCACATTTTGCCTCAAGCTAAATCTTTGATAACGAGAAATAATGCGTATAGACGCGAGATTAGTGGCATGACACGGGTATACCAGTAATCGGTATGTTGGATTTAGTCAAGTTAAGCCGTAATTTCTTGGCAAATGATTCTGTACAAAAATTTATTTGTGAACCCGCATCCAGAAGAACTCTTGCGGTTTGTCTGTTGCCAGCCTGGTCAATGACAAACACAATAGCTGTTGATAAAAGAATATTATTCGTGGATTGTAATTTGAGTGAACAGTAATTACTGCTGCTGGCAGAGATTGGCTTCGGCACATTGTTTATGTGCAACAATGTATGGTGTCGTTTTGAACAGATCTTACATGCCTGCTTAATCTTACAATTAGATACAAAATGATCTGATCTAAGACAATTAGTACAACATTTGTGATTTGATATAAATTGTCCTCGCTCAGCGGTGCTTAGTGCACGAAATTTATCACACATGTAAACTTGATGATTAGATTAACAACACAAACATGAATAATTACTTGACGCTGAGTGATAACTCTTAAATGTAGTACTGCCAGCAGCGTTTCGTGATTTATGTTTGTCAGATTTATTATTGAATCTTGAACTTAGCTTGTTGAGTTGCTGTCCGGCATCGATAGGCAGTGTATTTTCTAACAGCTGTCTACGTGCGTTTAAAAAATGAGTGAAATCTTGAAAGTTAGGAAGATTGTCAGGGTCTATAGACTCCTTCCATAATTTAAAAGTAGTATGGTCGAGTTTTGCTGATAATAATTGTATAGTGATAAGCTCGAATGAATTCACTGACAGTTGCATTGCCGCCAGTGAATTAGCGGAAGACGTTATTGTATTTGTGAATTCTGCCAAACTTTGGACAGAGTCTTTAATTGTTGACTTGACTTCAAGTAGATTTTGAATGTAGTACTTTGCTAGTATGAACTTGTTGTCATACCTTGCGGACAGCAAACTCAACGCTATCGAGTAGTTTTCATTACAAATAGGTAGTGATTTAATTAAGCCTAACGGCTCATTTTTTAGAGAAGAATGCAAATAATGTAGTTTCTGCACTGACGTTAGATCGGATCTTGCATGCACCAAGTCCATAAAAATTGAATAAAATTGCTGCCATTCCAAGATATTGCCTGTGAAGCAGGGCAAACTTAGGGTTTTAATTGCATTTGGCCCGTTAATACGGGAGGTACAGTGTGAACATTAAAGGCATCAATTAATTGTAAAATATTAGCTTCTGTGGAATATAACATTTCTTCGACCTCAACTCGGTCTTCTTGAGCAGCGTTTATGTCTTTGGTACCTCATCGTATTTCGTTGCCAAGCTTTTCAAACTTTCAAGTCTGACTGTTAAAAAGTGTTTTGTATTAGAGTTTGTATCAAAGTTACTGACAGCTGATTGTATACGCACTATTGCGGACTTTAAGCCGCCTCTCTTTCTGACTAACATTTTGAGGCCTTCTTCAGCCATTGTACGCACCTTGAAATGATGTTAGTGAGGTGATACCTTGTGGGCGATGTCCTGAAGCGTCGACGCCGTGGAGAAGATGGCAAACACACCGCTCGGAGAGATGACTGCTTTGACTGACGTACTGAAGCTAGCAGGTGTAAGCTCTTGCAATGATGTCGTCAGGAGGCTCAAAGGCGACGAGCGAAATGCTGGTTGAATCACGCCACGGTCGTATCAGCGGATATGCTGAGTCGCCCGTGATGGCCAGAAATTGGGGCAGAAAATAATAAATAGGTGAATGATGTATCCGGGAATCCAGGTCCGGAGCGACCAAAAAAATGTTAAGTATGAAGTGTTCGTGAATTGTCGATTTACTGTTATAATTAATTCACCAGGATGCAGAAATGATGAAGAGAGAGTGGACTGTAGTTAATACATTTATTGAAAATTATTCACTTATACAGCATTGAAAATGGTTAGGTGTCACCTTTGAATATAAGATTGGCTAATGAGCGCATCGTAAATACAAGTCGTAATGTTACATTGAATAATTAATTTAATGAAAAGGCCTAGAAGGCCATATATAAAGTCTTGGGCCTAAGGCCTACATTAATTGTCGCGACAAAGAAGAAAAATGTGACAGTATAGCAGCGGGCGCAAGGCCGACCGCCGCTAGCGAACGTACTTAACGAACTGTCCAGATGTACGGACATGAATTGAGCAAGTTAAAAGCGCAGATTAGCCAACCTATAAATGCAAAAATTACCGCGCTACTGTACACTAACTATTAAATGAAATAAACTAATTACACGATACTTCAGAGGAATTAGTTGGAATAAATTTTAAAATAAAACCACAAAATTCCAAAATAAGTAAGAACACCTTACTATATAATTCAGAAGAAATTATTTTAAATTAATAAAGATAAATAAAGAGAAAGAAGGGTTAGAAATGAGTTAGATGAAGGAAGAATATGCCATACAATTTATGATAAGGAGGAGATTCAGTGTTTAATTGCAGAAGTAAATGGGAGTGAATTAAAAATAGTAAAATACGTATGCTAAAGAATAATTAATTGACAGCACGGAACTAAGGAGAATTTAAAATAAATATTGAACAGCTTTAACTACTATACTGGTAAATAATATGATAAATGGGACTACAGAACAACGAGATAAATAAGTTAAGAAAAGTATTAGGATACCTCAGAAATAATAGTAATCATCCCTTGAATATAAGTTTGTAGCGAAGGAGCTACCTTATAGGTAATAATTATATGTATTATGTTGTGATAGTGCAACGTTTATTTTTTTTTCTGGACAGAGATGAAGTTCCTCTGATCTCAGAAGATATAGTTAGGGAAACGGCAGAGTAATGGAAGCCAATAGTGCCCCTCTGATTCCGTACCAGCTATGATATTAGGGAAAAATGTTAGGGAAATATAGTATTTTAGGGATTATACACCAAGCGAGGTAATTAAATATAAATATGATAATAAGAAATGATGGCGTAATAAGTTAGAAGAAGTTATGAGTTCCAGAGAAAAGACAGGTCTACAACTGAGTGAGGTACCAGTAGAGAATTAATGATAAAACATACAATGAGTGTCAACACAGTTTTCCGGCGCAATTAAAAGGTTAAAGAATAGAAAGAGAAAATAAACCCCAAAGAACCCATTGAATTGCGTACTAAAGCAGAAACAATAAAAAACTGAAACCATTATAAATTGATAATTTTATCAAATAAATATACCAAGGCATGAAGAAACTATAAGTTTATTTCAACTAAATAATAGTCAGCTAAATAAACTTCTTTCGGAGGGGGAGTATTATGTAACGTAACAAAGTTAAGGTCCCAGACGTTACATAAAAACTTTGTCCATAGAAACTCAAACAATACCCAATGTATGCCATAATTAAGGTCAGGAGGGCAAACCTCACCTAAAAAATGTATTGATGATACCTAGTAAGGTTACTAGGTAATAAAATAGTAAAAATGTATCTAAATATAAAATATGGAGTGATCAGTGGAAGATGTAAACTATAAACACAGTGTCTATGAGATGAATTTACTATAGACGAGTTTGAAAATAATGGGCTGTTTAATTGATATTTAATGTTTTATAAAGATGTACATGTTGTTGTGCTTTATCATGATAGTGTGTTTACATGATATTTGTTCGATATTTTGGATCGAACCGGTCATTATTTTCATTTTCCGAAGTTGGCACTATGGCTTTTGTAGGGCCCATGCATGCAATGGACTTGTAGCCTTTGTCGCACGCCAGCCATCTTAGTGTCATCATCCACGAGTCGGGACTCCTCGGCAGGTAGAAATCCGTGCATGTAACCCATCCTCTTCCCAATCAGTCTATCCTGCCTGAGTGTCAGGATCAACCCAGTCGTGAGATTACGGTAAGTCATTTTAAGATTATTTATTTCTTGGTAGCAATTCTGCATGCTATGCAGCTTTAGAGCTCACCAGAGGCTACCAAATTATACAGTAAGAAAGCCGTCTTACTTTACTTCATTTCAAGATAATACCGTACATCTATTTACTACCAGAGGGTTCATGAGGTTGCTAGCTTTTTCAATTAAATTGCTTGCCATCACGACTGGAAGCACGTGTTTCGTAATTTTGTGCATGTTGCTGCTGGTGGTTCGAGTGAGTAAATGGGTTATAAGTCAGTTTTGGCTGCGCGATTTTTATTTTAA
Source organism: Magicicada septendecula (assembly GCA_034769895.1). Lineage (NCBI taxonomy): Eukaryota > Metazoa > Arthropoda > Insecta > Hemiptera > Cicadidae > Magicicada > Magicicada septendecula. The sequence goes on from CM068375.1 coordinate 172,081,684, forward strand.
TTACCAACGTGCCGTGCCGTTTCGTTTTTTGTGCCTGCTCGTGGTTGTTTTGCATGCCGTTAATTTTTTAAATTTCAAGAATGTTCGTCATTTGCATGCTATCGCACGGAAGCACGTTGGTATAATACGCATGTGAATTACGAGTTTGCGTTTTAATGCTGTTGGTTGTGGTCAGCAGTTTCGTCGTGTGTGCATGGCCAGGTGGGCAAATATTGTGTCAAAATTTTGCACCTTGTTTTTTGGGTAGTCGTTTGATTACTGGGTCAAGTCTGGTGAAGTTTGTTTCCGTCCTGTTACGGTCTGCTTTCCACGTGAAATTGGGCATTACGTGTTTGCGACTGTCAGGCGTAAAGGGAACGGGTTGGTTTTAGGTTATCTGGGTTTCGGTATAGCCTGCCTTATATTTAATTTTGTTGGCATTGACTATTACCTTTTGGTGCGGTTTATATTTTGCATATGCGATATCCTGTCCATACACGCCGCGTTGACCATCAATTTTGGCATTTAATGTGTCCCAGTTATTGTGTTTTGTTTGGTTCGGTAACTGGTGAATTGTTGTACATTGTACTTTGCTGTGTTTTGTGTGTATTTATTCTATTTGGTATTATACATGTTTTTTCTGGGTGCACTTTTGTGTACCATTACTTTGCACCATATGTGCTGTAATCTTGTGCAACTTGTGTTTTTTTTGTCGTGCTTTTGCACTGTGTAAATCAATTTGTTGCGTGTTTAATTTATTGTGTTTGGTACTATTCGCCTGTTGGATTGTGTAAGTTGTATTTTGCCTTGCACTAATTTACTTTTGTATTTATCTTGCTCGGTATTGTTTATGAAAAGTAGTTGTGTCAGACGCTTAGTTATCTCGATCACTGTTAGGCTATGTCGGGTCGTGATTATTGTTCAATTTCTAATTTTCTCATTGAGGGTGGTTGTCGGTTGCGCGATATTTTTTAATTCAGTATGCCTGCTAAATTGTCGCTGGCAGCTTTTGACCGGACCACTTCGGTGGGAATACTTGCGTTGCAACATTTAATAAATAAGTTGGAAGCGTTGCCGCAATTGAGAGCCGTGGATCAGCATGAGGCCGGTATTTTGGCCTCCAGGTTGTCCGAAGAATATCAGGACCTTCTAGGTAAGGTAGATCCTTACCTATCGGCCGAGTCATTGCCCCAGGGATTGGACGAGGACCACATTTTTTCGGTGGTATCTCAAATTAAGGATATTTATGTCCGGGGTAGCATTTTAGCGTCCAAACTAACAAAACCAGAGATACCGGTTGGTTCCGGTCGGTTTTCATCGGCAAGTGGCGGGCACTCAGGTGTTCTCGTTCATGAGTTGCCGAAGCTTTCTTCACCTGTTTTGATGGTCAGGCCAAATGTTGGTCCGAGTTTTGGTCAAAGTTCACCACATTGGTGGACGAAAGTCCTGCCCTCAATCCAAAGCAGAAATTGTTATATTTACTGACTCATCTTAAGGGTGAGGCTTATGAGAAGGTTGCCGCGCTTCCCACAGTTGACGATAGTTATTCGCTTGCACTGTCAACTCTTAAAAACCGTTATCACAATCCTCGTTTGGCCGCCCGGGTTTATTGTACCAATCTGCTTCAGTTACCAGCCGCTTCTATGCGATCAGCTGCGTCTATTAGAAAATTGGTGGACAGCTTCAATGCTAACTTTTCAGCGTTGTCAGCTCTAAACATTGCTGATATATATATCATATCAAGCAATATATGCGTCTTTTGTATTGTCTAGGCTGGATCTATCATTGCGTGAACGCTTTGAGGCGTCTGTTACTGACAAAGAGAATCTCCCTGCTTTAACAGAAATTATGACATTTTTAACCGCTATGGCGGAACAGAAAGAACAGGCATCTTTGGAATCGGCTTTACCTGCTCTTCCTAGCACTAGCCACCAGAAAACCCAGAAGGTTTCCTTTTCTAAGGCTACTCCTCTTGCTGTGTCTACGTTATCTGCGGAGGTTACGCAACGGGATGCATCTAGTTCACGTTGCCTTCATTGCGATTCCCGGACCCATGTGCTTGTCAAGTGTCCGGCGTGGCTGAGTAAGGACCCTAGGGCTCGATTTCAAAGTCTTAAAAATAAAAAATGTTGTCTTTCGTGCCTCCAACATAAACATTCGGGCTGGTGCAAAAATAGGTGCAAAACGTGTGGCTCTAAGTACCACCACACTTTACTTCATTTCAAAAATGCCCGTCCGTCTCCGTCTCGTTCACAGATTTCTGACACAGCTGAACTCAAGGCTTCGGGGTCATCGCTTGCTGACCAAGTTGATCTGTCTAGCACTACTCTGACCGTGTCTCTGCCCCATCCTGCAGGGGTTCTGTTAGCCACCTGTCTAGCAGTCTTGTCGTCTCCGAATGATGGTTATATTGTAGTTAGGGCCATCCTGGATAGCGCGTCCCATGCTTCTTTCATAACTGAAGCATGTGCATCTCGCTTAAAGTGTGCTTGTTTTGACGCTTCAGTAAGTGTCAATGGGGTAGGTGATATTGCCACCAAAGCAAAAAAGGTGTGCCATCTGTCCTTGGAAACTTTAAAACGCGAGGTTGTGGCGTCTAACCATGCTTTTATAATTCTTTCTAAGATCTCGTCGGACTCACCTAGGTTCCAGGTGTTGCCTGAAGTTAAGCAGGCTACAAAAGACCTTTTGTTAGCTGACCCTACCTTCGATGTAGCAGCCCCAATTGATGCGTTGTTTGGAGCCGATATTGTAGCGGCTATTCTTATGGGAGAGACTATTCCTTTGGGTGCAGGTTTGCCTGTTGCAGTTAGGACACGTTTTTGGTTTGTGATTATGGGTAGAGCCCCAATTTCACTTAATTGTGCATTGACTTGTGCTAGCGGTCTCACTGGCCTTCCTTTGGATCTAGTATCTGCACATCAGCTTCACTGTCATTCCACCACTTTTATCCTTCCGTCACAACGTTATCAACGGATACAACAAACCTACTTGAGCAAATTCATCGTTTTTGGGAGGTCGAAGAGCCTCCAGCTGTACCCCACCAATTATCTGAAGAGGATCACTTTGCTAAAAGGTTTTACATGGAGTCAACAAGTCGGTTGCCGTCGGGTCGTTACCAGGTGCGCTTGCCGTTCTTCAAAAACTCTTCTCACATTTTGGGAAATTCCCTTAAGGGAGCCATGTCTCGGTTTTTTGCGTTAGAAAGGAAATTTGCGGCGAACAGTCAGTTTAAGAGCTAGTATGTACAATTTATAACGGATTATGTCGCTCAGGGGCATATGTCGTTGGTGTCTGACCCCAATTTTCCAAAATATTTCATCCCTCATCATGGTATCTTTAAAGTTAGAGGTGATACTTCAAAAATAAGGGTGGTGTTTGACGCCAGCTTGAAGACGTCCTCTGGGATTTCCTTAAATGATGTGTTATGTGTCGGTCCTAAGTTGCAGACCTTACTGTCCGACGTTTTGACTTTGTTTCGGCGGTTTAGCCATGTTTTCACGTGCGACATCGAACAGATGTATCGCCAAATTGCTATGCATCCTGATGACTCGGCGTACGTGTGTATTTTATGGCGTGAGGAGGTTACCGCCCCACTAAGGGTTTTCGCTTTGCGTACCGTTACTTACGGGCTGGCTTGCGCCCCTTTTCAAGCGTTGCGAACCTTGCAGCGGCTGGCTCAGGATGAGGCAATTGATTTTCCTGCGGGAGCGGCGGTACTTAGCCGTAATATTTTTGTTGATGATATTGCTGCTGGCGCTGATTCAAAATCAGAGCTTTGCAAATTACAACGGGAATTAATTCTGTTGTTGTCTTCAGGAGGGTTCAATTTGAAAAAATGGTGTACTAATCAACCCGACTGCCTACCTGAATCAGCCGCTCCGAGTGATTCCGTCGTTGCTAAGGATAAGGATATTCTGGGTTTAAGTTGGGACCATTCAACCGATTGCTTCTCATTTCCTCCTTTGGCCTGTTGTAGCAATGCTCAGGTTCAATTTACCAAACGTGTCGTGTTATCCCAGATGGCACAATTATTTGACCCATGTGGTTGGCTTTCGCCAGTGATTTTCAGGGCCAAGGCTTTTTTCCAAAAACTCTGGGCTGAGGGCTTGGACTGGGATGCTCCTCTAAGTGATGACTTAAATGATTATTGGAGTCAATTCCTGTCCTCTTTGAATCATCTTTCGGTAATTACTATTTCCCGGCCATTCCTCCCTAAAGCTGGGCTTATTGAAAGGGTTATATTGCATGGTTTCTGTGATGCTTCCCAGTTGGGTTACGCGGCCGTCCTTTACCTGTCCATTTATACTGACTCTGGTCCTCCGGTGGTTTCGTTGGTGTCTTTTAAAACTAAAGTGGCACCTCTTAAAACTTCATCAATCCCACGTTTGGAGTTGTTGGGAGCTTATCTTTTAGCCAAACTTGTTCGTCATTATGTTGGTTTATTCCCTTCATGCATTCAAATGAGTCAAGTTTTCTTATGGACGGACTCGACGATTGTCTTGGATTGGCTGAATATGCCTACTTTTAAATTGAAAACGTTTATTGCTAATCGGGTGGCTGCCATTACCGAGTGGGCCGATACCAAATCTTGGCGTCATGTTCATGGTGTTTCTAACCCCGCTGATTTAGCCTCTAGAGGTACGTCACTCTCCAGCCTCCAGTCGTCGACATTGTGGTGGTCAGGGCCAGATTGGTTAAAGCTTGATGCTCTGCACTGGCCCCCTATTAATTATCGCCCGAATCACGACATGCAAGATGTTGCCTTGGAGACCAAGGTCTCTTCGCTTCTCACTCAGGAGCCCCGGGTGGAATTGTTTGAGCACTTGTCCTCGTGGCCCTTAGTGGTGGGGGTTACCTCAGTCATCTTAAGGTGGGCTATGCCTTCGCGGATTGAAGCTTCCACAGCCATGGATTGGAAGAAGTTGGCTGTTAAGTATATTTTACGCTACATACAGCGCAGCGTGTTTGGACAGGAGCTCGCGGCTCTTCGTTTAGGTAAGCGGCTCCCGGTCCGCATTCAGCGCCTGGTCCCGTTTATAGATGATTTTGGCCTCATTCGAGTACGCGGTCGCTTGACCAACTCTGCGGTTACTATAAATCGTTTTCCGGTTTTACTGCCCAAGCATCACCACCTAGTAGGGTTGCTAATTCATCACACCCATGTGTGGTTAGGTCATGCTGGGCCCTTGCAAGTTCAATTTCAGCTTGCCCAAAATTATTGGATTTTGTCCGCACGTCAGGTCATAAGAACCATAATTTGGAAATGTCTTCCTTGTTTCAGGGCGCGTCCTCGCCCCACCAACCTGTTAATGGGGGATCTGCCAATCCCTAGGGTTAATCCGGCACCTCCATTTTATTCTTCCGGCATAGATTATGCTGGCCCCTTTTTGGTACGGGCTTACGCTGTTCGGAAGGCACCTATAGTCAAAGAGTATCTATGCATTTTCATCTGCTTAGCCACTAAAGCAGTTCATTTTGAAGTGGCTATGGATCTTTCAACGACCCAGTTTATTGATGTGTTGAGGCGGTTTATTAGTCGTCGTGGTGCTCCGAAAACACTGTATTCGGATTGTGGTAGGAATTTTGTGGGGTCGCGCTCCGAACTTAAACGGGAGCTCAAAAATGTTCTTTCCAATCCTGACCTGTCAGCTCAGATAACAGCCTTTGCTGTTGACAATAACATTGAATTTAAATTTATCCCTCCGTCTGCCCCTCATCAGGGTGGCTTGTGGGAACGGGCTGTCCAGTCGGCCAAGTTTCACATGAAACGCATGATTGGGACCAGGTCGCTGACCGTAGCAGAATTTTCGTCTTTATGCATTCGCATTGAGGGAATCTTAAATTCCCGTCTTTTAACTGCCCTATCTTCAGATCCAAGTGATTACCAGGCTCTAACGCCTGGCCATTTTTTGGTTGGGCGCCCCATTACCGCGCCCCCGGAAGCTGAAGTCTCGTTAAATGAAGGGACCGTCCGTCATTACAAACAAATTGCCGCTTTGCTCCAAGCCTTTTGGAAAAGGTGGCGTTTGGAATACTTGACGGCACTTCATGCCAGATCGAAGTGGTCGTCTAAGTCAAGAAATTTAATGGTTGGGGACCTGGTGGTTATGGAGGAACAGAATTCTCCCCCCCCCCTGATGTGGCCTCTTGGCCGAGTTTCAGCTGTGTTTCCGGGGAGCGAAAGCCTATATCTTCTTGATTGGGTTTACCTTGTTTTTCGGGTGAGCAGAATTAGTTTCAATGATTGTTGTGGACTTACTTGACACTTTACTGGGATTTCCCAGGTGATTCCTTCCAGCTGTTGTCCGCAGTGAAGTTTACATTGTGGAAGGTTTCTGGCATGGCGTTGTGCCAGTTTATTGGGAGTTATGGATGCTTAACAAATCAACAACAACAAAATAAGTAAAAAAAAAAATGATAAAAAAGGGGAATAAAGGGAACAACAACAAAAATAAAAAAGGAAAAAAAATGTAAAAAAACTAGGGAATACTAACTAAGTTGATTTGCTGAGTTTTACATTGTGTTTGGCTGGGCCATTGTTTATTGTATGTTATTGGGTTTTGTCTGCTCTACCCGAACCTTTCGGATTGCTCGCCTGGTCGATGCGCCCGCGGCGGAGTTATTCGGCATGGTTTTCTAATTAATTGCATGTTTTGCATGTTTTTCTGTATGTTTGTATTTTCTTGTGTTTGCGTGTGACCCCCTCCTATGTTGGAGGGTAATTTTCAGGGAGTGTTTCTGTTCACCAAAAGCCAAATTTTTGTAATGTATTTTGGCCATGTCTTTTGGTGTAGTTGGTGGTTGACCCATTGCGGTCAACGGGGGCCGGTGTTCGATATTTTGGATCGAACCGGTCATTATTTTCATTTCCCGAAGTTGGCACTATGGCTTTTGTAGGGCCCATACATGCAATGGACTTGTAGCCTTTGTCGCACGCCAGCCATCTTAGTGTCATCATCCACGAGTCGGGACTCCTCGGCAGGTAGAAATCCGTGCATGTAACCCATCCTCTTCCCAACCAGTCTATCCTGCCTGAGTGTCAGGATCAACCCAGTCGTGAGATTACGGTAAGTCATTTTAAGATTATTTATTTCTTGTTAGCAATTCTGCATGCTATGCAGCTTTAGAGCTCACCAGAGGCTACCAAATTATACAGTAAGAAAGCCGTCTTACTTTCCTTCATTTCAAAATAATACCGTACAATATTTATTCTGTGTTTTGTATGTAGCAGGTGTGAAGCCATTGCTTTAAGAAAGTATTAAGTAATGGATACTAATTTCATTCATGTTAAACTTGTATTTGAGTAATTAAATACAAGTGTATTTATTATGTATTGTATCATGTTAAGTGTATTTACTTTGAATAATTAATGAAGATGTCTTAAAATAATATTTGTAAACTTGGCCAGGAAGACAATAATTGTTAATAAATTGTCAAGTGGTCACTATAATTATGTTATAAACCAATGAAGGGTTCAATGATAAAATAAATAATAATAATAATAATAAATTGAAATCAGGATAAAATAAAATTAGAATAATTGACCATAAGCCAGTGACTCATTGTACAGTAGGTCAGGTCAGAAAAGTTAAATTAAAAACAAAAAATTATAACACATGTAATAAAACAAATAGGCCTAAAATTAGTATTTTGTAAAAGGAAAATAATACCTTTTAAATAAGTTGATCAAGAAGAAAATGTAGTAAAATGTATATGGTTTGATAATGCATATTAGGTGAAAGTTTTAGGTGATTTAATGTAATTCCAATAAGGGAGTATTTTATTAAATAAGTGTAAGAATATTTCCTAATTACGGCTCTAGGATAACAAATATTATCCAATAACAGAAGAAGAAAATGATTGTTAGGGACAACTGAATGAAAGATATCTTGTTGATTTCAACATTCAATTGTTATATGTGAATGGGCAAAGTTCAGCATACAAATTTAAAAAAGAGAAGACCAAATTACATGAATCAAATTAAATAAATTAAATGTCATAAAAGAAATCCATTTAAAAGGACTGAGTAGTAACTCCTGAATCTATATCTCAGCAAATATAATTCTGCATACCATTAAAGTTAACTGAATTAAAAAATAACTCATTCAACCTACTTACAGTAAAAGTGTAATGATGAAAATGAACTATAATTAAACAAAGATCATCCATAGCGGAGGAATGCAAAATTAATTAAAATATATATAAAAAACAAACGAAGAACTTTTGTATTGAAGTACCAAACCTCACTTTCAATAAACAAACGAAGTCTTAATACTACACAAATTCCATTGGGACCGGCAACTACCAGAACCGTGAAGAATAACGAAGACCAGAACTGAAACTTCTATTACATTCTGGGACATCAAATCTAAACTTTTATTGAGAAGCTGAATGTTGTTTTTATTCAAGAGCTGCATCGCCATTCTGTTCTCGCCTCGTCGTAACAAGACACGGCCACATTAAGTATCTGATCCAGTTTGGTAACAAACCTGCTTATGTTTAATTTTATATAATAAGAGTTTATAACAATATTGTAATACTTAGTAACCTTAAATTTGCATTACCTGACCTTACTAATAGTTAAAAGAACTACATGTACCCTGAGATAAAAGACAAACTGAAAATTATAATTAAATTGTAACTCATCTAAACCCCGAATCCAATAACAAATCGATTATGTATTGTATGATCGATATGGTGTATTAGTAGCAAGAGGAAGCAGCTGTTGGAATTAAAACATATATAAAATATAGTCCCCAACTATGCCGTTCGGATCCGGCGTTAAACTGTAGGTCCCATGTACCTGTGAGAGAATCAGTACCACACGCACCACGGGTATATGCGGGGAGGGTACAAACCAGTCGAAGACTGAAGGACTACGAATAAAATAAAGAACCCTTCTTGAATTTGACGATTTTGTGTTATTTGTAGAATAATTAGTGTATTTCGAATAGGGTGTAATTTACAGAGAAAGGAACGTGAGAAACGCATCAAGCAGAACGACTTAACCTATAATAACGGGTCAATTGCCAACCACAGCGCTCGCCTGTTGACAGCTGGTGAATACGGGAGAATAGAGAACTAACTTACGCTCTCCGCTCTCTTCTCTTTCCAATTTAGATAATACATACCGACTAGGGTTGGAGAGAAATATTGAATTATTCACTATAATAACTGGAATATAGCGTTTTTCTCTTGTAAAACACTTGATAACTACTTAACACAGATCTATTATCAATAACCGAATAATATCAACCACATAATAAATAATTTTCTTTATAAATAAATTAACATTGATTTGCAGGAGATCTCATCTACAGTAAAATATTACAATTTGACGCAAACCACAGTGGAGCTTTTGAACATCATCTTGTTCAATAAATACATCACATAGCATTTAGATTACAAATACTTGGGCTTAATACTGATACTTAAAATATTGTTATTTAACTACAAATTGGTGAACCCAATAGTGGGGCTTAATTAGGCGAGAGTTTCGAAGAGTAGTAACAACAATTATTTCGTTACAATATATATATATTGTACATGTATGTACATATTGTATATATATTGTTACAATATATATATTCTTAACAGTAATGTAAACATTTGTTATTTATTATACATGTTGACCTGTCCGGTCTGAAACATCAAAAACTTTTTTTTTTAATAAAAAATTCAACAATCTTCAGATTTGTTTCAAAATTAATCAAATACAGTTACTAATTCAAATGAAAAAATTCAATCGTAACCTGTCAACTATCATCTTCAATTACCAAATTTCAATTTTTTTTATTTTTTCAAAATAATTATTAAAAGCATCAACTATTTTTTAATTAATTGGTCTAAATTTTAATTAACTGGTCTAAATTTTAATTAATTATGTCATTTAAATATTTTCGTTTCCATTAACTCACCTAAAATTATTTTACTGCTTCTCAAAGTACACTAAGTTCCATCTCAAATTTCATTATCAACGTTAAATCCAAATAATTTTCAAACTAATTTTCAAACATGGTGTACATACATAAATTCATCATAATACATGTGGTTCACATTAATTACATAAAACACCACAATTAAACAAAATTGTAGGTACATATTATACATATAAAAAACAATAAAAAAATACAACTTAATCTAACATACATTACATTTCAAAATAATTACATATCAATTCCGCATGTCATGAGCATATAATACAATCATGTTGACCTACTATACCTACTCTGAATAAAAAAGAAAAAGTCATCATGAAATATTAATTACTAGAAATACTATGTACATAAAAACAAATTACATAAAATATTAATTACTTGAACTGGCCAAGTAAATAAAAACAAATACATACACATTACTACATTTAAAATCTCCAAGTCATGAAATTAGTTATTTCTGTTAAGTGAATATAATGTACATCATAAGCCATACAGAACAGCAACTGTAGCAATAATCAGACCATCAATACAATTTGGGACAACAATACCTACTGAACAGTATCTGTGATGTTCATTGCGATGAGCACAATAATCATTTAGTTATTTCATCAGCTCATCAACCTACTTCAGTTTAAGATTTTAATGCGTTACTCCCCTGAGTAACCTCTTTCCACACACACTATGACCCCCCCCCCTGGACTGTAGCTTCCAGTTGCTTCCACAAGGACTGAAGTTAGGGAGGAATTTTGGCATCTCCTGTCCTTGCTTCGGCCTTACATTTTCAAAACTCCAGATATCATAATATCTGATTTTATATAGTTATAACCTTAAAACGGGTCTATCACCTTTTTTGCTGTTCCTTCTCGAACAAGGTGATCGCTGTTCCATAGTTCCGGGGATTTCCCCTAAGCTGCCCCCCGTTGTGACGGTACCAAACGTCTGTCTTAGAAATTATGGTACCAGGAAATATTTTATTGTAAATTTATGGTATTTTCAAATATAATAACATGGTTAGGGCAAATCTCCCAATAATTAACAACACGACGCAGTTTCATCAGTGTAGATTGGCTCCAAGGTCATGGCCTACGTGCGTTCGGCCACATACAGTATACAAAACCAATTGAAAAAACAATGATCAGACGGAGAAAACTAGTAAAAACGTCATGAGTGTGACGCAAAACAAAGGCGTCAGACGGATGAAACAAAAGACGGTGACGACATGACACACACATACGTAGAAATTGCGTATGGTCAGTCCCCAGTCTTCATACACCAGTGAGAGCGTATACACGTTCAATTGTTGGCTGGCAAGTTAACGCCACCAGAAGTGCTTTAAACTTATAAAAAATGTAATCAAAAATGTAATTAAACCAGTGAACAGTTAAACAATGAAGTAAATTAAATTCAGTGCACTCAGAAACAAACAAACTGTAAGTTAGGCCGAACATCTGCCACCAAGTATGGAAATCGCTTGAGGAGCAACAATTACCACGACATTGCAGGGAAGTTTCAAAATTCAAAATTATAGTAATCATGAATGAGCTCAACAAATTTTAATTACTTAACCATGTACCAATAATCAATGTATGATATGTAAAAATGAGCACGTTAATGTGAAGGAATGCCGGGATCTAAACCATATTCTGAGGTGTTGGTTTGTGTTTGTGTTTTTCAACATAAGTAAACGTAATAAGTAATTTAAAGTTAACACTGTAGTTTAATAAAATGATCTTGTATGAAGGTAATACAAGAGATAATTTAATATTAAAATGAGATGTGGATATGCTTAGAAGGCGGAAGTAGTAGCGACGCCATTTTGTTAAATTATTATGTAGAGGAGGTGACTCCATCTTGTTTATTGAAAATTTATATTTTCCAATCTAAATAAAACCACAAGTTTGATTAACTCAATGCTGTTTAAATTATTATTTCGAAAGCCCGACTGTCTCTGCCTTTCGTTCAACGAAGCCCTGGACCCGATTGATAAAATTAGCGTTGATGGTAAAACCACGTGTTCATACCGGATGTATGGTAAGTACAATGCTAATTACGATTATTAAAATAAATAATAACATAAGATTGAAAATTGCAAAAAGGTGAATATTAACACCGTTAATTTCAATTTTCACCAATTTCAAGGGCAACCAACCATGGTCAGTTTTACAATTTCTGCCCACAGCTGGTTGTCGTCCAAAACCACGATTAGTGCTGGTAAAACAGTAATCGCCCGAAAAGGCGGGGAAATCTTTTCTCATTCGCATGTTTTCACTACATCATTATTAATACACTGTACGTTTAAAATCATATACAGTACAGTATAATATAAAATTATATTAAGGTTGTACAGTGTATATACGCCCTCTTTAGGCCTCCATTGATGGTAACGTTCTTTGACGTTACTCATCAACCCGTACTGCTATCTGCAGTGGCACATGCCGCCACTGCAATAGCCTAAGTATTACTAAACTTATGCCGTTCTACAATTACTATTACTACATTCCACAATTGCTTTTCTCTTCTAAAGACACCAAACAACCCCCAACCCCCAAAATTACCCCTTAATCGTGCATAATAACAAGTTCTCCTTTTTTTTCATATCTAACTATTTCTTTCATATCTGTTACTATGTAACCCCATAACATGCTTATCGCTAACAACAACCGATAATAGATACAACACTAAATTAGGTCTTGTCATTATTGAAAATAAGGCTAAATTGAAATACACTACTACATAACAGTATTAATTTGCTTAAAACAAAATATTGGTTCATAGTGACGGAGTCGAGGACGGCCAGATCCCGTATGCGAGTGATCTGGAGTTGAGCGTACCTCCAGCAGTCTCGAAGAAGTGGTATAACGGACCGCAAACTCTGATCCTTATCGACTCAGTCAGGTAGCCTTTTCTTATTCTAATTAAGACTATTTAACTTTAAACGAGACCTTAAACTAAACTGACACTGGAACAAATTATAATTCAAGATTGCCCTATGAATTTTAATTTTGGAATCAGGCAATCGTTGGTCCGTGAGGTATGCCAATTGATGCGCTACTTTCCATGCATCTACCCACTAACATTAGGGGTCCCCTCCCCGTTAAATGACAGTGTTAAATTTCTAGTTTACACCAATTTGTGGATTAGGACCATCGTTGATTTCACCCTTTGCGGGGCTACCGTCAACCATGGCCCGCCTCCAGAATGCCAAAACCTACGATCAGAGGTGGTGAATCTGTGATAGCCCGAAAATGGGGAAGAGTCCCTGCTGTAAACATAAAAAACATATCTCTTCAGAATTAGTTTAAACAATTTGGATTTATGCTGACCAATATGGTTTCAAATTCGTTGCATTTTGTGTACCCATTATCTCCCGCATTACTTGATTTTGTAGCACGTACGCATTGTTCATTTTTATTTCAATTACTTCATATAATAAGAAAAATTTCTTGATTTCCTTATCCTGCGCATTCAACAAATCATGTCGCCGTACTAATACCAGCTGACCTATCTCATACTTCATCCACTTACCTTTCATATCATGCCTCCGTTTTCGCTTCTCTCCCTTCGTTAATAAACTTTCATTCGCCAGCCTAAGTTTTACATCACGATCAATAATATTGGTTTCTGGTGGATACTCAAATAGTTGCTCCAAAATCCTCGGTGGACGCGTCCCTCGTATTAACTCGTAAGGTGTGAACCCCGTCGACTCGTGGGTTGTGCAGTTTAGCCAGTCTTCAATCTTCTGAACATATAGTGGCCACTCGCTGTGTTTTGTGTGACAGTATGCCCTTAAGATCCGGCCTATCTCTCTCATGACTCTCTCCGCCTGGTTGGATTGTGGATGATAGACAGCGGTGTGCTTTGGGATGATTCCTTCCCATCCAAGAGTCTGGCGCCACTTACCACTGATGAACTGCGGTCCATGGTCGGATAGTACCACCTTCGGCTTTCCCACTTTGATCATGTAGTCGCATGTGATCTTTTCGCTCAGCACCTTGCTCGTCGCTCGCTTCACACTATATAACCTTACATATTTGGAAAATGTATCTAACACTACAAAAATATACATTACTCCTCCCCTACCCTTTGGCAAAGGGCCATACAGATCTACTGCTACTAAGTCAAATGGTTTGTCTACCTTGATATAGTTTAATTCCCCTTCTAATCGATAATCTACTACTTTAGATTTCTGACACAGTTCACAACTTTTCAATATTTTTCTTACTCTCCCCTCCATATTCTTAAATATACAAGACTCTCTCAACACACTCACACATTTCTTTGCTCCGAAATGGCCATATCTATAATGACAGTCCCATACTATTTTATCTATCAACCCTTCAGGTATAACTAACCTCCAATCCCTTTCTCTCCCCTCTACTTTTTTAAACAAGCTCCCCTTGAAAACCTGAAAATACTGCCTATAACCTAACGCATCTAAATCTGACTCTACACTAGTTATTATCTTGTTTAATTTAACATCTGCCCTCTGCATCATATTTATATCTTTTAGTTCCTCCCCAAAGAGTCTATTCTCCCTTGATAACCGGTAAATTTCAATTTCTTTTATGTCTCTACCCATTCTATTCCCCTCTGTATCTACCCGTGATAATGTGTCAGGTACCCTGTTCTCTACCCCTTTTATATACTCCCAAGAGAAATTATATTCTTGTAGAGCTAGTACCCACCTTGTTAGTCTGCTGTGCGTGAGTTTACAGGTGTTTAGGAAAGACAATGCCTTGTGGTCAGTCCTGATGATTGTGGTGTTTCCCAGCAGGTATGTTCTGAATTTCTTGACCGCGAAGACTATACTGAGCAGCTCCTTTTCTGTTGTAGTATAATTCCTTTCAGCTGCTAATAAGGTACGACTGGCGAAGGCGATGGCGTGATGCTCCTTTTCGTCGTCCTCCTGGTATAGCTCTGCACCCAATGCGATGTTACTAGCGTCGGTCTGCAAGTAAAATTTACGTTCAAAATTAGGATGATTCATCTTCACCATACTTACAAACTTCTCCTTTATCTCGTTAAAAGCATCCCTCTCAGTTTCACTCCATTTCCACTGTTTATTTTTCTGTAACACTTTACTCAACTTTGCAGTTATGTGTGCATAATTACGCTGAAATTTTCGATAAAAATTACACAAACCTAAAAAACTCTGTAATTGTTTAATATTTCTTGGTTCTGGGAACTTCAATATGGACTCTACCTTATCTGGATTGGCTTGAATGCCCTCAGATGTAATAATAAACCCCAAGAAATGTATTTCTTTCTGCAAAAACCTTGACTTCTCCCAATTCACCGTCAACCCACCTAGATACAATGTATTTGAAACATATTCTATATGCTCCATATTTTCTTCAAAAGTTCTTGATGCTATTAAAATGTCGTCTACGTAAATAGTTAAAAAATCTAAATTTTTGGGTTGCAATATCTCGTCTAAGCATTTCATGAAGCTAGCAACACTGGTGTTAAGTCCGAAAGATAACCGTTTGAATTGATAATTTCTTCCGTTGAACAAGAAAGCTGTATATTTTCTACTATTCGCTGCTAACGGAACTTGCCAATATCCTGCGGTTAGGTCTAATGAGGTCATATATTTTACTCAAAAATTTCCTCAATTGCTTCGGGTGACTCCCGGTCTGGAATAATTATTTGATTAATTTTGCGGGCATCTAAACATAGCCTGACTCTACCATCTTTTTTGATCACTACTACCAAATGGTTAGAATATGGTGACACGGATCGCTCAATTATATCCCCCTCTAACATTTTATCTAACTCAATCTGAACCGCTCTTCTCTTCGAATACGGCACCGGATAACTTCTTTGTACGTAGGGCGCGTGTTCCCTTACCTTTAATTCACATTCATAATTTCTTGCCCTCCCTGGTATATCAGCAAACACTCCTGTAAAATCCTCTACTACCCGCCACAAAGATTCACGTTGAGAACTCCCTACTACGCCACCCTCACTACAAAAGTTAAGTGCCCTCTCAGCCCATACTTGCTCTACACTTTCATCACCCTCTATTTCACTCTCACCACATATATTCATACTAATTTCCGCTTGTTGTTTATTAACCAGATTATGTGTCACCCTTACACCCGAAATTCTTACTGCATCTACTACCCGCTCAAAATTAATCCGAACTGGTTCTATGACATTGTTCAACTCTAGCACCCGTTTCTGAAAATCAATCACCGCCTTATGTTTAATCAAAAAATCATTCCCCAAAATAACCTCAAGATTCAATCCCCGTACGACTAGAAATGTATTATCGTACCCTACCCCGTTAATTATCATATTCAAATGTACTTGTTTAGTGACTCTTTTACTCCTGACACCCGTAATACCTACAATAGTCACTCCCGCAACTGGCAAAGATGGAATATTTTTGTTTAATTCTTTCAATTCATCCAATATGTGTTCGGAAATAACCGAGACTTCACTAC